>CM056499.1:50967176-51662340 GCA_029783415.1 Anisodus acutangulus | reverse complement strand
GATTTCAAATAGCATGAGCGTTGAAAGTCTTCAATTCGACTAGCGCGTTAGATTGTCACCCCCTAGTCACAACAAAGTAAAGAAGAGATAGACAGAATCTAAATTTGGTGTTTGAACATTACCCCTATTGTCAAGCAACCAATGCAATGGTCAAGGTAATCTATTCAATGCGAAATGGAGTCTTTTGGGGTGACCAATAATACAGTGCAAATTAATTGTAACTAGTACAGTATTCATTAAATTCAGAGGTCTTCAAAAAAGAAAAAGAAAAGGTGAGTGTGAACTATGAAGAAAGTACGGGGAAAGCCTTATCAAGTTTGATATTTACACCAAGTAAGAGATGCAAGACATATACTTTATCATATTTACACATAAATTAATATGGTTAGTATAACTTGCTTGTATTGTATCTCATTTACCACTTCATGCGACTCTTAACTAGTTTAACTGCTAATATGTCACACACCAATTTCTCGTTTAAATATTTTTACAATGATATTGATGAATATCAAGCTACAACTACTTTTTTTCTGATGTAAATTTGCGAAAATTTTAAACTTACAAAAATATGAGAAATCTTACGATGTTTTAATCTTTATCTTTTAGTCAGTATTAGTATAAAGTAAATGCATTTTTCCTTGTGACAATACTTTTAGCATTTCACTTCTTAATTCTCTATTCTCTTGAATAATTCTAAACTCCTTTGACTACTGTATGAAATAATAAAAATGACAATATAGAAAATGTGTCTAATGCCAAAACTAGATGAAGCATGTGTGTGTACACACGGATGCAGTGGCATCGTCAGAATTTTTATTAAGGGGTTAAAAAATACGAAGAAGTAATTAAACGAAGAAGTCATGGAAGTTCAACAGCTATATATATACATAAAAATAATTTAAACTTTGTATATATAATATAATTTTATGTCAAAGGGGATTCGGATGAACCCTGTTAACCCTACCTAGCTCTACCCCTGCACACATGTATACATATGTGTACGTATAATATGTGCAGGCGAAATTCTATCCATTTGGTCAAGGTCAAGTAAAGTGTACACCATCAACAACAACAACATATCCAATATAATTTCATAAATAAAATCTGTGAAGGGTATGATGTACACGGACTTTACCTCTAACTTGGGACAGAGAGGCAAAGTGTACACCAAAAAATTAAGAAAAAATCATAACAATGATGGGGTTATAATGCTATATGAAATGGTCCCATACTTAGGGATGGCAGGTGGGTATAATTTTGCGGATTCCGCACCGCACCCGCCCCAATTGGGGCGGATATGGGTATAACTTTGGCGGGTAGTAGGCGGGTATGGGTATTGAAAATGTACCCGTCACGGGTAGGCGGGTAGGTGGTGGATTTGTAGTCATATCCGCCTACCCGCCCGCCTACCCGCCTACCCGCCTAGCTTATATAGCTAAAATAATATCTGAGTTTTGTCTACATTTGTAATATATAGTTATTTGGGTGGATAATTTTTTGGGTTTCTTAGAAATTTTATTTTCTTGATTCTTTGTTGTGCAATGGGGAAGAGGTGAAAAAAATGGGTGGCGGGTAGGCGGACGGGTAGGCGGGCGGGTAGGTGGCGGGTAGGCGGGCGGGTAGGTGGCGGGTAGGCGGACGGGTAGGTAGGTGGCGGGTAGGTGGCGGGTATAAGAATATACCCGCCTAGGCGGGTATGGATGTTGAAAATTGTACCCGCCACGGGTGGCGGGTAGGTGACGGGTATAATTTTTTTTGGCGGGTACGGGTGCGGGGGAGGGGGTACCCGCACCCGCCCCGCCCAATTGCCATCCCTACCCATACTTACAATACAAGTAGGAGTGTAGGACACTAGGGCTTTGTAGGGGGTTTTCTGTTAATAATAAAAACAGAGAGAATGTAATGTCATGACGCACGAAAATTTGACTAAATAAAGCTAAATTTCAGCAAAATCGCCAACATTACATTTTGACATGATCAAAACTATTTGTTGGAAATGTTGATGTAACAATTGACTATGACATTTAAGCAAAAATACATTATTAATAAATTATGTGACAATAAGTTCAAATTAAGCGATAGCTCAAGAATATTACCAGTGCGACCTTATACTTAGGGAAATGGTCAATTTTTTTCTTTTTGGTAACTAAGGTTTTTATTAATCACCAAAATTGTCATTACAAAACAGGGGCAAAGCTATACACAGCTTGAAAAAATGATCAAATTTATCCGAGCACTATTTACAATTGAGTAATTTTATCCTTAATTAGACTTTTGGTCTTATATTATTCTTTTTTTTTTTGCTGAACGGTCTTATATTATTCTACTACTATGAAAATTGCAGTTTACTCCCGAAAAGTAACTCATTAATTAGTCCTTTAGCAATTTTTCTGTTGATTTTCTGTTGGCGAAATTATTTTCATTACAAAACTATCTAAACACTTAGTTAAACAGAAAGGAATCTAGAGACCGTAAAAAACATTTGAATAGCCGTATAAGTTTATTTTAAGTTTTATGTACTTTTAACAAGAAATCTTCATTTTTATGCATAAAATATCTGAAAATAGCACAGAAGATTTTTTTTTTTAAAAAAAATATTCTATTCAAATTGCAAATAATCATAGGAGATAATTTCTTCCGTAGTTAGACAATTTCATAAATTTGAAATCATCTATTGTAATTATTTTTGTTGCAATCCACGGAAATATTTACAATATTTATACAAAATTAGCTAGGGTAAACTAATTAATATCTAACCTCCGGTCCTTTTTCTGGATTTTAAACTAATGAATTTGGTTCAAAAAGGTGTCGTATACATTAATTATTTATTACAAACCTATCCCACTTCAATAAATAATCTTCACAAAAGAACATATCAACCTTATGATTAATGCTATTAAATATTTTTTGATGACTGTGCCAATATCCTAAATGACAGATAAAAAGAATCGAAGAGATTACATCCTAAAATATATTGATTGAAAAAATGTCAACTTAAAATTACACCTTAACTGAGGAAAAGGGTGAACAAAATCATTTATAATTTAAATAGTAGAAAACGACATTGTAAATATCTTGTGTGTGCTATTCTCGTGTCATTTATGTGTAACAATAAATATCTACTGCAAATAAGAACATAAAAGTAAAAAAAAAATTTGAAAACATAATGGCAAACCAATTGATCCACTGGAGGAACTATCGCGTAATATTGGAGTACTCAAATTAGATTAAAAAAAAAAAAAGGTGAACATATCCCTTTACAATTTGAATTAAAAAAAACTGACTGTGTTACAATCCATACAAATATTTAGAACATCTACACGACATTAACTAGGTAAAATAATATTCCCTCAAGTACCAACAAATTTGATCCAAAGTAATTATCGTATTAAGAATGTCATAATTTTCTTACAAATCAATCCTCGCTTCAATAGCTGATCTTCATAAAAAAGTGATACTTATGATTAATGCTATTAAATATTTTTAATAATGAATGTGTCAAATCATGAACGACAAATCAAAGAGATTACGTCCTTAAACATATGGGAAGAAAAAATATCAACACACATAAAATATGTTAGAGCAAATGAGTGAAAAAATCATTTATAACTTAAATAGAAGAAAAATACTACTCAAAGATTTGTTGTTTGTTATTTTAACATACACAAGTGTAACATTAAAAATTTATTATACAAAATAAAATTAAAGATAAATTTATAAAAAACTACCGAACGAATTAATTATACTCGCTTAACTAGGGTAATTAATATCTATCCTCCGGTCCTTTAATTTTTATTTTTTTATTTTAAACTAGGGGTGGAAAAATTAGTCCAAACCCAAACGACCCGTCCAACCCACCCAAGGTTTCATGGGTTTGGCCAACACTGATTTTGATGATGGGTTGGTTTGGGTTAGCTCAAGTTGACCCATCATAAATCAACAACCCAAAATGAACTCATGATTATGCACAAACTTGACCCACAAAAATACTCAATCTTAATGTTAGAGCTCCACTCTAGATTAAGATTTTTATTTATAAATAATTATTTAAAAAATTCCTGTATTATTTCAGAACAATAAAAATACACCAACGCACCCCAACCACCCATCACACTATCTATCCACTCTATCCCTCCCGTACACCAACCCCCCACCAAACACTGACCCACCCTCACATCTCTGCCCTACCTTGCCTACTCCACCCCACCCCTACCTCCCTACCACTCCTACTCCACCTACCCCACCTCCCGCCCTACCCCCACCCTACCCATTCTCAAATTTTCATTTTATATTTTTTTTTACTTTTATAAACACTTTATAAAAATATGAATTTTTTTCTTACCTCCCCCTCCCCGTCCTACCCACACCTACCCTTCACCCCCACATAAAAATATAAATTTGTTTCTTACATCCCACACATACATACGACCCCCACCTACCCCCCTCCCCCCCCACCCATCCTCATATTTCTATTTCATATTTTTTGTTACTTTTATAAAAGAATTATTAAAAATATGAATTTTTTTCTTACTTACCCCCACCCCACCCCCACCCCCTCAATCCCTCACCCCTACCCCATCCTCAAATTTCTATTTCATATTCTTTTTACTTTCATAAAAATTATTATAAATACAATTTTTTCTTACCTCCTATCCTCTCCACCCCATGCCCTACCCCCATCCTCAAATATCTATTTCATATTTTTACTTTTATAAAAAATTATTAAAAATATAATTTTTTCTTACCCCCAACCCCCTGCCCTCCCACACCACCCCCAAAGTTTTTATTTCATATATTTACTTTACTTATATATAAAAATTTATTAACAAATGAGAAATTTTTCGTATCCCATCACCCAACCTCCCCCTCCCCTCCCCCCCTACCACTACCCCACCCCCAATTTTTTATTTTATACATTTATTTTACTTTGATATATAAAAAATGAGAAAAAAATGCTTATCCCGTCCCACCCCCCTCTCCCAAATTTTTTACTTAATATATTTATTTACTTATACAATTTTTTTTATAAAAAAATGAGAAACTTTTCTTACCCCACTACCCATCCCCCCCCCCTCTCCTCTCACCCCTGCCCTCCCACCCATTATTTTATATATTTATTTTGCTTTTATAAAAAAAAATGAAAAAAAATTAAAAATATTATTCTTATTTTAAAAATAAAGATATGAAAAAATCAAATATCATGCAATAAAATAACATCATACAAGGTAAATTTGAAATTTTTGGTGCTATTCTCGTGTTACTTGTGTATAACAATAAACATATATCGCAAACAAGAACATAAAACTAATTCGTAAAAAGCTACGACAACAATTGATCCACTAGAGTAACTATCACATAATATTGCGACTCAAACTAAAATAAATTAATGAATATATGTCTTTACAATTTAAATTGAAGAAAATGACTTTAAAAATCTCTTTTGTGTTAAGATCGAGTAGTGCACTGAGTCAATTATTTTATTTGTGTTTTTAGCTTAAAAGTAGTTAGCTTATTGACATCAAAGTAAACAAAATGCTAATGGTGTGTTGTATCGGCAAAATCCTTTAATAAAAGATTGGACCGAGTTTAATGCAATCCAATTTTGAAAAAGAAGGATAATGGCATGTTGAATTCGGCACAATCCTTTTAGTAAACGATTGAGCCGAGTTTAATGCAGTCCAATTCAGGAAAGGAATGATAACGGCATGTTGAGTTTGGCACAATCCTTTTAGTAAAAGATTGGGCTAAGTTTAATGTAGTTCAATTAATAGAACGAAGGATAATGTCGTGTTGTATTTAGTACAATCCTTTTAATAAAAAAGATTGGGGCGAGTTTATGCAATTTAACTAAGAACGAATGAGTTTTTTGTGTTGGAAATTTGCTAATGTGGAATTAAGTTTATCCCATTATTTATGACTCGAACAATTGGGGTCCCGCACGTCAGAAACGTCATTTTCACACGTGCAATCTGAGTGCCAACTATCGTAAATTTCGTTAATGAAAGAAATATTGGTACGTAAATGAAATGTTTGAGACATAGAATGATGGACGGTTATTTGCTAAATGACAAGTGTTCCACGTTGGTAAACGAAGGAAGGATTGTGCGAAGTGTAAGATGGTACGGGTCGGAAAAGGGTTGTGCGCCTCCTGGACTGGGCCGCGGTGCTTCATTGGCAGTGACTGCTCGACGGAATCCCAAAGGTTTGGTTGTTGAGGTGGTTTCAATGGCACTGAATCCACTCAATAATGGCCATTACTTGGACCATTATGTTGCTGCATTACTTGGGGGTTAAATGTCATCCATTACATGACAATTGATCGCCATTATGGGGCATTTGAAAGGCCATCTTGCACACCTATAAATTGAGGCATTTGGCTCAATTTTATAGATGACAATGAATAGAAAAATAAGTTAACAAAATCACAAAGAGATCAGATTTTCCTGATATCAATCCTTTTCTTAGCAGTCTTCATTATTCGTGTTCTTCGCTGAGATCATTTGTGTAGGCTTTGCCCACTTGATAGTTTGTTGTTTCATCTTGGGAGACTATTGTCCACACTTCCGTAAAGCCTATATACGGGGGCAATCTTATCTTAAAGACAGAGAGTCATCTCTCGACTCAGCTGGTGGTGTTGTGTTTATCTAATTGGTTGCTAAGTGTTTCAGGTGTTAACTTAACAGACAAAGGACTCTAACCGTTCGTATTCTCAGCGGATCTACAAGCCATAAGTGTAGCAGTTCATGTTCTTGTATTTCCGAATACAAGTTCCATATTTGAAGTTTCAATTCAAGATCAACATATTGACAACTTGTTGTTGTCCTCTTTGTTGTTTATCCTTTCAATCACTATAATAGTTATTTACTATCCCCGTACGTGCTTTACATATCCGACATTTTGTTCTTATCCTTCTTTATTTTCTGGTAATTTATCTTATAATGTCTTCTGACACATTCTCCACAGGGCCGCTTATCTTTTCCTTTTCGAAGCTCTGGTTATTGAAGAAGGAACCGAGAAAAAGGTATCAATAATAACTGATTTTATTACGGGACAACTCATGATGTTCATATCGATCTATTATGCGCCTTTGCTTCTACTATTGGATAGACCTCATACGATAAATGTTCTCAACAATGCCATATCTTTTGTTTCATTTATTCTAGAATAATCACATACATTTTTTTTATTATGAATATACTATCAGAAATTCAATGTGGAATCTCAACGTTTAATATATTTTTGAATAAATTGTTTTTTAATTATTTATTAATTTCTTTTTATCAGTCCAATGTTAGCCAAATTAATCAACATTTTGGGTGAACATAGCCTTATAATTTGAATTGAAAAAATAACCTTACAAACCTCTTATATGTTACAATCTATTGAAAATATTTACAATATCTACACAACATTATTTAGGGTAAATTTATTCCCTATGATACCTTGTTATTGTTTTAAACTAACAAATTTAGTCCAAAAAAATTATCGTATAAAGAAATGCCTTAATTATTGTTTAATAAACCTATCATCGCTTCAATAGATACTCTTCATGAGAAAGTCATATTTAGTATGATTAATGCTATTAAATGCTTTTCTTGATGACTGTTCCAAAAATCATAAATGATAGATAAGAAGAATTGAAGTGATTATATTCATAAATATACTGATTAAAAAAATATTAACATAAACTTACACATTAATTGAGGAAAAGAGTGAACAAAATACTTTATAATTTAAACAGAAAAAAAATGATACTATAACATCTCTTATATATCTCTCATGTGTCACAATAAAAATCTATCTATCTACAAAGATCAATTAATTCGCTAGAGGAACTATCACGTAACATTGCGATTTAAATGAGATGAAATGAATGAACATAACCTTACAATTTGGATTGGAGTGTGTTATTTGTACACAAATTAAGAAAACTAAAATAATTGCACACAAATTAAAAAAAGTGGCAAAACTCAAATTAATTCTACCCCAATAAGGCCATAAAAGCCCAAAATTCTCACCAAATTGCTCCCCCATTTCATGTTTCCGTTTCGAATTCCCAGTCACTACTCACACAGTGCCACGATCCAGAGTATCTTCACATCGCTAATCTCCACCGTCCACGTGACATATTTTGTTACGTGTCATGATCTTAAACACTCAAATTTACCTTACGCCCTTTCACACATGAAAAACCCCGTAATTTATACAATTATCCGTGCACGTAATTTATGACGTGGAAATTAATATCCTAGTCAGCAAACCACGCCCCCTCGGTCTTCTTTACCCCACTTCCCTTTATATAAGCACCTCAAATTCCCATCCACTACTCATTTTAATCTCAACTTCACAAAACAAAAAGGGAAAAAGAAAAGAAAGAGAAAATAAAAAGTCATTCAGTTTTCTCCTTCACATAGTTTTCCCCCTTCCCGGAGATAAGGACAGCCTCGTCGGAAAATGAATATTCCGGCGACATATTCCTTTCTTCACAGATGCAATGCTTGTGTTTCAGTTCATTATAGACACGTTTCCATGAAAAGCCTTCACCAAATGCACACTCATTCTTTTCTTTTCCTCAGCTCTGAAGAGTAAAGGTATCCAAAGTTCGATCGTTTTTTTTTTCTTTCTTTTTGAGTAAAACTACATATGAATGATTTGATTCGATGAGACTATCTTTGATATCTGTGGCGAAACGGAGATTATGTTGATCGGATGATGTGCAACTTTTTTGGTAAAGGTAGTGGAGTAGGTGAATATTATGATGAACTTGATACTTTCAAAACATTAGATTAAGGTGAATTTTGAGATTAATTTGGTTGTATTTGTGAGCTTTTTCGGCGAAAAGGCGAAGTTGTCTGTGAGGATTTAGGCTGCTTTTAGTTGAGTGGTTTTAGATGCAGAATTCTGATTTTTTTGACATCATCACGCAAAGCGAGTAGGTTTTTAAAGCTCTGAAAATTCAGAACTGACAGAGTATAATTAGGCTGTACACAGAGAGAGAGAGGGAGAGAGAGAGAGACTGTTTACCGTTTTGGTTGTGATAGAGAATGCCTCCGATGAAAATTCAGCCGATCGATTCTCCGACATACAGAGAATCGATCCAAAACGACACGGCAAAGCCTGTGGTGAAATCACGACTTAAAAGGTTCTTCGATCGGCCGTTCCCCAGCGTCTTACGGATTTCGTCGGCGACAGAGAAGCCAAATGTCGCCGGCGCCGGCGGTGGAAATGAATTGGCTTATGGAAAAGATGGAGCAGTCACTGAGTTTGAGCCGAGCTCAGTTTGTTTGGCTAAAATGGTTCAGAATTTTATCGAGGAGAACAATGAAAAACCATCGACTGCTAAATGTGGTCGAAATCGTTGCAATTGTTTCAACGGGAACAACAATGATAGCTCCGACGACGAGTTTGATTTTGGAGACTCAGTTACAAATTCCTCCTTTGGCGATTCTTCCGATGCTCTCAAGGTAATTAAAAAACATAGCTTTAACTCAAAACAAGTTTCTTTGAATTTTCTGTTTCGTTTTTTCAAAATAATCTGATTGTTTTTTTTTCATGATAATTCAGAGCTTAATTCCATGTGCAACTGTTGTTGAGAGAAATCTATTAGCTGATACTTCAAAAATTGTTGAAAAAAACAAAGCTTGTAAGCGTAAAGACGATTTAAGAAAAATCGTCACCGATGAACTCTTAAAACTGGGCTACAATGCTTCCATATGCAAATCCAAATGGGAAAAGGCTTCTTCTATACCTGCAGGTACATTTTTTTTCTTTGAGTGTGCTTATCGATGTGTCAAATTTTGGTCAACTTTTGTACTGAGAAATGAGAGTTCTTTTGTTCAGGTGAATATGAGTACATTGATGTGATTGTGGAAGGTGAAAGAGTGTTGATTGATGTAGATTTCCGATCGGAATTTGAGATTGCTCGATCGACTGGGAGTTACAAAGCGGTTCTTCAATTGCTGCCGTTTATCTTCGTCGGAAAATCAGATCGGCTTCTACAAATAGTATCTATCGTCTCGGAAGCAGCTCGGCTTAGTTTAAAGAAGAAAGGCATGCACATCGCTCCCTGGCGTAAAGCCGAGTATATTAAAGCCAAATGGCTTAGTCCACACACTCGAACCACAGCAAAACCAAATGATACCGAAACTGAAGCCGTAGCCGAAGATGAGAGTGAGGTGAAGGAGGAGTTAGCTGAGAGTAAAGAAATATCTGATAGTGAATTTGGAGAATTAGAGCTGATTTTTGGTGAGGATTCGTCTTTTGATTCCAATCGCAACGACACCAAATCGTCGCCAACGTTGCTTTCATCGCCGCCGCCGCCGAAATTTTCCGGCAGCGTGGAAGAGAAGCCGGTAATGATGACGTGGCAACCTCCAGCATTGAAGGCAAAGAATTGCGATAGAGGAAACAAGGTCGTCGTTACCGGATTGGCTTCCCTTCTCAGGGAAAGGCCCTAAAAAAATTGTTTTTTTTCCTAACTTTTTTTCAAAAATATTTCTAGTACAAAAATATAAATATAGAGAAGTATCGGAGTTTCAGATATAGATCGGAAACTTTTTTTCCTTTTCCGTTTTAATTTTGTCTAGCAAGGGTCTGTAATAAGAAAATCTAGAACCATCCTTGCTGTAATAATTTTCCAAAGCAAAAGAAAAAAAATAGAGAGAACAAATTATTAGTATTACTAGCATCCTTTGTCTTTTCACTCTTTTGTTCTCGTGTATATCCATATGTTTCCTAATCTGTATTTTCTGCTTTATTTTTCTCATAAAAATAATTTATGGGAAGAAGGGAATGATGGGGATGACGGCAGGAACTCGTGCTATCTTGAATGCCGTGAAGAGGAGTTTTGCCGAGAACAAGTCATTAAAATAACGTGATATTCTCTTTTCGTGTGTTGTCAAATGGACTAATAAACTTTCTCTTTTTTTTTCCAATTCTTTTTATTCATTTTGAAGTTCTCAAATTAATTTTGATTTCTTTGTGAAGGGAAAAGTCCCGAAGGCGAAACCCCCACCTGTATCAGAGGTTCCTTGGTCAGGTGGGATGTAAATCGAGGGATATGCGTGAGTGACAGCCCTGCAAGGGAGAGGACCAACGGGACACGAACCAAGCAATAGCCCTTGCAATATTTCAGCAAAGACTGTCATCACACGGATTCGAACCCGCGACGTCGGAGTGGTCAATCACCTTGCCACTTACCAATTCACCTGTGCCCGTGGTGCAATTACTTTTGATTTCTAGGTCTAGTCAATATAGATTTTTTATTGGAGTATATGTTTTTAAATTTTTTGGGTGTTTTATATTTCAGCGTTTAAGATATTAAAGGGTCGTTTGGTTCCTATCAAAGTTTTCGGATAATACCTTTTATATAAAATAGTAACTTAATGATTTGGTGTAAATTTTTATTTTGATTTCAGCTAATATTATAATTAAATACTAAAATTTAATCTTAAATTTTGTACTAAGGTAATAATCTCATCATATAACCTAATAGCTCCAAGTATTTACTAGGTGTGATATATTGGTCAGTAATGAGAGTAGAATCATACAATTTCATGTTTAAATTTAACGTAAGGTAAATTTTAATAGATTATACTAACATATAATCTCGTATAACCGAATGACTCCAAAGTATTTACTAGGGTGTGATTTATTGATCAATTAATAAAAGTATGAATCATTAAATTTCATGTTTAAATTTAGCCAAGATAGATCATAGACTAATTGATTGTACTTAGATAATAATCTCATCATATAATCAAACGCCTCCAGAGTATTTACTAAAGTTATAATTAGCGTAGAACTGTAAAATGTAATGTTTAAATTTAGCGAAGGTAAACTTTAATAGATCATACTAAGATAATAATTCCGTCATATAACTGAATGCCTCCAAAGTATTTTCTAGAGTGTGATCTATTGACCAATAATAAGAGATCATAAACTTTCATGTTTAAATTTAGCAAAGGTAAGACGGAATGGCTCTAAAGTAGTTATCAATGTGTGATCTATTGGCCAATAATGAGAGTAGAACTATAACATTTTATTTTTAAGTTTTGTGAAGGTAAACTTTAATAGATTAATTATTCTGAAATAGTTGTCTCAGGTGCAAGTTGGTTGTAACTAGAGAGTGATTTATTGGTCAACAATGAGAGTAGGATCATAAGATTTAATGTTTAAATTTAGAGAAGGTAAATTTTAATAGATTAGTTATTCTGAAATAGTCGTAATATGTGTAAGTTGATTTAAAGATAATGTTATCTTAAAATCGTTGAGGTATCCACAAATTGAAGGTAAACTTTAATGTAGAGCTATTCTGAAATAGTCGCGGTACGTGCAAGTTGTTTAAAGACAACGTTATCTTGAAATAGTCGAGGTATGCACAAATTGAAGGTAAACTATTACTCTCTTCGTCTCAATTGATGTGACAACATTTGACTTGACACGAAGTTTAAAAAAAAAAGACTTTTGAAATGTGTGATTCAAAATAAGTCTTAAAAATGTATGAGTGTAAATCATCTCATAAAGTTATATTGTTTCTAAATATAGAAATGTGACATTTTTTTTGGGACAGACCAAAAAGAAATGATGTCACATAAATTGAGAAAGATGAAGTAATAGATAGAGTTATTCTGAAATGTCATAGTATGTGCAAGTTGATTTAAAAACATCAATGTCTTGAAATAGTTGAGGTACATGCAAATTTAAAATAAACTTTAATAGATAGAGTTATTTTGAAATAGTCTGGTATGTGCGATCTGATATAAAGACAACGTCATCTTGAAATAATTGAGGTATGCGCAAATTAAAGATAAACTTTAATAGATATAGTTATTATGAAATGGTCGTGATATGTGCAAATTGAAAATAAATTTTAATAGATAGAGTTATTCTAAAATAATCCTGATATGTACGAATTGATGTAAAGATAATTTTTTTTAAAAATAATTGAGATATGAGTAAATTAATTAAAATATTGCCGTTATTAAAAGAAAATTGGCCTGAAGTTAAAAAAGAGGAACTCGTAAAATTGTAATGTCACAGTTCCAATTATATTAAATTGCAATAGTGGGTTGTAATCTAAAGGTTAATAAAGTGGGACGACAATTATGAGATTTCAAATTTTAATTTAGTGGAAGAAATAAACCAAATAAAGTTATTTTAAAATAATTGAGATGTGCTCAAATTGATTCGGGCATCATTACTATCCCTTCCTCATTTTATTTACGGGTGTTTTATATTTTATATTTAAGAGATTAAAGGATAGTTTGGTTCAAATCAAAATTCTTTCGGGATAATAATTTTACTTTTTATATGAAATAATAAATTTCATGATGTGGTATTATAAAGAATGAATTTTGGGCCTAACTCAACCCCAAAAGCTAGCTTAAGGGGAGGAGGATTGCCCAGGCCATATAAGGAGACCAATGACCACTTATCCCACCGATGTGGGAGAACTCAACATCCGGCCTCACGCACAAGGCTGGACATCTAGAGCGTGGACAATATAAGAGGGGGCCCAACATCGGAAACAATGAATTGGGACGGGCCTGACTCTGATACCATGTAAAGAATGAGTCTTGGGCCTAACTCAATCTCAAAAGCTAGCTTAAGGGGAGGAGGATTGCCCAAGCCATATAAGGAGACCAATGACCACTTATCCTACGATGTGGGAGAACTCAACATGTATAAAATTGTATACTGCTTTCAACTACTATTACAATTGAATCTCGTCATATAACTGAATGATCCAAGTACTTAGCAGAGTGATCTATTGGTCATTAATGAGAGTAGAATCATAAAATTTCATGTTTAAATTCAGCGAAGGTAAACTTTAATAGAATAGTTGTGATATGTGCAAGTTGATTGCAATCAGGATTTGATCTATTGATTAATAATGAGAGTAGGACATAAAATTTCATGTTTAAATTTATCGGAGGTAAACTTTAATAAATTAGTTATTCAGAAATAGTCATGGTATGTGCAAGTTTATTTAAAGACAACATTATCTTGAAATAGTTGAGGTATGCGCAAATTGACGGTAAACTTGAATAGATAGAGTTATTTTGAAATGGTCGTGGTATGTGCAAGTTGATTTAAGACAACATTATCTTGAAATAGTTGAGGTATGCACAAATCGAAGGTAAACTTTAATAGATAAAGTTATTTTGAAATAGTCGTGGTACGTGCGAGTTGATTTAAAGACAACATTATCTTGAAATAGTTGAGGTATACACAAATTTAAACGTAAAACTTTATTATATAGACTTATTCCGAAATAGTTATGGTATGTGCAAGTTGATTTAAAGACAATATTTCTTATTTAACATTTATAGGGGATTAAGCATTTATATGAAATTGCAATAACGGGTTGTAATCAAAGATTGATAAAGTGTGGCGATAATCATGAGATTTCAAGTTTTAATTTAGCGGAAGCGACAAAACCAAATAAAGTTATTTTGAAATAATTGAGATGTGCTAAAATTGATTCGGGCATTATTACTACCTCTTGTTCGTTTTATTTTAGTTCTCTTAAATAAAATTTTCTTCTTACCGGTGCATTTTAATACATCAAGAGATTTTTTTTTTAAAAATATTTTGAATAATCTATAGTAATAGTTGTCAAACTTTAATTTTTTAAAGCTTAATTAATTAAGATAATTTAGTAAATAAATTTTAATAATAAATTTTTAAAGAAAATGCAAGTTAATAGAGTGAAGTAAAATGAAACGGAGAGAATATTGGAGTATTAGCCCCCAAGGGCACATGTGAGTTGGTAAGTGGCAAGGTGATCGGGGTACAACCACTCCGACGTCGCGGGATCGAATCCGTGTGGTGACAGTCTTTGCTGAAATATTGCAAGGGTTGTTGTTGGGTTCGTGTCCCGTTGGTCCTCTCCCTTGCAGGGCTGCCACTTGCACATATCCCTCGATATACATCCACCTGGCCAAGAGGCCTCTGGTACAAGTGGAGGGGTTTCGCCTTCGGAACTTTTCCTTCACAAAGAATATTGGAGTATTTAAAAGGAATTATTTATCTGATGTTAATAAAGAGGAACTCATTAAACTATAATGCCACAAATTCCAATTCTAATAGTTTATCTCCCGAGACATGTAGGTCAGTATCTTCACCTCAAAGGTCATTATATTCCTCAAAAGAAGTAATTAAAGATCAGTTTGATAATGATAAACAAAAAAAATTGGATGTAAAAGAAAAACGTCTTTTTTTTTGTTAAACTTACTCGTTACTCTTCCTCGGCCGGTATTTATTTTATTTTTTGAAATTTTACTCAAATTATATTTATATTTAATCACTAGGATGATTTACAGGTCGAGAATCAACGTAGAAAATTAGTATGATGAATTTTTGTAATAATGTGTGAGAGAGGTAGGAAGCTAATTTCTTCATCTCTTCTTCTCATATTCTTAGTACTACTTCATTATTTAAGTATATAATGTAGATTCTTACCTTTTTTTGTGTGTATTATAATATGTTGCTTCATTTATTTTGTATTTTGATATTTTACTGTTTTATTTTCTTTACAATCCTGTACCAACTATTTATTTCTTGAGCTGATGATCTATCTGAAATAACCTCTTTAATCTCCACCCCACAATAATAAATGTTACAGTTGCGTACAATTTATTCTCTCAAACTTTACTTATGAAATTACATTCAATTTAGTTATTGTATATTTATACTTAAACCTAATAGTATTTTTAAATATGTGAGAGTGTGGGTGAACAAACTTGACCTTCTTTTAAACTGTGTGATATTTTTTACTTTGATGGGACAGGTGGGAGTGGAGAAGCAAAGTGAAAGTTACAAAAATTAGTGAGCTTTAACACGTGGTTGAAATGTATTGGGAATGGTAAAAATAATGGTTCTCTGTGAGGGATGGAGATTGAGGATGAGTGGGGTTGATTTCAAATGTCTCAAACTCCCAAGCAAAGAATAATTTTCTTGGATTTACATATCTATTGACTGTTTGTTGGGTTTTACTTTTACCTCCCACGGTTGGGTTAATTAATCTTCAATTTAGTTTGGTATTTTTTTTAAAATTTATAGTTTATTCTTTCATGTATAATTATTAGTTAAATTTTTATTTTAAACATTGTTAGTATTGTTGGAGTTATTATCCATTTATATTACTTTTCTTATTGCAAATAATGCAATTGGCAAAGAATTTTTAAGGATCCCTTTTCATTTTCTCTTGACTCTCTTGAAAAAAACTTTGTACCACATTGGTAGTGAAACGATATTTTTTTCCTCTTATATTAAAATGTATTTTATTGAATTAGTAAATGTGCTAGAACAAAAGAGGAGCCTCACGCACTTGAGAGTTGGGTTTCGTAGGCAAAACAGGTCGATTTGACCCCCCCCCCCGCGTGAGGTATACGTGAGTCCTAATTCAATTCCAATTTTGCAAAATATTATTTCTTCTATTTTTGAGCTTACTCGAAAGTATCCAAATTCATACTAGCGGATTAAAGTTCGGACGTAGCTCTCACATTCGAAAGTAGCTCTCATACCTCCGGAACTTATTGATACGAATTTGGTCAAGACTTATTTTTTTGGAATCAGTTGTCCCGGAACAGCAATTGTCCCGGTACCGGTCAAAGCTCGTTACTTCGAAATTAATTGTTGCAACAATCATTATCCATCAATACTCAGACTTAATGGTGATCTTTATTTCTCTGAACGTTGAGAGACGTTTCAGATCTCATTCTTTATTCTCTGAACGTTAGAAACATTTCAGATTTCAGCCATTACTACCTAGACCTTGACATCTACCTAGATATACCAGTAGAAACTTCAGTTGTTGACACACAGAAAATTATATATTGTTCTTCAGAGTTCTTTTTCCTTCTTCTGTTTCTGGGTCAATTACTTTCTGCAAACTCCAAACTTTCAGCCACTAGTGCAAGTGTCCGGAAGTGTTGTGGAACCTTGGGAACGATCGGACTAAACGATCGGAGTCAGTCTGAAATCGTTTTCAAGGCAGCGGCTTACCACGACACAGTTGTGATTCGATAAGTTGCTCTTATTATTTTATTTGTTCTTAATCAATATTGTTCTTCTATTGTACTAACAATTTGAAAGCGGTTTTATACAATATTGATAATATGAATGTTTCTTTAAACAAAACTTGCGACTTTAGACGAAAATAATTTTCAACGTTGTTCTAAAAACAATTTGATTTTTTTTAACAATTAGAAGTTGATTATGTTCTGTTTGACGAATCAAATGTTAAGGTTTCTAACACCACTGGTAGTCCTGCTGCTACTGCTAGTTCTACTGCTACCGTTAGTACTACTGTTACTGTAGTTCTTGATGATGATGCTAAAATGAAATTTGAAAAAGATAACAAAACTGTTAGAGGACATCTGCTAAATCATATGACTAACCCTCTATTTGATTTATTTGTTACGAATAAATCTGCTAAGAAAATTTGGGACAGTTTGGAAAAGAAATATGATGCTGATGATGCACGGAAGAAAAAGTATGTTATTGGCTAGTGGATTAAGTTCCAAATGATTGACAATAAGTCAATCGTAAAACATGTTTACAAGTACGAGAACTTGACTGATGATGTTCTTACCGAGGGCATGAAGATGTGTGAGATTTTTCAGGTCGATGTTCTGCGTGAAAAATTCCCACAGTCTTGGAGTGATTACCGGAATCAACTGAAGCATAAGAAGAAAAACTTGGCTCTTAAGGAACTGATTAGTCACACGAGGACCGATGAGACAAACCGTCTAAAATATAAGATGGAAGCTCTTTTCCTTAATTCTTCTAAAGCTAACCTTGTGAAAACTTTCGGTATTGTTATAAAAGACAGGTTCAAAGGCAAACATAAAACAGTCTAAAAAAAGAAAAATGAAAAGAAGAAGAACCACTTCAACAAGCCGGAGAGCCAAATTCAGAAGTCAAAGGGACATTGTTTCGTTTGTGGAAAACTTGGACACAGGGCTGCCTAGTGCTATCAAAGACAAGGGCAAAACTCAAAGTTGGGAGGACAATGTGTTGTACAAGCTATTATTTCTACCGAAAATGACGTGATTGCTGAAGTAGTCGTAGATGTGAATCTGGTGGCTAACAACGCATATTGAGTGTTGGACACATGCGCTTCGATGCATCTCTGTGCTAATAGGAGTTGTTCCATACATTTGAGGAGACTACTGATGGTGAGTGTGTCTACATGGGTAACTTCACTATTGTTAGAGTTATGGGTAAAGGATACAATCCTTCTTAAGTTAATTTCTGGAAAATTTTTAGCCTTGAACAATGTTCTGTATGTACCATTCCTTCGTAGAAATTTAGTTTCTGGAGAACTTCTCAAGAAAGTCGACTTTAAACTTATTTTTGAAGTTGATAAAATTATTATTTATCATGGAAAAGACTTTGTTTGGAAGGGATATCTTAGTAGAAATTTATTTGTATTGAACATTTTTCAAGAGACTATCACTAATAATGTTTTCAGTTCTGCTTATATTGTTGAGTCTGTTATTTATGGCATGGTGGATTAGTCAGCAAAACACTGCCGGCTGTTTCAAAAATAAAAGCCCCTTAGCGCCCCAGGACGGAGATATACAAAAAGTATGGACATCCAAACCAGCTTGATCAGGAATATTGGGTGGTTCACCGTGAACGCCCATTGCCTCGCCTTTTTACTCCTATCCTTCTTGCTTTCCGCCGGAGCTTCATGGGCATTGCCTTGTTTTCCAATCAAATGTTTGGATGTGAGCTATACTCCGCGAGGAATCAAACGGGCGTATGGCCTTGCCTTGACTTCAGATTGGAATGAACCCTAAAGGGTAATAATTATTAATATTTATTTATTTGTCATGTTAATATTGCTTATAGTAAAAGACTTAGAAAAATAGAATTAATCTCTGCGATAAAAATTGATGAATTTTCTAAGTGTCCTGTATGTGTGGAAGTAAAGCATACTAAGAAATTATTTAAATCTGTTACGAGTAGAAAAACAGAATTGCTTGAACTAGTACATTCAGATTTAGTTGATTTCAAGAACACTGTTATTACATTACTTTTGTTAATGACTTTTCTAGATACACTAAGGTATATCTTCTTAAGTCTAAAGATGAGGCTGAAAGCACATTTTTAATTTCAAAGCAGAAGTAGAAAATCAATTAAACAGGAAAATCAAGAGACTTATATCTGATAGGGGCGGTGAATATAGTACACTCTATAGGCCTTTTATGAGAAAAATGGTATTATACATGAGGTTAATGCTCCCTATACTCCCCAACAAAATGATGTAGCTTAATGTAAAAATCGAACCCTTAAGGAAATGATGAATTACATGCTTCTAAGCCCGGGTCTATATGATAATATGTTATGGGAAGCTATTTTGACTGCATATTATATTTTTAATAGAGTCCCTCATAAGAAGTTAGACAAGATCCCATATGAGTTGTGAAAATATTTTCCCTAATTTGAAATTTCGGGAAAGTGTGGGGGTATTTGGCTAAGGTTGGTCTGCCTGATTTCAAACGGGTAAATGTAGGATCTAAGACTTTTGACACTGTCTTTATTGATTATGCTCAAAATAGTGTTGCTTATAGATTTATTTCTTTGAATGATTATTCTATTTGTGAATCTAGAGATGCAGAATATTTTTAGCTTGTTTTTCCTTTGAGAAATGATGTGTCTAGTGATATGCAAAATAATGTTTCTACATTTATGCCGGTTAATTCTCGTGTTGTGCTTCTTCTAATGTTGTTAATAATGAGCATGAAACTGAACTTAGAAGGAGTAAAAGACGTAGAATTGAGACTCGCTTTGGTTCTGGTTTTATTACTTCATTTTTTGATTGAGAATTGTGATATTGATATTTTAAATAATGAATTAGTGTCTATTTACTTAATGGAAGAAGACCCTAAGACCTATGATGAAGCAATTAGGTCAATGGATACTATGATTTGAAAAGAGACCATTAAAAGTGAATTAGATTCTATAATTTTTAACCATACTTGGAACTTGCATGATTTACCTAAAGATTCTAAACCCATAAGTAGCAAGTGAATATTTAAGAAGAAATTGAGACCTGATGGTACAATTGATAAATATAAGGCCAGACTTGTGATTAGGATTTTTAACCAAATAAATGTGTTAATTACTTTGATACTTATTCTCATGTGATTAAAATTGTGATCATTAAAACTCTTATTGACTTAGCCACTATTCATAGTTTAGTGGTACACCAAATGAATGTTAAAACAATTTTTCTAAATGGTGATTTAGAGGAAGAGATCTATATGACTCAACCTGAGGTTTTTTCTAAATCGTTCTTTGATCCTAATGTGAATGTTGTAAATGAGACTAAGAACTTTTTGTCTTCTAAATTTAAAATTAAAGATCTTGGGAAAGCAGATGTGATTTTAATTAGGAATTAAAATCAAAAGAATTGTTAATGACTTTTTTTTTATTTCAGTCTCATTACATTAGATGTTGAAAAAGTTTGATTGTTTTGATGTTGCTCTAGTGAGAACTCCTTATGATCCTAGCATACACTTGAAAAAGAATAAATAATTTAGTATTTCTCAAACTGAATATTCTAAAATAATTGAGAGTGTAATCTTTCTCATGAACTATACTCGACTTGATATTGCTTATGCTCTTAGTAGACTGAGTAGATATACACATAGTCCTAATGGTGAACATTGAACTGCTCTTCATCGTTTGTTAAGGCACTATGAATTGATGTTTGTATTTTAATAAATTTTCTGTTGTTTTAGAACATTTTTGTGTGCAAACTGGGTAACTGACAATGATGAAGTTAGCTCCACCAATGGCTATGTGTTTACTTTGGGTGCAAGTGCTATTTCATGAAAGTCTTCCAAACAGACTTGTATAGCGTTCTACTATGGAATGTGAGTTTATTGCTCCTGAGCTGGCATGGCAAGAAGCTGAGTGGTTAAAAATCTTTTGGCAGATGTGCCATTGTGGGAAAACAAGCTTCACCAGTCTCCTTACATTGTGATTCACAGGCAACAATCGAAATTGTAAAGAATAGTGTGTACAATAATTAAAAAAAAGACATATTCACATCAGACATGGTGTGGTGAAACAGTTGTTGAAACATGATGTTATCTCCTTGGAATATGTAAGGTCTGAAAGAACTTGACAGATCCTTTAACCAAGGTCTTGGCAAGGAAAGTGATCCTTGAAACATTGAGAGGGATGGGGCTAAAGCCTATAGATTGAGGTAATATGATGGATACCCATTTGTGGTCAAATGAAGCCATATAGGCCGTCAACATACACTACATTTTCTAACCATCTGGCATGTGGTAGTGTTTATAAGGTTGAGCTTATTTGCTCTTAATGATTTCATATCCTTAAGGTGGTCTATGGAGATATAGACTTGATGGAATCATCTACGTGAATATAAAGGTGTAGTCGCCTTTTATGAAAGACTTAGATCGTCTTTCTAGCGCGCTCATTAGTCCCAAGGTGTGTGTGTATGACCATAAATACATTTAGTATCGTGGAGTTTGCATAAAATTAAAGGATATAATATGTGTTGTGAGGGTCTCAACTTATGTCCAATCAGTTCAAGAGCACTTCACTTTTTGGATATTAGTTGTTGCCTCATTTCACTACGTGTTAATTCAAATCGAAATATATTGACACTTAAGTACATATTCCTTCCTTTTGCCAAAAATTCATTCTTATTCTTTACCTTTGCATTAGTGGGGGGATTGTTGGAGTTATTACCCATTTATATTACTTTCTTATTTCAAGTAATGTAAAGCCAAAGAATCTTTGAGGGTCCTTTTTCATTCCCTCTTTCTTGACTCTTGCGAAAAGCACTTTGTATCACATTGGTGATGGAAATACCTTTCTTTCCTCTTATATTAAAATATGCTTTATTGGGTTAGTAAATGGGTTAGAACAAGAGAGGGGCCTCGTGCACATGAGAGTTGGGCTTCGTAGGTAAAACGGATCAATTTGTTATACGTAGCCCTAATTCAATTCTGATTTTGCAACATACTATTTTTTTATATTTGAGTTTATCCGAAATTGTCCAAATTCATACTACCAGATTAAAGTCCGAACGTAGCTCTCATACCTCCGGAACTTATTGTTACAAATCTGGTCAAGACTTATTCTTTTAGAATTAATTGTCTCGGAACTGCAATTGTCTCGGTATCGGTCAAAGCTCATTACATCGAAATTAATTATTGCAACGGTCATTATTCGTAAATACTTTGACTTAATGGTGATCTTTATTTCTCTGAACATTGAGAGACGCTTCGAATCTCATTCTTTATTCTCTGAACGCTAGAGACGTTTTAGATTTCAGCCACTACTACCGAGAACTTGACATCTACCTATATATACCAGTAGAAACTTCAGTTGTTGACACACAGAAAATTACATATTCTTCTTCAGAGTTCTTTTTCCTTCTTCTGTTTCTGGGTCAATTACTTTGTGCAAACTCCAAACTTTCAACCACTAGTGCAAGTTTTCAGAAGCGTTGTGGAACCTTGGGGAGCGATCGAACTAAACGATTTGCACTGGAGTCGACCCGAAATCGCTTTCAAGGGAGTGACTTGCCACGACACAACTGTGATTCGATAAGTTGTTCTTATTATTTTATTTGTTCTTAATCAATATTTTTCTTCTATTTTACTAACAATTATTTTGACTCGACATACAAGTACAACGTACGGACCGAGAAACTAGTTAATGTAAATATGAAAATCAACTAAAATTTCACAAGATAGATTAAATTTGAATGCGTGATCTAAATTATAATGCATTTAGTGTTGAAGTCGAATCCATTAAATTCAAACTTTAAATCCATCTCTGCATATAGAAGACTTAATTAATGTAAATATGAAATCAACTAAAATTTCATTAATATATCAAATTTGAATTCGTAATATATCTAAACCGAATCCATCAAATTCAAATCTTAAATCTACATTTGATTTAATTTGTCTAAATATTTATCTATATGCTAACAGATTTTTAATTGAATTTAATGAATTCGATTTCATATAGATTACGAATTCAAACTTAATATATCTAATGAAATTATCAGATATATTAAGTTTGAATTCGTAATCTATCTGAAGTCGAATTCGTTAAATTTATATTTTAAATTTGTCTTTGCATATAGATGACTTAATTAATGTAAATATTCGTCCAAATTAATTTCTTGTACATTTATATTTTACAATGACTATAAATAATAAATTACAAATAAAATAATTCTCCAATGTTGGATTGTGTAGTCCATTATAACACGTTTTCTCACAAGATCAACTTTTACGTCGTACGTTCAACAAGGAGACCGATGTCAACTACTGGAATTTCGGTGATGGCAGAGCAACCAAAACGGATGAAATAACACGCACCAAAAATATAATATTCGGTAAGATATTTTTAATTACATGTTTATACCTAGTAAAATCAAAATAGTACAGATAAGAAAAAATATATATTTTATTAAACGTTGATTGTTAATCTTCACAGATTTAGATAACATCTTATCATCTTTTCCTAGACAAACAAGTCACTACGTGATCATATCTATATTCTTGATTATTCATAAAAAAATTATATTTCATTCTTTCATATATAATTATTAATTTTTTTTATTATAATAACATTGATATTATTTTACACTAACCATGTGCTACTCGACTCGATATACGCGTGCAACACGCGCGCCGAGATGCTAGTTAATGTAAATATAAAGATCAACTAAAATTTCATTAGGTCTATCAAATTTAAATTCGTAATTTAAAATTATAATGAATTTAATGCTGAAGTCGAATCCACAAAACACAAATTTTAGATCCATCTCTGCATCTACACGACTTAATTGATGTAAATATGAAAATCAACTAAAATTTTATCCGATGTATTAAATTTGAATTTGTAATTTGAAATTATAACGAATTTAATGTTGAATTCAAATTCAATTTTTAAATATGTCTATGCATATAGACGACTTAATTAATATAAATATTAGTCCAAAATAATTTCTTCTACGTTTATGTTTTACAATAACGATAAATCATAAATTACAAATAAAACATTTTTTCAATGTTAGATTGTGTAGTATATCATAACATATTTTCTCACCGGATCAACTTTACATTATATGTTCAAGAGGGAGATAAATGTCGACCACTGAAATTTTGATTATGACAGAGCCATCAAAACGGATGAACTAACATACACCAAGAATATAATATTAAGTAAGATATATTAATTATTTGGTTGTACCTCAAAAAATTAAAATAAATATAAAAAACATGTATCTTATTAAACATTAATGATAAAAATTCAATCACACCATATATTTATATCAAACCAGTGTTGAATTGTTAATCTTCATAGATTTAGATAACATCTGATCAGCTTTACCTCGACAAATAAGTCGATACACAACCATCTATATTCTTGAACATTCACAGAAAAACTTATATTTTATTTTTTCTTGTATAATTATTAGTCAAGCTTTTATTTTAATAATATTGATATTAAGTTTCACTAATCATGTGCTACTCGACTCGACATACATGTGCAACGCACGTGCCGAAAACTAGTTATATAAATATGAAAATCAACTAAAATTTCATCAAATATATCAAATTTGAATTTGTAATCTTGAATTATAATGAATTTAATGTTGAAGTCGAATTAATTAAAGTAAAATTTTAAATCAGTCTCTGCATATACACAACTTAACCAATTTAGAATTGAGTGTTGCCAATTGATTAGTTTGAAACTTTAAAAGGGTCAATGCAAAAAAATCAAAATAGAGTAGGTCAACAAATTCAAAGTGAAATTTATGACTGTCTACGTGACAAGTTTAGAGTCAACCAACAGAAAACATATAGTAGCAAAATACAAAGGTTTTTCTTTTTCATTTTGAGGAGTATTTAAATATTTTAGTTTTTTCTAAAAATCGATAACTTGTAGAACTGGTAAATAGTTGTTCAATTTGCTTTTTCTTCTTTCAAATCAAATGCAGAGGTTTCAAAGGTCAATTGACAAATATCAAAAGGTATATAGAACTAATTTACATCTCTTATAATTTTCAATAATAATACTAATGGTCAACGGTATATATATATATACAATATAATTTTTCAATCGAACATTTCTATAAATGTGATTTCGTCCCTGCTCATGTACTCAAATTCAGAAAAATTTACGAACGAAGACATTAATATATAATACAAGTTATTATTGCAAGTACATTAACAAAGTTTTAACACATACGCTAAGCACCAAAAGAATTTTAAAACATAAAAAAATGAATTAAAACTTTTGGGCATATTCCATGAATATGTTTTTAATGAAAACATTAGCAAAGATCAATTTGTGTTCTTATTGATCCCAGCTTGGAGGCACTGACCATCTTTTTTTCTTCTTCTTCTTCTTCCAGATTAGCCCATAAAGTTTAATAAATTAAAAAAAATACTCTTAATTTCTGACACCCAATTGTGTAACAACACGTTAGTCAATCAGAAGTCTTTTATCTGATTAAACCCACTCTGGCAAAGACCTAATCTGCTTGTCATATTTGATGACAGATATAATAAATTATTAGTTTATTATTAATAATATATCATATTATTTAAATATTCTAAAGTAATATTAATATTTCTCTAAGAAGTTATTTTAATATATCTACACAATGATTGCGGTGGGGCCTTTGGCAATCCATTGTGTAGTGTATATCCTATAATAAAAGTTTCAGTTAACCTTATTTTATCTGCATAAATAAAGTAGGTGGGTCAAGTAACCGTTAGAAAAACTCTGAGAACCAAATTTAGATGAGAGAAGGAGTTTGTGGGGTCACTTCTTTATTATAAATAGTATTCTTTCTGTCTCAATTTATCTGTTATTTTTTTTTTAATTTGTCAAAAAAAATGTCAGTTTTCTATATTTAGAAATAATTTATCTTTATTGGATGATTCATAGTCACATAAAAATCTAAGAGTTATTTTGAATCATAAATTTTAAAAATCTTTTTTTATTTTTTAAATTTCATGTCAAATCAAAATGTGTCACATAAATTGAGATATAGTAAGTAGTAATTATTACTTTATATTATTATGAGTGGCAGTAGGGTCCATATATCTGTACAAAGTAAAATAAGAAAAAGCTATTGCCCAAAGCTTTGACAATAATAATAGCTTTACGAAAGCAACCCTCCACCTACTCCCCTTTATCTACTCCCCCTCCTCCCCCCCCCCCCCCTCAATTGTTGTATTGGAATTGAGATTTGCATCTGTTTTCACACTAGGAGGGGTGAAATTAACTTTCTACCAAAGGCCACAAAAGGAAAAGATACCGTATTGAACTATCTAATTATTCAATTTCTTCTTCTTTTAAAGAAACATTAAGATGATTCTTTTTTTTGGTATTGGGCTTATTTTAAAAAATTTGTTAAAAGTCTAGTAACGACCCATTTGGTCGTTTAGCATTTTTAAGCATAACATTCCTAAAATACCCTTTCCGAAGCAATTCGGTGAGTATCGGAGAAGAATTAGTGAAATCAAAGTTCCTAAGTTAAGAAAATGGAAATTCTCGGATATTCCTTTAATTATGGTTATTTAATTAATGGATAATTTTTTAAATATATTTATTTAATTTGCGTGAATATTTTATTCATAGAAATATTATTTTCACCCATATAAGGTATAATTTTGTAAATAAAGTATTTGACGGAGTAAATTTTAAGTACTCAAAGTGGTTAAGTGAATTAGAAAGACTATTGTGATAAGTTATTGGGCCAGACCCACTTCTTATGACTCATATATCTTAGTGGCTTAGGGTTTTAAATTAATAAATTTACCTTTAGCAAGAAAAAGAGGAGAAAGAAGAACACTTGACACTACAAAGGGTCGACAACATTGAAAGGGTTTCTTCGTGGACGAAGTTAGTTCAGACTTTGTTCGTTCGGAAGCGTTCCGGCAGGAGAAACGTCAAATCTGATTATTCGTGGCACCCGTTCGGCATCGAGGTAGGTTACAACTTACTTGAGTTAGACTTTTATTATGGAATCATATATAGTTGTAGAAGTTGACAGAGATAACATGATAAGCCTTTGGGCATAGAGGTGGTGATAAATTCCACTGGTTTGGTATGATTGTTGTTTATGTTAACTTGTCGCCATATGTGTTATGATATGTGATAATTGTTTGGCTATTTCTCTGTCATCTACTAGCTCACTCGTCTCATGAGAAGAAAGAGTAATATTGGTTAATTGAAAAGTGAACTGTAACATGACTTGTACTTGTTGACTATTTGTTGATGATACTATTGAGATTGATATCATGCAAGCATGCTTTACGTATTACTCAGTTATAGTCATGATAGTGAGGTGAGTGATTGAGATACTCCGAGGTCTTTGCCGGAGATTGAGAGTGACAGAGATACTCCGAGGTTTCTAATGTAGACGATAATGATTGATGCTTCCGAGGTTTTGTCAGATAGCCCTAGTGGTACATGGACTTCGCGGGTTCCCCATGGGTCATGGCTTAGTGGACTTTGTCCTAAGCATGTGTGTATGAGAGTGGAGTGAGAGAGGTGATTATTGTATTGCATTGCACTCATCCATTATTACATTTTCAATTGTTCTATTTGTGAGCTATATCTGTTTGGGTGATTCAAATGCGGATGACTTGAGAGTAATTGTGCGAGGTAAGGAACATGGATTTGTAAGATTTAATACTTTGAATTGTTGAAGGCATACTAACATATTGCACTCAGAGATCTTACTGTTGTGAATGGTGAAGTACGGGGCTATAAGCATCATATTGGAGTATTTGAGGTGATAAATGAGTTTAGTGAAGGTACAAGGAGGAAAGTATAATGTAATTAGATTCCATAAATTTTATCATATTTAGGTGACTAGTGTGAGCTGACGAACGTGAAAGTTAAGGTCATAAGGTATAGTTCATCGGTACTTGGTTGACGACTTGGATAATTCCAATTTTGAGGGTCTACACGGTTACTTGAAGATGTCTTGAGGAGGTAAAATAGAATGATGAAGTTCTTGGGGTGAGTAATTGATTTTTACAGAGTAGGCAAGGCAAGAAAATTACTTGGGTGATGCATTAGCACTGTATTTGAAGGATTAGGAGAGGTTCAATGAATAAATGTTGACAAGTGGCTTCGGCTCAGCGAGACGAAGCTAAGGAATTTGAATTTTGCACTATCAGCCTTAGATAAGGTAAGTTTTGACAAAAATACTTAGAATTAGTTTAGTACAAACACAAATTATTTTCTGGTTAGAGGGAGTCATGATTGAGGCTCTCTATGTGTGACATCATGTTTCTATGGATTATTGGTAGTAAGGGAAACTTTGGAAGATATGGAAGAAAGATAACTAGAATGAGGATACCTTACCGGTACATGTTTATTAGTGGGTTGCGATTTCGATCAAAGAATCGTGGTACTGATGATTATAATTGTGGAATCAACTAATTATTTTTAGAACTACGGGTATAATCGAATCAGGTATTTCAAGTGGAGCAGGATGAAAGATGTGAGGATCAGGCTATTGGGTGAAATTAGAAGGAGATATTAAGTGAAGGAGCAAATTGTTATGGAAGCGCTCGGTCGGTCATTTTTAGAAATGATGCTCTGTTTTATCTGTAGTCTATTTCAAAAGCTCCGTAATAATTATTTTAATTTTCTTGTAAAACTTTAAGTCAAACGGATATCATTTGGTTCACGTTGGGAAAATATTTCATTTTGAAAATCCCAATATTTAATTATTTGGATCAATTATTTATTTTAGGAGAACATATTATGATTGGCGACATGAAGATTGTGTTGGATTAATAATATTATTTATAATCTGTAGAAAGTGATGGAACTAATTTTAGAGTTCGTTTGGTTGGTTTGGAATTTTCGAAGGTTTGAAAATGGATAGTTCGCCTCGTCGAATGTGACGTGACGTGAAATGATGATCTTACGAGTGGTTATGTCATAGCACAAGTATCCCCGATGATTAGGTGAAAAACCGACGAATACACATGGTGTAGTGCGTGGGGCTAGTTTGTGAGGTGCAGTGGATGCCAGGTTGGGGTAGCACAGGCAACCGAAGATGCATATTTGGTCATAAGAGGGGAATCTACGGTATAAGATTTCAGTTGGGGTCTTGTTTTGGAGAGTGCTGGTTGGTAAAATGTTAAGGAGGTATTCTACCATTTTGATAGCGTAGACCCAGAATGACGGTGGAAGACTGACGTGAAAGAGAAGGGTACGCACCATGTTATTGATGATACATATGATTCTTTCAGCTTTGCCGTTTTGGGAAGAAGTGTAGGGACAGGAAAAATGGAAAACCATGCCTTGTTTAGAGCAGAAATTGTGAAATGTTGAATTATTAAATTCACATCTATTATCACACTGAAAAGATTTTTTAGATTTTTCAAACTGTATTTTGATAAATTTTTGAAATTCAAGGAACTTGGCAAACACTTCAGATTTGAACTTTAGTGGGTAGATCCATACAAAGTGTGAAAAATCATCTAATAATACTAGATAGAATTTGTGACCCAAAAAACCGACAACCGGAGATGTCCATAAACCAGCATGAACAATATCAAATGGAGAAAAAGTAACATTGTTTGATGACATAAATGGAATACGAGTATGTTTGCCAAGTGGGCAAGAAAAACAGTGGTGGACAATTTTCCCATTATTACATTGAATACGCTTATTAGTCCTAAGAATATTAAAAACAGGGTCTCCTGGGTGTTCGAATCGGTTGTGCCAAGTTGACGGAGAGATAACTACTAGGGAGACACGTGACTGAGTTCTGACAGCGGAAGACTGAGTGAAGGGGTAGAGGTCTCCCACACCATTGCAGCGCGTAAGAATTTTCCCCGTATTGAGATCCTTCACAGAAAAACCAAAAAGGTCAAATTCGACAGACACAAAATTATTGTGAGTGAATTTTCTAACAGAGATTAGGTTTTTAATGACGTTAGGGGTGTAAAGGACGCTATTTATGGAGAAAGACATGTGTGGATGTTTGGTATGTGTGTTACCGTAACCTTTAATTGGAATGCGATGACCATTGCCGATAATAATAAATTGAGGACACTTTAACCGAAGTAGTTGAGATAAGTTACCTGACGACCGAGTGAGGTGAGATGTGGCTCCGATGTCCATGTACCAATTTTCGTCGGGTTGTTGAAGGCTCACGGTGTTGAAGGCCTGGCCCAAGTCGGTGGGAGCAGTGTTGGGAGTCTTCTTCTTCTTTGGGCCAGAGACCAGGTGGGCTTCTTCTTTCTTTGATGGGCTGGCCAGGAGTAGGGAACCCGTTAGGCGATCGACCATGCATTTCTTTGGGCCCAGGCCCTACGGTCGAATGCGGGCATGCGGCGAGGCCCGATTCTGCTGGTTGGGCGGACTTCTTTGTCGAAGGCCACTGAAAGTAGGCAATATTTGGGCCTGGCTGCTGATTTTTGTGGCCCTTGCCGCGGCCCTTGCCTTTGTTATTATTGTCACGGCCTCTGCCGCCACGCCCTCCGCCGCTGGACTGCTGCTGTTGGTGGTCTTGCGGTGTTGGCGGATTGGAGTTGGCCGCCGGTGTTGCCATCCCTTCAACGGCTAACGCCTTTTGATTATGTTCCTCTTGTTTAGCACGTCGGGTTTCTTCCAACAATAGTTGTGACCTTGTCTTGGTGAAACTTGGTAGTGGATCGGCCTGTTGAATCATCGTTGCAAGTGTATCGTATTCACCTTTCGGTAAACCACCAACCAATTGAAGTACCATCTTGGTTTCAGAAACAGAATTCCCGACGTTGGATAGTTGGTCGGCTATGAGTTTCAGTTGTTTGCAATATTCGGACATGTTGTTAAAATTTTCGAGACGCGTATTGTTGAATTGTTCCTCCAAATACACGGCCCGAATATTTTTATTATCCTGAAATATTTATTTCAACCGCACCCAAAGGTCACGTGTCGTAGCACCTGTTTTCATGATGGTACACAACAAGTCTTTTGAGATGGTGCCGTATATCCACTGTTTGACGATGGCGTCAAGGCGACGCCATGTCGATTCGGCAATGTCGGTGGGACGAGGAACAGACTCATCAATATGGTCGAGCACGTTGTACGCACATGCATGAATATAGCACAGTTCTGTCCACATGGAATATTGACAGTCTTCTTGATCAAGAATTATAAGAATAGAATTCTTGATGATGGTAACGGCGAAAGCCGGGTGAAAAGAAGACGATGATCATTGAGAGGGGTTGTCGAAAGTGCCAGTGGAGGAACCGGAATTTGTGGGGGAAGACATGGTGGCTGCCTTGTTGCCACCGGCCGAGGGAAGGGAAGAGTGGTGGTTTCGGCCGAGAAAAAGAAAGGAGAAGAGTAGGGTTTAGGTTTTAGGCTCTTGATATCATGTAAGAATATAATAATTTCCCTTATGGATTCCTTTCATTTTTCACAATATATATAGTTGTACAAAGATTGATTCCTAATACAGTACGAATCCTAACTTACCTTAAATGGTTGATTCTTAATACAAAAAGAATCCTAAGTTACCTTAAATATATATTTATCGTAATTACAAAATATACGGTAAATATTCGGAGAATATTCGCTAATAATTTTACTTAAACATTGTTTGTTGAAATGTTTCCTTTTTACAAAAAAAATATTATTATTTTCATGATTCCCATCAGCTTTTTAAATATGTCAAAAGAAAAAATGTTTTTGAACATACTACAAAGTTTCATTTTGGCAAAAACAACTCAAACAATAGAATTTACAGACATTATAAAAGTACGTCTGCAAACTTTGTTTTCGAAGCTTCGCAAACAATATTTGCCACCTTAAATTCGTATCTACGAAAAATAAATTTGTTTTCTCTGAAGAATAAAAAGACTTATGAATAACAAGCTGCACTAAAATGTTTGAACTCAATATTAATCTATTAAAATTGATCAAATGATTCAGAACGTGTTTAATTTTGTACACTTTTTTTTGTACACTCAGCATATACAATTTGAATTCTTTTTTGAAAAAGAAGATAAAACTAAAATTATTTCTATTTTACGAATTACACTACTAAAAAATGAGTCACCGGTGTTAGATATAATGTGGTCCTCTGAGTCCAAAGTTCAAATATAGTTCTTTCTTATTCCAAAAGGTGGAATCTCCCACCCTGAGCTGCACTCCCACAACAGTGCCTCATGAAGGAGGTAAATCATGGTGGCTCAATTGATTTCAAAGGTTAGACCAGATCACTGCGCAAGGACCCTCCTTTATTTCAAGAAGAAACCCCCACACTGCCGCTGACGGGATTCGATCCTTGGTCTCTTATTCTAAATATCCCCCTTGAAACCAATTGAGCTGCCCAAGCGGACAAATATAGTTCTTTCTTCAACTGCCAACCCCACTTCTCCACTCCCTATGTGCTTTTTTTAATTATTCACTATTCTAATATCTATTTTCAACAAAAAGCCAGTAATTCAACCATTTCTAGTTTACTTTTTGGATTTATTTTAGAAATGTACATTAAGTAGGCGTTTGGACAGATTCAATTGAAACTTGTAAAAAGAGTTTTTGAAGTTGAAAATGAGAAATAGTATTTAAAGTAAAAAGTTGTGTTAGATATGCATTTAGCTTGAAAAGAAGTTTGAAGCTTTATAAAAGAGAAAACTTCTCTTCAAAACTTAAGCAAAACATCATTTCAATATATAAAGAAACAATATTTTGAATATAATTTTTTTTAAAGATAAGAAATTCATGTCCAAACGGGCGCTCCTCGAACACAGTGAAAATATGTTAAGAAAACAATTTCATTAGTCAGAAGGAGTTGATAATCGATCCAGTTTTGTTTTACTTTTATCAGACGTTTAGACATAGTGAAGCACTTTGAGGTAGTTTGGCTGGGAATAAGTTATTCCATGATTTATTATCTCAGAATTAATTATTTCGAAATTATAGTCCCATCTTTTTATAGAGATAAAATAATATTATAATTCCGATATAACTAATCACGAAATTAATTATAACACGATTTTATCTCAATCAAATATGAAATACCCACCTCTCAAATTTAATCTCACAGTTTGTTTTTCCTTACCCTAGTACCAAACGAGCCCACTACATTCACACTTGTTAAGTTATTGTAGTGGTGGTCTCAATTATTTACCAATTTTCTCCCACATAAGATTTTTCTTCAACCACCAAAAAAAAAAAGGAAATGTCGTTGATAATTAGTTGTGTAAATATGTGCCTAGTTTTAGATTAATGAAGTTAATTAGGCATGTATTTATGAAATACCGACATTTCAATTTCATTTTTTAATTCAGAAAGAAAGAGGAGGTGAGGTTGTTTTGTTAGGAAATTGCATGCTGACAAGTCAAAGAAGTCTTTTAAAAGTAGTTAATTAGTACTTATTAAAGTTAGGTTTATCTAATATTTAAATCCTAGTTAATGTTTTTCTAGTATTAGGATTAGATTTAAAACCAGTTTATATATGTTATTTTTGCTAAAATAGGATTAGACTTAAATTTCTCCTATGCAGTACCAAATTGCTCGATTTGTGTCGATTTGGACCTTTCTTTGGTCGTTATGCATTTTGTACTCGCAATTCACTTCAATATTTTGAATTTGTGTTGGTAAGCTCACTAAAGGGATAAAGCGTTCATGATCAAGAAGAAATATGTTTTTAGGACCCGAATATCAAAATATCGGATTAAGGGTGACTAAATCTCAATCATCCCACTATAAAAAAAAATTATATGTAGCTTTTGAATATTTTCTACAATCAATAAGCATAGATATTTGTTCGCACACCTAACAATATCTCATCATCTTGTTTGAAACTTCTAAGTAGTCGTATGAGAGCTGCAGATTTCTTTAGAATTTATTATTTATTGATCATTTAATTCATGTTACCATGATGAGCTTGAAGCTTAATATTGTTGTGACGTCCATGACTGAAGACAAAGTGATGAAATAGGATCGAGAATATAATTAACATCCTTTTCAGATAGACTAACAAACTGTTGAAGAAGGGATGCATATGACATCTTAGACAAATTTTCCGTGGAGAAGAGAGAGAAAAATCATGAAATGTTAAAAGATATAACACAAAAATTACATAATACGTACGATATTTGGGGCTCGATATGGTGTAACACAAACAATAAATCATTCAAATAGTTAATATGTATTGGATACATTAAACTTCATTAGTTGTATTTTGTGTTTCATCTTTTTAGTTAAGTCGATAAACTACGGTATTCATATTGGATCCCATAAACTTCATTAAGTGTTAAAAGATATAACACAAAATTTACATAATACGTACGATATTTTGGGCTCGATATGGTGTAACACAAGCAATAAATCATTCAAACAGTTAATCTGTACTGGATACTTTAAACTTCATTAGTTGTATTTTGTGTTTCCATCTTTTTAGTTAAGTCGATAAACTAAGGTATTTGTACTGGATCCCATAAACTACATTAGTTGAATTTTGTGTTTTGTGTTTCATCTTTTTAGTTAAGTCGATAAACTACGATATTGTCCAAGGGTAACTATCAGTTGCTCAAGATCCATTGAACTTTTAGGGGTCATTTGGTTGGACAACAAGTTATTTCGGAATTAATTATCCCGGGATTGTTATCCCGTCCTTCTACGTGGATAAAAATAATAGTTCAATCCCGGAATTAGTTATACCGCGATTTTACCCTAACCAAACGTGGGATAAACTCATTTCAAATTTAATCCCGGAACTAATTATCACTTATTCCTCGTACCAAATAAATCCTTACCGTCTAAATTGGTCTTAGTCATTATGTGTAACTTTGTATCTAATTTTCAATTATCATCTTTTTAATTTTACTCCAAACAAACTAAATATAGTAGCATGGATACGATCATGGTACTATCTTCCCTAAAAATTGTACTACTACAAACTGTTAAAAAAACAATATACATGTGATATACACTGAATATACAGCAGTGTATATCACATATATATCACTGGATTAAAGCAGTGGGCTTTCGGCCAAGTCCAGCAGAAGCAGCAGTGAATTGTAGGCAGTGGGCTTTCGGCCAAGTCCAGCAGAGTTGTGTTCCAGCAGACTTGGGCCTAAGCAGTGGGCCTCTCGGTCAGATCTGCAAAATCCAAGTAACATTAGGATATTGTATATATGGTATATATATTTGTAGTATATTGTAATATAAAGGATACCTTAATTAGTGGTATACACTTAGCATAATTGTATAGTTAGAATTATGGTAGAATAAGGATTTAGAAGTAGAATAAGAAAATAATTTTTCTATTATGAAAATATGTAACTTGTATATATAACCTTTCAATTAATGAAAATAAGCAAGGGGATTATTTCTTTCACAAACTGTCTAGAGAAAGAAACTAAACAATATTTGTTAAATTAATGTCATTTGGTTGAAAATTTGGTACTACTTTGTACTTCATTGGCATAACCAAGAAAATAAGGCAAGAGTGCATGAGAGAAGCAACTGTTGAGTGTACTTTTCACCTAATCCTTCAAATTGATTGATTTGTAATTCTGTTAGTTGGTTCATCAATTAAATATCCAACTTTATATATTAAAAATCAATTCTTGAATATTTTTATTAACTTAATTTTTTTTTATAGTAACCACTAAATCATCCTGCATCAGCAGATCATTCCCTTGCCAAAAATCAAGCACAAGTAAAGGAGCAAGTGGGAAATTTATATTGAGAACTTGTAATTAGTCTTGCTGTTGAAGTTAATCAACAAATGAACTTGACTATGATCCTGTAACTACAAAATAATAAATACCAACTTGATTAAGTTACTTACAATATTATTTTCTCTCTCAATATTATTCTCTAAGAAAACTAAGATCTAAATATCACTCGATAGATAGCTCTTACTCTTCTTGAATATTATCATCCTTGATCTTTTTATATAACCTTCTCGATTGCTCGGTTTAGTAAGTTGATAGGGTTATATCCATGACTAGCCCAACAATGAAACTACATGGTTAATAAATCTATATAATCGGGTAATAATTATAGTAAATTAAACTAAATAATTCTTAAATGGTTTAAATGTTGGCGTACATAGAGTGAAAGATGATCAGTTGAATATACTAGTCAAAAATTACTTTTCAACCTTGAACACCCTAATCTTGATTTCGCCACTGAACTTTAATATACCCGACACGTTCCTCAAAAATCCGATTTGGGTATATTCTTTCCCCAACTAACGAAAATATCTTCACGGAATTGCTACATATGAAATTCATCAAAGTTTGGTTGTAGACCTAATTTACATTGTAATGTAGGGGAATAGAGATGAAATTTTTAAAAAGCTAAAAATAAGAAGACGGTGAATTTATTAGTTTAAGGTTTGTTGGGTTGTTGAGAAAACAAATAAAAGAGCATATGATTTATGGTCTAGAAATTTCAACCACTTACAGGGTTAGCTAAACAGATAATTTTACCTCTGTTTGTTACCAATGGTCATTTCTTCATTGGAATATCACACACTTTTAGTCTCTGCAACTTATAGTTCCAATTGAAGAGCATTTGCTACATAAATGAAGTTAGTTGTAGTTTTAGTTTAATACATATTCTTGGTGGCATTTCTTGATTTTAACGTTGGCAAGTTGAATCATTTCAATGGGAAAACTTACCAAATAAGGCATCATTCACCTTTAGACCTATACACAAAATTTACGATAAAAACTTACCCGCATTGTATGTTTACACTCAATCATATTTTTTTTATACGCAAATTTATCACTTAATCATGATTAAATGATGTTTTCTTAATTTTACAGTAATATTTAGTTAACAAAAATTAGGGATAATGTCTGCGTACATCTTACCCTTCCCAGATCTCACTTGTAAAAATACACTTAATACGTTGTTGTTGTTGTGAGGTTAAAATGATTAGGTTATAAAGACCCGATGTCTATAAGTATTTACCCAAAGTTAACCAAAGAAACTATACACAAACCCGACGAAATCTATTTAATTATTTTTATCTAAAAGTAGGACTGTCCAAGGGCCAGGTTGAAGGCGAGTCCCCGGAGGCTGGAAAAGGGCGGGGCCAGCTCCATTGAAAAAAGGGGATCGGTGTTGGCGTGGCGGGGCGGGGTCGGGTCCGGGATTCCATTTTTAGACACTTAATTTCAAAAAAGTTGTGAATATAAACACTTAAATAATTGAACAAAATAATGTAATAAAAACATGCAAAGTTATTTTTGTGCCTCTTATATTATTTAATAGAAATATAATTTCTTTGTAATACAATTTCAAAATTGCAACTTTGTGGCGTTGTTAAATAGTTGCAAATCACATAGTAAAATTGTAATTAAAAAAAATACATAGTTATAAACACATTTTCTAATTTCATGACAATGTCTTGTGGTTCTTCGGTTGGAATTGGAATTTGTTGGTCAAATTGGTCGATGTCGCTTCCAGTTCCCTCGGACAAGATTTCGTTGTAGTTTAAATCGTCTTCTTCGTTGATCTCTGGTTGACCGCACCTTCTACGCTCTGCTCGTATCCAATCTCTGAATAGAACTGTAATATCCAAGTTGTCTCCCGCTAATGAGTGTCTGTGCTCTCCTATTTGAAATCTTCTGGTAGAAAAAACGCTTTCGTACTCTGTTGATGACGCTTGAATGTTCAACGCATCTCAGGTCATCTTTGCTTTCCCTCCAGTATTTAAGCAAGTCTTCATGTCCTTCTTCATTGAGAACTGCTTGGTACGGTACAACACCCTACAAAACAAAAACATCAAACTCGCTAACTTGATTAGCAGTGGAACCATTAAACATTCTCTTTCTAAGGCTTTCAATACTAGCCGCAGAAATAACATGTCTTTTATAAAGTTATATTGAAGAAAAAAAGGTATAGAAGCTGATTGGTTGCTAGCACTTTCTTGTTGGTAATGCATATATACTTTTTTGCATTCATCGTATATGCTAGACAAAACTTCTTCTTTAGTTGGTCCCTAGGTGGTTGTTCATTTGGATTTTTTGGAGTTGGGGTGGAAGTACTGCTATACAATCATAAATTGTTTCAATAAGTGTTTTACAACCGTCTATTTTAATAGTCGGATTTAATACAACACTCATCATATAAATAGTGGGAATAGGAAAAAAAAAATTAACTTGATAAATATTTTTTTAATATGTGCCTTATAAGATGGTGTTTTCATATATTCACTAAGTAACAAAAATATTAGAACTATATAAAATAACATAGTTGAATAGTAGGATAATATATACCAGAAAATTCATTAGTCGCTTGAAAAAAATTCTCTAAAAATCCAATAAGTTCTGAAAAATTTTCTCAATCATTATCTACAAGCATACCAATTGGATTTCGATTATGGGCGTTAAAAAATAAAGTTATAGATCTTCTATAATCATAAGCAATAAGTAGTTGTTCATATAGAAAATTTCACCTAGTCGTTACTTCTTCAGAAATTTTTCTAAAAGGTAATCCACAATTGTGACAAGTTTTTATATTCTTTTTTTCTTTGTATTTTATTACTTCTAAAAATAAAGTTTATAGCAAATTGTATTTTATTAAGAATATCTTCAAAAAGTGATAGATCGTCTTTTACAACTAAGTTATAAATATGACACGCACATTTTATATGAAAATGATTAGGAAAAGATGGAGTTAATAGATCTTTTAAAAGTCTCACAGCATAATTATTAGAAGAAGCATCATCTAACGTAACAATCATTATTTTATCAGTTATACCATAATAATCGCAAACTTCATGAATATTTTGTGCAATAAAATTTCCAGTGTGCATATCATCAATATATCTATATGCTAAAATACGTTTTTGATAGACCAATTATGATCTATCCAATGACATGTTACAGTTAAATAATCATTGTCGTTAGTACTACGACCAATATCAGAAGTGATAGATACTTTGCTAGGAAAATGATTTAATGCATAACGTAAATATTGTTGATATTCATGTGCAAATTTAAAAACGCCTCTCCTAAAAGTTGATCTTGAAAACCCGCTAAAAGCATGATTATACATTTCTCTAAAGTAATGAATAAAACCAGGAGTGGAAGGAAATGCAAAAGGCAAACCCTCCACCGCAACTAATTTTTCTATTGCTTTTCTATCTCTGTGTTTATCATATTTAGTACCTGCAATTCTCCTGTCGTCGGGTTAATTTCACCTTGTACTTGGTCCGAGAAACTATGTAAACCTTGTCCCGACTGAGAGCGCATTGGCGCACCCGACTTTATAGCCTCATATTCATCTCACCTACCTTTGTGAAAGCCTTGTACATGTCTCAATAAACCTCTCGTCCCACCCTGACATTTTTCTTAAAATTGTTAAGCACATCCTTGCAAGTTTAATTCTCAAAATAAGTTTAATTTATCCCCGCGTTAACTCAAAAACCAAAAAATAAAGAGGTAACTTCGATAATAAAATCAATGTTATATTAGTGAATGACTAACATCACCATAGACAAGTAGTTAAAATTATATTCACTTCATTTGTGAAGATTCCAAACACATGCAAGTTCTTCATTGTGAAAATACTAGTCAGCATTGTTACAACTATTGTCACTGTCCAACATTTTCAATTAATAGCTCACAATCAAAACGAGACAACGAACAAAACATCTCATATGAACATTTCAAAATTGAAACATAGTAAACTGTTAGCTAAGTAAAAATCGTTTGTCAGTTCAAAAAATTTTTTTAGCAAGATTACATTCTTAGCAAGGCAAAATTTTTTACATGTGGATCCAGATCCGATCCGTGGACCCGGTGGATCCGAATTTGGATATGATTTTTATGGACCGATGGATCTGGATCCATGTATGAAAAACGGATCTGGATCTGGATCTAGTAGTATCCGGTCCAGATTCGATCCGTTGTCATCCCTGGGTATAACTAACATGCCTCTCCTCAATAATTATACTAAATTCGGTCCACATGAGGGTTCTCTTTAGTGAGTGTCATGCATATTGCTGCATACCTTCCATCAGACACATTGCATGAAAAGAACTAGTATCCTATTTCACTTTTCCTTCTCGGCCTATATTTTTCTAGGGGAAGGGGCGTCTCCAAGCATAGCGTCATGGGGTGCTCAAATCCATATAGACTAAAATTATGAGTGAAAAGAATATTCTCAATTAAAACTCCTGGTTGAGTAATGTAATTAAGTTTGGTGTTCCACGCACCTCAGTACACCTTCAACACATTCATCAATGAAGGTGAAAGATCGAGTCTGCTTTCCATCTCCCCACATTTCGAATTTATCAGCGGAAGTGAAGGCTTTTCTACAAAAAGCTGCTGGTGCTTTCTCACGTCCACCTATTGTTCAAACAAAAAATTGATCATTTCATAAAAGAAAATCAATGATAATGTAAGACATGTAATTTTCTTGAGTGAGATTACCTTTCCATGTTCCAAATGGGCCATAAATGTTATGGAAACGTCCAATGCGACACTCAATTCCGAAGTCCTTGTTGTAATGCTTACATAACTCTTCTGTTGCCAGCTTTTCTAATGTATAAGCATCTTGAGGCTAAGACAAAAATGAAAACTGTCATCAATGCTGCAGATTGTAAAATTTCAAATACAGCTAAGGCTTATCGATTTAAGGTTAAAACCTCTGCCGGCCAAGCATCAGCCTCCTTTAAGCTCACGTTGGTTTCCAACTGCTTAAATTCAGGGTAGAGCATGCACTGGATGTATAAAAGAACCTGTAGCCAACATTTAAAAGATCAATCTCTGGAAATGGCATATCTCTTAGCTACTACTCCCTCCGTCCCAATTTATGTGACACCATTTGACTTGGCACGGAGTTTAAGAAAGAAAGGAAGACTTTTGAAATGTGTGGTCCAAAAAAAGTCTTATATAAATGTGTGGTTGTAAATCATCTCATAAAGTTAAATTGTTTCTAAATATAGAAAGGTGACATTCTTTTTGGGACAGACCAAAAAGGAAATGGTGTCACATAAATTGGGACAGAGGGAGTATAACTCAACAAAAGGGATGAATACAGAAAACCAGAAACAGCTACAAGGAAGAAAAGAGCCGGTGGCATTCATGTCGGAGTAAATACACTTGATATACTATATCAAGAGATCAAAATCTAGAGGAATCAACAGAATGAAAAATGTGCTTGTTCAGCCAGATTTTCAGTGTATTCCCTCAAGGCCCAAAACCTTGAGATCACAGGCTGAAATCCCATTCCACAACATCTTGGTCTGCCTCATAAAGGACCATGACTGCATATTGTAATGCTCATAAAAAGACTTGTAACAACATTGTGATTTATTTTACCATAAGAAGGGGAGCCTTGGAGCAACGATAAAGTTGTCTCTGTGTGGCCTATAGGTCACGGGTTCGAGCCGTGGAAGCAGCCACTAATGCTTGCATTGGGGTAGGCTGTGTACATAACACCCCTTGGGGTGCGGCCCTCCCTGCTAACACCGGATGCTGCGGGCTGCCCTTTTTTTGATTTTACTATATATTAGAAAAGTCTTACGGATGTACAAATGGCAGTAAATGCAGAAGGAAGAGCTACACCCCATAGAAGGAAGGAGTGCGACAAATAGAAGCACCTCGTCATCTTTCTACATATGAGATCTAACATAACAATTGATATGAGTAGACTCAACCATCTACAAGGAAATTGCAGCAGAAACCTACACCTAAAATTATGAATAACTATATATGTGTGTCTTTAAATATTACTATTAATTTCTTTTACTCTTCGGTCATTGGGGGCTGCGTGTTGCAGAGGAGATCTTTAAGGCACTGAAGATAGATAGTAATAATGTCTCTACATCTTTCCACCTATCTAAGGTAAGTACATCGTTTTAGAATGAAGGAATGCCAAATTATGACTAGCCATATATAATTTTGCAAGTGAAATATCTGTAAGTTCATGTAACCCTTTCATCTTAAAAATATAAAAAAAATGCCAAATAAAACCACTAGCCCTTGAATATTGCATAGGTGTCTTGCATTAGAACACTAGTCTGATGCTAAACACTAAACAACAGGAGAGATTGGCTAACCTCTTAATACCGTTGATTTTTTAAGCCTCCATCATGTTAAAAGCTGATCATAGTGTTGTTATACATGATCACCGAGTGGTTGGACTGAATGAATCCCATACCTCCCATATCGGCAGCCAGATTGAACACATGATCAACTCCTTTTGTGACTTTCAAACAGTTATCCATAACCCTAAGATCAACAAGATGGAACTCATGACAGAACATGTCCTGGGACATGTGCTCATTCTTCTTCCAGTCAGAAGCAATAATGTAATGCCTCTCGGTCTTCAAACGCCTTGCAATGTGTGAGGCAATTAATCCACCAGCTCCCGTAATAGAGATTTTGAGCTTCTCTGAAGGCCAGTAGGGTTCCCTCTCAAGGTTTTCATATGTGTATTCTCCATAATTGGTTTCACCAGAAGTTCCCATTCTGTACACAAAATACCATTACTAAAAAGAAAATGCATGGAATACTAGGCCAAATAGAGGCAGAGCTCGAATCTAGACGCATTAGTTAGGAGCATAACAGAATAAAACTCACTGGATTATCAAAATACTTGTAAACAAAAGGGACAAAATAAAAGAAGTGAATCTTCATGTGGTTACTACAGAAACAAGTCTAAGATATACATCCAGATGGATGAAGGACAAAGTCTAGGAGTAAAGCGCAGAAAGGAATATCACGAACGAATTTTTGTCAAAATATACTATGAATTACATAAAAAAAAGAGTAATTTAAGAAAAAGGGAAAGGGTCAAATTTGTCCGTCCTATTCAAAATAGCTCAATTTTGTCATCCGTTATACTTGGTCTAATTGTACCCCGTTGTCAGAAAAAAGTCCCAAATATCAACCTTACCCTCTAACGGAGCTCCTACATGAGGATAATTTTAAACCAAATAGTTAAAGGTTGAGGAGTAAACTGGACCTTTTCTAGGACAATTTTGACACGTGGAGTCCAACCATAATCACGTTGGAGCTCCATTAATGCCAAATGACAAATATGAGACGATTTGCTAACGGCAAAGACATGAATGCACTTTTGGGAAAATTAAGTCATTGGGAATAGTACATGGGTAAATTTGAACCTCCCACAGATAGGGAGAGAGCCATCCTTCTCAAACAGTTAAACAAAATACAAAAACTACACAACAAAACTAAAAGATTCTCTCTTCCCATAATCAAAACAAAAAAGATTCACTTAACAAAGAAGTGTTCATATCACAACATTATGATATATTTGCAGGGAAAAAAAAAACAGGGAAATAAGAAATCTATAAACAGAACTAAAAATTATACCTTAGTTAAGCCCTTCCATAACTTTAAGCATTAAACAAGACAACAAGTCCACATAAAACACCAAACTAAAACAGAAATTTGTCTTGAAAACATTGTACTAACAAATTGTTGGAAATTTGCCTTTGGTGGGAGTTGCTTCCACCCATCTTTAATGACTTAAACACTAGGGTTACGCATGTTGGAGACTTTGGTTCTTCACACGTGCATAATCTACTAAGTGAGTAGATGACTGTAGGGCCAAGTATCATCAAATTTCGTTAAGAAATGAAATAGATATTGGTCCACGAAGTGAGGTGTTTGAAGCATGAAAATATGGTATGGAACAAATCTCTCTCATCGGTTGGGAAAGGAAGATTTGTTCATTTTATAAGTCTAAAAAATGGATAAGGGTTTGGGACCCAAGGTGTAACACATGTGTTCGAAGAGGGAGGACCTAGGTGTGCTTGGGTTCGAGGCTAAGCCCACACACGCACCGCAGCAGCTCGTCCGGTCCGGCCTCGGGCTATTGCACATGGCTATTAAAAATTATTAGTTGGCTAGTTGAGAAGTCACACTCCTTATATTATAAAATTGAAACCTTTGGCTCAATTGTTCCTGCCAGAGACAGAAAAATCAAAAATCTTCTTCTACCTCTTCATCATCATTTCATTACCGTTTCCTGCAATTGTTTAACCCACACAAATAACCAAAAAAGATACTCCCTCCATTCTAATTTATATGGCACCCTTTTAATTTATAGACAGCATTTGATCGTACACAAAAGGTAAGAAATAGGGGAAAACTTTGTTATATTTACCAAATTGTCCCTATTTTATTTATTAATTTTGTTGACTTTTTTTCAAAGTAAGTACGACCCACCAAGGGTGCTAATGAGTAATTGCCAAATAAAAAAAATGACATTTATTCTTAGACTTACTAAAAAGAAAATGACGCCAGTAAATTGGAACGCAGGGACCATGATTTTTCCCATATCCAGAAAAAGAGAGAACAAAAAGCATATTAAACCTCAATATCCAAAAGGAAAAAAGCACCCACACAAGTTAATAAAGAACCAAATCACATTCATGACCACTTTAAACCAAAGAAATGAAAAATAAAGATTCAAAGAGAAAAACAGAGAAAAATACCTTGAAGAAATAGGATTTTTGAGGTCTTGAAGGAGATGATGAAACGCAATAATGATAAGGGGCAGTGTATTTATTTTTTGTAATAATAGATCTGTACTTTATAGAGCTAGTCAATAATTTCCAAGTTGCAGGGGTTTGTTTCTTGGTTTAAGATTGGAATAGTAGGCAATATATTTATGTGGACAGAATTTATGGTGACAGAAAAGGGTGCACTGGAATTTACAACAACAACATATCTGTAAAATTCCACATAGTGGGTCTGAAAAGGGTATATTGTACGCAGATATTAATTCTACCTTGGTAGGTAGAGCGGTTGTTTCCGAATGACCCTCGGCTCAAGACAAAGCACAAGCACAAGCACAAGCAAAGTAAAACAAACAAAATGATTAAGTCATGATAATGAATTCTAAAAAAGAAGCAATAACTAATGCAATTAAATGCAGGTAAATAAGACAAACAAACAAAATACATATAGCAACATAAATCAAACGACATGGGACTATAAAGTAATATTGTGTCTACTAGTATGATAGGCTAAGTAGACCTACAATAATAACGCTACAACTACCGGTTAGTAAGCGTAGTTAGGACTACGCTGGACTACCTACTACCATTCTACCCTAATATGTATCATCCATAACCCCCTATCTAAAGTCATGTCCTTAGTGAGTTGCACATGCGTCATATCCCGTCTAATCACATCTCCACAATACTTCTTCGACCTACCTCTACCCCTCGTGTACCCGTCCATTAGCCAATCTCTCACAACTCCACACTGGGACATTTGTATCTCTTTTTTGCACATACCCGAACCATCTCAACCTCGCTTCCCGCATCTTATCCTCCACCGAGGTCACTCCCATTCTGTCCCGGATATCATCATTTCTAATTTTATCCCTCCTTGTATGCCCACACATCCATTTTAGCATCATCATCTCCGCAACTTTCATCTTTTGGGTGTGTGAAGTCTTGACCGGACACCACTCTGCCCCGTACAACATAGTCGAGCTAACCATCACCCTATATAACTTGCCTTTAAGTTTTTGTGGCACTTTTTTATCGCACAATACTCCAGATGCGAGCCTCTATTTCATCCACCTTGCCCCAATATGATGTGTGACATCGTCATTAATCTCTCTGTTTCCTTGGATAATAGACCCGAGGTACTTGAAGCTTCATTTTTTTTAAATGACCTGAGTACCGAGCCTCACATCCATATCTGATCGGGAATTTATAACACATAAATAGAGTCGGTTTGAACAATCATAGCAATCCATTTTCATTGGTCTGTATAATTTTAGGCCTTGAAAACTTTCCATCACTTGCCCATTTCCAAATGGTCCCTTCATGGTAGCACTAGATAGATTTTATTCATAATTATTCGATATTTAAAATTTAGTCTCAATCTTTCCACTTTCTGAGGCAGTGAAAAATCGGCATATACAGTTAAATCTCTTTATAATAACAGTGTTTGTCCAAAAAATTTATGACCGCTATAGTGATGTATTATTATATTGTATACTGGCATTTGATGTTTAGATATTATTTAGCTGTTATAAATGAAAGTACGCAAAGAATTATTTTTCTGGACTTTTTATGCTATAAATAAAAATAATATATTTGGTAATTTTAAAATCTCAATTGATTTTCATAGCTCATTAATTCAAAATTAAAAAGACTAATAAATTATAAATAAACTCATGATTAGTTGTACCATACCGATAAAGAATTGAAATCTAAGGAACATATGCATTTAAAATTAATTGAGAATTTAAATACAATTTTAAGTTTGACGTAAGAATTCTAAAATTGTAGATTGTTTCGTAAATTCTATTTTCTTAGCGATAATATAACGCTTGATTTGATGAAAAATATTGTCCAAACTTTTAACAAAGGGGAATTCAATAGATTTACCTTGAAGGTTGTCTAACAACTTAACATTTGACTCTTCTGTCTCACCTCAAGTAGCAATAGGTTGAGACTCTTCATCAACACTTTCGTTGTCACCTTTTGTATATGTTGTCTCTTGTTATTCCACTCCAATCGCTTGTGCAATAATCTCTTCATCAGTTTAAGTTTCAAGGATTGGAAGAGTTGCATCAAACTCAGTATAATTGGTAGCATCCATTGCTTGATTGGTGTTATGAGATGAGATTTGAGTTATAAGTGATGACACACTACCAACATCCTCAACAACTTCTTACAAATATTATTACACAATATTTGAGTATGGTTGTTACAGAGAGGTAAGTTTATAAAGAGTGTACCGCTATAATCAATGTCTTCGCTGTTTTAGGTAGAATGTTATAAATAAGTAAAATATAACATGAAAAATCGATTCCGAAGAAAATCATGCCGTTATAGTGAAATATTGTTATAGCGAATGACAATTATAGAGAGATTTAACCCTACATTATCTTTTCTATACCTCACTTATAGGACTACGCAACTATAATGTTGTTATTGTTGTTGATATTTAAATTTCAATTGTATGATTAATTTCAATTCGTATCATGTAGAATGAGTTAATCACTCGAATAAACGTAGTAATTCGTCAAAAGAGTATCCTATAGTTACAGTAGATTATTACAATCTGTACAAATAATTATTTTTAACTATAAAATACTTGCACAAGTAGCTTTATCAACTAAGAAGGAAGTAGATTGGAAAGAATCCACTGGAACAATCTAAACAGAGTTTTCGGAGAATAAATTCCGAAAAAGTAGAGTAGACATTAGTATGAAAAACTATATAATCTACGAGGAGATTAAATGTTGCATCTATGATTTGATTACTCTATGTCTAGATGATTCAAAATTGTATGTGTAAAATGATATTTACTTTTTTTCTATTCGCACAATATAACTATCTGATATGCAACTTTTTCCATTATATGTGGGTAAGTCTCTATCATTAAGTTCTAGCTCAAAATCTCTAGCTAAAAGTAAATAAGTTCCATTATCTCGTCATACTGGAGTGATATATTTTTATTCATTAATTAAAAGAGAACTGCGTGGGAAGAATCCAATTTAAACTTAATTTAGTATTGATTCTTAATATTTGAAGTATAAAATTATATATTTAAAAATTACGTATAAGTTTATCTTATAATTAATTTTTAAAATGCATGAAATGAATGTAGCAAATGATTCTTAATAAACAGTTTACTGCGAGTAGTAATGCATGTGGTACCATAAAAATGAAAGAAATGTTGGGATTCTATGGTACTTTATAAAGCAGTACGGAAAGTAATAACTATTACAAATGTTCGAAAGGATAAATAAATGATCAATCTTCAAAACTGCCGCATGTGTGTTGTGTCTTGAATCTTGATCACCTTGCAAAACCAATGTTGAGAACTGCCGCAAGTTTGTTGTGTCTTGAATGTTGATATCCTGAAATCAAGAAACAACTAAATCTGGATGGTTATAACGTTGTGTGTTGAGTCGAGGATAGCCCTCTATCCTTAAGACAAGATTGCCCCGTATATATATGCTTTTACGTTAGCGGGCAATAGTCTCTCAAGATAAAACAACACTTTAATCTCAACGCTACAAAGCCAATAGGTTGAGCCTGACGAAGAAAACAAATATGACTTGACTTGCTGAAGATATGGAATAGGAAGGAAGAGTTTATGTCTACTCTTCTCTTTTGTCTCTGTGTATATAGTATGTCTCTGTACTGTATATCTTGTGTATACGTGAGGGTTTGGTCACTGTTTTTCAGCCACTGTTTTGCTGAATTTTCAGCCACTATTTTGTGCTGAAAATCTTTGTTTTTGTTAATTTGTTTTTACTGTTTTTCTGCCTGTTTTCAGCGTTTTTCTGCCTGTTTGTTGCTTTTTTCTGCAGTCCAAAATTGAGCCAACAACTGCTCAATATATAGCATGCAAGAGGGGCTGTCCAACTGCCAAAATAAGGCTGTAATTGCCATTAAGGGAGGCCATTAAAACAGCCAAGTAATGGCTATTAAGGTCATTGAAAGAGGCTGCCCAAATGCCCAAGTAATGGGCTGTTAATGGAGAGTTAATCAGCCAAGTAATGGCTGGTTAATGCTCCAAAACGCAGTCCAACGGTAGGCAGAAAAAGTCTCCAGAAATTCTGGGGACCAAACTGTAAATATTGAAACTTCAGGGACCAAACTGTACATATGAAAGAATTCTGGTCCAAACTGTACATATGACAGAGTTCTCTGGTCCAAAAAGATAATACCCCACAGCCCGTAAAATATTCTTACAAATATTCTTACTTATGACCTAGAAAATCATTTCTCTTTTTTTGAATTTTTTCCTTCATTCTTTTCATTGCTAAATTTTTATAACTAAAAAAGATTTCATCATATTTATTATATCTAATTATATCTCATAGGTTACAAAAAAACCTCCATCTATTCGCATTTTCTACATAAAGAACATGTCTCCTTAACTCCCTTCTATCTAATTCTTAAGGCTTAATCAATCTATAAATAACAATTACATATAGAGTTGTTGGTTGCTCATTTCCATTTTTTTTTAATCTTAATTGAAAATTTTGTTTGAGACTTTCTGCAATATCTAAAACACGATCCATACTCCATAGAAACACTTCCGAAAGTATCAATATTTAGATCAAAAATCAAATAATGCCAATGAAATACTACCATCTACAGGGGGGGGGGGGGGACCCGTACACATGCAAAGTCCAAGATCAGTGGAGGAAGCAACCAACCAATCACAAGCTGGAGATTTCAGACGAGGCGGTGAAAGAAAATCTAGCTTTGAATATGTCACCTTTATGTCTCTTTTTGTTATATATGGAATGAAAGAAAAAGAATATTTTTCTATTTCAAAATAGCAAGAACTGTTTGTCTTCAATTGTTGAGTTTCTTGGTGTATCAAGCAAGTAAAATTATAATGATACAGAATCAGTGACAAATTTGTGGTGTATCGTAGGTATTTTTACTTTTAATGTTGCAATTTCATATTTCATTTATTTTATTTTTTCTCTTCTAACATTTAATTTACTTGAAATCCTTCACTTTATCTTTCGTTCTCAACAAGTTAACATAAATGTCTATACTTGAAAGGAGTAGCAGACAATAAAATTATTAGCACGTGTACTACCTAGATTAGGTTACATATTTACCATATTTTGTAATGTATAATTATGGTAGGATTGAAAATTTTATTTTAGAAGGATTCAACATTGTACACCTATATATATTTGTATTAATGAAAAAGACTCTCCAATAAAGATTAATACAATTTTACATGATATCAGAAGTCTAAATTTTAAAACCTAAATTTTTTCTTTCTTTTCCGGCAGCATGTCAGAGCAACACAGACATGTGCCACCCTTTTCGCTGCGTGTCAGACATGTGCATCCCTTTTCTCTGGGTGTCGGACATGTGCCTCCCTTTTCTTTCTTTTCCAGCAATATACCAATTATTGCTTTCCTCTGTTCACCGTGTCCTGTCCTTAAATCAGTGTCTGCTTCTCCTTAAATCCGTGTCTGTCCATTATTTTATTCTTTACTCGATAACAAATCAATGACTTTCTTGATCCGTTAATAACCCGATAATGCGTGGTATATGAATACGAGCGTCACATCTCATCTCACCAACAACTCTGGTAATCTTACTCAAATGCTGAATTTAAAATACCTCACAGTCTATTATGGTTGGTAATGATCATCGCATTCCAATTCAAGGATTTGGCCACACCCTTACCCCACCACCGCATCCCCACTTCTCCCTCAATAACGTCCTCTATGCCCCACACATTATCAAGAACCTAATCTCCTTTAGAAAATTTGTCATAGATAATTTTGTGTCAATTAATGTTGACCCGTTTGGATTTTCTGTAACGGACCTACGTACCGAAAAATTCCTAACGAGATGCAATAGTGAAGGGGACCTCTATCCGTTCCTATCTACATCCGCTGCCAGTGTCACCCCTCCCACATCTCTCATTGCCCAAGTCACTCCCCCCACAGCCTTAGCAACAATCTTTCCGTCTAATTGGCACAATAGACTTAGACATCCCGGAGTTCATGTTTTTAATTTTCTTCGGACCAATAATTTAATTCGATGTTCTAGTGGGAAACCGGCCCAACAATGTTTGTCTTGCCTTCTAGGCAAACAGGTTCGCCTTCCTTTTCAGTCTTCTTCAAGTGTTACGTTCTCTCCGTTTGATATTGTTCATGCAGATTTATGGACATCTCATGTTGTTAGTTCATTGGGTCATAAATTTTATCTTGTGTTGTTAGATGACTTTTCACACTTTATATGAATTTACCCTCTAAGGTTCAAATCTGAAATCAATACCAAGTTTCTTGAGTTTCATAACCTTATCAAAACACAATTTGAAAAATCTATAAAATCATTCAAATGTGATAACAGTCGTGAGTTTAATAATTCGTGTTTCATAATTTTGTACCAATAATGGCATGATCTTCCGTTTCTCCTGTCCCCACACCTCACCCCAAAACGAAAAAGCCGAACTAATCATTTGTACTATCAACAACATGGTTCGTACTTTTCTTTTTCATGCCTCTCTCCCCCATCGTTCTGGGTCAATGTAGTTAAAATGGTAGAATATATCCTCAATATTTTACCTACAAGTACTGTTCACAAAAAAAACCCCACCGAAATTCTCTACCGTCGGATCCCCTCATATGACCACCTTAGAATTTTCGGTTGTCTGTGCTACCCGAACCTTGCCTCCACTGCCTCTCATAAATTAGCACCCCGTACCACCCCATGTGTCTTCATAGGTATTCCTTCTAATCATAGGGGCTATCTGTGTTATGACTTGTCCAATCATAAAATTCATGTCTCTCGCCACATCACGTTTGACGAGACCACATTTCCGTTTTCGATTATTCAACCGGACTATACCTTCCATGAAGAGTTTGACATCTCCCCCGTTATCCTCAGAGAATTGTGCCAATCAGACACCACCAAATCAAAACCGCTACCCACTGCCACATCACCGCCGATTTCCACCATCTCCGCAACCACCGGCATCATCCGTCAGTCATCGCATGACACCTGTCACTGCCACCTCCGGCAGTGACTCCGACCAAGTTCCCTTGCCACCAGTTCCGACACCCCCCACAGAAAATCACCCTCCAGTCTCTGTGTCACATCCGGTCACCATACAGAACAACCACCGGACTACCCAACCACCGACCATCGTGTCACCACCACCAGCCGCAATCGCCCCTTGACACATACCCGTCACCGGAACCCCAAACCGTTGCAATCCCAGTACCCAGACCACCACTACCACCCAAAATCCACCAATAGTCTACCCGACGTCATCCACCTCGCACCACCTTGTCACTCTCAGATCTGCGACCTTACCAACCACATCGTCGCCCACACCATACCCGATGCCACTTCTCGACGCCGCTCCTCCACAGCGCCGTCCCATCGACCAAACCCGATACCGTGACCCGCAACCACCAACCCAACAAAATACCTATCCATAATCTGCCCCCACACACCCAATGGAAACCCGTGCCCAACACGAGATTTTCAAACCCAAGGTCCAGTTTAATTTGTCCGCACAAACCATTTCCCCTATTTTCAAAAACCCAAAATTGGCCAAATTAGAACCGAATTGGAATGCGGCCATGTGTGAGGAATTTAAGGCTTTAACGAAATAACACACTTGGGATTTGTTTCCTAGACCGGAGGGGGTGAATGTGATTCAATGCATGTGGCTTTTTCATCACAAATACAGAGACAATGGTGATCTAGAGAGGTATAAGGCGAGACGTGTGGCTAATGGCACTAACCAACAGGAGGGTATTGACTGTGGTGAGACGTTCAGTCCGATTGTTAAACCGGCCACCATTCGCACAATCTTGAGTATTGCTATGGGTAAGCATTGACCGATTCACCAGCTTGATGTGAAGAATGCATTCCTACATAGGGATTTGAAAGAAATTGTTTACATACACCAACCACCTGGCTTTGTACATCCATCAGCCCCTCAGTATGTATGCCGCATCCGTAAGTCACTTTATGGTTTGAAACAAGCCCCTAGAGCGTGATATGATCGATTTGCACAGTACATTATGCATATTGAGTTTGTATGTAGCAAGTGTGATAAGTCTCTATTTATCTTTCATCGAGGTAAAGCACCGCTTACTTGTTGTTATACGTGGATGCCATTGTGCTTACCGCCTCCACAGAGTTCTTGAAAAATGAGATTATTACATTGCTCAAAACCGAATTTGACATGAATGACTTAGGAAAGTTGAGCTATTTTTTGGGGATATCAATGACTAGATCTGCAGATTCTATATTCTTGTGTCAGCGCAAGTATGCAGAGGAGATAGTAAACATGGCTAAAATGGCAAACTGCAAGATAATGTCCACTCCGGTTGACTCTAAATCAAAGCTTAGTGCTGTTGATGGTAATCACGTGTTTGATCCCACTTTTTACAGGAGTCTTGCAGGTGCACTACAGTATCTCACGTTCACCAGGCCTGATATTGCTTATGATGTTCATCAGGTATGTTTATTTATGCATGGACCCAGAGAGCCTCATTTTACTGCCCTTAAGCTTATCATTCGATACGTCAAGGTCACACTTGATTATGGATTGCACATACACCCCTTAACACCAATCAGGTTATTATCATACACGGATGCTGATTGGGCAGGCTGTTCGGACACGTGACGCTCCACCTCCGGCTACTGTGTGTTCTTAGGGGATAATCTCATTTCATGGTCTGCCAAAAGGCAGGCCACCCTATCCCGTTCGAGTGCAAAAGCAGAGTACAAAGGCGTTGCTAATATTGTTGCTGAGATCTGTTGGGTTCAAAACCTTCTTTTGGAGTTGCAATGTCCCTTGCGTAAGACGTCTTTGGTTTACTGTGATAACATATCCGCCATATATTTATCTCATAATCTGGTTCAGCATCAGCGAACCAAGCACATTGAGATGGATATACACTTTGTTCGTGAGAAAGTTGCTCTTGGTCATGTTAGGGTGATGCATGTGCCTTCTTCATATCAGTATGCAGATATACTCACCAAAGGCCTTCCATGATAGCTCTTCCTTGACTTCAGATCCAGTCTTAGCGTCCGGCCTCCTCCCGCTCCGACCGAGGGGGTGTATTAGCACGTGTACTACCTAGACTAGGTTACATATTTACCATATTTTGTAATGTATAATTATGGTAGGATTGTGATCCTTATTTTAGAAGGATTCAACATTATACACCTATATATATTTATATTAATGAGAAAAACTCCCAAAGAGAGATTAATACAATCTTACAAAAATAAACTAAGCAAGACTATATTCCTTATATGTATTCAACATTTTTCACTATTATAATTTATGAACTATTTATGCTTTAGTTTGTAAAAACACCGAGGAAAAGAAAAGAAGATATTAGCTTTTAGTATGCAACACCTTACATAGAAGGGATACTAATAATAGGTACATTTTAGTTATTATATCATCCCATTTAAATTTTGTAACAGCCAACATTAATTGAAAGCTGCACTTACCGTTTCATATTATATGAGGTAGAAGAAAAGGCTTCCCTTACTGATAACAAATATGATTTTCATGACTACCACACCATAACCATTTTATATCCTCAAAACCTTAAAAAATAACAATAAAGGTCTCTTGCTCCTTTTTTTATTCCTGATTTATTCTCCTGATACTTTGTGATTTGGATTTTCATTAGTAATAGTTTTCTGAATATTCATATCTATTTATAATGGTAAATACTTATTCACATCAATAATTTACACAAAATTTATGCAACTTATCACCGTTAAGTGATTTAATGGTGTGTGTATATATATATATATAAATTAATAATGGCTAAGTGGTAGCTGGTAGGTGTGTATATCAAACATACGTCATGTATCATTGATTAATTGTTAAACGGTACGAATAAATTTTCACATTTTATATTTTAGGACTTGCTATCTCAATTTTGTGTCGTGACTCAGAACAATTGAAGTTATTTATTGTTTATTCATTTTATAAGGATAAAAGTAATGAGGGCACAAAGCTCAGGAAAAAATGATTTGTATTTGTGATTTAATTTATATATGAAATCAATCTTTTAATCTACATACATGAAGTTTATTCTTTTATCTGAATGGGATTTTTAAAGAAGATTAAGTATTATCCTTTGTTATCGATGATTTTTTTTATAATAGCGCGAAACGCGAACGAATTCCTAGTTTAACTTATCTTAAAATTATTTTTTCAGGGATAAGTATTAGTTTGAAGGTGTATTTCAAATCAATTCTACTCATAAAATTCTTAAATTTTAACAATTTTTTTCCTACATTGGCGTTTGAAATATACAACAACAATAATCCTAATGTAATCTCATACGTGGAGCTTGAGGAAGGTAAGTTGTACGCAAACCTTACCTCTAACTTGGGAGATAGAGAAAGTATTTTTGAAAGACAAAATAAAAAGTAAAGTTTGCCCTAACTAAATATAGAAAAACCTTGAGAAAATGATAATAGAGTTTGCACATTTACTATTCAAACTCTAGGGATTTTTTAAAGTTTGAACTGCACATTTCAAATTCGAAGAAAAATTTGTGAAGCTTTTAATCGCCACAATTCAACTTTCCTGAAAATCCGCTGAAATTTGAACTGTGTCAACTAAAACGCTATTAGAAGTCCTTGGAATGCTTTCAAGGATTTAGCTATGAATATTTTTGTCTAAACTTTATTTTCAAAAAATATGCGGCAAAATATTAAATAAATTTGAAGTAGTAGTTAAATATTACTTCTGCCGTATGTGGCATCATTTTCTTTTTGGTTTGTCCCTAAAAGAATGTCACATTTCTATATTTAGAAACAATTTAACTTTATGAGATGATTTTGTTAGGTTTTGCCCTAAATTTCCTACCTTATTTGAATTTTATCATAAGTGTGTTTTACTTCAAAAAGGATTTTCTTGGTGGAAAAGGATTCTATCATATTTATCATTTTCTTGAAAGAGAAGTTTTGAACTTCTATAAATAGGAAATCATTTCTTCTCATAAATAACATAATAGCATCTACAATGTAGTCGTTTAGATAGTTTTGTTTATGGAGAGATTTTTCTGCAATAGATTTTATGTTTTTATATTAGTTTTATATGTAGATTAATTGATCAAATTATATTAGAATATTCTATCTCTTTTAGTATGTTTTTCTTTGTCGTCTGATTTATCGTTGTCAAGGTTTGCAATTGTTAGCTTCCGCATGACGCCCTGATTTATTTCGATCCCAACAGATTTACAGTCACACTTTTATATAAGACTTGTTTTAGATCACACATTTCAAAAGTCTTTCTTTCCTTCTTAAACTTTATATCAAGTCAAATGATGCCATATAAATTGAGACGGAGGAAGTACTAGTCAGCAGTCCAAAAAGTGGTTATTTTCCAATTTCTTTCATTTTTTCCAACTTCAATTTCTAATATTTTTTTCAAACAACTTCAGATGCAGGAAATTACACCAGATGATCTTGGAAATGGGTGGTTTTGTACTTTTGAACTGTATTTATCTCATGGGTAAATCTTCAAAGTTAAAAGTAAAAAACATTAGCCATTGAACATAATCTGTTTAACTTAAAATTTTGCCCATACGGCAAGCAGGTCGAAAGTTCAAAGACCAAACACCTCAATCGTAATTCATATATACCCTTCAAATGGGGTCATTGCCTTTTGTCCCTGTTTTGTGCTGGTTTTTAATTTTTGTTCCTCAAAACAAATAATTTTTTCGCTGAGAATAGATTTATATTTTTATATCATAATACTTCATAAGTTATTCTCCATGACTTTAAAAACTTATGCTCCGCAAAATATAAGTTCGATTGCTAATGACAAATATTGAAGACCAATTCATTTGAAGGAAAAAATTAAGGACCATCCCGTTTAAGGGACAAAAGTACAATTCGCACGATTGTCCCTATTTTAGGGTGGTCTTAAATTTTTTCCCCTCAAATAGGTGGCCTTTAATTTTTGTCATTCAACTAAAAAATGATCGAAAATACCCTTGAGGGTGTGGGTTCGAATATCAACAGAGTTAAAAAGGAAAAAATCCGCAAGACAAGATTTTATTAGAAAATATGCCTATTCGGTCAATGTTGTATATAAATTATATCTTAAGGGACATAGTTTTTATGTAATTATGTCTGAAGGTAAAATTTTATCGAAAATTAAGATTGTGCCTTGTCCGGCTAGTTAACTTTGGCCGAATAGGCATAATTTCTAATGAAATCTTGCTTTGAGATTTTTTTTCTTTTTTGGACTCTACTTGAATTCGAACACAGAATCTCTGATTTAGTAGACCAGCGATAAACAATACATTGACCTATAAACTTTCATTAAATGAAAAGTATAGCTAAAAATTAAAGACGAGAGCCAAAAATTAAAGACTTGGGGGAAAAATTAAAGACGAGTCAGCCCGTATGAAGGAAATTCACACAATTTTTTCCTTCAAATGTCGTCCACATTGCCCAATAATGGAGCACTTTTTGACTTGACATGGGCTTGAAATAGGCCCATATCCTTTTTGTTTAGCGAAAAGTAATATGGGCTCTACGTCGACCCATCGTCTTAGTATGATCCGAAACCCGACCTCTTCGGACCAGTTCTTGACTTTCTCAGTCTTGAAACAACAATAGCACAAAAAGAAAGATGCAGAAAAGAGAGCAAGCCAAGCTAACCGGATCAACTGGTGGCTCCGCCGCACCGCCGGCGAAACGAGGCCGGCCATTTGGAAGCGGAAGTAGCAACGCCGCCTCCGCCGCCGCCGCAGCTGACTCAGCAGCTCCTTCAACACTCCTCGGCCCTTCCCTGCAGGTTCACTCTGCCTTCGCTGGTTAGTCCAAGATCTTTTCTCAAATATATTTCTTTCATTATTCACAATATATATAGTTGTACAAAAGTTGATTCCTAATACAATACGAATCCTAACTTACCTTAAATGGTTGATTCCTAATACAATAAGAATCCTAAGTTACCTTAAATATACATCTATCATAATTACAAAATATACGGTGAATATTCGCTAATACTCCCCCTCAGACGGAGCGGGAGGAGGCCGACCGCTAAGGCTGAATCGGAAGTCGGTGAAGAGCTGTCGCGGTAGTCCCTTTGTGAAAATGTCTGCATACTGATAAGAGGAAGGCACGTGTAATATTTTGACCTGACCACGGGCAACCTTCTCTCGCATAAAGTGGATATTCATCTCAATATGCTTAGTCCGCTGATGTTGGACCGGATTATGAGACATATAGATGGCAGATATATTGTCACAATAGACTATAGACGCCTTTCGTAGTGGACACTGGAGCTCCAAAAGAAGGTTTCGGAGCCAACAAATCTCAGCAACGACATTAGCAACTCCGCGATATTCGCCCGGCCTTTCGATCGGGATAGCGTGGCCTGCCGCTTGGCGGACCATGAGATAAGATTATCCCCAAGAAATACACAGTACCCTGAGGTGCATCGACGTGTGTCGGGGCATCCTGCCCAATCTGCATCCGTGTAGGCGAGTAACTTGGTTGGGCCAGAGAGGTATAGATGTAATCCAAAGTCTAGTGTGCCCTTAACGTATCTGATAATACGTTTGAGGGCGGCAAAATGGGACTCTCGGGGGTTGTGCATAAACAGACACAGCTGCTGAACGGCATATGCAATATCAGGCCTAGTGAATGTAAGATACTGAAGAGCACCTGCAAGATTCCGATATAGAGTGAGATCAGAAACTGGCTCACCATCATTGGCACTAAGCTTGGATTTTAAGTCCACCGGAGTTGACATAATTTTACAATTTGCCATCTTAGCCATGTACACTATCTTTTCTGCATACTTACGCTGACACAGGAACATAGTAGCTGCAGATCTGGTCACCGATATACCCAAAAAATAACTCAGCTTGCCCAAGTCAGTCATAGCAAATTCAGTTTTGAGTAAAGCAATGATTTCATTCTTCAAACCGTCAGATGAGGCAGTAAGAACAATGTCATCGACATGTAATAACAAATATGCAGTGCTGCTACCTCGGTGAAAAGTGAAGAGAGAGTTATCACACCTGCTACATATAAAACCAATCTGTAGAAGATACCTGACAAAACGATCATACCAAGCGCGGGGTGCCTGTTTCAATCCATACAATGACTTCCTGAGACGACATACAAACTGCGGAACTACGGGATGAACAAAGCCAGGAGGCTGATGCATGTACACAGTTTCTTTCAAATCCCCATGAAGAAATGCATTCTTGACATCAAGCTGATGAATCGGCCAATGCATGCCCATAGCAATACTGGGAACATTCCGAATAGTGGCCGGTTTAACAACCGGACTGAATGTCTCAGCTGATTAGTGCCATTGGCAACTAGTCTTGCCTTATACTTCTCTAAGTCACCACTGTCTCTGAACTTGTGACGAAATAGCCACATACACCGGATAACATTCACACCGTCTGGTCTAGGTACCAAATCCCAAGTGTTCTACTTGGTTAAAGAGTTAAATTCCTCGCACATGGCCGCATTCCAATTAGGGTCCAGTTTTGCTAGTTTTGGATTTTTTGGAATGGGTGATAAGGTTTATGTGGAGAGATTGAAGTGAACCTTGGGTTTGAAGATCCCGTGTTGTGCACGAGTCTCCATGCGATGAGAGAGGCGATGAAGTGGGAGGTCGGGCTGGGAGGTTGCGAGTCCACCGTTACGGACGATGGGCGGCGATCTTCGGATTGGTAGTCTCTTTGGGGTGCAGAGACACCAATTTGGATCTGTGAGGTGTTGGGTGAAGCGAGGGATCTGTTTGGGTGGTCTTGGACGAGTGATGGGATTTGTCGAACAGTGAAATTTCTTTGTTGGTATAGAGTTTGGATGGCCGGGGACAAACTCGGTTCATCTAGAAAGATGTAATCGGTAGTCTGAAATTTTTGGAGATTTGAAAAAGGAAAGGTTGTCTCGTCAAAGGTGACATGATGGGAGACGATGATTTTGCGAGTGACAATGTCATAGCACATGTAGCCCCGATGATTAGGAGATAGACCAACGAAGACACAGGGCAGAGTGCGAGGGGCAAGTTTGTGAGGTGTAGTGGAGGCTATGTTGGGGTAGCATAAGCATCCAAAAATACGTAGGTGATCATATGATGGTAGCCTACGGTATAAGATTTCGGTAGGGGTCTTGTTTTGGAGAGTGCTAGTTGATAAAATATTAAGAAGGGATTCTACCATTTTAACATCATAGACCCAAAAAGGCGGTCGTAGACATGCATGAAACAGAAGGGTGCGAACCATGTTATTGATGGTACGTATAATTTGTTCAACCTTTCCGTTTTGGGAGGAAGTATAGGGACAAGAAAAACGGAAAACCATGCCTTGTTTAGAACAGAAATTTTGAAATGCCGAGTTATTAAATTCACGTCCATTATCACATTGGAATGATTTGATAGATTTTTCAAATTGTGTTTTAATGAATTTTTGAAACTCAAGGAATTTGGCAAAAACTTCAGATTTGAATTTCAGTGGGTAAATCCAGACAAAATGTGAAAAATCATCTAAAAATACTAGGTAGAATTTGTGACCCAAAGAGCTAACAATCGGAGATGTCCACAAATCAGCATGAACAATATCAAAATGAGAAAAACTAACACTGTTTGATGACATAAATGGAAGACGAGTATGCTTGCCTAGTGGGCAAGAAAAACAGTGTTGGGCAATTTTCCCATTATTACATTGAATACGCTTAGAAGTCGTAAGAAAAGTAAAAACTGGATCTCCGGGATGTCCGAGTCTGTTGTGCCAAGTTGAGGGAGAGATCGCCGCAAGGGATAGAGGTGCTTGCGGTCTAACAGCGGAATATTGAGTAATGGGTAGAGGTCTCCCACACTATTGCAGCGTGTAAGAATTTTCCCCGTATTGAGTTCCTTCACAGAAAAACCAAAAGGGCAAATTCGATAGACACAGAATTATTGCTAGTGAATTTTTTAACAGATATTAAGTTTTTAATGATGTTAGGGGTGTATAGGACGTAGTTTAGGGAGAAAGGCGGGTGTGGATGTTACTGTAACCTTCAATTGGAATGCGATGACCATTGTCGACAGTAATAAATTGAGGACACTATAATCGAAGTAGTTGAGATAAGTTACCTGATGACCGGGTGAGGTGAGATGTGTCTCCGGTATCCATGTACCAATTTTTGTCGGGCTGTTGAAGGTTCATGGTGTTGTAGGCCTGGCCCAAATCAGTGGGGGCCAGGGCTGGCTGACGATGGCGGTGGGCTCGCTGTTGGTGCAGAGCCCAACAGCCGGCGACCAAGGCTCTTTGGGCCCAGGCCCTGCATTCGGTATGGGTTGCGCGCGAGTCGGTCTGCTGGTTGGGCCATCTTGTTCTTTGTCGACCACTTGAAATAGGCAGGATTTGGGCCTGGACAGCTGTCCAGCCCACTGGTTGCGTTGACCCTTGCCTTTGTTGTTATTGCCGCGGCCTCTGCCGCCACGACGTCCGCCGCGGGACTGCTGCCGTTGGTGGTCATGCGGTGGTGGCGGGGTGGTGTTGGTCGCCGGTGATGTCATCCCTTCAACGGCTAGCGCCTTTTGATTATGCTCCTCTATTTTAGCATGTCGAGTTTCTTCCAACAATAGTTGTGAACGTGCCTTGGTGAAACTAGGTAGTGGGTCGGCCTGTTGAATCATCGTTGGAAGTGTATCGTATTTACCTTTCGGTAAGCCAGCAACTAGTTGGAGTACCATCTTGGTTTCAGAAACAGATGTCCCGACGTTGGAAAGTTGGTCGGCTATGAGTTTTAGTTGTTTGCAATATTCAGACATGTTGTTAAAATTCTCGAGGCGCGTATTGTTGAATTGTTCTTCCAAATACACGGCCCTAGTATTTTTGTTGTCCTGAAAAATTTCTTCCAACCGTACCCAAAGGTCACGTGCCGTGACACCTGTTTTCATGATAGTACACAACAAGTCTTTTGAGATGGTGCCGTATATCCACTGTTTGACGATGACGTCAAGGCGACGCCATGTTGGTTCGGTAATGTCGGTGGGATGAGGAACAAAGTCATCAATATGGTCGAGCACGTTGTACGCACATGCATGAATATAGAACAGTTCTGTCCACATGAAAAATGGACAGTCTTCTTGATCAAGAATTATAGGGATAGAGTTCTTGATGTTTGTAACGGCGAAAGCCGGGTGAAAAGAAGACGATGATCGTTGAGATGAGTTGTCAAAAGTGCCAGTGGAGGAACCGGAATTTGTGGGGGAAGACATGGTGGTTGCCGGTGTGCCGTCGACCGACGGGAAAAAAAAACTCGAGAGAGGGGGAGGGGGGGGTTGGGTCGTCTGCTGTTATTGAGAGAGAGAGGAGAGGAAAAAAATTAGGTTTAGGCTCTTGATACCATGTTTGATAGAATAATTTCCCTTAGGGATTCCTTTTATTATTCACAATATATATAGTTGTACAAAGGTTGATTCCTAATATAGTACGAATCCTAACTTACCTTAAATTTTTGATTTCTAATACAATAAGAATCCTAAGTTACCTTAAATATACATCTATCACAATTACAAAATATACGGTGAATACTCGGAGAATATTCGCTAATATGTTGGTCTAAAAAAGTTGTAGAAGGGATTGGGGTTATGTTAGTAATTTTCTATGTGGGGGATATAAATGAATCATCTTGGTGCTTTTTCAAGTTTAATTTTTCATTAGACACTATAAAGTTTAGAGTTTTGTTGCTGTGTATTGTGCACAATATCAGTCTTTAGGTCGTGACAAGGAGGCGGATTATTAGAGAGCAAAATAGACATGTTAAGGTTGGGGATATGAAATAAAATGGTTTGGATTCTTTGCATGCTTATTATTTGGTTATCTTGATTTTTTTTTTTTTTTTTACTTTTACCAGAACATAATAATAAAAGGATTGTTCTTGCTCTTCAAAGTGGATTAAAGAGTGAGCTGACATGGGCATTAAATACCCTCACTTTGCTATCATTCAAGGAGAAAGATGAAGTCCGCAAGGATGCAACTCCTCTTGCCAAAATTCCTGGATTGCTTGATGCTCTGCTTCAAGTTGTACGGTTCTTGATATATATCACACGACGTGTGGTTCCCAATTCCGATGCAACTTCTATTTGTTCGTTATTATTTAGTTTACTATCATGCTGATGATGACAATATTCTGTTAAACAGATAGATGATTGGCGTGATATAGCCTTAACAAGGGTACTAGTAAAGGCACCTCGTGTACGGCTTTTGGGTGCAAATTCAACTATTACTGGATTTGGACTTGAATATGAAGCATTGAACTCGAATGAGTCCGTTCCCAATCCTAGGTAATTCCGGATGGTTTCAAACACCGTCTCTTTCTTTTAGATGCCTTTATTGCTTTGATTTTGTACGTTATTTATTTCCAGTGCGTGAGATCTCTGTAACGGTTTTGTAATCCTTGATGACAGCACTGGTTCTGGAGCTGCCAACAAAGATTCATCTGTTCGGAAGAGTACTTTCAAGTCTCGCCCCACGGGTTTGTGGGTTGAGGAAGATGGCCTATTTAATTTGGATGAGGAGGGGAGGATTGAAAAACAACAGACTGCTGTTGCTGCTTCCAACATTGTTCGCAACTTCTCTTTTATGCCAGATAATGAAGTCATCATGGGCCAGCATAGACATTGCTTAGAAACTCTATTCCAATGTCTGGCAGATTATGTTACAGGTGGGAAAGAAGTTTAGTTTGATATTTATATCTAAAACGTGGCGCTTCTCTATGGAAAGTAATAGTCTTGATATATATGTTTTCTGTTTTGTGCTTACAAGTTTGGCATCTGTGATTTGGTTGTTTGCATTATGGTCCCCTCACCTAATACAATTACTACCCCTTTTTCTTAAGTTGTCTCCATGGTTATGCTGTTCTAGTTGATGCTTCCAATGCAAACTTGAATTTAATGTTCCTTCACTAGCTTGGTAAAGTCTTAAGGAATGGCTTGGTATCTCTTAGAAGTGTCCAATCCATTGTGTAACACATTGATTTTAGTGTACATGCCCGGGTATCTTTTATTGTTCCTAGTCTCCGAACTTATGTCTTGCCCTATTCCATAACTTCGATAGACTTGTTTACATTAACCCTGCATCCTGGTGCGCCTCATGCCCTTTAAAAGAACGCCTTAAAAATAATATATAAGAAAATTAAATTAGATAGTTCCTATTCTGAACAGACTAAAGGTAATTGGAATATGTTAGAAAATGCGGTTTTCTATGCTTGAATGTTACTGTGTTTTCTGTAATTTTCCTTGAGCACGATTCTTATACAATTTGTCATCTTTGGCCTTTCATGTTAACAGAGGATGAAGAACTTGTCACAAATGCTCTCGAGACTATAGTGAATATAGGTCCATTGATAGATCTCCGGATCTTCAGTTCCTCCAAACCTTCTTTTATCAAAATGACGTAAGTGTGAAACTTTTTAGTTGTTATTTCTCTTATATTATTGTATGTCAACACTGAAATTGAGTTTCTTGATCCTAATTCAGGGAGAAACGTGCAGTCCAGGCTCTCATGGGAGTGCTAGGATCTGCTGTTAAGGCCTGGCATTGTGCTGCCGCTGAATTAATTGGTCGTCTTATAATAAATCCTGATAATGAACCTTTCCTACTTCCTTCTGCTTCGCAGGTTGATGTTCTTTCTTTTCGACAGCCTCTATGCTAGACTTCCTATATGTATGAATATACGGAAAACTGACTTTAATTTGTGTCGTTGCAGATTTATAAGCGTTTAGTTGATATCATGAGCCAACCGGCTACTGATGCTCAAGCAGCTGCTATCGGTGCATTATATAACCTTTCAGAAATAAATATGGATATCCGTTTGAAGCTGGCTAGTGAACGATGGTGAGAATCTGACCTAGTCACAACTTTTTATTAGGTTTTTATCTGAATGACTTATCCACTTACATTAAACATCAGGGCTATTGATAGACTGTTGAAAGTGATTAAGATGCCACATCCAGTGCCAGAAGTGTGCAGGAAAGCAGCAACGATTTTGGAAAACCTTGTATCAGAGCCACAGAACAAGCCCCTGCTGCTAGTTCATGAAAATGCATTTGCGGAGATGCTTTTCGGTGACCCAAGATACTCAGACATATTTGCCAGAATACTTTACGAACTAACATCAAGGCCAAGCAACAAAATGGCATCAGCTCGAGGGATCTGGGGCATGTAACATAAAAAAACACTAGGTACCTTGTTTGGTGATATTTCAGCTGAGATATGTTGTTGTACATAGATTTAAATGTGATTAGTCTACCATATGCTTATGTTGTAAACCTAACGTTAATTCACCTCAGAAGTGCAAAATATATGTTACTATAGGTTTGTCATTTCTGGCCTTCATTTTATTCGAAGCTGTTAGAACTTTGCAGTACTGTTGCTTATACAAATTAAGAAAAAACATTCTTGCATTTCTGTTCCTTCTCCTGCAGATAGCTACTTATAATGAATTTTTGTTCTTTTGCTTGGTGCTTCAAATTTTCTGGTATAAACTCTTCAACAAAGGTCACGACTGATGAGCTATTATGAAATCAAAAGCCGACTTCATCTATCTCTCTCATTATGAAATAGATTGATCTATGGTTCTGGAAAAGAAGGCTAATTGACCCACTAAGATGATTAAAAGAAGTACTATTAGATTTAATAAAGCATCGACTGTCGGTCTTCCGCCAAACATCCGGGTTCTATCTCTCTGGCTTTCATTCTTGTTGCTAATTTATCTTTGCTTGGCTGTCTAATTCGTTTCATAATATATTGATTCCTGCCCTTAATATATTACATTCTTGCATTTTACTCTTCTTGCATTTCGTTTTATCATTCTTAGCTTTCCTGCTGTAGGTGTAAACCTTGGATTTGACTATTAGTTTATATCATGTTTAGTGGCTTTGGTGACTGATTGTAGACTAGGGTCATGTTCTCGGTCGGGAATGGGGGCGAGGGTTAGGGGGTAAATGGGGTAAGGGAGATGCTAGGTTGAGAATAAGGTCTTGTAACATTGAGACTTTAACGGGGAAGTCATAGAGCTAGTGAAGATTCTTAAGAAGAGGTGGATCAATATAGTATGTGTCCAGGAGACCAAATGGGTAGGACCTAAGGCTAAGGATGTAGACGGGTATAAGTTATGGTTCTCGGGTAGGTCGAAATATAGAAATAGAGTAAGCATTTTGGTAGACAACGAGCTAAAAGATCAGGTGGTAGAGGTTAGGAGGGTCAATGACAGGATGATGACGATTAAGTTGGTAGTTGGAGGGTTCACTATGAACATTATTAGTGCTTACGTACCGCATATGGGCTTGGACGAGGAGGAGAAATGGCGATTTTGGGAGGATTTAAACGAAGTGGTAGGAGGTATACCACCCACTGAGAATTTATTTATAGGAGGGGATTTCAATGGACATATCGGGTCACTTCCGGGGGTTATGATGACGTGCATGGAGGTTTTGGCCTCAGGGACAGGAACATGGGAGACGTCTCACTTTTGGAGTTCGCTAGAGCTACTGGGATGATGATAGCCAACTCGAGATTCCAGAAGAAGGAGGAGCACTTTGTGACTTTTTGTAGTTCGGTGGCTAAGACTCAGATAGACTTTTTGCTCATTAGAAAGGTCGACAACGGTCTTTGTAAAGACTACAAAGTTATTCCGAGGGAGTATCTTACAACCTGACATAAGCTTTTGATGATGGATTTGGAGATCAGGATAGAGAAGAGGAGGAGGGTTGTGGATGACATGTTAAGAATCAAATGGGGGAGTTTGACCATGGCTAGTGCAAAGGAGATGGGGGAGAGGTTGTTGGCCAAGGGGGCTTGGGAGAGTAGTGGGGATGCGATCAGTACGTAGGACAAGACAACCAGTTGCATTCGAGATGTAGCTAGGGAAGTGCTAGGGGTTTTGCGGGGTAGCCGTGGTGAGCATCGATGGGACTGGTGGTGGAATGGTAAAGTTCAAGAGAAGGTGGAAGCGAAGAAAGCGGCGTATGTGAAATTGGTAGAAAGCAAGGATGAGGTGAAGAAGTGGACGAATAGGGAACTATATAAGACGGCGAGGAACGAGGCAAACTAGCGGTTACGGCGGCGAAAACGGCGGCTTTTGAACGTATGTATGTGAAATTAAGAGGAAAAAAGCGGGGATAAGAAGTTGTACAAACTAGCCAAGGCGAGGGAGATGAGGGCCCGTGACTTGGATCACATGAGGTGCATCAAGGACGGGGATGACAAAGTACTAGTGGAGGACGCGTATATTAGGCGAAGGTGGCAGTCTTATTTCCATAAACTCTTGAACGAGAAAGGTGATAGAGACATTGTGCTGGGAGATCTGGAACAATCTGATACATACCGGGATTTTTAGTACTGTAGAAACATTAAGGTTGAGGAGATTAAGGGTGTTGTTCGTAGAATGCGCAGGGGACGAGCGACTGCACCTGATGAGATCCAAGTTGAATTCTGGAAGAGCGCAGGCAGGGCAGGTTTGGAGTGACTGACTGAGTTGTTTAACGTCATTTTTAAGACGGCAAGAATGCCCGAAGAATGGAGGTGGAGTACAATGATTCCTTTGTACAAAAACATAGATGATATTTATAGTTGCAACAACTATAATGGTATCAAGCTGCTAAGCCACACTATGAAAGTTTGGAAAAGAGTCGTGGAGATGAGAGTGAGAAGAGGCGTGTCTATTTCCGAGAACCAGTTTGGATTCATGTCGGGGCGTTCGTCTACAGAAGTCATTCATCTTATTAGGAGGTTAGTGGAGCAGTATAGGAAAAGGAAGAGAGACTTACATAGGGTTTCATCGACCTCGAGAAGGCATATGACAAAGTCCCTAGAGAGGTTCTATAGAGATGTTTGGAGTTTAGAGGTGTACCTGTGGCGTACAATCAAGGATATGTATGATGGAGCCAAAACCAGGGTACGAACAGTAGGAGGAGACTCGGAGCACTTTTCAGTGATAATGAGCTGTACCAGGGATCAACTCTTAGCCCATTCTTATTTGCCTTGGTGATGGATAGACTGACGCGACAAATCCAAGGGGAGGTGCCATGTTGTATGTTATTCACAGACGACATAGTCCTGATTGATGAGACTCGTAGCGGAGTGAACGCTAAGTTGGAGGGAACGGAGTGAACGCTAAGTTGGAGGGTTGGAGACAGATTCTGGAATCTAAAGGGTTCAGACTGAGTAGGACCAAGACAAAATACTTAGTGTGCAAGTTCAGTAACGGGAACGACCTTGAGACAGACGGAGAGGTGAGGCTTTGTACTCAGGTCATTCCAAAGAAAAAAAGCTTCAAGTACCTCAGATCTATTATCCAAGGGAATGTAGATATTGATGACGACGCTACACATCGTATTGAGACAGGGTGGATGAAATGGAGGCTCGCATCTAGAGTCTTGTGCGATAAAAAAATGCCACCAAATCTTAAAGGCAAGTTCTATAGGGTGGTGGTTAGACCGACTATGCTGTATCGGGCGGAGTATTTGTCAGTTAAGACTTCACATATCCAAAAGATGAAAGTTGCAGAGATAAGGATGCTGAGATGGATGTGTGGACATACAAAGAGTGATATGATTAGAAATGATGGTATCCGGGACAGAGTGGGAGTGGCCTCGGTGGAAGATAAGATGCGGGAAGCGATGTTGAGATGATTTGAGCATGTGCAAATGAGAGACACGAATGCCCTAGTGTAGAGGTGTGAGAGGTTGACTATGAACGAGTTCAGAAGGGGTAGAGGTAGGCCGAAGAAGTATCGGGGAGAGGTGATTAGACGAGATATGGCGCGGGTGCAACTCATTGAGGACATGACCTTAGATAGGGGGTTATGGAGGACACGTATTAGGGTAGAATGGTAGTAGGTAGTCCAGCGTAGTCCTACCTGTGCAGGACTACGCTTACAAACTGACAGTTGTAGTAATATTATTGTAGGCTGGCTTAGTCTAGCATACTGGTAGGCACAGTATTGCCTTATAGTCCCTTGACGTTTGATTTATGCTACTATGTGTTATTTAGTGTACTTTGTTTATCTAATTTATCTGCGGTGGTTACTGCTTCTTTTTTTAGAATGCGCTATCATGGCTTATTCGCTGTTGATAACAACATTTTCATATTGCTTTAAATTTCTTGTCCGGGTCTGACTGTTTCTTTTGTCTTGCCTTGCTTTGCTTATGCTTATGCTTATGCTTAGTCTTGAGACGAGGGTCTCTCGGAAACAACCGTACTACCTACCAAGGTAGAGGTAAGGTCTGCGTACATTTCATTGGGTATGTTGTTGTAGTATTGCTGTTTTGAATGATGATGCAATCATGCAAGCCAATTAACTACTACTTTTGTGAGAAAGTCGTAAGATAATGATCAAGTAGTAGACAAATGAAGGGGAAATTCTCAAATATCATCAGACCATGGTCAAGTATTCTCCTTTGCTGGATATTTGGTTAGGTCAAATTTGTCACGCTATTTGAGTAATCCATATTGAAAGCAACTTACGTCACTGATCATAGAGAACGGGGTCTTAGCCATCTTTATATTCATTTTTAGAGTACGACAACTATTCTCATATAACAAGTATACTGCCAACTGAAATTGATATGAAAATTAGAAACGACCATACGCAATAGAGTAAACTAAAAACTGTAAACTAACACGGACTGTAACATTCAGAAATTTGTGAAAGAGGGATGCAGCTTGAGTTAGACTGATCTTCTTCCTTTTTAACCTTTACTAGACAATCTTTCGAATGGATGGTGGAGGTAGTCATGGGCTTCACATAGACCCCGGTACTGCCAATTCCATAAGGATTTGTGCTGCCGTGAAAACCACAAAAAGAACGATAACTTCCTATCTGAAAGTTGAATTCACTCATGCCATCACCTGAAGTACTAGTACTCCCAAAAGATCCATAATAATGCTTGTTGGTGAAAAATGATATTGATCTCAAATAACTAAATCCGTCAGCTGATAATCCGTATGAACCACTGATCGAAGTAAGAAATAACCGAAGACAATTACTTTGAAATTATTACAACGGCCACCACCACCACGACTGTCTAACAACATTAATTTGCCATTCTCGCAGGACATGAACTGCAGTGCAAGAACTTTGTTAGGATTATAGGAAACAAAAATCTGGGCTAATTCTCCTCGTCCCTTTTCATCCCAAAGGGACGTTCCATATTTTGCTTGACCTTCCCTTCCCGTTCCCGCTCCCGTTGGACCAACTTTGATCATATCCATATTTTCTTGTTTATGATCAATTGGAGTATTAGTTGAAAGATTAATGAGTTTTTTCTTTGAGACGTTTCAGTACTTGAAGGCCTTTCAGTGTCACACATTGGTACTTGGTCTTCTAATATCGATATAGGAATCTGACTCTTCGTTTATATCTTACAGTTTAATTTTGGTGTTTAGTGAATTACGATTTTCATATTAAAGTAATTCTTTTCGATTAATACAAAAAGATTTCCTAATAATTTATTCCGTTTGTATCATTTTACTAGTCCCTTGTACACTAAAAATAAATTTACCTTTTTACTTTTCTATTTTAATAAATGAAGAAAGATTTATTATTTCTTCCATGTTTGGCCCCAGAATAAGTACCAACACTCTTAAAATTTATTGACGTTACATCTTTAATAACCATTAACAAGAGTAATTTAATAATGGACTACTGTAAAAGGGAACAGAGGGAGTAATACGTATGTAACTAGTTCAAGGAGAAGGGAGCTTGAATAATTTTAAGGCCAATGTATTTGACGACCACATCAATTAGATCTCGAGTGGTCTTACATTTGCAAAACGGAATAGGGTCGAATTTACCCTTGTACTATTAGAAAGAGTTTAAATATACCATTGTTATACTTTCGATTCAAATATATCATTCTCATTATATTTCTGGTCCAAATACGTCTCCCATTATAGTGCGACACAAATTTGCTCTTAATTTTAACCGTGTCTTCTCAATGAAGAGAGCCGTCTTCAAGGGGGCCTCAATAATCCTGGTGGCGATATCCAAAGCGTGCCAGACCCAATGTTTATGTAGAAGCAACATTGTGAATAAGTATTGGTTTGTGTCATTGGTGTTTTTAGACAAGAGATCATCAACATTGTCTCCATAGCATTGCTTACGTCTCTGGAAAAAATTTAGGGAAATTACTTTTGGTGGAGAGTGTTAACCGTCTGGCATGTAACTTTTATCAAAACCAGATGTGACGACATATATACTTCTTTTACTTTTTGTTTGTTTCATTGTTGTAGCCATTCGTTAAATTAAAAATCAAACAAGAGCGAAGCAAGTCAAAGAGATCATAGAACAAAGTGTTAGTAGATCGTTAAACAGCATAAACAGATGCTATCTGAACTTTGCGCCAACAAAGTGACACTAACAAAAGATAATGCAGCAACACAAAAATGAACTACTCCTATGTAGTGCCAATCTAGTCAAAGAGTAAGAATCCCATATCATCATATCTTTCTTCTTTCTCTTCCTTCTTCTCCTCAGCCGGAGCCGCTTCTGTAGCTGCTGTATCACCGGTTGGAGTTGCTGCTTCACCACCGCCGGCGCCACCACCAATGATCACCTGTAAAACAGCAGAGAAAGGGGTGACATAGGAGAAAGTCGCCTGAACACTGAATAAGCAGCACCAATAAAACAATGACCTAATATGTAACACAAATATCAAATGGAGTAAACAATAGAGTAATACTCCCCCGTCCACTTTTACTTGTCCACTATATTAAAAATACATTTTTCATTTTTACTATATCTAAATACCAGACCAGATATAGCATATATTGTACAATGCTTGAGCCAGTTTATGCAAGCTCCTAAAACCTCACACATGGAAGCTGGGATTAGACTAGTCAAATATATCAAACAGTCACCAGGGTCAGGTATGTTCATGTCTAGTTCTAGCACTTCTCAGCTTACGGTGTTTTGTGATGGAGATTGAGGACTTGTGTCAACAGCAGGAGATCTATTACAGGCTATATGGTAATGTTTGGTTCTTCTACTGTATCCTGAAAATCTAAGAAGCAAGTTACAGTTTCCAGAAGCTCAGCAGAGGCTGTGTATATAACCCTGTCAGCTTCAGTAGCAGAAGTAGTCTGGCTTACTGGTTTGTACCAGGAACTTGGCATACAGGTTTAGTTACCAGTTTCTGTATTCACTGACAACAAATTTGCACTTCAGATTGCTGCCAATCCTGTTTTTCATGAACGTACCAAACACATTGACATTGATTGTCATTTTATAAGGGAAAGAATCCAAGAGGGTCTCATCTATGCTACTTATCTGCCTTCTGCTGACCAGCCTGCAGATTTACTCACCAAAGCTCTCAGCAGAATTCATCATGTGTCCAAGCTAGGAATGAAGAACATCTTTATATTTCCTAGCTTGAGGTGTGTGTGTGGGGAAGAGATAGACAAGTGCACAAAGGTACCATGAGGAGTAGTAACTTTGACCATCAATTTAAGCTATATTTTTCATCATATTAATATGAGAAGAATTGCAACTTATAGTACTTTCCGTATATATTCCGAATATCTAAATTTTAATTTAAAAATATTGAATTAATCTAATCTAATGTAGCTTCGAAATTTATTTAAATTGACTTCTAAAAAGAAAAATATGACAAGTATTTTGGGACGGATGAAGTATTTTTCTTAAAGGGTGTGCAAAGTCTAAAATAGACAAGTAAAACTGAACGGATGGAGTAATAATTAGATTTCAATTGGAAGATCTAGTTAATAACTTAATATACCTGACGCTTAGTTTCTTCCTCTGTGTTTTCTTAAGTGAGCAAAATAATCCAAAAACAAGTGACCCATTTTATCTTTCAGGTTCCTTTTGGATTATTTTGCTCACTTGTTTTATATTGTGTGTGTGTGTATAGGGTATGGTTTTTCTTGGTTTTTAGATGTGTTGTTTTGCTTGTGTTACACGATTTAGGTAGTGGGTTTTGTGCAAGTTTTCGACTTGTTATGGTGTTTTGATTTTATTTAAGGATCACCGGATTTTATTGTTAGTAAATGTGATGGTTTTTGACTTGATAGAGATTCGTACTTTTTCTACATTGTTCTTTTGTTCAGTTACGATTTTGATAAGAATGCTTTTAATGTGTTCTTTATTTTCTTTTGTTTTTCAATTTGGGGTTTGTTGTGATAAATGATTTAATGTGAACGATTTATTCAACGTTTGTGGTTATCTGAGATGAAGTGTTTCTGTCATTTTTCTTAATATTGGAGTTGGTTTTTGTTCGAAAAATGGATCCGAGGTTTGATGTTAGAACTCATATCACTCTGTAAATCTTTAGTTTTTCTGATGACTATGTATTTCCCTTTCAAATGAATTCTTTTATTGTTGGTGTCTGTATACGATAGTTGATGTTTTGCTGTCTTATTTTTCTTGCAATCCTTCGTCGATTACTTTCTTTTTGAGCTTAGGGTCTATAGCAAACAACCTCTCTACTTCACAAAAATAGAGATAAGGTCTGTGTACATCCTATCCTCCACATCTCACTTTAAGGAATTATACGGGGTTCAATTTAGAGTTTACCACTTTTCGGCATGCCAATCATATTTATTCTACTTTTCCCCATCTAATAATTTTGTCTTTTGTTATTGGATTCTCCAAGTCAATCTTATAACAATTAATATCAAAGTAGGTTGATTAATTTGAAGCTACAACTCAAATTAAAAAGAATGAGCTCTCTTCCAAATTACTCCCTCCTGCTTGGGGGTAATTACTAAAAATATTCATTTCAAATTACTATAGAATTAATTAAATTTTTTCTACTTTATTCTTTGCATTAATTGTTTTTTAAGTAATCAATATTAATTAGAGTGTAATTAATTGGAGAGAGATAAGGATAATGTAATAAAAATACTCTTCTTATTTATAAATTTTTAAGAGGTGTGTAAAAGAAAAAGTGGCCAACTAAAATGAGACGGAGGGAGTAATTATTTTTCTCAGGCCTCGTATTAAGTCAATAACAAAGGGTGGCTCCACCACTACTGAATACTTATAAGGTATTCCACTGCTGCTTTTTTATGCCTACTATCTTCTTTGACAATAAATGATTTTGCACTTCACTTTTCGTCTTGTGCTACTAAATCGTAATGAAAATAATAATACTACAAGGCCATTGGTAGAAAATATTTCATCATAGGATAAACACAGTTTGGAGAACTTTTCTTAGTCACTTTTGCTGTCTTTACATAATTTAACACCCAACTGAAAACCCAAAACATAGAATAGATCAGCCAAAATTAATCATTCGACCGACTACATTTAATGTACACATATCATAACGGTACCATTGTTTCTTTGTTCTTAACTGTGACAGCCAATTTACGTCAAGTGGTCTCAGCATTTACTAAATTCCAGCAAATTGTCGAGTCCTTCAAGTTTTCAGATCTTTATATTAGCAAAGATACAGCTGGTTTCCAACTTGCCTACCATCTTTGAAAATCATATTTCCACAGCATTCGGCATTTATTAGTAGTCCACTGGACCAGTACGTGTTGAAGTCGAAATTTTGCTTAGAGTTTTAAAATTTAATTTTTTTTTTATATATTGACCTATATATATACCCATAATATAGTAATTTTTGACAAAAAGATAGTCAACTGACCACCTTTCACCGGAGGCCGATGAGCCCTTGGTTTGGACTATATTTGCATGAAGTAGGACAAAATTAATTTGAAATTGAAACTACTCCCTCCGTCCCTAAATAACATTATTAGAGACAATGCCTTTTTTCATTAATATTCAGTGAGAAAATTTATGCTATAAAATATGAATTTTTCATTACATTTTCATAGAACTAGCTCACGGAAAAACACATGGTGGAGTTTCCTATTGAAATGCTGAAAAACTTCCAATTTTTTCGTGTAAATACACTACTATTTAGGTTTTCCATCAATATTCAGTGGGAAATAACCATTATACATTTTTTCAGTGGAAAAATAGATATATTTTAATAGTGTAAGTGTCATCTTAGCAAAAATAATTGTCCCAAAATAAGTCACATTAGAGGTTCAAGACAAAAATTTGCAGGTGTTTCAAACTATGCTCAAAGGATTAAAGTAGTTTTTAATAGTGCTCAATTCTCAAAAAACATCTAATAAATAGGGTAGTTTAATAAATTTCATATTGTAATTATTAATTTCTTAATGCTCGTCATTTTTGATAAGGTGAAACTTATTTTGGGATGGATGTGGTTGGGTTTTGCCATTAATTTCCTATTTTATTTGAATTCTACATCATAATTGTGTTTTACTTCAAAAAAAAATCTTGGTAGAAAAGGTTTATGGTAAAGTACTCTTCAATATCTATCCTATTTCTTAGAGCTAGAAGAAGTTTTGGACTTCTACAAATAGATGATTCTTTCTTCTCATTCAAAACAAAATATCATCCACAATGTACTCCGTTAAGAGAGTTGTGCTTAGGGGAGATTTTTCTTTGTACAATTTTATAGTTTTTTTATTATATTTCATATATAGGTCAATTGACCAAATCATATTAAAGTTTATGCATATTTAGTATACTTGTCTTTGTTTTTTATTTATCATCGTTCAAAACTTGTATTATTAGCTTTCGCATACACCCTAATTATTTTTATCCCAACATGAGGTTGGGGGTTGCCCTTATTATTTGAAACTTGAATTTTTTTGGATATGAACTTCATGACGAAAGAGAAGTTTGTAAAAGTTTAAGAATTGCAAATAGAAACCATTATTTAAATTGAAATACTCGTGAAACAAGGTATTTTGAATATCGAAGTCTAGTATTTGGAAATACCGTTGGCCAAACCAGTGTCAAGCTGCTCAACTAATATTTGTAGTACCGAAAAAGTAATTGATCCCAAATTAAACAGGTCCTTAAATGTTAAAGCTAGTTAATGAATAAAACTAGTCAAGTTGGTGTGAATGAGAAATGGAAGGCAACCTTTCCGAACAGTCACCAACCTATTCCGAAGAGGCACCTTCAAGGCTATATAAACTAAGGCAATGCCTCATTTTAAAGATACCAAAAACCAAAAATTTCTGCATCTGAAATTCTGCATTCTTTTTTCACAAATAAAACTATCGAGTCTTACTGTGTTTCGTTGCCAACTTTGAGTTAAATCGAAGTCGAAGGCGTTTGACGCATCAGCTACTCCTGCGACAGTATATCCGCTTTATCCTGGGAGGAAGTAATCCATAACCTCGGAGTGCAGTGAGGGGATTAAATTCCTTAAGGACACACAGTGAATTCGTGGTCTCGGATATTTTCTTACTTACGTATTATTTTTCCAGTTCTGTTTTCTGGTTTTTGTCTTTCCGCTTGGTTTCTGTTTTCTGATTTTTGAACAGGCACAACAACAAGCTTAAGGAATTTAAACATTATTTCTGTGTTCATTTGTTCTTGTTTAACAATTCTGAGAACATTGTCGGAAAAAAAAGGTGTATGTTTGTTGTTTCGATGTAACGAACTTGTATGTTGTTTGGAGACTAAAATCTTCGGATTTTCTACTCCGGTTGAGATTAAAGTTTCCATAACTTTCTACTCCTTTGGGTACTTGATTTGAAGATATAAAAACTTCATCAAGTATACAACATACAATTTACTGGAAAAAAAAAGGAAAAAAAAAGGTGTTTGTTGTTTCGGTGTAACGAACTTGTATGTTGTTTGGAGACTAAAATCTTCGGATTTTCTACTCCGGTTGAGATTAAAGTTTCCATAACTTTCTACTCCTTTGGGTACTTGATTTGAAGATATAAAAACTTCATCAAGTATACAACATACAATTTACAAGAAAAAAAAGGTGTTTGTTGTTTCGGTGTAACGAACTTATATGTTGTTTGGAGACTAAAATCTTCGGATTTTCTACTCCGGTTGAGATTAAAGTTTTCATAACTCTCTACTCATTTGGGTACTTGATTTGAAGATATAAAAACTTCATCAAGTATACAACATACAATTTACTGCATTTCGTTTCAAGTATTTTAAATCTGTTTGTGTAACCTTGATTCGGTTTGAAGAAATAAAATCTTCACCGTTGTGTATTATAATTGTTGTTGTCAAAACAGATTCAGTTCGATAATTTATGGCATTCACGTTTAGGACATGTCAATTATAGAACCTTGCGAAAAACGATTAGTTTGGAAGTATTGCCTAAGTTTGAATGCAATCAATCAAAATGTCAAATATGTGTTGAGTCTAAGTATGTTAAACATCCTTATAAGTCAGTTGAAAGGAATTCGAGTCCTTAAGACTTAATCCATACAGATATTTGTGACATGAAGTCAATCCCATCTCGTGGTGGGAAGAAGTATTTCATAACTTTTATTGACGATAGTACGCGGTATTGCTACGTTTGTTTACTTAATAGTAAAGATGAAGCAATTGAAGCATTCGGGCAATACAAAAGTGAAGTTGAGACTCAACTTAACAAAAAGATTAAAATGATAAGGAGTGATAGGGGCGGTGAATATGAATCTCCTTTTGAACAAATATGTTTGGAATATGACATTATTCATCAAACAACTGCCCCTTACTCGCCACAATCAAATGGAATTGCGGAAATGAAAAATAGAACCCTGAAAGAAATGATGAATGCCCTGTTAATAAGTTACTGTTTACCCTGTAACTTGTGGGGAAGCCATTCTAACAAATAGCCGAATTCTCAATCGAGTGCCCCATAGCAAAACAAAATCTATTCCATACGAAAAGTGGAAAGGAAGGAAGCCCAATTTGGGATACTTCAAAGTGTGGGGGTGTTTGGCCAAGGTGCAAATTCCTAAACCCAAAAGGGTAAAAATAGGACCTAAAACCATTGATTGTGTTTTCATAGGATATGCCACAAATAGTAAGGCATATCGATTTACGTTCACAAATCAGAAAATCCCGACATTCAGGTAAATACGGTAATTGAATCAGATAATGCTGACTTCTTTGAAACCATATATCCGTATAAAAAGGAATGTGAGTCGTCTAGCAAAGAATCTAAACGACCTCGGGAAGAAACAAAGGAGAATATTCCTGATGAGGAAAACCGAGACGCAAAGAAACGCCAAAGGACGTCTACTTCATTTGGACCGTAATTTCTAACATTTTTGTTGGAGAATGAGCCTCGAACCTTCAACGAAGCTATGTCTTCATCGGAGCTCAATTTTGGAAAGAGGCAATCAATAGTGAGATAGAATCCATATTAAACAACCATACTTGGGAATTGGTTGACCTTCCTCCAGGGAATAAACCTTTAGGTTCCAAATGGATTTTTAAGCGGAAAATGAAAGTTGATGGTACTATTGATAAATATAAGGCAAGACTAGTTGTTAAAGGGTTTAGACAACGAGAAAGTCTTGATTACTTTGATACATACTCGCCGGTAACGAGGATTACATCTATTCGAGTGTTAGTAGCGTTAGTCAGTATGCGGTCTTGAAATCCATCAAATGGATGTGAAAACAATTTTCTTAAATGGAGAGTTAGAGGAAGAAATTTACATGGAACAACCTGAGGGGTTTGTAGTTCCAGGGAAAGAGAAGAAGGTGTGTCGACTTGTTAAGTCTCTTTACGGACTAAAACAAGCACCCAAACAAGGCATGCAAAATTTGACCATACAATCTTTGTCAAATGGATTCAAGGTAAATGAGTGTGATAAATGTGTCTACATTAAGAACACTCGGAACCACGTAGTCATTGTTTGTTTGTACGTAGATGATATGTTGATAATGAGTAACGACATTGCTAACATAAATGCTACTAGCGCATGCTTGCTAGTAAGTTTGATATGAAAGACTTAGGAGTTGCCGATTTAATTACGAAATTAAAATCCATAAGACTCCTCAAGGTCTAGCATTGTCTCAATCTCATTATATTGAAACGGTACTTGAAAAGTTCAAATATTTGGACTTTAAAGTTGCAAAGACGCCAATTGATATGAACCTTGCTCTTGCAAAGAATAAAGGTGAAAGTCATTCTCAATTGGATTATGCCAGAGTGTTGGGAAGTTTGATGTATATCATGAACTGCAGACGCGACCGATATTGCATGTGCTATAAGTAAACTAAGTCGCTACACTAGTAATCCCGACCAAAAACATTGGGTGGCAATGAAACGAAGTTTTGGGGTATTTAAAACATACTCAAAACTTTGCTTTGCATTATAACAGGTATCCTGCAGCTTATTGAAGGATACAATGATGCAAATCGATCACCGGTTCAACTGAAACTAAATCCACAAGTGGATATGTTTTTACCATAGGTGGAGGAGCAGTGTCTTGGAAGTCATCCAAACAGACATGTATCGCTCGCTCTACAATGGAATCTGAGTTCATAGCTTTAGACAAAGCCGGTGAAGAAGCTGAATGGCTCCGGAATTTCTTAGAAGATATTTCATTTTGGCCCAAACCGTTGGCTCCTATATGCATACATTGCGATAGCCAAGCGGCAATAGGAAGAGCCGGGAGCCTTATGTACAACGGAAAGTCTCGTCACATACGACGAAGACATAATACCGTTAGACAACTACTCTCTAGTGGAATTATCACAATTGACTATGTTAAGTCAAGAGATAATGTGTCGGATCCACTAACTAAAGGCCTAACTAGAGAGGTAGTTGAAAGATCATCAAGGGGAATGAGACTATGGCCGAGGACAAGTCATCGTGACGGTAACTCTACCTAGAAGACTGGAGATCCCAAGATCTAGGTTCAAAGAGATCAAACAAAGTCATTAATGACGGTTCAACATTGTCACAATAACTCTTTGGTCCATTCTCGTGATGAGACAATGTTCAAGATCAGGATAAAACATTGCGCTTTTTAATGGTTCCTAAGTTTGGTACGGTATATCAAATAGTGTATCTACTGGATGACACATTTAGGAATCACCTATGTAAGTGTGAAGTGTAAGCCGCTTCAAGGAGAATTATGTAAGGCCAATTCTCTACGCACTTATGAACCAGGCAGTGTTCATGGCTGAAACGAACAAAACAATGAGAACCAAAGACGGTTAAAGGGTTAATTGTGTGACATGTGGTTGTCTAGGTATACACCAAAGCTCGACGGTTCAAGGATATCATATCTACCGATTGACCGAGTATATCCGACATATGTTCACTACGGAAAGTTCAAAGAGAAATCTACTTATCCAGATGCGATTAATCCTTGCTTACGAATCACACAGTTTTTTGTCATGCATGTTTTTCATCATATAACCATTCCCCATTCATGTGGGGGATTGTTAAAGCTAGTTAATGAATAAAACTAGCCAAGTTGGTGTGAATGAGAAATGGAAGGCAACCTTTCCGAACAAATACCAACCTATTCAAGAGGCACCTTCAAGGCTATATAAACTAAGGCAATGCCTCATTTTAAAGATACCAAAACCAAAAATTTCTGCATCTGAAATTCTCGCATTCTTTTTCACAAATAAAACTATCGAGTCTTACCGTGTTTCGCTGCCAACTTTGAGTTAAATCGAAGTCGAAGGCGTTTGACGACTGCTACTCTCTGCGATGTATATCTGCTTTATCCTGGGAGGAAGTAATCCATAACCTCGGGTACAGTGAGGGGATTAAATTCCTTAAGGACACACAGTGAATTCTGTGGTCTCGGATATTTTCTTACTTCTGTATTATTTTTCCAGTTTCTGTTTTTCCTGGTTTTTGTCTTTCCGTTTGGTTTCTGTTTTTCCTGATTTTTGAACACAGGCACAACAACATTAAATACTTCTTCTGTTAAAAAAATATGAATCATGATATTTTATGCGATTTTTAAAATTTTATTTTTTCTTAACTAAGAATTCCTCATTCATTATATTTTCACATTTAAAATTTATATGTTGACCCCTTTTCTCAATCTTTTCTTAAAATTTTATAAAAAAGATATGAATCGTGACATTTTATGTGATTTCTAAATATGTAAATTTTATTTTCTTAACTAAGAATTCCTCGTCCGTTATATTTTCACATTTAAAATTTATATGTTGACTCCTTTTCTCAATGTTTTCTTAAACACAACTCGTTTTATCTTCACATTAAATATTTGATGCTTTTACTCTTGTACTCACAACTTCTCATACTTTTTTTGGGGCTGGGGTGGATTGGGGCTGGGGTTTGTGAGGAGTACAATAATACTGTAAGTTTCACCTGGAAAAGCAATATATGCTCCATATATATATATATATATATATATATATATATATAATATTAATTGAAGCATGTGATTTGGTTTGATTCCATTGAAGTTTCTTTGCCATAATTGTTGTGTACGCTCTGAAAGCTCATATGCAATAAATTCACATGACATTATTGTTAAGCTCATACTTATCTCCAATCTCATTAATTATGAATATTGTACTCATATATTTTAGGATGATTGTAAATTAGTATCATTGATTTAGAATTGATTAGTTTAATTAGGATTAATTAGATCAATTATATTAATTAGTATAGATAGCCAAGTCATAATTGTTAGAGTTGTATTTATTGTAAACTTGGGAATAAAATAAACTCATGGAATTCATTTCCTTCATGGTATCAAGAGCCTCAAAATAATTTTGCCCCCTCCCCCCTGCTCGGCCTTATCATTCCCGAAAATTTCTTTTCTTTTCCGGTTTATTCTTGGCGGAACTCTTAAGGGTTTTCTCTAACAAAACCCTAAATGGCCTCCCTAACAAAACCTAAACCATTAGACCGCCCTAACCTAATACCTAACCATACCACTATTTCGGCTATCCCTAAACAACCACCCCAAATTTTTTCTAGCCGAAAACCACTTCGGTTCAGGTTCTTTCACCTCTCACAAATCATTCTCCTTATTCTATTCTTCTCCTACCTTCTTTCTTCTATTTTTGTGGGTTTTCAATGGCCGACAAATAAAATTTTTATTCCGCTCTTTCCATAAATAACGTCAAGAATTTTATTTCAATTACTCTTGAAATGGAAAAAGGGCAATACTCCTCGTGGGCGGAGTTATTTAAAATTCATTACCGTACATATGAAGTAATCGACCATATCATCCCTTTCGAATCTTCATCGGACACCACCGGTGTTGATAAAAAGTTATGGTCTCGCTTAGATGCCATAGTCCTTCAATGGATTTATGTCACCATCTCCAACGATATTTTGCATACTATTTTGGAGCCGAACTCTACGGCTCAACAAACGTGGGAACGATTACAAAATATTTTTCAGGATAATAAACTTTCTAGGGCGGAATATCTTGAAAATTAATTCACCAACGTCAAGTTGGATGATTTTTCGAACGTTTCCACTTATTGTCAAGAATTGAAGATGCTCGCCGACCAACTAACCAACGTTGGCGCGCCGGTGATGAATCAACGGTTGGCTTTTCAATTAATTGCCGGGTTGGATGAACATTATGATGGGGTTGCTATGTTCATTCAACAAAGTAATCTGTTGCCTCCATTTTATGAGGCTCGTTCGCGATTAATTCTTGAAGAAACCCGCAAGAAAAACAAACAGTCTCTGGGGAAGCCACTGCTGGAACTGCCCTCGTCTCCTCCAATTCATTTTCCACCGATTTTCAGTCACAAAATTCTAGTTTGGGTGGAACTGGAAATCGCAACAATAATGATTAAAAATGGGTCAAACCATAATAATAACAAAGGAAAAAATAATAGTGAAAATAGATGGAGTATGGGCGGCAGCCAACCAGCCGGCGGCAACAACAATCCCCACCAACAGGGGCAGTTGCGGCCCAACCAGTGGCAGTCGCCTGCCTAGTCCGGCGGTAACCAGTGGGGGCAGTACCCACCGTGGGCATGGGCCCCACAATGGGATGTCCCTCCATGCCCATACCACACCGTGTCGTGGGCCAGGGCCGCATCTTCAAACTGACAGTTCGGAGTTCTAGGTTCTCGTCCGCAATAAGCTGTTGCGGCCCATGGACTATCTTCTGCAAGTTATGCTCCCACCGATAGCGAACAAGCCACGAACAACACAAATCTGAACATTCCTGATAATTATGGTACATGGACACATGGGCTACGTCACACATGACGGCTTCTCAAGGTAATCTCTCGTCTTATTCTAATATGAGCAGTAATAAAAATATTATTATCGGCAGTGTGCAGGAAATTCTAATTCGTGGTATTGGCCAAGTAAAACTCCCCCTCTCACCCACCATTATATTTAAAAAATGTCTTACATGCACCAAAACTAATTAAAAATTTGATATATGTACGACGTTTTACAACTGATAACTATGTTTCTGTGAATTTTGATCCCTTTGAGTTTTCTGTGAAGGATTTTCAGACGGGGATGCTACTAATGAGATGTAATAGCACGGGGGACTTGTATCCCATCACTACCACTACCACCAACCACGTGACCAAATCATCACCTTTTGCGGTTATTTCCACTATCATATGGCATAATCGGTTGGGACACCCGGGAGCACCAATGTTCAATACTCTTAGACAAAATAATTTTATTGCTTGTAATAAACTTTTGGACTGTTATGTTTGTCAGGCTTATGTGTTTGGGAAACATGTTAAACTTCCTTTTGCATTATCTAATTCACAAACACTTATGCCATTTGATCTTCTGCATTGTGATTTGTGGACTTCCCCAGTTTTGGGTTCTGCAGGTCATAAATATTATATGCTTATATTGGATTATTATTCAAGTTTTCTATGGACATTTCCCTTAGGGAAGAAATCGCAAGTTTTCACCATTTTAAAATAATTTAGTGCTTTTATCAAAACCTAATTTGGCAAATTCATTAAATGTTTTCAATGTGACAATGGGAGATAATTTATAAATACCCAATTTAATGATTTTTGTCACCAAAATGAGATGTCATTGCGTATTTCATGTCCACATACATCACCTCAAAATGAGAAAATCGAAAGAAAAATTCGAACGATTAACAATATAATTCGCATACTTCTTGTGCATTCGTCCACGCCACTAGTTTTTTGGCATCATGCACTTCAAATGGCCACATATCTTTTAAACATTCTTCCTAGCAAACTACTCTCCAATATTTCACCTACACAAATGTTGTACCGTCATCTCCCTTCTTTTACACATTTGAGATTTTTTGAGTGTTTTTGTTATCCCTTGTTTTCGTCCACAACCATTAACAAATTTCAGGCCCGTTCCACTCCTTGTGTGTTTTTGGGATACCCGCAAAATCACATGGGATATAAATGTTATGATATGACGAAAGGGAAAATCATTATTTCTCGTCACATAGTTTTTGATTAGTCTACATTCCCGTTTGTTAAATCCCATGTGGCATCCCTTCCTTCATATGATTTTTTGGATGACAAAATACATCTATTTTTACATCACCACTTACATACCCAACATCATGTGGGACCAACCCACACTAACCCCAACAACGCCCCAGCCCAACTGAGAAGTGGGACTGGGCCAGTCCACGGAATAGAGGTCATTGCCTATTCTCCTTTGGCCTCGGCCGAGTCCACTTCTCATGGCGGGCAGGCCCAAGGAAGAGAGCCTACTTCCCTCTTACCCGTATCACTACCCAGGACTTCGGCCTAATTTTTCCAAGCCAAAAATATCAACCCGTGTTGGCCCAATGACCAACCAGCAGCCCATAACAACCAACCAACAGTTTTGGCCCAAGATCGGTCCACTAGCCAACCCAAAAGTCCAAATCCCCAACCTCGGACCATTGAAACTCGTGCCATGCACATGATATTTTGGCCCAAGCATCACTTTAATCTAACATCTTCAGTCCAACCATCACCTATTCCAAAAAATCCCAAAGCGGCCCTATCAGACCCGAATTGGAAAACTGCCATGTTAGACAAAATTGATGCTCTTATTAATAATAAGAAATGGGATTTAGTGTCTCGTCTATCTAATGTGAACATAATCAAGTTTATGTGGGTTTTCTGTCATAAAAGAATTCTGATGGCTCATTTTGCCAGATACAAAGCTCGTCTTGTTGGTGATGGCAGGTCTCAATAGGTTGGCGTGGATTGTGGTGAAACATTCAGTCAGGTGGTTAAGCCAACAACTATCAGCACTATTCTTAGCATGACACTGTCAAAATCATGGTCCATTCATTAGTTGGATGTCAAAAATGCATTCTTACATGGCCATTTACAGGAGACAATTTACATGCACCAGCCTTTGGGTTTCCGCGATCCTATACATCCGGATTATGTTTGTCTATTGAAAAAATCTTTATATGGTTTGAAACAGGCTTCCGGGCGTGGTATAACAGGTTTGCAGGTTTTGTATCCACACTGGGTTTCTCACACAACAAGTCCGATCAGTCCGTGTTCATTTACAAGAAGGGGCATGACATGGCATACATATTTTAAAATGTAGATGATATCATTCTTACAGCATCATCTGCATCACTTCGTCAGTTTATTATGTCTCTCATTGCAGTGAAGGGTTTGAGTCCCTTAAATTATTTTTTTTGAAATTGTTGTAACCCAATATACCGGTGGTATGTTTTACAGTCAAAAGAAATATGCCGAGGAGATCATTGAAAAAGTCGGGATGTCCTCTTGCAAACCGTCACATACACCGATTGATACTAAAGCAAAATTGAGTAACTCTACCGGTACTCCATATAGTGATCCAACACATTACCGCAGCTTAGCAGGAGCATTGCAATATCTTACCTTCACGTGACCTGATATCTCATATGCAGTTCAACAGGTGTGTTTACATATGCACGATCTGAAGGAAGAACATATGAGAGCTCTTAAGCGAATTTTGCGACATGTTAAGGGTACACTTCATTTTGGGTTGCACTTGTATAAGTGCTTCATTTCTAGTTTCTCATCTTATACATATGCTGATTGGGGTGGCTGCCCGGACACACGTCGTTCCACCTCTGGTTATTGTGTATTTTTGGGAGACAACTTCATTTCATGGTCGTCGATACGACAGCCGACAATGTCTCGGTCAAGTGCTGAAGCAGAATATCGAGGGGTAGCTAATGTGGTCGCTGAATCATGTTAGCTCTGTAATCTACTTTTAGAACTCCATTGTCCGATTGAAAAAGCAATTGTGGTGTATTGTGATAATGTGAGTGTGATTTACTTATCCGGTAACCCGGTCCAGCATTAACGCACAAAACACATAGAAATGGATATCTTATTTGTCAGAGAAAAGATTGCACGTGGACAAGTCCGTGTTCTCCATGTACCGTCCCGTTATCAGATTGCCGACATCTTCACAAAAGGTCTTCCGCGCGTACTATTTGATGATTTCAGGGACAATCTCAGCATCCGAGAACCTCCCGCTAAGACTGCGGGGGACTGTTAACCATAATTATCTCTAATCCCATTAATCATGAATGTTGTACTCATATATTTTAGGATGATTGTAAATTAGTATCATTGATTTAGGATTGATTAGATCAATTAGGATTAATTAGACCAGTTATATTAATTAGTATAGATAGTCAAGTCATAATTGTTAAGAGTTTGTATATATTATAAATTTGGAAATGTTCCTTCGATTATAATAGGAGCATGTATAATAACAATGTGAGTTATAAAAAATAGAACTGTATTGCTTTCTTAAATCATATCAAACCCACCTAGTAACAATAATAACAAAGGTCATATTACAATGATCACATAATTAATTGTTTCCCCTTTGTTGGGGGTTTGAAAAATCATTCTTCAAGAATCATTAATAGTTACAACTCGAGGCACGTCAACTGGGAATTCATCAATTTCATCCATCCATGGACTTTTCTCCTTAGCGGGATTAATAGTCCTTAGTGCACGCCACACAGCACTGTTACACTTAAATCCTGAACCAAATGCAATTTGCCATGTCCTATCACCTTTCTTGATCCTCCCTTTAGCTTCAGTATATGCCAATTCATACCACAATGAACTACTCGAAGTATTCCCAAATCTATAAAGTGTCATTCTTGACGGCTCCATATGCCATTGACTAAGTTCGAGATTTTTCTCTAACTCGTCCAACACCGCCCTTCCACCAGCATGAATGCAAAAATGCTCGAATGCCAACTTAAAATCAGGAATATATGGTTTAATTTTCATCTTGATCACTTTCCTCGCGACTAATGTGACGAAAAATAGTAGTTGTTCAGACATAGGTAGGACTAATGGCCCGAGCGTCGTGATGTTGGTTTTTAAGGCCTCCCCTGCTACAGCCATTAGGTCTTTGGACAACGCGACGCCGACTTTTTTGTTGTCGTCTTCTTCTTGGAAGACACAGCCGTAGCTCTTGTCATCTGCACCCTTGTGTGTGCGTACTGTGTGGATGAGTTGGTACTTTGATCGGCGACGATCGGATGATTTATTCGACAGTAAAATTGCAGCACCACCCATTCGGAAGATGCAATTTGAGACAAGCATTGATCTGTTGTTGCCAAAGTACCAATTGAGTGTTATGTTCTCCATGCTGACTACTAGTGCGTAAGAGTTGGGGTTCACCTGTTACAACGTGTGATAACATATGAAAAGTTAGTACACATTGGCAAATTATTACTCCCTTCGGTCACAAAATACTTGTTACATTTTTTATTTACACGCTTATTAAAAAATCATTTATAAGGATAGCATTTTAAATATTTTATCCTCTTAACATATTTCATCATATTATCTCTCTCAATAAATATTTACTCCATTAAGGATGAGAACCTGTTAAATTTTGCTAATTAATACAAGAGTAATAAAAGAGAGCTACTTAATTTTATCTTAATTAAATAAAATAATAAATATTTTAAGATAATTATTTATAATAAAGATAACAAGTATTTTGAGACGGAGGAAGTAGTAATTACTAGAAATAGTTTATAATGTACTATTTTTAGTAAGGAATTTAAAGCACAGTAGAAAGCTGAGTTGAGGTTCCCACATGGGAGAAAGTTAATACGAGAGGCCTTTTTTAGTATATCAATAAAATCTACCTAGCAGTTAGTAGACATTCGACATTAAATTGGCCATATCCACGTGAATTTCTAGATATGCAAAATCATGTCACATCTTCATCGATATGTCAATGAAGGTCGAAAGCAGTTAATTAATCAACTATGTCTTAGTCCCAAATTAGTTGGAGTCTAATAAATGAATTCTTTTTGTGCCATTTTATTATATTTACGTTCATTTTATTCTAAAACATAATAATTTATCATTAGAAGTTCGCTAAATATCACATAAATCTTTAACCAAAAACCAAAAAAGAAGAAGCAAGGTTTGATTGGATATTGCTTAACATGATGTGCATATTACCTATGTTACTCGGACTTTTTAAAAGTATCACCGGATGTACGTCAGATCCTTTAAAAGTAATGTATTTTTTAAAGTTCTGACAAGAACATACCAAAGCATGTTATAGCATGTCATCTACTTAGTTTTTAGGTTATGTGACCGCTTTATTTGGAAATAGTTACATGTTATTACAAGCACCTTAACTTGATAGTGTAAAAATATCATACTATATATCAGTACACAGAAATTAAACTAAAAATATAATTGTCTTGCAAAGGAACAAACCTGTAACATTTGCTTGGCAAGGTCAATTGAAATTAATCCAGCACTACAGCCCATACCACCAAGGTTGTAACTCATGATATTGCCTCTAAGCTTATAGTGATTAACAATCATGGCAGAAAGTGATGGAGTTGGATTAAATAAGCTGCAATTGACCACAAGAATCCCAATATCCTTAGCCTTTACACCAGTTTTCTCCAATAATTCATCAATTGCACCAAACATAACCATTTCAGCTTCTTTTCTTGCCTCTTCCATACTAGGATTCGGCGGCAATCTCAAAAGTGCTTCGGGAAAATATGTTTTTTGACCTAAACCCGACCTCTCCAATATTTTTTTCTGGAAGGCCAAATTCTCCTCAGTGAAAATCCCGGCTTGTTTTGACCTCTCCATGAATAATTCCTTAGGACACATAACATCAGGTTTGGGCTTGTAACACGAAAAGTCGACTAGGTACACTTTTCGTGGCCTAGTCATAAAATAAAGTGTAGCCAAGAAAACCATGAGGGTTGAGCACAATATTACTGTGACCAAGTTGAATTTGAGTTGGTCCCATAATGTGACCAAATCTTCCACAGTAATTGTAGAAAGATGAACAGGTACACCAACTAAAATTGGAACAAGGCACAAATACATAGCATGGCTGATCAAATAATGGTAGCCAAGTTTCACATATTTGAGCTTAACTGATAGAAGAAAATTAGGAAGTTTATTACTACTTTCATCATGGGCCTCAATTGAAACTCTTCCAGTTGATTCATCTCCCATTTTGTGCAAAATATTCACAAGAATTTTGGAACCAACCCCACAAATCAATCAACTATAACAAGAGAAATACGTGACTTTCTTGGATATTTTTCAAATGAAAACAAGAAGTACCCAAGTGAGGCAAAATATGAGTTTTTAGCTTAAAGAGAGAAAATAGACTAAGGAAGAAAATTAGATGAAATGAGAGTTGTGTTAAGAAGGAAAAAATGGGTACTATGAGAATTTATAGAGAAGGCTTGTAGGAGAAGTGAGGATGGAGTAGGGGGTAAGGGTGCAACTACCCCAACGAACTTTTAATTGTAAGCTTGCTGTAACATTAAATTTTCCTGAATGAAAACTGAAGGTATTTCGTGTATAAGTTTTTTATAATTAGAATCTGACCCACGCTCACCAACTATATAATTTCGGTAGGAAATGATTACTTCATTAATGTTCTTCCCCATTAGTACAATATATACAAATATAATATTCTTTATCGAAAGACTAATCTACCTTACCAAAATTATAAGATGCTACTTAATTACAAAATATTACATAATCAATTAATAGTAATAAATGGAGTCAATTATGGGATTGCCCCATAATTACCGTGCTAACAGTCCCCCGCAATCTTAGCGGGAGGTTTACGAATGCTGAGAATGTCCTGGAAATCATTAAAAAGTACGCGCGGAAGCCCTTTGGTGAAAATATCAGCAATCTGATAACGGGATGGGACATGAAGAACTCGGACTTGTCCACGGGCAACTTTTCGCGGACAAATAAGATATCCATTTCAATGTGTTTTGTGCGCTGATTCTGAACATGATTACCAGATAAGTATATCACACTCACATTGTCACAATAAACCACTGTTGCCTTTTCAATCGGACAATGTAGCTCTAATAGTAGATTACGGAGCCAACATGATTCAACAACCACATTGGCTACACCTCTGTATTCTGCCTCAGCACTAGACCGAGACAGTGTGGATTGTCGTTTGGACGACCATGAAACAAGATTGTCCCACAAGAACACACAATAACCGGAAGTAGAATGTCATGTGTCCGGGCAGCCACCCCAATCTGCATCTGTGTAGGCTGAAAGATGCTTGATGGAGGACTTATACAGATGGAAGCCGAAATTGAGAGTACCCTTCACATACCGCAGAATCCTTTTTATAGCCCTCATATGCTTATCCTTCGGATCATGCATGTGTAAACAATTTTTTTGAACCGCATAGAAAATATCGGATCTCGTAAAAGTCAGTTACTGTAAGGCTCCTACAAGGCTTCGTAAAGTGTCGGATCACTATATGAAGTACCGACCGTGTTACTCAATTTCGCCTTTGTGTCAACTTGAGTATGTGATGGTTTGCAGGAAGACATCCCTGCCTTTTCAATTATTTCTTCGGCATATTTCTTTTGACTCAGAAATAGACCACCTGCATATTGGGTGACTGCAATGCCAATAAAATAATCCAACGTACCCAAGTCCTTCATTGCAAATTCTACTGCAAGAAGGGTCATGGTAGACTGGAGAAGTGAAGTGGATGATGCTGTGAGAATAATATCATCAACATACAGAAGTATATATGCCATGTCAGTGCCCTTCCTATAAATGAACAACGACTGATCAGACTTGTTGTGAGAGAACCCCAACTTGGAAACGAATCCTGCAAACTGGTTATACCATGCCCTAGGAGCTTATTTCAAACCATATAAGGATTTCTTCAACAGACAAACATGATCTGGACGTGAAAGTCTCGAAAACCCAACGGCTGATGCATGTACACTATTTCCTGTAAGTGGCCATGTAAGAATGTATTTTTAACATCCAACTGATGAATGAACCAAGATTTGGAAAGAGCTAGACTGAGAACCGCCCGGATAGTTGCTGATTTAACTACCGGACTAAATGTTTTACCACAATCGGCCCCAACCTGCTGAGACCTGGCATCACCAACAAGACGAGTTTTGTATCTCGCAAAAGAACAGTCAGAATTCTTCTTATGACAGAAAACCCACATAGACTGAATGACACACATTAGACGGGCGTGGTACTAATTCTCACATCTTATTATTAATAAGAGCATTAAATTCGTCTAACATGGCAGCTTTCCAATTCGGGCCGAACAAGGCTGCTTTGGGATTTTTTGGTATATGTGACGGTTATTCTGTGGATAGTAGGTTAAACTGACGTTTGGGCCTAAAGATCCCGTGCATAGCACGAGTTTCAATGGTTCGGGGCTGTTCGGTAATGGTAATGGGCTAAGGGGAAGTGTGATGGCCGGTGTTGGGTTGGTTTACAGATGTAGGTAAGGGAGTAGTGGGCTACCCCACTTGGGTCTGCCCGCCATGAGAATAGGACTTGGCCGAGACCCTCGACAACACGACTATGGTCACCGGTCCAGTCCAATTTTATGGATGGGCCGAAATATGTTGGTTATTTTGGGAGGTGGTTCCACATGTGATTGGATATAGAGATGGTGGTGTAAAATCGGATGTAGGCCATTATTAAAAAAATCATATGAAGGTGAGGATGCCATATGAGATTTAGCAAACGGGAATTTAGACTCATCATAAATCACATGACGACAGACAATTATTTTTCCATTCGTCAAATCATAACATTTATATCCTCTATGATTTGTGAGTATTCCAAAAACACACAAGGAGTAGACCGAGCCTGCAATTTGTTAATGGAAGTAGATGGAAACAAAGGATAACACAAACATCCAAACACCCTTAAATGTGTAATAGACGGGAGACGATGATATAACATTTATGTAGGAGACACATTGGATAGCAATTTACAAGGAAGAATATTTAAAAGGTAGGTAGCCATTTGAAGTGCATGGTGCCAAAACTTTGGTGGTGTGGATGAATGCAAAAGAAGAGAGCGAATCATATTATTAATCGTTCGAATTTTTCTTTCGGCTTTCCCATTTTGTGGTGAAGTGTGTGGACACGAAAGACGCAACAACATCCCATTTTGGTGACAGAAATCATTAAAATGAGCATTTATGAATCCTTCCCCCCCCCATTGTCACATTGAAAACTTTTAATATTTTTGCCAAATTGAGTTTTGATAAAAAATACTAAATTATTTTAAAATGGTGGATGTTTGTGATTTATGTCCTAATGGAAAAGTTCACAAAAAATTCAAATAATCATCTAGAATGAGCAAATAGTATTTATGACCTGCAGAACTCAAAACGGGTGATGTCCACAAATCACAATGCGCAATATCAAATGGCATATAAGTATGAGAATTAGAAGAGGCAAAATGAAGCTTAACATGTTTACCAAACACGCAAGATTGACAAACAAAAGAGTCCAAAGGTTTATTACACAAAACCAAATTATTCTTTCTAAAGTTACTAAAAACTTGTGCTCCTGGGTGTCCCAAACGATTGTGCCATAGAGTAGGAGAAATGTCAGCAAAGATTGATGGTTTGTTCATGCTACTTTTGGAAACAGAGGTGATGGGATATAAGTACCCCGTGCTATTGCATTTCATGAGTGACATCCCTGTCTGAAAATCCTTCACAGAAAAGCCAAATTGATCAAAATTTACAGAAACATTATTGTCAATTGTAAAACGTCTAACAGAGATGTTACACCTCGTAAGATTAAGGAAATAGGATTCAAATACCGGAAATTAGTATACAAGAGGATGTGATTCCGGAAAGATATTGGTCACAATGAGGGTGACGTTGGAAACTTATAAAAATTGTATAGTCCTGATATGGGTTAATAATGTATTATAAAATTATGACATTGAAGATACGAGGCTTATGAAATTCTCGGAAATTAAAAGAAGTGGGTTTGAGATTTATTAATTGAAGAACTTGGGGGGGGGGGCAAAGTGTAATAAGAAAAATTTAGATTTTTGTTTATAACCTACACTCATCTCTTCATCTTCATTCTAACTTAACCAAAAACTCTCATCTCTTCTCTCCTCCAAGCCCAGCCGAGAAACCCCCCACCCATAACCAAATTTAAGGTTTTTATCTCCTCTTCTTAGATGACATTTTCACCAAAAATTAGAAGTCAAAACAACACCAAAAACAGTGGCAAAAACAACCACTGCTTGCCGAGAATTTGACCAGAAATTTTGAGATTTTTGGGATGAAATTTTGTGTCACGACCCGACCCGACGGGCCGCGACTAACCGCCCTAATGACGTCATTATACTAACCTGTCATACATAATCCGACTAACACTTAATGAGTCTGAAATCCGGCAGCATAACGCTGCAATAACAACATATGCTAGGGTAGGCAAGCCGAAAAGGCTGCCTTTACCCCCGAATGTACCTGCCTCCTGAGGAGTCACAACTAGCCAACACAATATAACAGGCAAGCCGACAAGGATGCCAACAAATAATATCACATATACCCGGGAACACCCCCAACATAGAGTACAATAATATGGTGGTAAACAGATTTCGACCCTTACACCACAAGAACCCACAACCGCTTCTCTGCACTCTACAAGAAGGATAGCGACATATGACGGGACAGGGCCCCGTCGTGCCCCTAAATATACATAAATAAAAAAGATAGGGTTCCGTACAAAAATGGTAAAGCTCTGGATCAAAGGAGCTTTCCAAACAGCTTCGCAGGAACCTAAACCGGAGGATCACCAAACTGAGCATCTGTACCTGCGGGCATGAACGCATTTCGAGGAAAGAGGGGTCGATTTAAATAATGTACTGAGTATGTAAACATGAAATACTGCAAATGAGATAATAAGTAGCCAATGGATAACAAGAGATCAGTATAAAAAAATCAGGATTCAAATCCAACTGTGCCATAACAATAGAAGTCAGTTGCCTTATAAAAATGAGAGTCAAGTCAAGAAAACATGAGTGCATGTCCATATACATATATATATATATATATATATATATTTGTAATGTAACCCATCCCACTAGTGCGGGACTCGGTGGAATCATATCATAACCCGACCCATACTGGGACTCGGTAAAGTCATATCTCATCTATGGATCCATCCTACGTAACCCGACCCTCTAGTGAGGGTCTCGGTGAAAAATGCAAGGATGTGCACGAACGTAACCCGGCCCGGGACTCGGTGAGGTGAAGTAGTAACACTTAGCACGAGTAGATATCATGAGTAACCATATGCAAGTAAAAATTATCATCTGACTCTCAATAAAATCATTGTAATAATGTCATAATAAACTCTTTGCTGAAAAATCATAGGCACTTCTCATAACAATCCTCTTTAGGAATTAAACCGTATAAGAATCAAGTACGTCCGTCGTACCTTCATTAAATAAAAATCATGCCAAAGAAAGAAGGAATAGTTCACATACCTCTTAGACGAACTAATCAACTCTATATTAGAGTACGTCTCGATTTAGAACTTCAACCTATAATAATAGTAATACGTTCGTCAATTCTATGATCACTAACATACTTTATATCGAATAACGACTTCTTATTCTATAAAAATTCGGGCAGCACTTCCCCTGTTTATACATGTTTCCACAACTTCCAAACGAGGCTAATAACATCAATAAACAAGCACCAATTAAGGGCACAACCAAAACAACAATAAAGGAAATTTACACACCCACTTCTCATGTAAATTTAGCCTCTTAATCCACCTTAAAAACAACCCACAAAACAGTCCATGTTCCAACAATAACGAGGGTAGAATGTGAAGCCTTTCTATGCCTTTCCACACCCTTATTCCTTTAGGACTTACCTTAGCAATTACCACACTTAAACATGCATAATGGTGACTAAATTTTCAGAATTATAACACCACAAAATAGTCCCTAAAACAGTCCATATACATCACAACATGTCCAACAATTTCATGCAAGTTCTTGGCCACAACATGTCATAATTCCATAACTCTTATCTTAATTCCTATAATCCAATTTCGGATTTCAATACTTCCATATAACTAATTCCAACTAAATCTCAATGTTTCCTTTCAATTTCATCATGCAATTAGTGATAATAATAACAATAATAACCAACGAATCCAACAACACCAAAATCTGTCCCAAATTGGCAACTAGCCCAAAATTGTCACATGTAATGCTTAAATTCCAATTCTTCCTTAACACAAATTCATTACCTTAATTCTAACAACATGCATTCCAATTATATCATAGAAAGAAGAATTTTTATACCTCAAATTCGTCCAAAACAGTCCGCAATTTTCTGCCCACTGTTTGTCCGAAAATCCCCACTGTTTTGTAATTTTTATCCTCTTTTTTGTTCACTTCTTCAACTTCAATTGACATGCAAGTGTTCTACAATGTTAAACCATCATCCCTACACGTTTTTCTTCCAAAATTTCATCCCAAAAATCTCAAATTTCTGGGCAGATTTTTGGCCAAGCAGTGGCTGTTTTGCCACTGTTTTTGATGTTGTTTTGCTTCTAATTTTTGGTGAAAAATGTAGTCTAGGAAGAGAAGATAAAAACCTCAAATTTGGCTATGGGGTTGGGGGGGTTCTCGGCTAGGGTATGGGGAGGAGAGGAGAGTTTGTGTTAAGTTCGGAATGAAGAAGATGAAAGATGAAGATGAAGAGTGTAGGTTATAAAAATCTGAATTTCCTTTTTTTCGCTTTGGCCCCCCAAGTTCTTCAATTAATAAATCTTAAACCCACTTCTTTTAATTCCTGAGAATTTTATAAAGCCTCGTATCCTTAATGTCATAATTTTATAATACAATACTATTCCATAACTCCATTGGAATAAATTCAACTACTAGGATTAATTCTCGTCGTCACATGTATAGCACTAAAGAAAACTATTCCGGGATAACATCCGTTTATACACTAATTTCCCGTATTAACATATGTAAGCGTTCCTTATATTCAATAACTGAATCTTACTTCCTTAATGACGTTCTTAATTATCGTCTTAATCTTATGAGGTGTAGCATTTTGCAAGAAAAACGTGTAGGGATGATGGCTTAACATTGTAGAACACTTGCATGTCAATTGGAGTTGAAGAAGTGAACAAAAAAGGGAAAGAAATACGAAAACAGTGGGGATTTTCGGACCCGAGCAGTGAGCAAACTGTGCAGACTGTTTTGGATGAAATTTGAGGTATAAAATTCTTCTTTCTATAATCTAATTGGAATGCATGTTGTTAGAATTAAGGATATGAATTTGTGTTAATGAATAATTTGGAATTTAAACAATGCATATGATAATTTTGGGCTAGTTGCCAATTTGGGACAGATTTTGGTGATTGTTGGATTCGTTGGTTATTGTTGTTATTATTATCACTAATTGCATGATGAAATTGAAAGGAAACATTGATATTAAAGTTTAAAATTAGTTATATGGAAGTATTGAAATATGGAATTGGATTTTAGGAGTTAAGAGAAGAGTTATGGAATTATGACATGTTGTGGCCAAGAACTTGTATGAAATCGTTGGACATGTTGAGATGGATATAGAATATTTTAGGGACTGTTTTGTGGTGTTATAATCATGAAAAATTGGTTACCATTATGCATGTTTAAGTGTGGTAATTTATAATGTAAGTCCTAAAGGAATAAAGGTGTAGAAAGGCTTCACATTCTACTATCGTTGTTGTTGGAACATGGACTGTTTTTGTGGGCTATTTTAATGTGGATTAAGAGGCTAAATTTACATGAGACGTGGGTGTGTAAATCCCCTTTGTTGCTGTTTTGGTTGTGCCCTTAATTGGTGCTTGGTTATTGATGTTATTAGCCTCGTTTGAAAGTTGTGGGTTGTACTTATGTAAGGGTTATAACTCTGTTTTGGTCAGTCATGCTATTGTACTCTGTGTTGGGGTGTCCCCGTGTATATATGATATTATATAGTGGCATCCTTGTCGGCTTGCCTGTTGTATTATGTTGGCTAGTTGTGACTCCTCAGGAGGCAGGTACATTCGGGGGGTAAATGTAGCCTTGTCGGCTTGCCTACCCTGGCATATGTTGTTATTGCAGCGTTATACTGCCGAATTTCAGACTCATTAGGTGTTAGTTGGATTATGCGTGACAGGTCAGGATAATGACGTCATTAGGGCGGTTATTCGCTGCCCGTCGGGTCGGGTCATGACAATAGATCAGGTTTTTAATTAGATTTGGTACATGTAAGACGTTTTTCAAGTGTAAAGATGGGTGTGGAGAGGGCACAAATTGGAATTTTCTGCCCACTGTCGACAATAATATTTTTATTATTGCTCATATTACAATAAGATGAGAGATTACCTTGAGATGCCATCATGTGTGATATTGCCCCTGTGTCCATGTACCATGACTCATCAGAAACACTTAGATGCATGTTATTCATGGCCTGTTCAATGTCAGTGGGTGCATAGCCTACCGAAGATGGTTCTTGAGCCGCAAACGCATGTTGGGGACGAGACCCTAGAATTTTGGATTGGCGAGTTGAAGGTGGATGCCTGGCCCACGAAGAAGTAGGGTACGGACATGTCGGGGTAGCCCACTGTGGGGCCCAGTCCCACGATGGGTACTGCCCCCACTAATTACCGTCGATGCTGCCTGGACGCCACTGCCCGTTGCCGCCGGCGGGTTGGCCACCGCCACGGCCTCGTCCCTTTCCACCATTATTTTTCCCTTTATTATTACAGTTTGAACCCCGTTTTTGGCCATTTATTTGACGATTATTATTGCCCCCCGAACCAGAATTTTGGGGCTCCGAATCCGTGGAAAATGAGTTGGTGGAGGCGAGAGCAGTACCAGCGGTGGAAGCTCCAGAAGATGCATGTTTTGCCATTCGTGTTTCCTCGAGAATTAACTTCAAACGGGCCTCATATAAAGGAGGCAATGGATTACTTTGCTGAATGAACGTAGCAACCCCATCATACTGTTCGTTCAATCCTGCAATCAACTGAAGGATCAACCGTTGATTTGTCACGGGCGAATCAACGTTGGATAATTGGTCCGCAAACATCTTTAATTCTTGACTATAAGAGGAAATGTTGGAAAAATCATCCAGTTTAATATTCGTAAACTGGTGTTCGAGATAAACGGCCCTAGAAACTTTGTTATCCTGAAATATATTTTGTAGACGTTCTCATGCATGTTGAGCCGTAGAATTCGGCTCCAAAATAGTATGTAAAAGGTCGTTGGATATGTGCCATAAATTCATTAAAGGACAATAGCATCCAATCGGGACCATAACTTTTTGTTCACCAAACCGACGTCTGAGGATGTCTCGGAAGGTATAATGTGGTCGATGACCTCATAGGCACGACAATGAATTTTGAACAATTCTGTCCAAGATGTATATTGCCCTTTCTCCATTTCAAAGGTTATAGAGATGAAGTTTTTGACGTTATTAACGGCAAGAACGAGATGAAAAGTTTGTTTTTCGGCCATAGTGTTCACTAGAATAAAAAGAATAAGAGAAGTGTGTTGTGTTTTTGATGGTAATGGATGGAAGAACCCTAATTATTTATTAGGGTTTTTGGATAGGGAAGAAAGTGTTTAGCCGAGAGTGGGTGGGGGGGGGGGTTGGAAGTAAGTGTCGGCTAGTAGTGTTTAGTAGTAGGTTTAGGGGTTTGTTTAGGTTTAAGTATTAAAACTACAGTTGGCCGAAAGATGCGTAGAAAAAGAAGAGAGGAAGTAGTGTAAGGGAGAAAAGAAAAAAAGTTTAGGGCAAAGGATATTTGGCTATTGATACCATGTAGGAAATGATTCCTTGATTAATGTTCTTCCCTAATAGTACAATATATACAAATATAATATCCTTCGTCTTATGGAAAACTAATACCTTACCTAAATTATAAGATGCTACTTAATTACAAAATATTACATAATCAATTAATAGTAATGAATGGAGGTAATTATGGAATTGCCCCATAATTACCGTGTGCTAACAATTTCTTCTTGGCCACCCTAAAATTTGTAGTCATAAGAGTTATGTTGGTGGGACTGACGTAAGGATCGGGTCCTATGATCGACGGTGGGGATTGCAAGGGGGCGACAACCTATCTATACATGACTTTCCTTCATAATTATGTATCCTTGTAAAACCTTCTTTTATTGAGAAAAAGAGTTGACACTTGTGGTTTTCTTCCCCTTGATGATTTCCACGTTAAATTGTTTGTTCTTCTTTTTCGTTATAATTGCTCTAATTGTCGTTAATTCTTAACTGTAAGTTGCAATTGGTTTGTCACATAATAATTAGTAATTAACAAGGAAATACATAACCGCATTAATTTGTTTTAGCGCATTAACAATCTCACTCAAATAATTACCGAATTTACATATATTAGTACTCCATCCGTCTCAAATTATTTGTCGTGGTTACTAAAAATAGATATCTCAAATTATTTACCGTTTTAGAAGTTCAAGGCATAATTAAATATTTTTCTCTATTTTACGCTTTGTCATTAATGAAGATGACACATAAATAGAGTAAATATTTAATGGGGAGAGATTAATAACTTAGACATAAGTAGGGGTAAAATATGTCAAATACCCCTCATAATTAACATTTCTTAAGGGGCGTATAACAAATAATGACATCATAAAAGCAATAAATAATTTGAGACAAAGGGAGTACAATATATTTTTTTCATCGGAAATTATTTGTCACCAGCATGGGATAATGACATGAAATTTCGTATACTATCATGTAAATTAACGTGCAATATTGTGTGTAAAGAAATATGTTCCTTGATGTTTATTGATGGATGATTTATAATATATATAAGGTGATGAACATATATATAGTATTAGTGATAAGAAAGTTATTCACATTTGAAGAAGATAGTAATAAACAATCACAAATCAAGTAGTAATTAATAGGTACATTATTGATGATAATTGATAAAACAAAGTTTCACAAAGTTAGTGAAGATAATAAGCAGTCACAAATCAGTTTGAACTTTGAACGCATGCACTCGTGAGTCGTGATGGACAAAAAGTCATTTGTCAAAAGTTTTTTTTGATTTTTTCATTCGGTGATCGGTACCCATATTGAAATCCGACTAAATTCAAATCATGTCGAGGAGTTCCACATTGTTGGGGGGTGGGGGTAAGAAACTCCCTACCAAAGATGACTCCGTATCCAAGGGGACTAGAACCCGAGACCTCTTGATTAAGGATGGAGTAGTACAAGCCATTATACCACATATTCATATCCACAATAAAAGAACTAGTGAGACTCCCTTTCTTTTGATATCTCCAATCTTATTGAATTTTGGAAGTCAAATCATTTCACGGGCCTGTAAAATGAAAAACAACCTTTGTGGTAAAATTTGTTATTAAAGGTGTGTTTGGCTTAAAGATATTTTCCTATTACAAGGACCATTGCCTCTCTCACTGATCCAACGTGTAACCAAAATTTCTATTATGAGGCTACCTAGATCATACCGGTCAGAGTTAATTTTCAAATTACCAATGTCCCTTTTGTGATAATCTTGTAAACCAAACGTCCTAATTCCATAGCTACAACGGCATCTTAATGTTTTTTGGTAGCTCACCCACATGGCTACATATGTATATATCCCTATAGTAAGTATGTATTCACCTTTACTTTCAATATTAGCCTCTTTCGCCAAGTTTTTAAGAAACTAAAAGCGTTTATTATTATTTTAAAAAATAAAAAAAATTAAAGTGTTTGGCCAACCTTTTAGAAAAACTATAGATTTTTCCTAATAGCATTTTGGAATATTTTGGCCGAGCACAAAGCGTACTATTCTAATATTGACAAAAATATTTTCAAATTGGTTACTTAAACACAAACTGCTACCCTCCAAAAAAAAATTTCAAAAAAAATTTCTAACAGAAAATACTTTTCATAATAAGCAGATTTTGAAAGTTTAATTACATATCTTATATATCTACACACTTATGCAGAAGGGACATTTCAATCGATCTATAAATTACCCCCTTCACATGATCAAAACATAATCAACTATCTCACTAGACTTGAACCACAAACTAACTTTTTATAACAAAAATTGATTTGATAACCTACAAAACATGATAAATGACATGTTATAACATGTAAAACTGCATTACTACTTAAATCGTATACACTGCTACTCTTATAATATAATTTAAATCATATTTATGATAGTACATGCGATTATTAATGAAGAAGCTAAGATAAAGGCGGGAGTATGAAATTCAAGAACTTGTAGTCCTGCAGCTGGCAGCCTTTGACTAGGTAAACTTCAAAGAAGTAACCATAGTTTAAATTATCCCTCCAAGTTGAGAAGTTATGTTCATTTATGTCGTCTCAATTTCAGTCACACATTTGTCAACTTGGTCTGGTTTTATAAGTATCACAAGAAAGGAAAGTCAACTGCAAATCTTTTTTTTTAATTTGTTTTCTTTATTCTTTTCAAAATTTGAATTTTATGAGTTTAACCTTTAAGATTTTTAACATTGAACTTATTAAAATATTAAAATTATGTGCTCAGACATTTTATTTATTGTAATCTTAGTGATTTTTCACACAAATTTATACTGCGCGTCAAAAGTAATGGATGAATCTAGTACGATAAGGATGCAACCCCTGCTTTTGGGGCAAGGACTAATCCTAATTCATTCCGTGTAAGGTCAATTAAAGGAAAAATCACTCTATATTAGGATTTTTCTCATTTCCAGCTAGGGTCAAACCTGAAAACCTCTATTAAAGTTGGAGAAACTCTATTCATCCCACCATGATCCTCGGTGAAAATAGGGAACGAGTTGACAGATATAGCAGCGCTGGTTTCACACGTCGCTTTAAATGCTCATTAGAAAAGCCTCGAACAATAAAAATCACTCAACTGGCACTCCAAGTTTGGCTTCTTAATTAATGTTGACTATGTGCTACGTACACAGTGTATTGGGATAAGATTAATTAATTGGGAATATCACTGATAACTCATTTAATTTGTAGTTGGGGGAGTGGGAAGATGGGATTGTAATAAATTGTGCTACACTTTGGTGAAGGCCCTTTACCTAAATAAAATGATAGACTTTTTGGACTATCTAATTTTTGTTAGGAAAGGTAGAGAAGAAATTAAATTTCACACGAAATCATTTCCTCCTTACATATAGGAATACTATTTTATTACTCATTTATTATGTTATTATATCACTTCTATTAAATATGTTGAGGAAGACTATTGAACATAGATACTTGAAAAGTAACACTGGAGTATGGGAATTTCTTGGCAACTTCAAGAAAGTTCTTGAGTTTTTTTTTTCTTTTTAAAAAAGTACAAATTCATCCTTTTGTGACAACACATTATTTTGTATTCTTATTATTAATAATGAAATTTACAATCTATAGAATGTTCTTAGTTTCTTGCCATCACTTCGGGGATATCCGATACAATTGGAATGATGTAGAGAAAATTAGCATGACTTTTGCACAAGGATGACAAACACAAATTGAAAAAAATATGATTCTTAGTTTTTTTAATCTTTTTTAACATTGATTTTTGAGGTCATCCTTCGTCACGAATTATGCATTTAGTTTGTCCAAAGATTTACATATATACAATATTTGATCATTCTTCATGAATATTAGTGAGTGAACTAATTTTTATCAACTCTTATGTATGACATAGCTAGTTGGGGACTAGCACACGATACTAGTTATTAGGCTATTTTTTTTTCAATTTGAGGGATAATTGGCATTCTTTGAAACTAATGAGTTACTATAAATATTATAATTAACAAGTCATATCGCTTACAACTTAAGTTAAATTTGATAAACTACTACTCTAGAGGAGGTCCTGAAAATGCAAAGTCAATAGCCCGTAGTTGTGATTATATATACAAGGACTAAGATATAACAAATTAGGGGGAACTCGGGATGGGACTTGGGCGGGTACTAAAAATTTATAAAAAAATAAATAAGATAATTAAAATTTAATAAGAATTGGGCGGGTTGAGTTTTGACCCAGTTTTTAGCCATTTCAACTCAACGCATAGCAGCCCAAGCAACATTTGGGGGATCAATAACCCGCTTATTTATTAACTCAACACATTTTGACCCGCCCAAATTTACCTCAATCCGCTCATTTGCCACCCCTATCCATTATTGTCTTTGGTTACCAACTTTCAATAAGAAGATTGTGGAGATTTTATAGCATTAGACCATATGGGAGTGTCTCAAAACAACTATCACTACAATATATTTTTAATAAATTAGCTATAAAGTATGTCGCTTATCAGACACTAAATAGTTCATATCTAACAGAATGTTTCAATAATTTATCATTAAATAGGATTAGCGATGAAGTTATATTATTTTGTGATAAAAATTGTCCGTGGTTAATTTTTCTTTTTTCTATTATTAGTGATATACTTTTGAAGCATATACAAAATGTAATCTTCACATAACACTTTCTAGGTGAAAGACTTAAAATTTTGTAAAATATGAGATTAGAAAAGCCTTAATAGTGTACTAATTAAATGTAGATTAACCATGTTACCCCCACCCAAAAAAAAGACTACCGTGGGACCACAAAATTTACATACAATACAAGTATTGACATAACTTACATCCCTCTCCATGTGCACAAGCAGGTATTGTGCTACCCACTTGCACTCATTATTATTATTTCTTACGTGTATGCATGGTCCATTTTGTTATACAGACTATTTCTAAAATAATTACACTTAGATTTGATGAAGTCATATCTGCCCCTCTGTCCCATAATGTGCAATCCATTGTGTATTTGTGTTCATATTGTGATAGGCAACTCTTAGAAATAAATGAGAAATTAATGTTTCAGCGTGAATATGGTTACAATAGTCTATCCTAAACTACTTGACATGTTCTATCTATCCTAAAATTGAAAAAAAAAACATAAAAGAAAAAAAAAACCAAAGAAAAGAAAACGGAGCACCCTAGAATAAGTCATCTTAATTTGATTGTGATTCTTTGATACATTTTCTGGGTAAAATTTTCATCATCTAACAATCCTGAAGAGGGTAAGAATATAAATGACATATTATCATATTACTATGTAAGTTTATCAAATAATAGGCATGTATACGGAAGCAGGTATTATTAACTCAAAATTTATTTTTAAATAAAAGTCTATAACCTTTTATCAATATTTAACATCATAATTGCAGAGATGTATACTTATCAAGATTATAATTAGAAACACATAGTCTGAAAAACATACCTCTTAGCAGAATTTTAAGATCACCGGAGATACTCAACCCACCCTGGCTCTGCCTCCCCTTTTCCCTCACTGGTGACGGGATAAATGGCCTAGGTGCTGGGAGTTGCTCGACAGACTCTTTCTTAAATTTTCTTTTAAGAGATGGTGTTTTATGGACTAATATGATTCTTAAGTATAAGCTTTCAAAGTATTTATCTTCTGGTATTATGATATTAATCTTGATATTGGTTATAAACTAGAAGGGTTTTTAGCTAGATATGAGAGAGTATTTCAAAGATTTGAAGTTGTTGTATTTCGAAAGATGATTTCAAATGTTACAATGAGGCTCTTTATATAGATAACCTCGGTTGCCTTTTACTATTGGCAATGCTGAAAAAGTCTAAAAGTTGATACATTATTGTTACAAAAGTCATAAAGCAAATAATACTTTGTCTCTTGTCCTTTCATGCTTTTCTTAAAGTTGTTTGTCGTTGCTGCCATTTTTTCAACGTTTGTTGGCTTGTCATCTTCTGTCTTTGATTCCTTGTGGGTCCGGCGGCTTTTGCTTTCTTCCACATGCATCTTTTCCTTGTGGGTCCGACGGCTTTTGCTTTCTTCCACATGCATCTTTTACAGGTGTCTTCTTTGCACAAAAAGATGATTTTTTTCTCCGACGATACTCCTATAGAATAGGAACGATATCGTTTTGATTTTTTCTTTTTGATACTCCTATAGAATAGGAACAATATAAGTTTTAGTAGTATGATAATACATGGGCTTTACTGTAGTTTGGACTATATTGGGCCTTATTAAGTTGTTACATTGTGGATTTCTGTAGTTTAAACTACATTGGGCCGTTTCATTCAAAAAGGATTAGGCGATCCTTCTTTTTTCATAGTAACATGCGTAGTATCCTCATTTATGCTTATAACATGCCTTTTCCTCTGGCCTATCAAGAGCTTGTACTATTCTACTGTCTCATTGAAGTATTTGTGCTCCATCTTGGTGATTTTGTCATGCATGTTGGTAAGGTGTACGGTGTCTTGTGATAGTACATCGTTGTTGTAGTATAGTGTGATAAGTTCTCCGGCTTCTCCTCCTTTGGAGTTTCCAATGATGCTGATTTTGCCTGCTCTTAGCATATCTTCAATCTTTGATTTCAATGTTGATAGTCCTATGACTCTTTTGGCACTGAGCCATTCTTGAAACTTTTCTATAGTACATGGTATTTTCATTTTTAGGTCTTTGTCATCTCCGCTTATATTTCTACTCCTTCATGTTTTAAATAGTTGGCATATAATGATATGTTTTCATGTTAAGTCTGTTGAGGCGTCGAACAGTTGTATGCCGTAGATACCTCTTCCAAATGATTCCATCATTACTCTAGCAGATTCTACTAAAATATTGGGTAATTTAGCAATATTGTAAAAAGTTTCATCTACTAGTATTTTATCTATAAATCCATAAGTAAAGAGTTTAAGGATAATATCAGGGTTTGATTTTTCATTGCATAAAAACCTTGGATATTTGCTTAATTTTGCACTTCTTAAAACGTGTGGGTTTGATTTATAATCATAAAATTTATTAATTTGCTTGTAAGTTGTAATATACCCAGGTGACAATTTCACTTTGTCGCATATTGTTACTGCCGTTGTCATCTGAGAAGACGATGATGTTATGGGTGGTGGTATAGTGGTTGACATGGTTGCAAGTTTGAATGTGAAAGTCTTTGTTTTTCTGTAGGGGTTTGGGAAGATTTCAAGGTTTGTAGGGTTTTGAAGTCTTTAAAGGATTCTGTCAGTTGTTCTAGCAAGTGTGTATTTTCTTCCATTTTGGTTGTAATAATTTTTTTGGTTTTGTTTGATGATTTCTGTAACATTGGTAATATATTCTTCGAATTTGTCACTGCAGGTTGACATTGTTGTACCTGCTAAGAAAATCAGCTAGAATATTCTTAGTTCCAGATATATTTTTGACAATAAAATCATAACAATAAAAGAATGATTGTCACTTTCTTCTCTTGTTTAGTTCTGGCAAAGGGTCTATTTTATTTGTAATGAAAGCTCTTACTTGAGTGTTATCTGTTCTAACAATGAATTATACTGGTAATAGGTGATAATAAAATCTCTTTATTTCAAATTTTACTGCTAATAGTTCATTCTCGTTAATATGTTAATTCTTCTCATTAGGCTTCCATGTTCCACCTCCATATCCACAAATTAGTGGTTTTTCTTTATCTATATCCTCTTTATCATATGCTATGAAGACTGCTCCCCATCCTATATCACTGACATCAATAAAAAATTCTAGTTGATCCAGTTCTGTTGGTATTCTATATTTCGGCAAGGATTTCACTTTTTCCTTGATTTTATTTATGGCCCTAGTATGTTCTTCCTTCCATTCAAAAGTTATATTTTTTCTAGTTAGTTCCTGTAATGGTTTTCTCAAAAATGATAAATCCTTTATATGTTCTGAATCATAGTTTACTACTCCTAGAAATTGTTGTACTTCCTTTTTGCTTTCTAATTTATCTTTAAATTTTTTTATTTTTGTTACAATGTGTTCCTGTAATGGTAACCCTTCATTATCTATTATGTATCCCAAATATTCTATACTATTCTTGAAGATTTCAGATAATAATATTTCATGTTGTTTCACAGATTTTATAAATTCTTCTAGATGTTTTATATGATTTTTCAAATCATCACTATTTATTAATATGTCGTCAACATATACTATACATTATTCTGTTAATTTTCTGAACACTTGGTCCATTCTTCTTTGAAATATTTGTGGTGCATTCTTTAATCCAAATGGTAGTACATTCCATTCGTAGTGTCCTTGAGGGGCACTAAATGCTGTTAAAGCTTTTGATTCATTTTTTAGTTTTATTTGCCAAAATCCACTTTTACAATCAAATTTACTGAACCATTTTTTATTCCCTAATCTATTAATAAGGTTTTTTTTATATGGTAAAAAATATCCATCAAATACAGTTTTCTTGTTTAGCTCTCTATAGTCAATCACCATTCTAGCCTTTCCTCTTTTTTGTTGACTATGTTTTCTAACTAAAAAGGCTGGGCTACTATGTGAGCTTTTACTTTCTTGTATCAATTTTAATTCTAATAACTCTTTTAGTTGGGTTTCAAATTTCTTTTGATCTGTTGGACTATATCTAACTATATCACTAAGGTTTATTAGTTTGATTTCAGCATATATTTTTTCTTTTTTTCATAGTTGCATCGGATTTTCTCCAAAATTTATTTTTAATATATTGAGGTATTTTTCTCTTAATAATTGTAGGTTATTATTCCTATCCGATCTTATGTTACATATTCTTAGTGTATGTATTGGCAATACTCTCTTTAGTATTATCCATTTATTACAAGGTGTTTGTAAGCTGAAAGTATTATTATTTATCACTTGCATTTTAAAGTAGTCTAGGATATTGTTTTCTAACAATACTTGTTGTTTCATATCATTCAGTTGGTATATAACTAGTAGTCTAAATATTGTCTTCTCTAATACTATTCTCATGTTTTCTGCTACTATATCTAATTCTTTTGTTTGTTCGTTAAAGTCTGATACTCTTGTTCTATGTGTTTTAGACCTTTTCCATCTGTGTGGTAATAAAACTTCTTTCTTTGTACTCTATATGAGCTTCTATGTAGATTCTACCATCTAATTATTTTGTTCTAAGCCCATTTCTCTTAATCTTTATTGAAACTCTTTATCTTGTTCCATTTCTTTTACTTCTTCTAGTATTTTTCTCTATCTTATTTCACTTAACCTTTCTCCTACTCTGCTAAGGCTTTTTGTAATCTTATTGTACCTATCACTATAGTATTTATTTCCTGTTTCACTAGTAGTCGTAATAAGCTTATTGCGAACATACCTTTCATATTGCATCCAGTAATCTCTTTCTTTTAGTAATTTTCTTTCTTCTTGCGACTTCATTTAGTTAGAACTATTTTAACTTTCTGAGTTTTGGTTAACAAAGTTAATATTTTCTGATTCACTTTCTTCATCAGTTTGACTGACATAAAAATCTTCATATTCATACCACTTATTATTTTCTTCTTTTATTTGTTGTAGACTCATTATAAATTGTGTTGTGTCTATATATTTTACACTTTTTTTTTCTTTAGCTTTGGGCATTTATTAGCATAATGTCTTTTTTCATTGCAATTCCAACATTTACATTCTTTAAGTTTTTCTTCTTCAATTGGTTTTACATATTTTCTTTTCCTAAATTTTCTCTTATGCTTAAATTTTTTCCTGGTTTCAGGGATATTTCTATACCTTTTAAATCTATTTTTCCTATAAGGTTTGTAATAAGGTTGTTGGTTTTGTCTGCTGTAATTATTATATCTTTTGTGTTGATATTTCTTTTTATGGCTTTTCTTATATTTCTTTTCTCTTTTATTATCATCACATCATAATACTAATCTTCTTTCCGTAAATCCACATACCTCTCTTAATCCTATTTTCTTATATTTTTAAATTTTTTGTTGCATTCTATATTCTTCACATTTTCGCATTAGGTATGCTCTTAGTACTCTTATTCTTTCTCCTAATGTATTTTCTTTTGGTTCTAGTTGGGTGTATTTCTTCGATATTTCTGTGTTATAAGGTATATGTAGGTGATCATACTAAAGTTGTTGATATATTAAACCTTCTTCTGGCAAGAATCTTTCTTCATAAAAGAACTTACTAAAACTTATTGTATATTCTGGTAATTTATTAATTTTACAACATTTCAGGTTATTTAGATTCATTATTATCTCAGTTTTTCTTTATGCGAGTACGTTTTCTCGTGCTACCAATCATTTTTCTCCTAAAAATTATCTTTTTAGTATGATATCAAATATTATTAGCATAGATTCCAATCTCCTGCATGGCTAAATACTTCTCCTCTTAATTGGTATGCTATGGATTCTATCCAATAAGCTACTTTTTTCGATTAATGTTTTAGATATCAAGTCATAGATATATTCTAGGTTTTCTGTTTGTGTGGAGTTCATTAATGCTATATACATTCCAAGATTTCAACAATTTATTCTTCTTCCTATTTCTTGTTCATCATAAACATTATCCAAGTCTAAGAAATATCCATTGTAATTTACTCCTTGTGCCATTGATCCTACAAATTCTTTAAATTCAGTTTGTTGTCCTAATGGTATATGATTTGGTAACCTAGTTTGTCTTCTATTTATTATTTCTAGGTTGGGATCTACTAATTCTTCTTTTGGGTAATCGTTTGCATCTTCATTTATTATATCATCAGTTTCTATCTCCGTTTCTATAGGATTATTAAATTCATCTTCTATATCACTTTCGGGTTCATCTTCTATGATTGCATTTACACTTTTCATTTTTTGTAAGGCTACTATTATCTGGTTATTTTCCTTTACTATCTCTGAGTCTTCTTCCTCTTCTATGAATTCTGCTACTTTTACCTCTTGGTTAACTAATTCAATGTTGTTGTCTTCGTTTGTATCGCTCTCAGTCTTTTCACTACTAGTTGTACTTTCTTCACTTGTTCTATTTTTTCTTACTTTCTTTTTTCCTTTTAACCTTTTTATCTCTTCTCTAAGAATTTGTATTTCTTCTTTTATTCTCATAATTCTTGTTTTACCTCAGTTAATTCTTGTTTTACATTATTCAATTCTTCTTTTGTTTGTTTCAGTTCTACTTTGATTTCTTTTAATACTTTCTTCGTATTCTTAAATTTGTGTTTGTATTTTTTATATTTGTTAAACCATTCCTCATTATTGTGTGTTTTTAATTTGGTTGGTGTTTTTTGTTTCTAATTCACATAATTTTCGTTCTTGTTTATCTAATTTTAGATTTAAATACTCGTTGGTTGTTTTCTCTACGTCTTTTAAGTACATGTTTTCACCTTTTGAATTATTGTCTGGTGTGGTTTTTTCTTTCCTTTTCATTGGTTCATACTTGTATCGTTTTCTTTCCAGTATATTTTTTTCCACGGTTTCTTAAAAACGCAAGTACACTAGGTTCTTGGTTTTCCATTTAAAATTGTCTTTTCTTACTTAATATTGCTAAGCTATCTAATATTTTTTCTACTTTCTTTGGCAATCTTGGTTTTATTTTACTAATATCTATCATTATTGGCTCTTTACTCCTTCTCCAAGCATCTATTGGTACTATTTCTGGTTGTTGAGTTGTAGTGCTAATTATAGTGTTTTCTTTGCTCGTGCTAGGTTCATCTTCTTCTACTTGTATACCTTTATCTTTACTTTTCTCTTCTACTAATATGTTTAGTTTTTCTAATATTATTTTAAATGTTGGTACCTCATATACATTCCATAATTTTGTTAATTCTTCTCTTATTATTTCTTGCATTTTAGTTTGGTTTTCTTTTATTTCATCCATTAATGTTAATGAATTTTTCATTTTTTCTTTTACTACTATTTCTTCCCATAATGCACTATTTTTTTCGTTAGAGCTAGTCAGGATTATTAATTCTTTTTCTCCATCCGTTTCTCATATATATCCATATTTTATCAAACTTTTCACATTGTTGTTCTAACAGTTTTATCTTTTCTTCTAGTTTTATTTATTTTGCCTTATATTTTAAGTATTTGAGTTGTGAGAATATTTCTTCTGATAAAGCTCTTCTTATTGATTTTAATTTCTGTTTTTTCTCTATTATTTCTTTTTGTATGTTCATACCTTATTTACGAATCTTGTTTCCCTTGGTCATTTATTTCAATTCCATTATTATTTATCTTATAATTTATCATGGTTAAAAAGTCACTTCCTAGAAGTAGTTCATTAAAACTATCATATTTTATTACTCCTATATTTATCTTATACTCTAAATCTTGGATCTTGAATCTTGAATTAATACTTTAGATAATTATTATTTCTCTTTCATTTTCAGGATAATTATAAGTTTGTGGGTCTATTAAATCACAATTATTTTCATTAATTTTACTTATATGTATAAAACTTTTAATAGCTCCAGTATTTACTTCAGCTATACAGTCTGTTGTTATCATACCTTTAAATATTATTACTTTAATTTTTAATCTATTTGTGTTTATATTTATTAAATCTAATATTCTAGGTTGTATGCCACTACTTTGTCGTGACATTGTTGGTTTTCTCGTAATACTTAATCTAGATCCTTCTATTTTTGGTATTAGTCTTTTGGATGGTGTAAGGGTTCTTGTATTAAAATTCATATATATTTCTTCTGGTATAGTTATTTTGGAATTTTCTTTTTGTTCTATTTGTTCTAATATTTCTTGGTACATTCTTGGTACTAATATATTCATTTCATGTTGTTTCTTTACATGGTGGTTTCCGGTTAGGGCATATATCATTTTTGTTTCAATACTTATGACTTTACTTCCTGGTGACATTGTTATTCCATCTAGTTTATAATATAGTGTTAAGGCTAAGTCTTTGTGTTCATCTTTTAATGATATGCTAAAGTCTGATTGTACCGTAAATTTTAATTTCTGATATATTAAATTTCCTTTTACTACTGATATTAAAGCATCTTGTAGATTTTCTAATATCATATCATCTAATATGTATATTTGTATAGGTGTATCTATGTTTTTATGAAAGTATGCTTTTATAATAAATTCTACTCCTCCAAAGTATATGTTCTTATATTTTTTAGCTTCCATAGTAGATAGTTTTGATAACTCTCTTTTTATTACTTCATCTGTTATCAAGTTTATTTTCATTCTTCCATTTACACTCATTGTATCTATTATATTTTCATGCTTGTGTGCTATGTACCTTATTTCTTTATTTCTTTCAAACTATTTTATTTTAAATATTTTCTTTATAGATAATTCCTATTTTTCATCTTGTATCTTCTGATATGTTTCTGGCTTAAAGCTTAATATAAATGTGTTGATCCTCATTCATATGTATTCATCTGATAATATGTTTCTTTAGAGTCTTCTACTATTTATTTTCCTTTATCCATATTTTAATAAGTTGATGTACTTATACTGTTCTTCTATTATATCATTTAATAAGTTTTCATTATTGTATCTAGAAATAGTCAATCATCCAAGACCAATAAGATTTAGGCTAGAAAAAAAGAAGAAGAAAAGGGTGTGGGGTGGGGAAGAATTGGTTGATCATGTTATTTCAATTTATATCACAATAGAGTAACATCCAAAAGTTCAACATAGTCAATATGTGAATGGATTAATAAATAAATTAATTAATTTATAACAAATTGTAATAGAAACTTGTTCAAGTTGATAAGTTATGTACCCCACACATTATAGTGATTGAGCAGAGAGGTACTTGTTGACCTATCCCTATGAATTAATTGTAGCTCAGCTGAAATTTCTGATCAATTTCAACTCAAGCTATGTAACCAATAAATTTTTCTTCATGTATTTTTTTTTTTTGGATTAATCAACACCGCTTAAGTGACATATGCAAGATATTTGTTATATAATCTCCGTTGCGGATGCAGAATTTTCGTAAGCAGTATCACCATTTAAAGAAGCAAACAAAGAATAGATCACACTAACAGAATCATAAAATTTTATTTTTGAGAAAATCAAGTACTCCCTCTGTTTCAAAATATTTTTCAATAGTTAAATCATATGAACTTTGACCAACAATTTAAGCTATATTTTTTCATCATATTAATATGAGAAAATTGTAACTTATAGTACTTTTCATGTAGTTTCCAAATATCTAAATTTTAATTTTAAAATATTAAATTAATCTAATCTAATTTAGCTTTGAAATTTAGTCAAATTGAATTTTAAAAAGAAAAACATGACAAATATTTTGGGACGGAGCGAGTACATTACTACAACTCCTTCGTGTTGTGACGTTGTTCCGACTCATCGGTCCTTTTTTCCAAGTTAGATGAACTTTGAGATGTTGAGGTCGGTGAATCAGTGTGCATAGACTTCTACTTCCGGAGGTTTTATAGTGAGCAATCTAAGAAATATATGAAGCAAAAAGCAGAAATTATCCTTAAAATAGATCTATCTAGGATATTGAAGATCAATACACCTCTATCAGAGGTCTCAAAATATGATGTTCCATACGTACCAAGAACATAATTACATATAGCTAATTAGGAAAGAAAAATCAAGAAACTTCACTACAACATATTAAGCCTTGAAAAACTATCAGAAAGTGTGGCGTTTTGATCAAAGGCCACACTTTTCAACCAGATATTCCTGCAACAAGAGATCTGGATGATCTAGATTGGCGTTCGATAAGTAGCAAGACTCTAGCAGCTTTCCTTTGGAGATGTCCATCTTCATAAATTCTACCTCCTGTTAAACGAGCGAGATGTAGCCTAGCTGCTAGCCCATACATATCCACCATTTCCCTTGACATAAACACTTTTTCCAGGAGCCCCAAAGCTTCTCCCTTTAAAGATTCTGATCCCCAGTTTAGAACTTCCATTATTGGTGATATCGCATCCTCCTTGTGCAGCACATTGGCTCCTCTATGAGGCGACTCTTCACAAACCAAAGTTGAGAGTGTTTGAATCGCCTCATAAGACGTGGCATGTATCTTTTCTCTTAAAAGTTTAACCAAATCAGGCAATGCATTTGCCTCCAATAGACAAAATGTTTTGCTCACGCTGCAGGCACCCCCGTGTGCGGGGCAGATAGGAGCACGTGCTCGGCCAATACAGAAACAAGAAGCTTTCCTGGATAATGCACTGAGTTCATGACTTCGCATTGATAGATCCGTTAATAGTGCAGCTGCTCTTGCTTGTGCGGTTATTGAATCAGTTTTGAGAAAATTTACCAGTATGGGATATGCTCCAAGTTCAACCACTTCACGTTGAGACTCGAGATTTGTTGGATCTGTGAACCTGAAGAAGGCACTAAGAGCATTTTCCTTAGCTTCCATGGTTCCTGATTTTAAGATGTTAATGATGGCCTTTAGTCCACCTAATTCTATGAGTTTCTCTCTGAGTGAAGTTTCTGATTTAGGAAGGTTGGCTAGTAAACCGGCTGCCGCCATCTGCACATCACCTTTGTTGTCATTCTCAAGAAAACCAACTAAAGCTTCTAACCTTCTTGGCTTAAGAAGATACTCAACGACACCCTCTGGCTCGTGCTGTGAGAAGAGGAAAAGAAGATTTATTGCTGATTCTCTTATTTCCTGGTTCGGATCATCAAGAAGTGGAAGGACCACCGAAACGCCACCAGCAGAGAGAACTGCGGATTTGACAAATCCAGCTTGAGATTGACAGATTCCTAATAGTGCACGTAAAGCATGCCTACGAACAATGTCCGAGGATGTGAGATTCTGTTGAAAAGCCAGCAAGTACGCAATTACAGGCTCTAGTACAAGTTGATTTCCAGTTTCATCGATCAAGAACTTGACTCCATCGCCATTGCCAGAAAGATTAGCGAGAATTTCACAGCACTTAGCGATAATCACTGAACGTACATTGGATGAAATCATTAGCTTTAAAACGATAGAAACCCCTCCAGCCGCAGCTATAAGCGTCTTATTGTCATAAAAGCTTGATAGCTTCACAAGTGCTAATAATGATAGTTCTTTTGATTCAATATTTCCAGATGCCATCTCAAGAAGAGGAGGGATAACCTCTTTCTCCCCGAGGAGCTTCATATCTTCTTCTCTGAGTTCCAAACTGAGAATTGCTCTAACAATTGACATTCTTGAAGATGCTGATCCTGAAATCAATTGAATGATAAAATTAAACCTAAAACTCAAACATAACCATATATATATATATTCTTTGTGCACATATGAAGAAAAATGGTTTCTAGTATGTGCTTGAAAGGACTCATTCCCAATAGATGCCATACTCTTTAGTAGAACTATTTGTGTTTTGAGACCTAAAGCTCAGAAAGAAGCAAGAATTATGTCAATTTGCCAACGTGAGACTTTGCCAACTCTTGTTCAGTAAGCACAACTTTATATGTTAAAATTGTATGTAAGAAAATTATCTCATTGTGCTTCAATTACTAAAGGCATCCGGTTTCTGTTTATACATTTCCTTCGGTGTCTTTTACTTTTTACCACTAGCTAGGATATTTTGTATGGTCAGAAGACTGACATCTCCTTGAAGAATATCATGAAAAGCAATAGAAGAGCCAAAAAGAAATCATTGGGTTAAGTTCAAAAAACTAACGCCACATGTATATATATAGGTTGATACAAGAATGTAATAGAGAAGAATAGGTTGATGTATTAAGATGACTATCTATATCCATGTGCAACAGTAACATATAACATATAAGAGTGTTGCAGCTATGCTTACCATGGTGCAACCTAGCGATAAGTGGTCCATACCATCCCTCTCGAGCAGCCTTAACAATGTTCTCCTCTTCCTCATCACAAAGCTTAGCCAGGATAAGTTCTGCTTTCTCAGCTGATGGACTAACTGAAGTTTTGAGAAAGGAGACGAGAAGCAAGATTGAATTGGACTGCTGGGAAAACTTCTGGCAATAAGGCAAGTTCCAACCAGGCTGATCTTGGAGAACCTCATATATCAGCTCAATTGCAGAGGCTGAAATGGTATAGTCTTTTCCGAAGCATGCTACAAAATTCTCAAGCCCCTCGTTCTTAACGAATACGTCCTGTACATTATATGGAAAAAACAGTTGATTAAGAACAAAGATAATTAGAACTTTGCATGTTTAGAAGCAAGACTTTGCCTGATCCTAGCCCCTGGCTTAAATAAAAACAAGGGAAATTCAGGAAAACTAGAAAAGACATCTTTCTTTGTTTTTGACAAGCGGCCTCAAGGACTAAAACTACTTTAAGAAAACAAAAATCTAACTATAAACAAGTCAAAATCAATAAGTCAATAACATTTTTAACTCCTGTTAGCCCAATATCAGATGGATATGAAATGATCCACATGATAAGCCAAATATTATCCCACCCCCTGGCATCCTGTTATTGACTATCCTGGTGTCCTATACTTAAAAACAACTAAGCATAGAAAAGAAGAACAAGCATATGTTAGTAACAACAAGAAACAATCAACGCACACCACAATGTGTAAACTAATTAACCGTTCTAGAGTGGAAACAGTTAAATGAAAATGAAAATTTTGTTCATTTTTTCAGATAGAATACTAAAGTCCTGTATGAAATATACATTTGATACAGCTCCAGCATTCTAGGTGAAAGTAGAATTACTTGAATGAGTAAATTCACGGGTAAGCAATTACTGAGAGTGTATGCTAATTACTTTCACATATACTTGCTTGAAACAAATTAACTCACCTTGTTTCTAGCATGCCCTTCTACAACATCCTTCAACGTAATCATCACTTTATCTTGCAGATATCCGCTATACAAGCTGCCAAGCTTGGAGGTGACAATTTCAGTGAGTCCCCCAATTGTCACCCATTCTTTATTTATTGAGTTTGCTTTCATTAGTTCTTGCATTTGTGCAAGAGCCTCCTCAATCGATGCATCCATTTCAGAAAGAAATTTCCCCTTGCAAGCCCTGATTATGATGCAATAATTGAGCTCTTTCCACTCCTGGATTAACTGTCTCAATTGGAGGTTTGGCCTGAAGGACAAATCCTGCAATACTTCGCCTGTTTCGGGATCAGTTTTCTCCCCCGAATTGAACCAAGCTTGGATAGAAGTTCTCTCACAGGCAGTACCAGTGCATAGGCTTACAGGATCTACCATTATAGTTCCAGTTATACAACAAATAAAAGCTTTAAATGGCTGAATGTATTCTTCTTTAGGGTCGTATCCGTCTATAATGCTAACCCTCTGGAAATATTGGCTTCGAACTTCCTCATAATCTCTTGCAGCGTCAGCTCGTGAGAGCAGCTCAATAACTTGATTCAGAAACAAGACTTCAGCTCTCTCTTTCCGGTAAGCAGCTTCTTCTTTCTCTTTCTTGAAATTATCTAGCTCTTTTGTTATCTCTGCGGGCTCCACTGGGACCCCAGCAGCCCTTGCTATTTCCTTGAGGATATTGTTAGCAAATTCCTGGTCGTGTATCTGATCGGATATACCTTGGTTTAACTTGTTAACAATTTGGAGCCGTGACTGAGATGCCTCAAAGTTGGCTCTTTGCATCTCATTCTGAAGTCTATTTACCTCTTCTGAGATACCCGATAAGACTTCAATGTTTACAAGGGATAACGCGGCTAAAGATTTTCCAATGTCCCTAGTGACTTCCTGTACCTCCTTGACAATGTTCCTACACTTGACCAGCAAGTAGAAACGGGCTCGGTTTTTGTACTTTTCAACCAAGTTATTAGCTTTCTTTAAATCAGTTTCAAGGGATTCCAAAGCTTGCCTTGCAGCCGGGGAATCGTTTAACTTTTGTAGCTGCAATTCTTTCAAGACAGGCTCAATGTCCAAAAGATAGTTTCCAAGAACCTTAAAACTCTCCTTCTCAAATAATACATCATTGGCAGCTAGAGCTGTTTTAATTACTTGACTGCTAATCACAGCCAATATAGTCCCTATTGGGACTAACTCCGCCATTATGATAAAAGTTATCAATCGAAATGGCACTTGTTCTCCTGACTTGATCACTAAATCTATGAAAGCTAAGCAAGTTCTTTTGCATTAAACATATAGTCTCTACAACAATCTATTCACTTCGGATTTTCAAGAAATTCTTGGAAGAATGAATTCTGTGCTCAGCCTAATTAAGCAGCTTTCCCTGAGATGAATACCTGAGATTCAACATAAACCAACAAAGCTATAAGTCTGGAGGTGAATCTAATAGCCTGTTTGGCCAAGCTTCCGGGAAGCTAAAGTGTTTGTTTTTTTTGTAAAACAAAGTGCTTATTTTAGAGGGTTAAGGTGTTTGACCAAGATTTTCGGGGAAAAAAAAGTGTTTTTGACTTTTGAGTGGTAGTAGAAGTTTTTTATAAGCTAAAAAAAAGTAGGTTTTCCACGGAAGCACTTTTGGAACCTTAGCCTATAACAAATTACTGCTCTAATATTGGCAAAAGTAATTTCCAAATTGATTAGTCAAACAAAATCTGCTACTCTCCAAAAGTAATCTTTTGAAAAGCACTTTTCTTAAAAAGAAATTTGCAAGCTTAGCCAAACAAGCTACAAAATTTTCCTCATGAAAGTTTGAGACTTGAATGTAAGAACTAAGAAAGAAGATAAACGAGGCACAAGAGGCAGTTTTTTTCTGCACATGTGCATGAAGTTCTATTCTACCTGAGCTAAGAGCTGAGTGAATGCAAATTATACACTTAGAATATAATTAACAAGTTCTCAATCAAAGGTAATGAAGCAAAATTGTAAAATTCTGTATGAAAAAAGATAAAAGATATTTCTCCGCTCCAATTTATATATGATATAGTTTGACTGAGCATATAATTTAAGAAATAAAGCAACACTTTTGAATCTTGTGGTCTAAATCATCTCGTTAAGTGTAAAATTTAAAATTTAAAATTAAATTATTGTAAAATAAGAAAATGTATCATTCTTTTTTTACGACTAAAAAGGAAAGTATGTCATATAAATTGAAACAGAGTAACACCTTTTCTGATAACCACAGCACTACTAAAGCTCAATTTTACAAATTTAAACTCCAGGAATCTTGGACTCAAGTAAGTAAATACAAAAATCAGAGAGAAATGCACCTCTTTTAATTGTTGATGGCAAGAATGAAGAATCCCATTGCTACGTATTTAAAGATTTTGCAAATCAATTTATCCAAATATTCTCAAAATTTCAGTGTAAAAGAATAAAAAAAAAGGAAGAAGGAGAAGTTACCTGCTTTTTCTGCTACTTCAAGCTTCAAGGAAATTCATATGATGACCAGAAATTCCATTTGTTCAGAATAGACTCGTTATTTTTTAAGTATAATAGAAAGACTCATTGACTCATGCAAGTCAATGGTTACCAAAAAAATAACACACCAAATTAAATTCTTCATCTCATTTTCTTGGAAGAAGCATGCCATTATGTATTGACAGTTGAATTTTACTACCTCAATTTAGGAAATATCAGTAGCTCAGTTGGTTTAGCTATCTAAATTTTCACGTGTTGATGAGAGTTCGATTTTTCACATTATAATCACTTTCTCAATTTCCCCTTTGCAAAAAAAAATTACCTCATATGCTTTTTTCACCTCTTTTTTTTTTCTTCAATAAATGCCTTTTGTAAATTCAGTAGTGACTAAAGTTTAAAATCCGGCCCAAAAAAAAGAATTTAAATAATTTCTTTTTATTTGCTTAAGTCATGGGTGTGGCTCTTCCAAGGATTTGAGAACACCAGATGTTTCATGTATCCAGCTCTCCTTTTCTTTTTGCTTAATCTTGATGGAATGTTCGATACTGTGGAATGTGCTCACAGTCGGCCCGAATACCATCGTAATAAACCTTCTCCTTTATCACCCACCATGGGAGCATTAGCTTTACAACTGGATAAAAAAGAATTATCTTTTCAGAATTTAGCTACTTAAAAAGTTTGAAATTTTCAAGTTAGTTTTGTTCTTTTATATTACTACACGTGTAAAATATTCTTCATCCGGATATTTTGATGTTTTATTTTCTTGTATTCTGAATTGGCTACATCTTTATGAGTTGAGGGTCTGTCGAAAACAACTTCTTTGCCCCACAAAGGTAGAGGTAAAGTCTGCGTATATCCTACCCTTCCCAAACCACACTTTGTGAGATTACACTGGGTATGTTGTTGTTATATTACTACAGATGTATGAACATAGTTTTTTTACTTTGTCTGCGTACACTCTATCCTTCCCAAACTCCATTTGTGAGATCGTACTCTATCCTTCCCAAACTCCATTTGTGAGATCGTACTCTATCCTTCCCAAACTCCATTTGTGAGATCGTACCGGGTATGTTGTTGTTGAATGTGAAGGGAGAAGTGAGCAATACTTTGGGATGAAAAGACCAAAAAGAGAAAAAGAGGTTATTTTAATGGGATAGAGTTGGCTGAAATTTCAACTTGTGGAAGCCATGCATCTAATACTGTAATAGTGCACATTACAGACCTTGACTTGAATTATGTCTAGTCAATAGACAATAATAACGTGTCTCTGCCCCGTGAAGAGGAATAAGAGAACATACTGCCCCTTTGCCACTAAACATACACTGGACCTTTTAATTTGTCTTCTATACCTGCAAAAAATAATTGACGTATTCCAAGTATAAGGATTAACACATCAAGTGTGAATTCAGATATCGATTACTCAATTTTTTGAAACAAGATTTATATATTTGAAAATTACATATAAATATTATAATTACAAATTTAAAATGATTGAAGAACTTGTGATCAAAGAAAAAACTGCTTGATTTTGATTTTGATTTCGACACATAGTAAAGTGTGACATAATATGGGACAGAAACACCCTTTTTGGGAAGAGGGGGGAGGGGGTTTCAACCTCTGTTTAACTGCTACAAGGATATTAGAAGGAAGATACATCAAACACAGAAATGACAGTACACAATCACTGGCTTTGCCACTCTTTTATTGGCAACACTCACTTATTGGTGAACACACAAGTAGTAAGCACATCCATCTCTTGGCTGAACAGAAAGGACCTATGGCTGTTCCTTTCTGCAAGCATTACTGACAGACCTACATCTTCTTCTATGCCTCTTCGTTTTGTGGGTTGCGCGTCAATTTCTTGTGCCATCTTCCTCAGCTCCGCATGGCTTGGTCCCTCTCTCTCTTCCGGGCTATTTCTTTTGCCATATCCCTCAGTTCCTCGGGCGATTGGGGCCTTACTGTTTCTGTAGGATAAACTACATATTCACGCTTCACAAGAGAAAAACATGGAAGGTTTAGATGGACATATCATTTTATAAGCCAGATATCTATTGGAACCGTGTTGCCAAAAGCTACAAAATAACAGTCGTGGTATAAATTCATACATATATTTCACATGCTTTTGGAAAACAGATATTTCATCAGCTCCTAAATATTCAGTTGTGGTAACTATGATTAAATATGCAGGAAGCTAATAGAATGTGGAAAAGGAGAGTGTATTTATTAAAATTATGTATTTGAGGAATTCATTATAAGCTTTCCGGAATACAGGAGTTACAATAGGTCTTTGTCAGTTTAAGAATTCATCATTAGTAGAGTAATTTCCCTATTTACCTCAAGGGCTTACTCAAGGTTTTCCAAGTTTTTAGACACTCACGATTAGCTTAGATTTGGAGACCAGAGACTGAGTGCGGACAGAGAGAGACAAACGTCAGCATTCAATTGGAACCACTTGTGCAATGTCAAAACATTGTTTAATGCAGGACCAAAACCAACAAAGCAGTCGAAACTTGGCTCACATGAGATGGGAAACACACGGGATTATAATAACTTCAAAGAAGTAATGAACACAAATTAAACCTGAAAGAGAAGCAATTGATGGAAGCCTAAGGAAAAACATTTGTGATTATAACCCTGAAGAACAAACCTAGAAAAAAATTCAGATAATATAGGTAACCTATAAACCAACCTAAGAAAGAAAAATGCAAAATGTTTATAAATGCATCATCAGTTTGGAAGACAATATTCTGAAATTCAGAAATTTGGAAGCACTAAAGATGGGCTGCATCATTAGTTTGACACCAGAAACATACTTCTGAATGCATCTGCATAGTGCTACTACGGCTTAGACAAATTACATATATTTTCAATGAGGTAAAACAAAGAAATAGTTGGTCTAAGCGCATAGATGGTCCAACTACTAGCCACCAAAAATAGAAGATATATCTTATTCATGTGAATAGATGAGCATATTTATGCCTCATAATTTCCGGGCATTTTATCATCTTGTAACCATTGTCGCTTCACCACTAGTAGTTTCGCATTTGAGGCATCAGGAAAGCTGCATGCTTAGTACCTTAGCAAAGCTACACTTCTAGTAGCCTCTTTAGAGGTGTTAATGGTTTCATAAGGAATTGGGAGGTAAGAGAACTTGTTTCAGTTAAATTAAATAATCAGGCTAACTAATTCCTGTGTATTCCTTTTCCTTTCCGTTTAACCAGTGGACACCTAAAGGAAAACATTCAAGTACACTTTTTACCCACCGGAATCTCAGACATACATTTCACGTGTCGAACTGTATAGAGATGCTAATACATGTGGAAGTCTTCTTATGAGCCTTGGAGTCTCCACGAACATAATAGTCTATCCAAATCCAAAATGAAAGCAAGATCTAAGATGTAGTTATATCCAGAAAACCTATGTCAAAAAGTCCAATCCTCTATGGAGCAACAACTCTCTCATTGCCGCACTTTTACACATCTTCTCGCTGTCTTATTGCTATTCTAATTTCGGCAACGAGCCACCCTCTCCTCTTTGTTTTGCTCTTTTATACTCCCTTTGTACCATTTTATATGATATTGTTTGATCGAGCACGTACTTTACGAACGAACAAAAGACTTTTAAAACTTGTGGTTACAACAAGTTATAGATATTTGTGTAGTTATAAATCATGAAGTTTAAAGATAAAAGTATTTCTAAATATAGAAAGGTATCATTTTTTTTTGGGACAGAATACGATATCATATTTTTTGCGACAGACTAAAATGGGAAGTGGATCACACAAATTGGGACTTAGGGAGTATATTATTCCTACTCTCTTTTGCAGTTTCTTCATTGCTCAATTCTGCATTATATACTTTAGTACAAGACCCGTCCCCTTTTTGTGATGCCCAGCACTAGCTTACTGTTTGGTTTTCTAAATGCGAAATACTTTACCTATCAAAAAAGGTTCTGCATTATACACTCCGCAATCCAGGTCATTCATCCGCCTTTCTCCACACATTTTGTGCAGCTCATTACCTCACATCTAGAAAAGTACTAAATGCGGATAATACAAAACATTCCATTTATGTCATCTTCAATTGTTAGCAAAGATCAAAGCATTCAACTTACTTATTTAACTGATGCATAAAGATCCCCTTTCGAACTCCCCCCCCCCCCGCCAAACCCCACCCACCCCGCACCTCCCAAATCCTTCTCTTAAAAAACCTAGAAAGCAGAAAAACCTATGTTTCCATTTTCCTCTCAGATTCTATTAAATCAATCAACTAAGCCTCAATCAGGGGCGGAGCTAGGCAGGCACCACGGGTTTATCCGAACCCCCTCGGCGAAAAATTATAGTGTATATGCAAGGTCAAAATTATTTTTTATGTAAATATAGTAGATGTTGAACCCCCTTGGCTTCTTCATGTATTTACTTCTTCCTATTTTTGAACCCCCTAGGTGAAAATCTTGGTTGCACCACTGGCCTCAATCCCAAACTGTTTGGATCGGTTATATAAATCATATGTATCTATTCCGCTCTATTCGAGACCATTTCATTCAAATACTCAATAATCCCTCATATTCTCTATATAAAATAGAAAAAAAAAAGTAACAGTGATTTATTTTTTTAAAAAAAGTGAATTTTTAAGCTTCAATATACTCCACATCTAACAATTTCTCCATCTATATTTTTTACGAATTAGCAACACAATCAAATCAGACATGTACAGTATACAACAAAGCTTGAATTATTTTTTTTCAAAAAGGTACATTCAAGAATTTAATTTAACCTGAAAATTAAAACCCAAGAAAACTAAAAACCCAGAAAAATATAAGCATAAAGAAACAAACTTTAGAATATAAATAGAAAGAAAAATAAGGGAGAGGAGTAAATTACATGTCCCATGATTTTCTGAAGATTCTTGTTGTTGTTGGCAAACAAGTACATGAGACCAATTGGAACTGATACATATACTCCAAACTTTACTATCTCTAATACACCCTTTGATGTTCCAATAGTCGACATCGTTTTGCTATTTTATGAAAATTTGGAAACTTCAATTTGCTTTTTGATGAGCCCTTTTGATTTGCAGAGATGAAGAAGAGGATGAGAATTAAGCTGCGTGGTGCTTTGGGCTTCTATTGTTTTATCATTGAATTTGGACTAAATGGGCTTTTTAAACGTGGTTGTGGGAAGCCCACTATAGTAGTTCTAAAGTAAATTTTTTGCTTGCTCGATATAAGTTCTGTAATATATTTATCTTCCAAAACTGAACTTCTGTCTCGCTTGATACAAATTATGTAGGAATTAAGTTATGTGACATAAATTGTGTGGTACTTTTCAGATTATATTGAGTGTTGAAAGTTTTGCCTTTTCCACCATAACTTGTGTAGATGTGATGATACATATGTCAAAGCTAAACACTAAGTATGTCAATCGAAATATGAAGTTAGGCCTTCTTTAGATTATGTTGAAAGTTTTTGCTTGTATAGCATAACTCGTGGGATGTTATTATATATATATATATATATATCAAACTAAACACTAACTATGCCGGTCGAAATTTGAAGTTATGCCCGCTAAAAGTGCTGAAGAGCAAAAATTTGAGGGGAAAAAATTAAAGACCCCCAAAATCGGCATTTATGCGAAAATAACCCGTTTTAAAGGAAGTGCCCGGCCCAACAATGGAAACTATAAGTCAATGCCCAAATATGATCCAAAAATTGACTTAACCTAAAGTTTAAAAATCAAAATACACTCCCCCGAATGGTAAAGTCTACAGAGGAAGTAATACACAAAGTACAGAATGAAAAATTACAATCGTATGGATGAAGATAAAGTACACATCAAGTTATCCTATGATTAATTCGTGTTATTTATGTTAAATATATCGTATTTTAAATTTTTACGACTTATCTCTACGAATAATTTTAGATTGACGGATTGATGGTAAATATTATTCGTACCACATTGAACTGTCCCTCGTCGTTTGACCCCAAGTAATTGTCATAGTTAGTCAATATTTGGGCCTTGATTTACGTCTTTTCCTTACTCCACGATTTAGATTTTATCCTTGTCTTTAAAAATTGTGCCTTTGAAAAATTATTCTCTCAAACATTATATATTGCTCAACTTTACAAGTAAAATGTTATATTATCTAATATTGTAGAAATTGACTTATATAATCTTAGACCGTGACTAATGTTTTCTCATAATTTTTATAGTTTACTCAGAAAGAATCTTTAAATCGTGATCTAAAAGGTCCATAAATTACAAAAAAAAAATGGAAGAAGAAGATCATTTTACTAAAGAGTTATCCTGAAAAGGACGAGTTAAAATTTCATGATTCACCTTGAAGTTGTAGGGGGCAAGAAATTAAGAAGAGTCGACAAAAATCAAGTAAAGATATGAAGCCGATTTAGAGTGTCGGTGTGTATTTTAACAGGGGATAGGAAAAGCAAAATTGAAGTCGCAAAATCCGAGATGACTTCAAATTCTGATCCTTGTTCAAGAGAGAAAATGTATTAATGTATCGTCACTAGGAAAACGTACTCTACTTTAAACCCTATATATTGACAAATAAATTATACAACCTATGATATAATAGCATTACATATTGGTTTCTTGTCTTCTCTTATCACTCGAAAATAATTATCATGGGAATTAAAAATTGTAAGCATGTCGTTATCATCATGTGTCTCCTCATGATATCAATTGTTGCAGTTTATTGCTCCGAAGATTATGAAATTGATGAAGGGATCAAATGACGATGCCCTCGACTTGGATATCGTCCTAATGAGACCTTTGGATTTTATTCGCATATTAATTGTATACGATGAAAACCGGTATGACACGTGGCATGGTTTAAGTATGAGGTCGAAGGGAGTAACAACAATGTGCACCGGGGGTGAGGATACCCAGGGTGAGTCCGAGTGAAAGAACGAGGCCGAGCGTAGACCGAACTAAGTAACACCGGGTAAGCGACCGAAGAAGCTTGATGCATGTTCGTTCCGAATTTGGTGTCAGTTGTTACTCTTTGGTCATTAAGTGACCGTTATTGTCATTTAATTGCATTAAACTAGAGAATGATTCTCGGGAATAATGCCTTATATTGATAGCTATAAAAGGAGTCCAATCTTCATGTTGGAAGGTCATCTTATTCTATTTTTCACTTACTTGCACGATTTAACTGTAAACTTAGACTGAACAAGCTCTCAACATTGGCTCGGGATCGAAGCAATTTAAAGATTGGACTAAGCTCTTTAACAAGTTTCAATCAAGATACCATCAATTCAGGCTATTTCTTTTATTTACTGTTCTCGTTTGTTTATTTATTACTAATTATTTATTACACTTACTTACAAATCGATCCACGTGTTCTTAAAACCACTTACAAATTCAAATGTATCTTTTTTGGGGTAAACAGTTTGGCACCCACTGTGGGGCTAAGGATACTAGTGGTGATTTGTTCAAACTCAAATTTCACTTATTTCTTTAAATTGTTTATTATTTCAGGTTAATTCTAAATGCTTTTATAAAGGCACATGCTGGAGCATGAAAGGTTCAAGCCAGGCAACCAAATATATTCAAAATTGCTTAGAAGAATACGGAGCTGCTGCAGGAGTTCGTGTCGAGGTTTCGAAATGAGCGAATGTTTCTTCCCCGAGTACCGGATGAATGGGCAGTTGAAGCTTTCACCAAGGGGTTGAATCCTAGGAGCTCCAGTGCCTCGCTCAATAAGGAAAACTTGTTGGAATTCCCGGCAGTAACATGGGTAGATGTGTGCACAATAGATACGAGTCTAAAATTTGGGTGAAGGATGATCAGCTCGAACTTCCACCAGGGTCGTTAGAATGGAACAAGAATTTTAATAAGTCGAAGAGGGTAGTTGAGTCGTAGTCGAAGTCTTCAAAAGATAGGTATCAATCCTACTCACAACCGCAGAGGTCTAATTTCAGATCGGATAGAGGTCGTAACAATCGCAACTTGTCGTCGGATAGAGGGAATAGGCGAAATGATCGAGGGTCTACCAGCCGAGACTTGAAATTCAAGAATGATACTGGTGGATCTTCTTCTAATAATGTTGAAAACTCAAAGTTATCCGAATAGAACTTCAACATTGATGTTGCCGGACTTGTTTAGGCTATTAGGCATATCAAGGAAACAAGATGACTAAGACCACTCCGGACGGACCCGACTCAGAGGGATCCGAGCTTAATTTGTGATTTATCATGGGACTTATGGTCACCAAACGGAGGATTATCATCAATTAAGGGATGAAGTGGCCCGATTATTGAAAAACGGCCACCTGCACGAGTTTTTAAGTGATCGACCAAAGGGAAACTACAAAAATAGAGAGGCAAGCAAACAAGCAGATCCAATTGAACCTCATCATGTCATAAACATGATCATCAGAAGAATGAAATATCCAAAGGGGTCTGTTATGACCGTGAAGAAGATAACGGTCTCGATTACTCTGGAGAAAAGGTCCAGAGATTACATGCTGGGGGAAATCGTTTCTTTCAATGATAAAGACACGGATGGCATCATTCAACCTCATAATGATGAGTTGGTAATTTCTGTTTTAATTAATAAATTTCAGATTAAGCGGATTTTGATTGATCCAGGTAGCTCGACCAACATCATTCGGTGGAAGGTGGTGGAGCAATTGGGTCTGCTGGACTAGATTGTACCGGCAGCCTGAGTCCTGAATGGCTTCAATATGGCAAGTGAGACAACGAAGGGGGAAATTACTCTTCCAGTCAATGCGGCTGGGATAATCAAGAAAACAAAGTTTTACGTTGTTGAAGGCAAGATGAGATACAATGCACTATTCGGTAGACCTTGGATACATGATATGAGGGTTATACATTCGATGTTGCACTTGTTATTAAAATTCCCAACTCCCGAGGGAATAAAGACAATTCGTGGTGAACAGCCAGCGGCAAAGGAAATGTTTACAATAGAAGAGTTGGTCCAAGTGCCGAAAACAACAAAGAAGTCAAATAACAATCACAAAAATCAGACCTTGTAAGTCCCGAGGAGGAAGACAAGATAAACTACGAGGAAGAAGAAGATTACCATCGTGTCCCAAGGTCATTTGTGCTGCCGGACGATTCAGACGCCACGAAGTCAACCGCAGAAGAGTTAGAGTAAGTTATCTTGTTCGTCCATCTATCGGATAAAAAGGTATACATAGGCACCGGGTTAACCCCGAAGCTCAGGCTTAAATTAATTGAATTTCTTAAAGCTAACGTCGATTGTTTTTCCTGGTCCAGTTTCGACATAACAGGTATCCCACCGGATATCACAACTCACAAGTTGAGTTTGGATTCAAGTTTTCCATCGGTAAAGCAAAAAAGTTGAGTTTGGATTCAAGTTAACCTACAAATGTGCTTGTAATCCGGATAGTCAGCAACTTCTGAGTCTTGTAGATCTGGAACGTCTAGTTTTGAACAATCAGGCACTCGCGGGTTCTTGTTAACCTCAAGCAATTGATTCTTTTTCCTTCTCAAGGAAAGAATTCAGCATTCTTTGCTCCAAGAGGCAATAAGCACTACTGTTATTTGCAGATCCAGTGGATATGCAATCTACAGTCTTAAGTCCAACTTAACCTGTTTCGGTATTCCAACCTCTACCAAGCCACCCCACATCACGACATTTATAGGTGGGATCATTTCCATGTTTCACTTGGAGGGTTATCCTTATCCTTATACGGAGTTCTTCTGAGAATCGCATTAGCTGTAAGGATTGCCTTGCCCCACATATTTTGGGTGTACGGCTTTGCTCTTAGCTAACACTGTTAGACTAAGGTGAGTAAGGAGCAGTCGTTTGATAAACGATGCTTCACATTCTCCCCCTCTATCATTACGAATTCCTCAATCCGTAGGCTTATTTGATTTTTAACTTCTGCTTTGTAGTGCTTATCCGCTTCAACAGCTTCATCTTTGCTTTTCAACAAACAAAGGATGCAATACGTTGTACCATCGTCAATGAAGGTCACAAATTATTTGTCTCCCCCCTCTATTTTGTACAAACTTCAAATCACCCATGTAGGTGTGACTAAGTTCTAGAGGAGCGGTGCTTCTTTCGCTCTTACTTTTATGGAATGGAAAGGTGATTTTACCTCTTCGCCTAGCTCACATTTATTTTTAGGGTTTATATCGACAGAAGGCAACAATCTCAACTTCGTTAGCTTTTGAATGACTTCTTATTTAACGTGTCTTAATCTATGATGGCACATATGCACGGATTACAAATATATCATTCATTTGGCTACAGCCATACTGTTCCATTCTTAGTTATTACAGACCTGTTGGACTAGTCTTAAACCATCTTGACCAACAACATCCCTTAAACCAAGTTGGGACATGTATCACCTCATCTGAGAGTGATCTCATTCCCCGAAGTCCTATTGAGGACAACCTCTCCAACCCCTTCTACTTTAGAGGTGGCGTTGCTTCACATGAACAACCTCTTGCCCATGGTTAGGGCGTAACTGGATCATATGTGATTTGGATACTCTGGCCCACTCCAGTTGCTTTTGTAGACTGAGTCTCCAATTTATTTTCTGCCTTTCTTTTGGCCTTTAGATCATTTAAGACCTGGAAACTCTGGCCCACTCCAGTCGCCCGTAGGCTTTGTACGACTGAATGTCTAATACCATCCTATCAAATAAAGGATCTTCTGTCAGATAGTGTGACAGGTTCAACGTCTTAAGATAAGTCATTATCTTTTAGTTTTCTTCCCTTGAGATTGGTGCCTAGACAATTCCTGGCGCTTGCTTAAGAGTGGTAACAGTTTTCGCACAGTCAGTGGATCTTTCTCCCTCGTATGTGCGAACATACTTTACACACTTTTAATAATTACACCCAAAAGAACGGATCTTTTAAGTTTTATTTACAAAAAGTCCAATCTTTAAACGGGAAGGAATGTGAGATTAAACTTCTGATTTTAAAGCGTAAGGTATATAATTTTTTCTGGAAAACATTTTCATATTCCTAGCCTTACATTAAGCCCTTTAAATCAGACACCATTTAATCTCATTTTTGACAAGGAAGAAAAATATTTAGACCTTTTGGATTCTGGCCCACTTCAGTGAGACTGAGTGTCCATTTCCTCCTTACCATAATTCAGATCCTTTGTCTGGGACTGTCTTTTACCAGAAAACCACAACTATAGCCAGATTTGGTCACACACATGTTGAGCGACATCTTTCGAACACTAATACAATCTTGTCTTAAAATTATTGGAAATAAAGTAGTACGGTAATAGTAAATAACTATTACAAGTGCTTCTAAAGGATAAACAATAAAGATTACAATAAGAAGTTGTCAATCTTTTAATCTTGTACTAGAACTTCCAATCTGGATCTTGTATTCAGAAATACAAGAACATGAACTGCTACACTTGTGGCTTGTAGAACCGCTGAGAATCCGAACGGTTAGAGTCCTTTGAGTTTCAAGTTCACACCTAAAACACTTAGCAACCAATTAGATAATCACAACACCACCGGATGAGTCGAGAGATGACTCTCTGTCTTTAAGACAATATTGCCCTGTATATATGCTTTTACGTTAGCGGGCAATAGTCTCCCAAGATAAAACAACAAATAATCAACACTACAAAGCAAATAGGTTGATTCTGACGAAGAAAACAAACATGAAACGACTTACTGAAGAACGGAAATTTTAGAGGAAAAGGAAGTCTGCTCTCTTATCTTTCTGCTGCCTTCAAATAAGAGTAAGGTCTCAATATATAGTGTTTAGGAGGAGGAGATGTGTTAAGAGGTGTAGTTATGGCCAGAAACATTTTGTAGTAAGTGCAAAACAGTTTGGGGTCCAAAAGATAATATCATAAGTAGCCCAGAAACCCACGACCGGACGGACGGGCGGCGGCGGCGCGCGTGGGGCTAGCCTCGAACCCAAGCACACCCAGGTCCTTCCTCATTCAAACACATGGGTTACCCCTTGGGGTCCCAAACCCTTATCCATTTTTGAGGTTTATAAAAAGAACAATCCTTCATTTTTCCGCCGATGTGGTAGATTTGTCTCACACCATATTTTCATGCCTCGAACACCTTACTTAGTGGACCAATATCTCTTTCATTTCTTAACGAAATTTGACGATCCTTGGCCCTACGGTTATCTACTCACTTAGTAGATTGTGCACGTGTGAAAAACCAAAGACTCCAACATGCGGAACCCGAGTGTTTAAGTTATTAAAGATGGGTGGACGCAACCCTCATCAATGGCAAATTTCCAACAGTATATCCCTAGTTAACTCACTCTACAATGACCCTCATTTTAGGACAAAGTTTTGGAAGTAATTAAACCAAGAAAGTACTTTCACATAAAAAAAATACGTACTTTCATATGATAAAATTCAAGATTCTGAATAAAAAGAGATATACACAAGACGATTCCTAGAATGCCTTTTTGGATATTCCATCCTTATAAATGACCTAATTTGTACGTTAAGTTCGCGAGAAGGAAAAATAATGTTGCATCTGATTTGATAAAATCCAAGATTGGTTTCTGATGGCATATTTCAACAACAAATGAGTTAGTAGAAATGAACTTGAATTAATGATTACTTATCAAAGATCAAAGGCAATTAAGTGACTCATCTTCCAAAATAATACCTGCAAGCAACGATTGTGTTACCTTAGTCTTAGATTTAATCTATTTAATTTATGGGAAGGACATAAAGTTGTTTATCTTAGTTACTATTTCTTCATCTATGGAATGACTTTTGCTTCCCTATAAATACGTTGCTAAAGCAACAGTTAAGTTGCAAAAAGACATCAATAATAACATTAATATAGTCACAGTAGTGTTACCACATAACTTGGAAGAGAATGCAGAAGGCAACTTTCCTTAAAATTTTCTTGTTCTCTTTTTTGCTTATTTTGTTAGGTAAGCATTACCATTCGAGAAGTCTTTTTATTAATAGTTTGCATTTGACTAATATTTCCAGAAGCGTTTTTCAGTGTCAAATTATGAAAATAGAAGTTATTACTAATTTTAATTTGGTTAATATGAACTTTTGATGTGGGTAATTTTAACCTTAAAAAAAATCAAAAGCACTTATTTTTTGGGAAAAGCTAACTTTTTTTGCTATGCTTATGAGTTGATAAACAGCTTTTGATACTATCCAAGAACCTTCGGAAAATGCTTGGCCTAACATCTTCATTCTCTAAAATAATGTTTTTCTTGAAAATAAGCATTTTGACCTTTCAAAAGCTTGATGAAACAAGCTAGAACTTGATAATCAATGTTTTCTTATTTAGCAACTTGTAATCTAAAAGAGTTTAGCAACTGATGGCCATTATTAGATTATGAAATTTGTGATAACTCTTGTTAATTTTTTTTCTTTTTCAACAATGTCAATGGTGCTATAGGACAAGCAAGCAATGGGGCGTTTGTGTGCTTTAAGGATACCGACTGTGTTGGGATTGTGCAATGCAAAGAAGGGGTTCCCATTTGTTCCTTGACTACACATAAGTGCACATGTTTAAAATCTTCAACAACTAATAATGGACCAAAAAATGTTCACAAGACAGATCAAGACTGATTTATGTTTGTTATTATCGTGCAAATTGAACCATGATTTATGTTGTTCTTTTTTGCCATTGTAATAAGGTTTAATAATCGTCACTTATTTTCATTTTTATGTTGGAAAGGCTCTTCCTTTGAATTTGTTATTTGCAGAATATATTTTATTTTCACTGAATTTCTTCGAGCTGATTATGCGTCGGAGATAGAGAACTCCTAACTGGTGTTAAGCGATAGATTATTTAGTACTAAAATAAAACGGAATTGAACAAAGCAGAACGGATACAGATGATTCAAATAACCAACCTGAGGTAGTTTGGAATTGAGGCGCTATCGCTGGTTGATTGACTGATTGAATCTCTCAAATATATGAATATATTTAGCACAATTGGAAAGTTTACCATGCGATAATGCATGATTATATATAAGGCAGCATCTGAAAATTTTCCTAACTTCATATACATTGATGTATAACATTGAAGCATATAGTAATTCACAAGAACCTAGTAGCTCTTCTTGCTGCTACAAGGTGATAGAATTTGGAAATGAACAATGTTGCATTTCTTATGGGACAAACAATAAAGGCTATTAGTAATGGTGCAACCACTTAAGCAAATGCCTATTTTACAGATTCAAGTTTCAATATGAACATAATTTATTCCTCTTATGTCTGAGATAAACCTGCAATTTCCTTGAGTGGCTTCCACATGAACTTTCTCCTGTACATGCCATACATATAATAGTCATGTAAAAGGATAGGATAGGAAAGGACAGCCCGCTGCACGAAGCATATCGCATTCATGCAGGGTCCAGAGAAGGGAAGGGCCGCAACCCAAGGGGATGTAATGAATAGAATAGTCATGTAATGAATAAAAAAAGGGGTAGCCCGGTGCACTAAGCTTCCGCTATGCGCGGGGTCCGGGGAAGGGCCAGACCACAAGTATCTGTTGTACACAGCGTTACCTTGCATAAAAGTCTTACCTTTTATGTAATGAATCAAAACATAAAAGGCTCCTATCTAAAAAAAACATGAACTTGCACCTTTTAAATCCAAAAGTAAGGGGGTTCAATACTCAAAAAGATGTGGAAAGGAAAAATACAAGATGCTTTCTATATAAAAATATATATCCTGACTGCTGCATCTCAATTCGCAGCCTAAGAATAGTATAAAGTATGTAGCATTGACCACAGAAGCCTAAATTGAAGTAAAACCAGGTAGCTTTTGCATACAATGTTGTTTTAACTACAAATTCAGGATCTCAAAGTTTCCTTATTTCCATGAGAGTTGATTAATAAACAGGAGAAAAGAAGATGAAAAGGGAAAACTTACCAGTTACCACACTCTGCAATGACCCTCACGTTAGGACGAAGCGTTGGAAGTAAAGCAAGAAACTGCAGCTCTGCCTTTGATAATACCTGAAAAGTTTATGTCAAAGAGTTAATTGATCTAAGCAAAAATACTGGTGACAAACTAATAAGACTATGCACATTTGAAGGGGTAGATTTAACCTTGGCTTCTATTATCCAAACAATTAATCCTTTGGCATCCGGAGGAAGTAAAGAAAGCCTATAATCAACTTCCGGAGGAAAATACCATCTAGCTATTGGTTGCTTCCCAACATGAGCCTGCAACATTAAATTTGAAAGTGAGAGTCAATTAGATACTTTAGCTTGTATTTTTAAGAATAAGCATATTACGTGCGAATTGCTAAACTTACAGGACAGACAGGGTGGAATTTAGTAAGAGTGGTTTCAGGGTCACCGAGACCACGAGCAGAAAGGTCTAAGAAATGATATCCCTGGTACTTAAGACGTGTAAGGTAGCGACCTTCATAACCCCCTTCATGAGGAGAGTAAATTGCCAAGGCTTTGTGTTCTTCCACATCTGATAACCATCGACCTAAATCAAGTTTAATGAGATCTCCACCAATGAAGTCCTGAAGTTCAATGTTACATCTAACTGCTCCTTTCTTTTGTCTTCCAACTGATCCAAGTCTTCTCGTTCTTATAGCATTCGATATGCTATTTAATTGTACTCGTTGCTTCTGCAGACCATAAGACTGCAGTACCCCTTGATAACAGGCTGCATTTCCCACTTTAATTCAAATTTCATGATACACGATGGAAAACAAAGGCATCATAATGAAAACATTAAGTGGGGTGAGGGTGGGGGTGGGGGGAGGGTATGAAGATATTGCATTTACTCCTAAAATGTACACAATCATTTTATAGCTGCAATCCTGGACTTCATGTACAAAGTAGAAAATTGACAAGTAAGACAATTTCCATAGAGAATTGAGAAGGTTATGTTTTAGGAAGAACTTAAAAGGCAGCTATAATAGGCACCTATAAAATTCCAGAACCAGAAATCATTTTACCATTGTCAACAATGGCTAGCAAAATAGCCAATGCACTGTTTAGTATGGCAGAGAACGACAGTTAGCACCAACATTTTCAGCTTTATAGTCTAATACCAATACCAGGACGAGCCTGGTTCGGATACCATGTGAAACATAAACATTGGGAACAAATGTGAGTTGGAGCTGAATCTCTACACACCAAAAATTGTACTAAATTTGTTTGGATGAAGTCCAAAAATAATTAAGTTGAAGTGTACGCTTTCATCCCTGACCAACTTAATATTTGTTAGAAAAATGAAGGGTGTCTCAAAATGAAGTGTCTCTCATGGATTAGAAAGAGCTCACTTTTTCATTGTATATGGAATTGTCCTTTAGTGGATTTGTAAAGAGCTAGAAAAAGAGAGCTGCTCGCGCACTTGATAAATAGGCCTGAAGGCAAAAGATGTGGATTTGCTTCCCTTGTGTGTGAAATATACGAGAGGTATAATCCGATTCTGGTCTGCAAATTATTTATATTATTTTTTTGAGCTTACTAGAACAAGGCCAAATTTATGCTTACCAAAATATGTCCAGATAATTTGAGATTAAATGTGTCTTACCTCCATATAATGACCTTTATTTCAGAATTATTGCCAGTGTAACGTTTTGAATATCTCAATTCTCACCTATATATACACAGATTCGTTCCTATGAGAAATGTGCTTATACTAAATTACTCTCTGTTGTTTCTGCTCTAGTTGATATTAGGATAGCTTGTTGAATCCTACACCTACGTCACGTAAAATATCCTTAAGCACGGTGTCATCAATAACATGCCTCAAGCTAAAAGAAGATATCCGTGATTATATTTCAACATTTTTTACAACAATATTTACATTTAACAGAGGAGCATTGGGGATGACCTGAAGAGGAGCATGGTTGCTCTTCAGTAGAAATCTTGGTGACTGTTGTGCGCCGCCAGGCAGAAGAACCAGTGCTTGTAATCAAGAACCTCTTGCTGGTGGTGGTGCTAGGGAAGGTGTATGAGAGAGTTGAGGGAGTGGTTGCCATGTTGGTGGTGGCAGTTAGCTATAGCAGCAGCCACTGTGGACGGACCATGGGAACAACACTATATTTTTTTTGGAACAATTGGACAGAGATGGTTACTTTGTTCCTTGCCACTCAATTAATGGGTGATAAACCTTGCAATATATCTGAAAGTTATGAAAACAATAAACGATAATTCTATACTTCCATTTTACGAGTAGGGTAAGTTTTAAGAATATTTAATTTTTAAGAAAAGTTCTTCTTTTTTTTTTTTTTTTTTTGGAAAAGTCCTAAGCATTTTTATATATTATTTTAATATTAGAAAGGGTCAAATTTCTTCTGAATTATTGAAAATACAGCAAAAATGCCATCATTTGATTTTGGTCCAAAAATACCCTTGACTTAGGACAAAAATGACCTCATTGTAAACTAACTCAATTATGTCATTACGCGGTTAACAGAGCTCTACATCTCATGTATTCTCTTAAAACTTACTTCATCCGTGTAGACTTTTAAATTTTATGATCTTAAATTAAAATTATATGTAGACTTTTAAATTTTGTGGTCTTAAACTTATTTTAAAAGTGAAAAACTTGCTACAATAGAAAGAGACACTTTTTGGGATAAACCAAAAACGGGAAAGTAAAAGACTTAAATTGAGAAGGAGGGGTATTTTTTTGCTTTGATTAGTCCATCTTGAATAAAAGGCTATCTCGACGATATCTTGTATCTTCTCCTTCATCGAAAAAGGTAGTATCTTTTGATAATGAGAGGTATATATACAAATATACAATTTCTAATTATGGACAATATAGGAAAATAATTCTACCTTTTCCTATTCTAATTCTAATACATTTTCCTAGTACAAGACTAATATCATAATTACAATTATACATGAATTACATTTTGTTGAGTCCAAATCGGACCATGATACACACGGTCCTTTACACCCCCCACGATCAAAGCGGGCGGTTGACGTACGCTGAGACTGTCCCTAAAATCTTCAAATATAACCAAGGGAAGACCCTTAGTAAATATGTCTGCAATCTGGTATCGCGAAGGGACATGGAGGACGCGTACTTGTTCATGAGCTACCTTTTCTCGAACAAAGTGTATGTCCATCTCGATATGTTTAGTGCGTTGATGTTGTACCGGATTTCCAGAAAGATAGACTGCACTCACATTATCACAATAGACCAAGGTAGCTTTCTGAATATGATAATGTAACTCTAGTAGAAGATTACATAGCCAACATGACTCAGACACCACATTGGCTACCCCTCGATATTCGGCCTCCGTACTGGATCGTGATAAAGTAGTCTGGCGTTTCGCCGACTAAGAGATCAAGTTATCCCCAAAGAACATACAATAGCCGGACGTAGAGCGTCTGGTATATGGACAGTCACCCCAATCAACATCAGTATACGAGACAATTGTAGATGTCGAGGAAGGGTATACATGTAAGTCATAGTCAAGTGTCCCCTGGATGTATCGAATAATGCGTTTGAGCGCATTCATGTGCTCCACCCTGGGATCATGCATAAATAAGCATACCTGATGTACGTCATATGTAATATCTGGTCTCGTGAAAGTAAGATACTGAAGGCCCCTACAAGACTGCGATAGTAAGTCGGATCCTCATACGGTGAGCCAGCCGCAGCACCCAGCTTGGGTTTAATATCAACGGGAGTGGAAGTAGACTTGCATGAGGACATACCAGCTCGCTCAATGATCTCAGCGACATACTTCCGTTGTGATAAGAATAACTCACCTGCATGACGAGTGACAGCAATCCCCAAAAAATAACTCAAGGATCCCAAGTCTTTCATAGCAAACTCAGAACTGAGCATTGTCATGATAGACTTCCGCAAAGCATCAGAAGAGGCAGTCAAGATAATATCATCCACATATAATAGTATGTAAGCCAGGGAAGTACCACGACGATATATGAACAGTGAATTATCAAACCTGCTGTGTGAAAAGATGAAACATAGTCTGCAAACAGCTTATACCAAGCCCGTGGGGCCTGCTTAAGCCCATACAAAGACTTCTTCAATAAACAGACATGATGAGGATATTTGGGATCTCAAAAACCCAAGGGCTGATGCATGTAAACGATCTCCTTAAGATCACCATGTAAGAAAGCATTCTTCACATCTAACTGATAAATGGGTCATGCCTTTGAAAGAGCCAGACTGAGAACAGTATGAATGGTAGCCGATTTGACCACCTGACTAAATGTCTTACCACAATCCACGCCAACCTGTTGAGTTTTACCATCACCTACAAGTCGAGCCTTATGTCTCGCAAAAGAGCCATCAAAATTATCTTTATGAGTAAAAATCCACATAGATCGAATAATATTAACACTAGAAGGACGGGGGACCAACTCCCACGTCTTATTTTCAATAAGAGCATTATATTCGTCGTTCATAGCCAATTTCCAATTCAGGTCATTTAAGGCAGACACTGGGTTTCATGATATCAGAAGTCTAGGTTTCAAATACCTCCTTCTCCAAAGCTTTCACTTGTCTCGAGTTTCTCGAGTTTCGAGCCCTTTTTTTATTTCTGTGTCGAGTTCTTCCTCTTCTCTTCCCAAAATTTCTTCCAAATCACTTATTAATCTTTCGTTATGTCTACGTCAAAGAACATATTTCATCATGCCCTTACTATTTCCAACATCAAGAACCACATCCCTATTGTTCTTGAGATGAAAAACGTCAAATACGCGACGTGGGCGGAGTTGTTCAAAATTCACGTCATCTCACATCAAGTTCTCCATCACATAATTCTTTCCGCTACACTACTCCCGCGGAGGATCCTCAGTTATGGATTACTCTTGATGCTACCGTCTTTCAGTGTATATATTCCACTATTTTTACTGACCGTTTACAGATGATTATTGTGCCGGATACTACGGCTATGGCTACATGGAATAGCTTGCCTGATATATTCCAGGATAACCAACATTACCGCGTTTTCACCCTTGAGCGGGATTTTTTCCCAACTCAGCATGGAAGATTTCCCGAATGTTTTAGCTTATTGTAAACGTCTCAAGGAGTTGGCGGACCAATTTCGTAACGTTGGGGCACCTGTTACCAATAATAGTCTTGTTCTACAAATGGTTGTCGGCCTTTCTGAGGCCTATAATGGCGTTGGAACTCTCATCCGTCAAAGTAATCTGCTTCCCCCTTTTTATCAAGCCCGCTCAATGCTTACGTTAGAAGAAGCCGGCTTGGCAAAAAAAGCGGCAACCGGCTTCAGTTCCGCAGCGATGATGACTTCATCCGATAACTCTAATGGGTTTGTTGAAAATTCGGGCCAAAACTGCAATAGCGGTGGCGGTAAAAAGGGTCAAAACCGTAAAATAATGGCGAGAATCGCGACGGCAACAACGGTGGCGGCCGGAACAGTGGCACCACCGGCAAGAACAGTAACAATAGTGGGTGGGCCTCGGTTTTCTGGGCCCCAACCATTCTGGTCTCAGCCTTGGACTCCCTGGCAATGGGCTTGGACCAGTGGCCTAATCTCGCCTACTACCCTCCCCCCTATTTTCAACTGCATTGGGCTTCGGTCTGACCTTCTCACAGGCCCAATCTCTCGGGCCAGCAGTCCAGTGTACTTTGGCCTCGGCCCCAACAATCCTTCAATGTTGTGGGCCCCACACTAACTCTGACAAGTATTAAGGCCGCAATGCATACGCTTGGATTGAATCCTCCAGACCCGAATTGGTACATGGACACAAGCGCCACCTTTCACATGACTTTCGACCAAGGTACTCTCTCGTCTTATTTCAATTTGAGCAAAAATTGTGGCATTATTATTGGTAATGGCAATACCATTCCAATTCATGGTTACGGTACTACAACTTTGTCTCCCCCACATCCACCTCTCATTACTGATAATTGGGTTTCTGTTAATTTTGATCATTTTGGGTTTCTGTGAATGATTTCAAAATGGGGATACCTCTCATTAGATGCAATAGTAGGGGAGATATTTATCCACTCACGCCCACCTCAAGTTTCTCGAGTCCAACCATACCATCGACATTTGCAGCTCTAGCTCCTTCCTTGTGGCATGCACGTTTGGGTCACCTGCGTCTATTGTGTCTTCTTTACATAAAAACAATTTTATATCTTGTAAGGGACGTATAGTACTCCAAGTTGTCATTCATGTCCTTTAGGAAAATAAGTTAGATTACCATTTGTAGCCTCTACGTCTCGTACTTTGATGCCTTTTGATATTATTCATAGCGATTTATGGAATTCTCCCGTTCTCAGTTCTGTGGGCCATCGTTATTATGTTCTATTTTTGGATGATTATTCTAATTTTTATGGACCTTTCCGTTAGAGAAAAAATCACAAGTTTTTTCCATCTTCTTAAAATTTAGAGCATTCATCCGTACCCAATTTGAACGAGAAATAAAAAATATTCAATGTGATAATGGCAAAGAATTAATGGGTTATTTCAGGATTTTTGTGATACTAATGGCATAAATTTTCGTTTATCTTGTCCTCGTACGTTCTCACAAAATGGGAAAGCCTAACGCAAAATTCGTACCATTAATAATATTGTCCGCACTTTATTGGTACATGCTTCCGTACCCCCTTCTTTTTGGCATCATGCTCTACAAATGACTACTTATCTCCTTAACATACTTCCTACCAAAGGATTGACATATTCATCCCCTCTTAAAATCCTCTATAATAAGGATCCTTCGTATTCACATCTTAGGGTATTTGAGTGCTTATGTTATCCACTATTTTCGTTAAGTACTATTAACAAACTTCAAGCATGTTCTACTCGTTGTGTATTTTTGGGTTATCCATCTAATCATCGTGGTTACAAGTGTTTTGATTTTTGGGTCTAATAAAATCATAATTAGTCGCCATGTTATTTTTTATGAAACCCAATTTCTGTTTGCTAAAGTGAGTAGTCTCAGGCCTAGTTCGTATAATTTCTTGCATAACGAGGTATCCCCATATATTATCCACTATTTATCGAATGTGTCTTGCACCCAAAATCCGCCAGCGGGCCCACTGCCCGCTTATAGTGATTAAAAAGTTGACTTCTTTTCATTTATTATAAAGTTATTCGATATTGTACTGATAAAAGGTAATACAATTTAAATTTTATACCAGTTAAATTAACTCATATAAATTGGACGGAAGGAGTAGTTCAGTTGTGCGCAAATAGTGTGTACGCGCCCGTTTTTCGACCTCGCTCGGGTCAAAGCGGAGCGCGGACGTGTTCGGGGTGATTCCTGGGTAAAGGATTGAGGAGTCGCCACCTAATTATTTTTACGGTGAATTAGGACACCTAAATATTTAAACTAAGTGCTGCAATGTAACTCCAATTTTAAGGTCTGCGAAACTAGTGAGATTCCAGATAAGGGTTCTTTATTATCCTAAAGGGAAGGGGTTAGGCATCCTTTAAGATCCGCTAACTTGCGGTTATCCGGTAAAACTCAGGTTAATTATTGCTAGAAAAATACATGTTTTACAAGTATGATAGATGTTTGCAAATATGATGCATTTTATGCAAGTAAATATGATGCATTTTATACAAGTACGTATTCGGATGACATAAAAGAAAGATACATGTAAAGTTTTTAGAAAACATGCATTTGTGACAATAAATTCTTTATAATGTCAAAGAAGCGAATCTTTCGAAAATCAACAAGTTGCAAAAAATAATAATAAAAGATAAACTTATTTGTACAATTAATTGAAGCAAATAAAGATGACAAGAATTGTTTTAAAAAATCTTGAATAAGCGTGACGAGCCTAAAATAAATAAACTAGCGAAGGATTTCTAAGTTTGCGAGCCTACAAATAAATAAGCTAGCGACGGGTTTCAAATCTTAAACTAACCTATGAATAAATCCTAAGTTTGCCTATTCTAAGCATTTCAATAATTACATAAGTGCGATAAATAATATTACAATACAAAGCGAGATAAAAGCTGAATTAAAGAAAGAAATAAATAAACTCCGAGGAATATTTGTCGTTATTTACTTTAATACCTGCAAGCTGTCAAGAACAAACGGTTAGAAACATTTAAATACAAATAACTTCATATCCGTATTCAAAACAGTGAATGTTTTGATCGCGGAGGGCTCAGACTTAAATTTTGAAAAGAACATTCCAATCACGTCGTGGCTGCAAACATATGACTAATGTAGTTTATTTTGATTGCCTCGCCTACTAAACGTGTTGGTCTCTCGGGTGGAATAAAAAGATCACTATAATCACGTCGTGGCTGCGAATATACAATTCACCTCGCCTACTAAACATGTTGATCTCGGATAAAAGGTTTAAGTCTTCATCCTTGCCCAGAAGTCATATTTCCGTCTTTGCAACTGTGTAGGCCTCAAAATCGACGGATATTTTTCATCGGCCAGTGTAGTGTCGTGTTCAAATCAGAAAATTTTAAATCGAACAGAAACAGCAGAGTGATGAATAAAGATATGTAAAAATAAAAGCGATGAGCAAAGGGCGATGGCGAAAAACAGAGGCAAAAACAGCTCGAAAATGACGCTGTCTAGTTTAAACAAAGAAACAAGAGAACGGTAATTTTAATCTTTGAAACAGAGAACTGAAATAGAAAGCAATGTTTGAAAAATGCGGTGTTCGATTTAAAGCGAGTAAATGATAAAGCGACAAGATGTCTGAAATGGGAGCAAACCGAAACCGAAAAACAATGAAACAAGATAACAATGATGCTTCGGCCCGATGCTTGATAGCGGTAAGCGATAGCGATGCGATAGCTTGATAGCGATGCGATAGCGATGTGATGCGATGGCGTGATAGCGGTAGCGATAGCGATGCGATAGCGATAGCGGCGATGCGATGGCGATGCTTGATGCTTGATGGCGATGGCGGAAGCGATGAAGTAGAAAATAGTTTCCGAGATGACGGTGTTTTAGTTTAAAAATAGTAAAAGCGAAAAACAGACGCAGATTTATTCGAAACAAGAAAAACAGCGATATCTGAACCGAGCGTCTCCGAAGATGGACGCAATATTGGTTTGAATTAAGGGTGGCGATGGGCGGGCTCGAATCTGGCGGGCGGTCCGCGGGTCGGGGTCGGGCGGGACGATCCGGGTCGGGATCGGGACTAAGCGGGCCTAGCGGGTCGGGTCTGCAGGCGGGACTGCTCGATCCGTCCGATCCCGATCCCGTCGGTATCGAGGCGAAGCGGGCTCGAGGTCGGGCTCGGGTCGAGGCGAAGCGGGTCGGGTTTTCCTTTTTTTAAATAATATATGTATAAAAACTCAATAAACAAAACAAGATAGTGTAATAAAAACATCCCAAGGTTTGTTTTGTGCCTCTTATATTATTTAATAGACATATGATTTTTTTGTAATACAAATACAATTGTCTAAAATCTAAATTGCAACTTTATGGTGTTGTCCAAAAGTTGCAAATTACATAATAAAATTGCAATTAAAAAAATTACATTTTCAAAAAAATCTGTTCTAATTGCTTGATGATTTCATGTGGTTCTTCGGTTGGAATAGGTATTTGTTGATCAAATTGATCCACGTCGCTTCCACTACCTTCGGTTAAGATTTCGTTGTAGTTTTCATCATCTTCTTCGTTGATCTCCGGTTGACCGCACCTTCTCCGCTCCGCTCGTATCCAATCTCTGAATAATACTGCAATTTCCAAGTGTCTCCGCCAATGAGTGTCTGTGGTCTCCTATTTGATATCTGCTGCGAGAAAAAGCGCTTCGACGCAGCTTGATGGCGCTTGAATGTTCAAAACATCTCGAGCCATCAATGAAAGTGTCGGAAAGGTCTTCTCATTCCCTCCAAAGATTTCAAAGAAGTCTTCTTGTCCATCTTCATTGATAACTTCTTGATACGATGCAGAACCCTGCAAAACAAAAATATCCAACTCGCTAATTTGGTTAGTAGAGGTGCGGCCGCACATTCTATTTACGAGGCTTTCAATACTAGCCGCGAAACAAAGATGTCTTTTGTGAGGTTGTGTTGAAGATGAAGAAGATGGTATGGTAGCCGATGCGTTACTAGCATTTTCTTGTTGATAAAATCTATATATATTTTTGCGTGGTGTTCTACGCTATTCAACACTTCTTCTTTAGGTTGTTCAATAGGGGGTGGGTGATTTAGATTTTTGGGACTTGGAGGTGGTAGTACTTCTATACAATCGTAAATAGTTTCAATTAGTGAGTTAGTACCGTTTATTTTAATAGTAGGATTTAATCTGAGAACCAATAATATAAATAGAAGGAATAGGAATAAAATATTTTTATTTTGACAAACATTTTTTAATAGCTGCCTTATAATTTGGTTTTCCATATATTCACTAAGTAATAAAAATATTAGAGTTATATAAAATAACATAGTTGAAATAGTAGGATAATATATACCCGAAAATTGTTTTGTTGCTTGAAAAAATTCCTCTAAAAATACAATAAGTTAGGAAATTTTTTCCCAATCACTATCTAAAATCATATCAGCTGGCTTTTTATTATGAGAGTTAAAAAATAAAGTTATAGGTAATTTATAGTCATAAGCAACAAGGAGTTGCTCGTATAAAGAATTCCACCTAGTGGATACTTCTTGTGGAATTCTTCTAAAGGTAGTCCACAATCATGACAAATTTTTTATATTCTTTTCTCGTTGTACTTTATTACTTTTAAAAATAAAGTTTATAGCAAATTGTATTTTACTAAGAATGTCTTCAAAAGTGATAGACCATCCTTTACAATTAAGTTATATATATGGCACGCATTTTATATGAAAATGGTCTGGAAAAGATGGAGCTAAACTATTTTTTAACATTGTAATTGCGTAATTGTTATTAGAAGCGTTATCTAATGTAATAGTCATAATTTTATCGGTAATTAAAGTAATAATCGCACACTTGATAAATATTTTCTGCAATAAAAGTACCGGTGTGCCTATCATCTATATATCTATACGCTAAAATACGTTTTTGCATAGACCATTTATAATCTATCCAATGACAAGTTACGATTAAATAATCATGGCGTTAGTACTACGACCTATATCAGGCGTGATAGATACTTTGCCATTAAAATGATATAATGAAAACGTAAATATTGTTGATATTCATGCGCAAATTTAAATACATCTCTCTTAACAGTTGACCTAGGAAAACCGTTAAAAGCGAGGATTATATATATCTCTAATGTAATGAATAAAACCGGAGATGAAGGAAATGAAAAAGGCAAACCCTCCACAAAGAACTAATTTTGATATTGCTTCCCTATCTCTATGTTTGTTGTATTTAGAGCCTACAATTCCCCGTCATAGGGTTAATTTGACCACAATACTTGGTCCGGACGATGTCGATATGTGAACCTTGTCCGATGGAGCGGGCGTTTGCGCACCGGTTTTGAAGCCTGGTATTGGGCATACCTAGGTGGATGAGCACTTACTACGTGTCTAATTAAACCCCGTCCCACCGTGACCTTTTCGATTTTAAATTTTAAAACATTTTTACAAATTTTACATATGGCTACTTGATTCTCTACGTCCCTATCAAAAAATGTCCATGCATCTGATTTTAATGGTCGTTTCTTTGGACCTCGTCTCATACTAGGGGAATAGGAGGTATTTCAGTTGAAGGTGCACTAGTGGGCGTGTTGTCATCAATATTAGTGGGTGTATCGTCTAGATCATCGTCTAAATTAAACTCTTCTTGAGTTCCGGAAAATAACTCCTCGTCTAAATCTAATGGTATTGTAGGAAAATGTTGAGTATCAACAAAATCATCCTGTGTAGGAATAAGATGACTAGAAGAAGTACCCTTGCCCTGGTTGCCTCTACTAGAAGAAGCACCCTTACCCTTACCCTTAAACATACCTTTTAATCCTTCCATTTTAATTATGATAATAAATAATTAAAGACAATAAAATTAAGTGCGCTAAATAAAATAAGCAGACAATAATAATTTAATGAAGGAACAGATGTACCAAACGCCGACGTAACGTCGGCGTGTAATCGAAGGTTGAAAATTGAAACTTTGCTCGATGGAAGATCCTCAAGCTAGTTGCCAACTTCACTCCCAATTCCCAAATGAATTAATAAAATTGAATATTTAGCAAACAATGTAGAGAGATATATTGAGAAATTAGAGAGATTGTAGGAAGATTTGTGAGAAAGATGAAGAGAAAATGAGTTATTTATAGTTGAAAAATTGGGTTAAAGTGTAAATATAATAACTTATGGGTTAAAAATAAATATTAAGGGGTAGGGGGTTGGGGGAGGGGGCCTAAAATGGCCGTTGTGGCCAACCATAATCTAAAATGGCCGTTGGTGCAACGGCTATTTTTGCAAAGGAGTTAAGGGTCGGGAGTCGGGGTCGGGCTCAGGCGGGCTCAAAGGCGGTCTCGGGTCAGGCGGGCTGGCGGGCTCGGGTCTGGCGGGACGAGACATCGTCCGTCCAGAGTTCGAAGTCCCGCCAGATTAAATTTTTTTTTAGAGCGGGGTCGGGCGGGGCCGGGTGAGTCGGGGCGAGGTCGGGCGGGGTCGGGTCGTCCGACCCCAACGACAGTTTGAATCAATAAAACAACAAAGAGAATGCGGTATTAATTCAATCAATAACATAATAATAATGCCAAAGAAAGCAGACGATGGCGATTTTAAATACGACCCGAGTTAAAATTATGGAAATATTCAAATCGGGTCGCCCGACCGGTCGATGATTCAAACCCGAAATCAGATTTCGACCAATTTCGGATAACCAAGAACGAGAATGTGAAATGCAAGAAATTACGAAAATGTTCAAATCGTATCGACGGGCGGGTCGGTGACGACCGAATCGTGTGATCCAAATCAAATCAGATTTCAACACCAATTTCAGATAACCAATAACAAGAATATGAAATGCAAGAATTACGAAAATGTTCAAATCGGGTCGACGGGCAGATTGATGACTTGACCGGATCGATGATCCAAACTCGAATCGATTTCAACACCAAATTCGGATAACCAATAACAAGAATATGAAATGCAAGGATTCTGAAAATGTTACTCAAAGCGGGTCGACCCGACCGGATCGATGTTAGGACCGAATTGGAGTTTCAACCTAATCAAACAATTTCGTCAATTTGGATAACCAAAGATAACAACAGCGAGAATGTAGGAAAATTGGAAAAATCTAAACCGTCGACCCGACCGGTCGATGTTCCGACCGAATTGTGTGTTCAACCCGAAGTCAAATAATTTCATCAATTTGGATAACCAATGATAACAAACAATGAATGTAAGAAAATTGGAAAAATCTAAGCCGAATTCGACGGGCAAAATCGATGATCCGAAACAAATCTTACACCAAATTCAGATAACCAACATACATAAACATGAAATGCAAGAAATTACGAAAATGTTACGACAAGATCGACGGTCAGTCGGTCGACCCGACCAAATCGATGAAAAATCGAGAGAAATCAAAGGGATGACAAACCTTTTCGGACTTGATTCTTGGAACCACAACGAAGCCAAATACTCTCAACTCAAGAACACAACAAAATAACTATGTATATATATTGAATAGACTTCCGAAAATCTTTTTTTCTCTCTCGAAAAATCCCTCCTTGATGAAGAACAACATGGGGGTATTTATAGGTGGATTCCCCCCCAAAAAACGAGTTTGAATTCGAATTAAAGGTAAAGAAAAATCCGGATTTGAGGGGCATGGGTCGCGGGTTTTAGGGGTATGGGTCGAAGTGACGGGAGTTGGTGGTGGCAGGGGGTTGGTGTTGGTGTCGGGTGAGGTGACCGCGGCGATGGGGTCGCCAGTATGAGAGGTGTGGGGTCGGCTGAGAGAGAGGGTTTTTGATTTTGGGGATTTTTGGGTTTTGGTTTTTTTTTTGGGGGAATTAAAAGGTTGAGGAAATGGGGTGAGTCGGGTTTTGGGCTTGGGTTTGGGTGGGGTTTTAAATGGGAGTATGGGGTGGTGGGTGTTTGGTGTGGGTAGAAAAATTGGGGGTTTGTTTTGTTTTGTGGGGTATTGATTTATTTTGGGATTGGGCTAATTAAAATAAAGGGAATGGGCTTGGGAGTTTTTGTTTGGGTAGAATTGTTTTGGGTTTGGGTATAAGGGAATTTAATTGGGGAGTTTTGGGCTTGGACGAAAAAATGGGTTTTAATTTAGGTTGGGTAGAAATTGTTTTGGGTTAGGAAATAAAAATGGGTTATGGATTTAAAAAATATATAAGAGGGGTTTAATATTAAAAATATATTTTTTTGTAAAAGATGTGAATTATTTAAAATAACATAACGATGTGATAATAAAAATATAATATTTACGAAATGTTTAATGCTTAAAAAAAAAGGAAATGCGATGCAATTTTGCGAGAATAAAATAACATAGAATTTTTGGATAAAACTTATGATTGTGATAAAAATGCAAATGATATAAAATATGCGAATAATAATAATAATACGAAGATACACACATATATGCCTATATTTTAAAATTATTTTAAAAGTGTCAAAATATAAAAAATTACGAATAAAATCATAAAAGATGGGACAAAATTGGGTGTCAACAGATGCCCCTCTTTGGACGGAGACGATGAAAGAGTTTTCGGCCAAAGAAGTTGATTAGTAGTTAATTTTGTCCCGATCATCTGGATCGCATGGTAAGAAATAGAATCCCAGGAAATGAAGTTGCAAAAAGATGGTGCACATTCAAGAAACAATGCCCCAGTGTCGACCTAGGATGACACTGGTCGCAGATGTGAGAAACTAATGGGAAAGAGAGGATCGACGTTCGAAGTAGGTCGTTGACCAAATTGCCTCGGTTCGTCGTAAGAGATAGTCCCACGCTGTGATGAAGTTCCTGCAAACTAAAAACTCCTGCAAACCGCATTATAAGGTGGGCGCCTGAAATGACGTCGTTGTATTGACGTGTTGTGTTGAAGACGTCGTTGTAATGTTGTTGACGTCGTTGTAAAAAAAAAGACAGTTGTTGTGCTGCATGTAACGTCAAGGACGTTGTTGTAATCTTTGTTTCTTTGTAAAGATAATTGTTGTGTTGCATGTAACGTCGAGGGCGTTGTTGTAATCTTTGTTTCTTTGTAAAGATAATTGTTGTCTTTGAAGACGTCGTTGTAATCTTTGTTGACGTCGTTGTAATCTGTAAAAATAAATGTTGTCTGAAAGACGTCGTTGTAATCTGTTGACGCCATTGTAATCTTTGTAAAAATAAATGTTGTCTTTGAAGACGTCGTTGTAATGTTGTTGGCGTCATTGTAATCTTTGTAAAAATAAATGTTGTGCGTAAAATATTTGTTGCATAGGCGTGTTGTTGATGACATCATTGTAATGTTGTTGATGTCGTTGTAATCTTTGTAAAAATAAATGTTGTCGCGTAAGACGCCGTTGCATAGGCGTGTTGTTGATGACATCATTGTAATGTTGTTGATGTCGTTGTAATCTTTGTAAAAATAAATGTTGTGCGTAAGACGCCGTTGCATAGGCGTGTTGTTGATGACATCATTGTAATGTTGTTGATGTCGTTGTAATCTTTGTAAAAATAAATGTTGTGCGAAAGACGCCGTTGCATAGGCGTGTTGTTGATGACATCATTGTAATGTTGTTGATGTCGTTGTAATCTTTGTAAAAATAAATGTTGTCGCGAAGACGCCGTTGCATAGGCGTGTTGTTGATGACATCATTGTAATGTTGTTGATGTCGTTGTAATCTTTGTAAAAATAAATGTTGTGCGTAAGACGCCGTTGCATAGGCGTGTTGTTGATGACATCATTGTAATGTTGTTGATGTCGTTGTAATCTTTGTAAAAATAAATGTTGTGCGAAGACGCCGTTGCATAGGCGTGTTGTTGATGACATCATTGTAATGTTGTTGATGTCGTTGTAATCTTTGTAAAAATAAATGTTGTCACGTAAGACGCCGTTGCATAGGCGTGTTGTTGATGACATCATTGTAATGTTGTTGATGTCGTTGTAATGCTGTAAAAATAAATGTTGTGCAGAAGACGCCGTTGCATAGGCGTGTTGTTGATGACATCATTGTAATGTTGTTGATGTCGTTGTAATGCTGTAAAAAATAAATGTTGTGCAGAAGACGCCGTTGCGTAGACGTGTTGTTGATGACGCCGATGTATGGGCGCGTTGTTGATGACGCCATTGTATGGGCGTATTGCTGATGACATCATTGTAATGTTGTTGATGTCGTTGTAATGATGTAAGAAATAATTGTTGTGCAGAAGACGTCGTTGCGTAGACGTGTTGTTGATGACGCCGATGTATGGGCGCGTTGTTGATGACGCCGTTGTATGGGCGCGTTGTTGATGACGCCGTTGTATGGGCGTGTTGCTGATGACATCATTGTAATGTTGTTGATGTCGTTGTAATGATGTAAGAAATAATTGTTGTGCTGAAGACGTCGTTGCGTAGACGTGTTGTTGATGACGCCGATGTATGGGCGCGTTGTTGATGACGCCGTTGTATGGGCGTGTTGCTGATGACATCATTGTAATGTTGTTGACGTCGTTGTAAAGCTGTAAAAAATGATTGTCGTGCTGCCATAACGTCGATGACGTTTTTGAAATGTTGTCTTGTTGTAAGAGATGTAAGTGACGTCCTTGCCGTCAGTTCGCTGTAATAGGGTTCCACGTTGTGCTGAATCTTCTGCCGATCCAAACTCATGTGAATTGAAATGTCGTCCTGGCACGGGCGAAAGTGTGATGCGACGTCTTTGCCGTCGGGTTTGCCTTGTTGTCGTTCTTTGTGATCCGAAATAACATCTTTGTGCAGACATAATAGTCGGGACCACAGAGGTCAAGATGATGTCTTCGTATAAATGCCGAACAAGAACGTAATCCTTGTAGTGGGTTGTAGTGCCGAAATTCTTTAGGGAATTGATCATAAGCGATGTGGCTTCCTGCTTTTTCAACCTGAAGAACACGTACTCAAAGAAAATTTGTGAGTTTGGGGAGGGGCGGTTGATTCGCGTTGACTTTGTAGCTTTGGCTCTTGATGGCTGCATGTCCTGCTGATTCGGACCTGTAGCTCCTGTCTGGTTCCCAGTCTTGGCTAACCGTTAATGAAAACATTTGTTGAAAATAAGTTGTTTATAAGAAAGTATGTTTATCATTAAAAAGTTCTTGTCGAACTGCTAATGAAAATATTTGTTGAAAATGATTTGCTTATAAGAAAGTATGCATATTAGTAAAAATCTTGTCAAACTCTAATGAAAGTATTGGTTGAAAATAAATTGCTTATAAGAAAGTAGGCATATATGTAAAAAATTATGTCGAACTCTAATGAAAGTATTTGTTGAAAATAAATTGCTTATAAGAAAGTAGGCATATAGGTAAAAAGTTCTGTCGAACTCTAATGGAAATATTTGTTAAAAATAAATTGCTTATAAGAAAGTATGCATATATGTAAATATCTGTCGAGCAGTGACATGCGGTGAAACAGAGCAAACGCCTTATCCAAAATCCTCTTAGGCTGAAGACTTAGTTTGCCGATGCTTTTCCATGTTTATCGGCGTCCTCTGGCAGTGTTCCCTTAAAAAATGCCCCAGTTTCCGATATGTGAGGATGATGATTTTTTAAACGGACAACCGAGTCTTGTCTGGGTTGCTTGCACATCTATCGGGGTGATCGGATGGGTGCATTTTGTCTTTTGTGAGATAAAGGAGAAAATATTTCCTAATGGTGGGACCGGAAGCGATTTAGGCCGCCTCGTATCCCATGAGGGAATCAGGTCATGGCGTAGTTCATTACAAAGAAATGTGATTTGTAAGGATTTTCTAAAGGTGGGACCGAAGCCGATGTGGCGCCGCCACGTATCCCGCCGAGGGAATCAGTCATGGCGTAGTTCGTAAGCAAAGGAGATTGTAAGGATTTTCTAAAGATGGGACCGGCCGATGTGGCGCCTCGTATCCCGTAGGGAATCAGGTCATAACGTAGTTCAGGTAAGCAAAAGAGATTGTAAGGATTTTTCTAAAGATGGGACCGAAGCCGATGTGGCCGCCTACGTATCCCGCCAAGGGAATCAGGTCATAACGTAGTTCAGGTTACAAAGAAATGTGATTTGGGAAATTTGTGATCTAAAGAAACGGAACCCTACATGGGTTCCTTCGCGTATCCCGCTTGGGAGCGCAATTTTTACAACATAAGAAATGCATTACATAGAGAATAACTAATCTTAGATATGGTATCTCTTCCCTGCATCTGTATTGATGGTTTTCGGCCATTCTATTCTGATAAGGTTGCCCCGGACAACTGCGTCCATCTGCTTTTCATCAATCAGTGTCTTAGTATATGATTCTGTATTCACTTGGTTGCGAAAGAAATAGCATTGCCCCAGTAGAAATCCTGATCGTAATGTGGTAGCCCAAGAGTACCAATGGCAAACGTCCGTGCCAATGCTTGTAACTATCAACCATCTTGATGTTTCATCCAAATCTGGCTTTGACTTATTCCAAAAATGCCTCAATTCTTCCGCTTGTGAGTCTTCCTTATATTCTTCGAAGCCTTGCTTGTTTGGGACCTTGTTTGCTTGTTTCATTATATGTCACATACTGCCGACAAATTAGTTTGCATGATGAAAAAAAAGAAAGGAAAATTATTAAACAAAGCAGATTTTAAAATAGCAAAAGCAATGCAGATTTGTCATTTTAAGCTTTCAAAAGGTGGAGGCAAAAATACATTAAAATGCATAAATGCGATTCAGGCCTCAATTTAAATCGCATTTTCCATTAAGTACTAATACAGTTTGGATAGGCATGATTGGGAAATAACAGATGGGGTGCTCCGCCAGTTTTAGTCAACACGAATCAACTTTTGGGGAAATAAATAAGGCAAAATGAATCTCCTGAAAAATGAAGAAAACCAAATTAGTATAAGGTGAGTAATTATTGATTCAAATATTATACACATAGTGGAAAGCAGTAGAAAATAACAAACTGATTGTAAGACAATTAAATGCGCATCCTAATATGCATGGGGCCTCCCTTATGCCGGAGGTGGGCCTAAACGCCAGATATGCGGGATTACGACAGATTTGATCCAAGCTGCTAAACTACAATGTTTTGTTGGAAATGAGACAAAATGAATGTACATTTTCCAATTTCAGCATGTCATTATTAGTCTTGGATTAGTCTATCCTTATCACGCTACACATAATATGATGATTGGTCGTTGGGTTGTGAGACCCGTAGACATCTTTGGCGGATTTCTTAATTGTGGAGTCGATACCAAGGATCGACCCACCTAAGGTGTATGTATGCATGACTTAAAATAAAGGGTGGTATAGCTCTATCTTAAATTTTCTAAGATTTGGCTGACTAGACTCAAGGTTCCCGGCGAATTTGCTCGAGTGAGAAGGCTCTGCGGCCACGGATGGTCCGGTCACTCCGCGCATACGCCAACTCTCCTAAATTTTGGTAGATTGAAAGAAATTTGCGGGTGCGTAAAACACACCTCGCGTGTAGTGTGTGATAGTGTCAATTTTCCAGAGTGGAAGAAATATGAACGAAATGCCAATTTAAGATAAGCAGTGAAAAATAAGGAAATTAAAGCAGTTATGCATGCAAAAAATTTCACAAAGGAAATAAATCAAAGCATACATCAAACAAAGAGTGAAAGTAAAGCACAAATAATAATTAACCTGAATTTTGCTATGGTTAAGAACCTGAAAGTCCCCAGTGGAGTCGCCATGCTGTACGCGCCCGTTTTTCGACCTCGCTCGGGTCAAAGCGGAGCGCGGACGTGTTCGGGGTGATTCCTGGGTAAAGGATTGAGGAGTCGCCACCTAATTATTTTTACGGTGAATTAGGACACCTAAATATTTAAACTAAGTGCTGCAATGTAACTCCAATTTTAAGGTCTGCGAAACTAGTGAGATTCCAGATAAGGGTTCTTTATTATCCTAAAGGGAAGGGGTTAGGCATCCTTTAAGATCCGCTAACTTGATTTATCCATTAAAACTCAGGTTAATTATTGCTAGAAAAATACATGTTTTACAAGTATGATAGATGTTTGCAAATATGATGCATTTTATGCAAGTAAATATGATGCATTTTATACAAGTACGTATTCGGATGACATAAAAGAAAGATACATGTAAAGTTTTTAGAAAACATGCATTTGTGACAATAAATTCTTTATAATGTCAAAGAAGCGAATCTTTCGAAAATCAACAAGTTGCAAAAAAAATAATAATAAAAGATAAACTTATTTGTACAATTAATTGAAGCAAATAAAGATGACAAGAATTGTTTTAAAAAATCTTGAATAAGCGTGACGAGCCTAAAATAAATAAACTAGCGAAGGATTTCTAAGTTTGCGAGCCTACAAATAAATAAGCTAGCGACGGGTTTCAAATCTTAAACTAACCTATGAATAAATCCTAAGTTTGCCTATTCTAAGCATTTCAATAATTACATAAGTGCGATAAATAATATTACAATACAAAGCGAGATAAAACGTGAATTAAACAAAGAAATAAATAAACTCAGGAATATTTGTCGTTATTTACTTTAATACCGCAAGTATCAAGAACAAGCGGTTAGAAACATTTAAATACAAATAACTTCATATCCGTATTCAAAACAGTGAATGTTTTGATCGCGGAGGGCTCAGACTTAAATTTTGAAAAGAACATTCCAATCACGTCGTGGCTGCAAACATATGACTAATGTAGTTTATTTTGATTGCCTCGCCTACTAAACGTGTTGGTCTCTCGGGTGGAATAAAAAGATCACTATAATCACGTCGTGGCTGCGAATATATAATTCACCTCGCCTACTAAACATGTTGATCTCGGATAAAAGGTTTAAGTCTTCATCCTTGCCCGAAGTTATATTTCCGTCTTTGCAACCTGTGTAGGCCTCAAAATCGACGGATATTTTTCATCGGCGATGTAGTATCGTGTTCAAATCAAGAAATTTTAAATCGAATGTAAACAAAGAAGCAGAGTGCGATAAAGATATGTAAAAATAAAAAGCGATGCGATGGCGATGGCGAAAAAGCGAGGCAAAAAAAAGCAGTTTCGAAAATGACGCGGTGTCTAGTTTAAACGATAAAACGAAGAGAACGGTAATTTTAATGTCAAACAGAGAATCGAAATAGAAAGCAATGTTTGAAAAATGCGGTGTTCGATTTAAAGCAGTAAAAATGATAAAGCGATGCAATGTCTGAAATGGGAGCAAGCGAAACCGAAAAACAATGAAAACGATGCTCAAGATGATGGCAGAGCGATGCTTGATAGCGATGAGCGGTAGCGATAGCGATGCGCGATGCGATAGCGATAGCGATAGCGATGGCGATGTGATGGCGGTAGCGATAGCGATAGCGATAGCGACGATGGCGATGGCGATGGCGATGCGATGGCGATGGCGGAAGCGATGAAAGTAGAAAATAGTTTAGAGATGACGGTGTTTTAGTTTAAAAATAGTAAAAGCGAAAACAGACGCAGATGTTATTCGAAACAAGAAAAACGAATATCTTAAACCCAAGCGTCTCCTCAAGATGGACGCAATATTGGTTTGAATCAATAAAACAACAAAGAGAATGCGGTATTAATTCAATCAATAACATAATAATAATGCCAAAGAAAGCAGGCGATGGCGATTTTAAATACGGGCAGGAGTTCGAAATTATGGAAATATTCAAATCGGGTCGCCCTGACCGGTCGATGATTCAAACCCGAAATCGATTTCAAGACCAATTTGAGATAACCAAGAACGAGAATGTGAAATGCAAGAAATTACGAAAATGTTCAAATCGTATCGACCGGCGGTCGGTGACCGACCGAATCGTGTGATCCAAATCAAATCGATTTCAACACCAAATTCAGATAACCAATAACAAGAATATGAAATGCAAGAATTACGAAAATGTTCAAATCGGTCGACCCGACCGGTCGATGTTGACCGGATCGATGATCCAAACTCGAATCGATTTCAACACCAAATTCGGATAACCAATAACAAGAATATGAAATGCAAGGATTACGAAAATGTTACTCAAAGCGAATCGACCCGACCCGGATCGATGACCCGACCGAATTGGAGTTTCAACCTAATCAAACAATTTCGTCAATTTTGAGATAACCAAAGATAACAACTGACAATGTAGGAAAATTGGAAAAATCTAAACCGGTCGACCCGACCGGTCGATGTTTCCGACCCGAATTGTGTGTTCAACCCGAAGTCAAATAATTTCATCAATTTCAGATAACCAATGATAACAAACAGCAATGTAAGAAAATTGGAAAAATCTAAACCGGGTCGACCCGACCCGAAATCAGTGATCCGAAACAAATCTTACACCAAATTCAGATAACCAACATACATAAACATGAAATGCAAGAAATTCTGAAAATGTTACCCGAACCGGGTCGACCCGGGTCGGGTCGACCCGACCCGAAATCAGTGAAAAAATCAGAGAAATCAAAGGGGATGACAAACCTTTTCGGACTTGATTCTTGGAACCACAACGAAGCCAAATACTCTCAACTCAAGAACACAACAAAATAACTATGTATATATATTGAATAGACTTCCGAAAATCTTTTTTTCTCTCTCGAAAAATCCCTCCTTGATGAAGAACAACATGGGGGTATTTATAGGTGGATTCCCCCCCAAAAAACGAGTTTGAATTCGAATTAAAGGTAAAGAAAAATCCGGATTTGAGGGGCATGGGTCGCGGGTTTTAGGGGTATGGGTCGAAGTGACGGGAGTTGGTGGTGGCAGGGGGTTGGTGTTGGTGTCGGGTGAGGTGACCGGCGACGTTGTCGCCAGTATGGGAGTGTGGGGTCGTGGTGAGAGAGAGGGTTTTTGATTTTGGGGATTTTTGGGTTTTGGTTTTTTTTGGGGGAATTAAAAGGTTGAGGGAAATGGGCTGGTCGGGTTTTGGGCTTGCGGGTTTGGGCTGGGGGTTTTAAATGGGAGTATGGGCTGGTGGGTGTTTCGGTGTGGGCCGAAAAATTGGGGGGTTTGTTTTGTTTTGTGGGGTATTGATTTATTTTGGGATTGGGCTAATTAAAATAAAGGGAATGGGCTTGGGAGTTTTTGTTTGGGTAGAATTGTTTTGGGTTTGGGTATAAGGGAATTTAATTGGGAGTTTTGGGCTTGCACGAAAAAATGGGTTTTAATTTAGGTTGGGTAGAAATTGTTTTGGGTTAGGAAATAAAAAATGGGTTATGGATTTAAAAAATATATAAGAGGGGTTTAATATTAAAAATATATTTTTTGTAAAAGATGTGAATTATTTAAAATAACATAACGATGTGATAATAAAAATATAATATTTACGAAATGTTTAATGCTTAAAAAAAAAGGAAATGCGATGCAATTTTGCGAGAATAAAATAACATAGAATTTTTGGATAAAACTTATGATTGTGATAAAAATGCAAATGATATAAAATATGCGAATAATAATAATAATACGAAGATACACACATATATGCCTATATTTTAAAATTATTTTAAAAGTGTCAAAATATAAAAAATTACGAATAAAATCATAAAAGATGGGACAAAATTGGGTGTCAACATAGTGTACATAATGCTTTAATTGTTATTTTTAAGTTAGAAATATTTTAAAATTATATTATGTAATAAATATTTTAAAATTATATTATGTAATACTAGTAGATTTTATTATTTTAGATATAATTGTAACAATTGTTACTAATAGAAATTAAGGATGGCCAGTGGGACGGGATAGGACGGGACGGGACGGGACGGGACGGGATTTGGGGAGACGGGATTCGGGGGGATGAGGTGGGGGTTGGGATCGGGACAGTGGGGGTTGGGATCGGGACAGTGTGGGCTGGGCGGGTCGGGATATGGGGACGGGAGGAGATCCCGTCCAGTCCCACATCCCGCCGGCAGAGGAGACGAGATTTGGGGGGACGGGACGAGTCGGGTCGGGGGATTTGGGGGGACTTTAATTTTTTTTAGACACTTAATTATAATATATATATATATATATATATATATATCCAAGGCTATTTTTTTGCCTCTTGTATTATTTAATAGAAATATAATTTTTTTTGTAATACAATTTCAAAATTGCAACTTTGTTGCGTAATTCAAAGTTGCAAATCACATAGTAAAATTGCCATTAAAATTTTTACTATTCAACCATAATTTTTCTAATTTCCTCACAATATCTTTTGTTGGAATTGGAAGTTGTTGGTCAAATTATTCGACGTCGCTTTCTGCTCCCCCGGATAAGATTTTGTTGTAGTTGTAATCGTCTTCTTCATTGATCTCTAGTTGACCGCACCTTCTACGCTCCTCTCTAATTCAATCTCTGAATAAAACTTCAATCACCAAGTTGTCTCCCGTCAATGAGTGTCTGTGCTCTCCTATTTGAAACCTTCCAACTGAAAAAGCGCTTTCAGAAGCTGTTGATGACGCTTGAACATTCAACACATCTAGGGTCATCTTTGATAGAGTCGAAAATGTCTTCTCATTCTTCCTCCAGTATTTCAGCAAGTCTTCACATCCATTTTTGTTGGCAATTGATTCGAACGGTACAACACCCTGCAAAACATAAACATCAAACTCGCTAATTTGTGAAAAACTTGAACCATTATACACTCTATTTCGAAGGCCTTGAATACTTGAAGCAGAAACAACATGTCTTTTTATTATGTTGAAGTGAAGTAAAAGATGATGATACAGAAGTCGGTTGATTATTTGCACTTTGTTGTTGGTTACAAATACACGCGGCACATGCGGGCTTGGGACGAAGTCGGGGTGGGTCGAGACTTAACCGGGTCTCATGGGATCGGGATAGGAGGGACATGCGCTTGTCCCATCCCAAGTTCGAACTCAACTAGCTACAATCCATATCCCCTATTTTCCCAGAGAAATGGGGTGGGTGGGGGAGGGATTGGGCTGTCCCGGCCCACTGACCAGCCCTAGTTTGATGTGATGAGTTTCTCAGTACCTGTGCTAGTAGGAGGTAACAAGTATTAACGGGGTCGGGTTAGCCTACATTTATGCCCCTAGTTTGATCTAATAAAATAATTAACATCTCCCACTTCGTAGGTAATGTGGGCTAGATTTCCTCCAGTATCATGTTGATACATGCACTATTATATTATGTAATAAATTTTATTATTTTAGATATAATTTAACAATTGTTAATAGGAACCACATAAAGCCTAGTTAATGAAACTATTGTGTTATTTTAGAATGAAAACACCGTTATTGGACTTTCAACATTCAAGTAAAGCTGTAATCATTACTAACATTCAAAGCCCCTTTACTAATGTAAGCCGTAATTTTTTTTTTTATATTCTTGAGTTTATTGTCTGAGGCCAATCTCTTGTTGAATGTCTTTCCAGAGGTTCCTTGGGATTTGGTGTGGAAGCAGTGCAATCTCTTCCAAGGAAGGCGGGTTCGCAGGTGCTTTTTGTCCAACCTTCTATATGACAGTCGATTTCTGTTATCTCCAATAATATCTTTATCCATAATGAGGAATATTTCTTTTAAATTCCTTTCCATTGTTTCACATCCACAGGATGTTAATGATGTACTTGCTGCCATAGACCATGTCATTGATATGGGATTTGCAGATCCCAAGTCAGATTCGGAGTGGAAGACTGGGTTCAGTCTAGGTGCGCAAGCTCTAAACAATTAAAGAAGGGCTAGAAGGGTCAAAATTGCTGCTGTTGGTATTTCCCATGGTGGATTCTTAACGACACACTTGATAGGCCAGGTTGAGTAGTTCCACAAACTACCTGTTTTTTCTACACCTAAATCCACATCTACTAAATGTTTTATTCATGGTTATTAGACCATCCGTTCTGTACTACGTCTATAAGGTGATAGGAAAAGTTAAAATTATTCTACTCTTACTAATGCACCCATGCAGGCACCAGACAAGTTTGCTGTTGCAGCTGCTAGGAACCCAGTCTGCAACTTTGCTTTAATGGTTGGTACAACGGATATACCCGATTGGTGCTATTATGAGGCATTTGGAAGTGAAGCAAAATCAAGCTTTACACCAGCACCTTCACCTGAACACCTTGCTCTATTCTACGACAAGTCCCCTATTTCACATGTATCCAAGGTCTGTTTCATCAGTTGTGTTGCCCTTATTGTTGAATAAGGCTACTAGGTGTTGGGTTTACAAGGATTGCAAGAAACGGAAATTACAAGTAACTGCTAAAGTAAGAATTGAAATTACAATTCAACTAGAAACTGAAAATTACAATATAACAATAAAACTGAAATTACAATATTTGTTGAACAAGAAGACCGGAAACTGCTTTGATTTTTGCTGAGTCGAGTGTGACACTCTGTCCTTAAGACAATATTGCCCCGTATATATCCTTTATACGTCCCGGACAATTCGTCTCCCAAGATAAAACAGCAATGGAACAATTGAGCAAAGGAAACTCAAGAGCTACCGTGAAGAATATTGAATAAGAAATGATGCTTGGAAGTTATAGGAAGAAATGATTTTCTGGTTGTATATTTTCGTGTATATCAAGTGTGCCTCAACAATGGTGTAAGGGTGTTTATATAGGTGATGAAGGAATTTGTTTGATCGCTCCATAACAGCCATTATTGGCCAAATAATGACCATTATGGAGGTAGTAAAGCCACCAAATTAAAGGGTGAAAGACCAACGGATTTGGCCATTATAGAAGGAGTAATTCAGCCAAAATAAATGGGTGAATTAGTCTTTGAGCGTTTACATTCGTCTGCCGAAATGCAAACTTGAGGGCCAGCGTACATCTTGAAACTTCAGGGACCGAACTGTACATCTGAAAGAATTCTGGTCCAAACTGTACATCTGAAAAAGTTCTCTAGCCCAAAAAGATAATATCCCGCGAACCCGGACCGGACGGGCGGCGGCGCGCGTGTGGTCTTTCCTCGAACCGAAGCACATCTAGGTCCTCCCTCCTTTAAACACATGGGATACCCCTTGGGGTCCCAAACCCCAAACCAATTTCGAGTCTTATATACACAACAATTCTTTCTTCCTCTACCGATGAGGGAGAATTGAACACAACACCACACTTTCCATGCTTCAAACACCTCACTTCGTGAACCAATATCTCTTTCATTTCTCAATGAAATTTGACGATTCTTGGCCCTACGGTTATCTACGTACTTAGTACATCATGCATGTGTGAAGAACCGGATTCTCCAACATACGTAACACTAGTGTTTAAGCCGTTAAAGTTGGTCGGTCGCAACTCCCGCCAAAGGCTAATTTCCAACACTAGGTTCATTGCACAGGAGCGTAGAACTTGAAATATGCAATGATTATAGTAATCATTTTTCATCTGGTTCCTTTTAGACATAAATTTTCTGGTGCCTATTGGAATTTACATGGCACTGGATTGTTTTATTGATGCTCAGATACTCACATGGAGGTAATCCTGCAGGTCAAAGCTCCCACACTCATGATTTTTGGTGCTAAGGACCTTCGCATGCCCATTACTGATGGATTTCAAGTATGTACTTTCCTTCCTCTTCTTTTTTTTGGGGGGGGGGGGGTGTTAAAATGGAAGACTGACTATTCACAGCAAATTTAATCGCTTCCTTGGCTGCACTTAAACATGTCACTGCGCATTAATCCAAGCAGCTATTCCCTATAACTCGAGTTTTCCAAAATTCTCCGAGTCTAACAATAAAGGATGCATTTTCCTATTAATCGCATTTGATCATCTTGTGACGATGAAGTTCAAGTATTCATACAAGCATGAACACTTCCTATAGTGCTAAAGCTCTGTCTTTCATTCTGATTGAGGAACCTTAGTATGTCTTGCCTGGTTCGATATTTGATGTAAATATTTCATCTCATAAGCATTTTTTATTCTTCTGTATCTGTGCAGTATGCACAAGCATTGAAGGAGAAAGGAGTAGAAGTTAAGGTGATGATGTTTCCCGATGACATACACGAACTCGACAGGTAATTGTGTTCCTTCCCCTAATTCGAGGACTAGTTTTTCCCCTCAACCCGAGGGGATCAGTAACAGTTCTACATTTTCCCTGAAGTGTGACTAAATTTCACGTTATGACTACGTAGTGAGATCTAATACTATGCGTGTACTTATTTGGCAGACCACGAACGGACTTTGAAAGCTTTCTTAACATGGGAGTGTGGTTTAATATGTACTGCTCATAGATAGCCAGATAAATCAGTGTTTCTGCAACAAGAATGTTCAGAGATTTATGGTTATGTTGAAACTTGGTCTTCCAAGGAAATGAAGGTCATAATTGACTCAAATTGATCATGATCATACTACTATACTAAAATGCTTGTAATAATCTATATAGCACTTGAAGACTATGTTGCTCCGACTCTTAAAAAATGTTGTCGTTGTGTGTTTTGCGACATCATTTTTGGAGAGTCCGAGCAATATAGCTTGAAAATATGTGTTTGCTCAAATGCATAATGCACTTTTTCATGGATAAGTGCAGTTCAAATTTGTCCTCCAACTATGTTTTATAGTTTAAAATTGTCCTTCGTCAAATTCTGGGATCGAAATTGTCCATCCCGTTAGCATACATATTACATTTGCCCTTACATGGATGAAAGTCTGGCTTGGACTCCACAACACAAAAATAATTGTCACGTCAGATCCACATAGACGCCATGTAGGCTCCCACCCAATTCTATACACTACCTGTTAGGATCAAAAATACATATTAATATCAAAATAATAATAGTATTAATTTTCAGGAGTTAGCAGTGAAAGTGAACATTATTTGTTGAGGTAACTTATGTAACCACCGTGACATGTTTCACCACTAATTACCCCACTAAGACTAAAAACTGTACATATTCTAACTCACTTTATATTCTGCTACTCTCTCTAATTTACTCTGGTACCGGGGAAAATGATATCGATGGGCTTGAATCTCCTTTATTAAGGAGATATTCCTAAATATTGATGTACTCTCTATTTACTTTTATCTTTTACTTTGCACACCCCCTTAAGAATTGATAAATGAACGTATATATATTTATCATAATATCTAAATTTATATTAATTGATGTATATTCTTAATAAATTAGAAAAATAATTTGAAAATGAGTAATTAATGTTTAGGGTAAAATGAGAATTTTATTTTATATTTTTTTGATATGCTAAGGTGGATAATTAAAATTTAAAAATTATTTTATAAATAAAAAAATTTCTATCTATTTTATTTTTCAACTGTAATTTATTGTAATTTTCACCAAACATTACCTCTGGTGTACTATAAGCCGGTGTACCACAAGTCGTGTGAAGGAGACCGTTACGTAACTGCTCCGGCAAGGCGGAAAGTCCGAAATCGGAGATTTTAAGGTGACCACCTTTGTTTAAGAGTAGATTTTGTGGCTTTATATCACGGTGTGCGACGCCGTTTTGGTGACAGAAATGTAAGGCGGAAACAAGCTGGTGAAAATAAAAGCTTATTGGAACTTTTATACTGTGGGGACCTAAAAGATTTTTACTGCTATGTTGGCGGCCATCTGTCATTTTGTGCTCTCTTTGCTGACTTGCCTTATTTTTGCCACTGTTCTGTTTTAGACGTAATTGAAACAGGGGAAAACACTCACAAACTCAACAAGTTGAAGTGTTTTATTTTAATTTTATTATCTTCTTATCGTTGAAAACTTGTAAATCAAACTGAATGGAGTATTAAAAAGATCTGGGCAACTAAACTAAGAAACTGATTTCATATCCATTTACAGAAATAAAAAAGGACTAACAAGAACTAAGAACTAAATAGCAGATCAGAACCGCCTAATTACTGCCTAAACATCCTGGAAGGAGTGTCAAACATGTCTACCACTAATACAACGCCACCTCCAACCTCCAACCTCCACCAGCCGCCGACCCCGTCGCAAAGGGGATTTAAAGTCCTCCTCCGCCGGCTGCCGCCATGTTCCTTGCCGAAATCGCAACCATCCACCACTACATATCCCCTTCAAGACCCATCATTGTACCATGAAACAACTATATCTTTCACGCCAGATTTTAATTCTTCCCATTGACAATCCTCAAATTCTGATCCACCATTCACAATATTAAACTCCACCAACCATAACCCATTTGCCACTTCAAAAATCTCTATCAACAAAACAACTCTCCCTTTCACCAACCCAATTCCCCCACTCTTTCTTCTTTCCACTCTATACCCTTCATCTTTCCCAATCTTCATCACTTTCTCTTCAACCTTCATTACTTCAACATTCGTCGTAAACCTCATTTCCTTCTTATTCAACCCCACTTCAAATAACCCCGATAAATCCAACCCTGAAGACATCAAAATAATATCAAACGCATTCATTCTCTCCATATGTTTACTTTCTTTCTCCAAAATCCCCTCACCAAATTGCTTCATACTTTGCTCTTGTTTCATCGATGACGATTTCTTGAACCATAAAGTATTCATCAGCTCCTCAATACCATATCGCGTATCCGGATTAGGATCAAGCAGCCGGTTTATTATTCTCCGAGCTGGCTTTGATACCCAATCAGGAAACTGAAATTCACGACGATGTATAGCTTTATACATATTAGGCAAGTTGCTATCATCGAACGGTAAGCTTCCGGCGAGAAAAACAAAGAGTATAACCCCACATGACCAAGCATCCGCCTTAGCTCCGTCGTACCCTTTTCTATACACTACCTGTTGGAGCAAAAAATACATATTAATATCAAAATAATAATATTAATTTGCACGAATTAGTGGTGAAAATGAGCATTATTTCTCTTGAGGTAATCTATGTAACCACGATTACATGTTTCACCACTAATTACCCGCTATTGTACATATTTTAATTCGCTTAATATCCGAGTATTCTCTAATTACCCGCTAAAAGCTAGCTTATAGACTGAGGATTGTCCAAATACATATATGGAGTCAATGTTCCTATTTCATATCCGAGGTGAGACTCTTAACACTCTCATGCACGCCCGGACCCTCTTAACTGGAGCATGTATAATATAATTTGGGGTCCACCAATAATCGATGAACTAAGAATTGAAATGTGTCTAGCTCTGATATCATGTAAAGAATGAATGTTGAGCCTAAATTAACTCTAAAAGCTAATTTATATGGTGATGATTGTCCAAGTCCATATAAGAAGTTGATGTGAGACTCTTAACAACATGGGTAAAGGAGAAAATGATACTGAATTTCCCTTGGAGATAACGAGAGAGCGAGATATTCGGCTCTCAACTTGAATATTGATTACTTTTTACTTTTGACCTTGCATGGAATTAAGAAATGAAGTATATTTTCTTAATAAGAATAAATTTGTTTTTTTATTTATATGTTAAAGTGGACAAGTAAAATTAAAATTTATTTTTATAAATAAAAGGTTTTCTATCGATTTTGTTTTTCTAACTATAATTTATTGTAATTTTTACCAAACATTACCTCTGGTGCACTATAAGCCGGTGTACCACAAGCCGTGTGAAGGAGACCGTTACGTAACTGCTCCGGCAAGGCGGAAAGTCCGAAATCGGAGATTTTAAGGTGACCATCTTTGTCTAAGAGTAGATTTTGTGGCTTTATATCACGGTGTGCGACGCCGTTTTGGTGACAGAAATGTAAGGCGGAAACAAGCTGGTGAAAATAAAACCGGGCGGTTGATTCGGAAAACCGGCCACCACGGCGGTTTAGTTTCGTGAAAAGCTCACCACCATGTGCGAGTTCCATAACGAAGTATATTTTGGTTTTTGTAGCCATGACTTCGTGGAGTTTAAGGATGTTTGGGTGATGATTAAGACGACGCATAGCGGATACTTCTCGGATTATACGAGGTTCCATTGAAGCATCGATGGTAGTAATGGTTTTATTGATGACTTTAACGGCGACTTCAGTGTTGTCGTCTAAACAACGGCCGTGGTATACTTTAGCAAAGCTACCACGACCTAAAAGGCGATTAAGTTGGTATTTTCCAAGAATGATTGAACCGGATCCGTTACTATCGGTGCTGGTGGTTCTTTTGATTTTGACGGCGGAAGACGGTGGTTGGGGGTGTTTTACATCCATGCCGTCGACGGCGACGGCGGAAGGAGGAGGAAGTGGCAAGGGAAGGGACGGGGCAAGAAGAAAGAGATGGTGTGAAGGTAGGTTTTATAGGGAGATTAGTTGTTGGCTGTATCTAATCTTTCATTGTTCTGGTGGTGTTTAATTACCATATTCTTTAAAAAACAAAAAAATCACAACTAATCTAGGAGTGTACAAGTATGACTAGAGAAAATGTTTACTATCATTTATTTGAAGAACACGTTGTCGACGCCAATTTTTATTTCATAAAGATACTTGTGTTATTATTTACCACCAAGTGATTTGATAGGTTCTTTCGCCTTAATTAGAGGTTTCATATTCAAAATTTTAGAATAGAGACATTTTTGGTGGTTAAATTAAAAAAGTTGATAGTAAAAGTTTCTTAAATACTTTGTGAGACTCTTCCCTATTTAATCTCATAAAAATGAACATACTTATATCAACCACTACCAGTAACCATTACTATCGGCCACCACCACCATCAGTAGTGTCACCTTTTAAAATGAGAAATAATAAATAAAACAATGTAACACCATATATTTGTTTTAAAAAAAGGAATTAAATATAAATAATACTTTTCTAAAAAAAAAATTCTATAACTTTACTCGATGAGATTTTTTGTTTTTGAAATGTATTCAAAATAATTTTATTAGAAATAATACTAAATACATTTTTATATAGGGCATCAGATGATCACTAAACAACTCATTATTCATAAATTATTCTTAATTAATTTTATTAACGAGAAAGTAGGCGAAAGAAAAAAAAATAGTAACTAGCGAAGCAGCGAGAATTTCTTTATTATCTACATTCATTGTTGTTATTATATAAGTGTGAGTTTAGATTAGTTGATTTTAATTTTATTAACTTTCAAGAGGTTAGGGATTCGAACCTGAACATGTATCATCTAGTAGATGAGAAACAATTTTTTTTGTAAAAACAAATGATGCTGCTAGGGTTTTGAACTCGCACCCAACTTTCAAAAATTGACGGGCCTGGCCGATTGAGCTACACGGTCCTTTAATAAAATATATCACTGTTTGATTCTGCCTTTTAATTATGTAGACATATTTAGTAAAAATATCTGACGACAATGTCACGTGACACCCCTCGTCTTAAGGTAGATCCTCCCCTGACCGTTAGTCATCACCATTATTAACCGCAATAAATATTTTATCAGCAGAATATTAAATTAATTATTCCCTCTGTTTTAATTTGTTTGGCTTGATTTGAAGTACGAGGGTCAAACTAACTAATGTTCGGCGTGAATTCAGACATAGAATTTATAATTTTTTTTGAAATAAAATTTATATATTTAAAAACTACATAAAAAGTACTATAAGTTACAATAGTTACCAATTCAAAATATTTACACGGCATTTGAAAAAAATATGGTAAAAAAATATACTTTGATTGTCCAAATAATAATTAAGACAAACATTTTGAAAATGAGGAAGTAGTATTTTATATAAAACTTATACTCAATAATTTTTAAATAAAAACAAGTAATATCATTCACATGTTAAAAGTTGGCTCAGGGTATCACTTAGAAATAGAGTTTTTTTCCACCGCCATTCAATGAAAATTTATACTATAAAATATGATTTTTCCATCTTATTTCTACCGAACTAGCTCACTGAGAAAACACATGGTGGAAACAGATTTCCATTGAAACGTTGGGAAACTTCTTTATTTTTCCATATAAAAACACTACTATTTAGATTTTTTTACTAACATTTAATGAAAAATTACCACTGAACATTTTTTCGGTGAGACAGTGGGAAATAAAAAATAATTAGTAGCGTATAAAGAGATTTAAGATAATTTGTCTTCATTATAAACCTGCCAAACTACTTAGCTAATTAAGCGAATATATAAGCGATGGGTCACGCTTGTAGGAGGACGGCAAGAGACACGCGAAGAAAGAGGAGGGTTAACCTGTCCTTGTGATTTTGGACTCGTTACTTTTTTGGTTTTTACCAAATTCTTCAATACTCTACCACTTTTAGGAGTATATTTAATACAAGTATGATTAAAATGGTCATTCTATATATTTTCCAAAATAATTGTAACAAATATTTTTTGTTTAATTTCATCTGAACTAACAGAGAGTATATACGTTTTTTTAATTCAAACTTCCTAATTAATTAAACTTATTTTTTTATATAGTAACAAGTAGAGTCAGAATGAAGCTAGAATTTAAGATTTATAAATTTTGAATTTTGCCATAACTTTTATAACTCATTTTAGTTATTAGATTCACATTAAATGTTTTTACATATATTTAAAAAAAATTAGTATAAATATAAGAACTAAGCATCATTACTGAATTCGTCTGAACCTGTTTATAATTCATATAGCTACGCCTTGGACTACTAGTAGGAGGTGTAGTATTTTACGACTTACGCCACGCTTGAGCCTTCTGAATTCTTGATGATTATCGATTATACATTGTTTTTAGAGATTATTTCAGCTTTGAGTTTCTCATAGCGTTTAAATTATTTTCTAATTAAGAGCGTGCACAATTTCATTTTTCTTTCTTTACATCATAGACCATTGGTTTCATTCTAGGGGTGGCCAGTGGGTCGGGTCCCATGGATCGGGAATTGGGTCGGGTTGGGGTCAGGGACCGATGGTCCGGACTCGAGAGACAAAGTCGACATCTGTCGCCCAGCCTCATCCCGCCAAAAAGGGGGACATGTATTGGCGGGGCGGGGTCGCGGTGGGACCGGGTTTTTTTTTAGACATAATATATATAAACACTTCAATAATTGAACAAGATAGTGTAATAAAAATATCTCAATGCAGTTTTTATGCCTCTTATATTATTTAATAGAAATATAATTTTTTTGTAATACAATTTCAAAATTGGAAAAAAATCACAGATTTATAAATTTTTTTTTAATTTCTTCACAATGTCTTGTGGTTCTTCGATTGGAATTGGAATTGGAATTTGTTGGTCAAATTGGTCAACGTTGCTTCCACCTCCGTCGGACAAGATTTCATTGTAGTTTTAGTCATCTTCTTCGTTGATCTCCGGTGGACCGCACCTTCTACGCTCCGCTTGTATCCAATCTCTAAATAAAACTGCAATCTCTAAGATGTCTCCCACTAATGAGTGTATGTGCTCTCCTATTTGAAATCTTCCGGCAGAAAAAACGCTTTCAGACGCTTGAATGTTCAACACATCTCGGGCCATCTTTGATAGTGTTGGAAATGTCTTCTCATTTTTCCTCCAGTATTTAAGCAAGTCTTCACGTCCTTTTTCATTGAGAACTGCTTGGTACGGTACAACACCCTGCAAAACAAAAACATCAAACTCGCTTACTTGATTAGCAGTGGTACCACTAAACATTCTATTTCTAAGGCTTTCAATACTAGCCGCAGAAACAACATGTCATTTATAAGGTTGTACTGAAGAAAAAGAAGATGGTATAGAAGCCGGTTGGTTGCTACCATTTTCTTGTTGGTAATGCGTATATACTATTTTGCATTCATCGTGTATGCTAGACAAAACTTATTCTTTAGTTGGTTCCTTAGGTGGTTGTTCGTTTAGATTTTTGAAGTTGGAGGTGGAAGTACTGCTATACAATCATAAATAGTTTCAATAAGTGCTTTATAACCGTCTATTTTAATAGTTGGATTTAATACAACACCAATAATATAAATAGTGGGAATAGGATTTTTTTTTTTAATTTGATAAACATTTTTAATATGTGCCTTATAGGATGGTTTTTCTATATATTCATTAAGTAACAAAAATATTAGAGCTATATAAAATAACATAGTTGAAAGAGTAGGATAATATATACCAGAAAATTCTTTAGTTGTTTGAATTTTTTTTCTAAAAATACAATAAGTTCTGAAATTTTTTCTCAATCATTATCTATAAGCATATCATTTGGATTTCGATTATGAGCGTTAAAAAATAAAGTTATAGATCTTCTATAATCGTAAGTAACAAATAGATGTTCATATAGAGAATTCCACCTAGTCGCTACTTCTTCGGGAATTTTTCTATAAGGTAGTCCACAATCGTGACAAGTTTTTTTATATTCTTTTTATTCTTTTACTTTTAAAAATAAAGTTTATAGCAAATTGTACTTTATTAAGAATGTCTTCAAAAAGTGATAGACCATCATTTACAACTAAGTTATAATATATGACACACACATTTTATATGAAAATGATTAGAAAAATATGGAGTTAATAGATTTTTTAAAAGTCTCACATCATAATTATTAGAAGAAGAATTATATAACGTAACAGTCATTATTTTGTCAGTTATACCATAATAATCGCAAACTTGATGAATATTTCTGCAATAAAATTTCCAGTGTGCCTATCATCAATATATCTATATGCTAAAATACTTTTTTGCATAGACCAATTATGATATATCCAATGACATGTTACAGTTAAATAATCATGGTCGTTAGTACTACGACCTATATCATAAGTGATAGATACTTTGTCAGGAAAATGATATAATGCATAACGTAAATATTGTTGATATTCGTGTGTGAATTTAAAAACATCTCTCCTAACAGTTGATCTAGGAAAACAGTTAAAAGCAGGATTATACATATCTCTTATGTAATGAATAAAATCAGGAGAGGAAGGAAATGAAAGAGGCAAACCCTCCCCCGCAACTAATTTTGTTATTGCCTCCCTATCTCTATGTTTATCATATTTAGGATCTACAATTTCCCCGTCGTCGGGTTAATTTGACCCTGTACTTGGTCCGGGACACTATGTGAACCTTGTCCCGACTGAGAGCGCATTGGTGCAGCCGACTTTGTAGCCTCGTATTCATCCCACCTAGCTTTGTGAAAGCTTTGTACATGTCTCAATAAACCTCTTGTCCCACCCTGACCTTTTTCCATTTAAAATTTATAAATAGTTTTACAAATTTTGCATCTAACTACTTGATTCTCTTGGTCCCTATCAAAAAAATCTCATGCAGTTGATTTTAATTTTCGTTGTGTGGGCCTCGTCTCATACTAGGGGGAATATGAAGTGTTTCAGTTTCAGTTTGAGGTGTACTAGCGGGTGTGTCATCTAGATTAGTGGGTGTGTCATCTAGATTATCTTCTAAATCAAAGTCTGGTTCAGTTGCAGAATATATCTCATTATCTAATGGTATATCATTAAAAAATTCAGTTTTATCTATATGAGTGTAATCAATCAAATCATCATGTCTAGGAATAGAATGACTAGAAGAAGTACTCTTGCCCTTGTTACCCCTACTAGAAGAAGCACCCTTACCCTTACCCTTACCGTTAAACATACCTCTTAATCCTTTTATTTTAATTATGTAAATAAATAATTAAACATAATGAAATTAAGTGCGATAATTAAAAGAAAGTAAAAATAATAATTTAATGAAGGAACAAAGGTACCAAACGCCGACATAACGTCGACTTGTAATCGAGGTTGAAAATTGAAACTTTGCTCGATGGATGATCCTCAAGCTAGTTGCCAACGTCAATCCCAATTTTTGAACTTTGATACAATTATACAAATGAACAAATAAAATAAAATATTTAGTAGGCTATGTAATTGTAGACTTGCAGAGAGATAGATTGAGTTGAGAGATTGTATGAATTTTTGAGATAAAATGATGAGAAAATGAGGTATTTATAGTTGGAAAATTAAGTTAAAGTGTAAATATAGTAACTTAGGGATTAAAAATAAATATTAAGGGGGTAGGGGGCCAAAAATGGTCGTTGCACAATGACCAAAATATAAAATGACCGTTGTACAACGGTTATTTTTGCAAAGAAGGGGTCGGGGGCGGGGCTGTACGAACCTGGGCGGGATGAGCCCAGGTCCCGTCCAGGTTTTGAGTCCCGACACCATTTTTTTAGGAGGGATCGGGGAGAGGTCGGGTCAGGATCGGGTCAGGCCCGGGTCGACCCTGCCAACTGGCCAGCCTTAGTTTCATTCTAACATCTTCCTTGTTACGTAATTGATGATATCATGATAAAAGTTCAAGGCAATAGGATGAATTTTTGTTAAACTCCTTTTCAACTTTTAAGATTCAAAATAGGATGACGTTTTTGTTGGGATTGAAATAATTAGGGCGCGTCATGCGAAAGCTTATAATTGTAAATCTTGAATGACGATAAATCAGACGATAAAAAAACTATAAAAAGGCTTTGATAATATAATATAGGTTTGGCCAATTGATCTACATAAAAGAAACTAATAATAAAGAAAGCCTAAAAATTATTGAGAGAAAATCCCTCCTAAACTAAACTCTTGAAACAATTGTATTGTGTCTAAGAAGAAAAGATCTTCTATTTATAGAAGTCCAAAACTTCTCTTCCAAGAAAAGGATAAATATGGCAGAGTCCTTTTCTACAAAGAAACATTTTTCACCAAAAATCTTTTTTGAAGTAAAACACAATTATGGTAAAATTCAAATAAGGTAGAAAATTCAGGGCAAACCCTAAAAAAATTTCCCCTTGGCCTGAATTTTCTGGCAAAATAATTTTGATTCTTCTTTATCACTACTGCTTGCCATTGTTAAAAATAAGGTTTAAAATATTATGGGGTTAAAATTGATTTTAAAAATAGTTTACTTTATTTTTAAAGATGCGTCAACATGGATGTTGAAAATATGGTTGAAAATTCATCTCCACATGAAGTATTCTAGACAAAATCTTCATTATCGCGAAATCGGTTGCAGCTTGATTTGAATCGACCGTCTTGAATCTGTCATCAGCCCGTTGAACCATTGGCTCGGATATCACTTGTTGCGATCGAAATAATTAAGGCAGCATGTGAAAGATAATAATTGCAAACTTTGAATGACGATAAATTAGACAACAAAGAAAAACTATAAAAAGGCTTTGATAATATAATATGGGTTTGGTCAATTGACCTATATAAAAAAAACTAATAATAAAGAAAGCCTAAAAACTATTGAGAGTAAATCTCCCCATAAACTAGACTATTTAAATGACTACATTATGGATGTTATTGTGTTGTGTCTAAGAAGAAAAGACTTCTATTTATAGAAGTCTAAAACTTCTCTTTCAAGAAAATGATAAATATGGTAAAGTCTTTTTCTGCAAAGAAATATTTTCCACCAAAAATCCTTTTTGAAGTAAAACATAATTATGGTAAAATTCAAATAAAATGGCAGCCCGATGCACTAAGCTCCCGCTATGTGTGTGGTTTGGGGAAGAGCCGGACCACAAGGGTCTATTGTACGCAGCCTTACCTTGCATTTCTGCAAGAGACTGTTTCACGACTTGAATCCGTGACCTCCAGGTCACATGATATCAACTTTACCAGTTACTCCAAGACTCCCCTTCATGGTAAATTCAAATAAGGTAGGAAATTCAGGGCAAACCCTAATAGTGTAATTCATAGCCAAAATATTTTCTTACAAACTAATATTTCCTTGAGTTATTTTTAAAAATATGTTGCACAAATACTTAAATTTTGATTAAAAGCAAACGTTCACTTGTATGATTTTTTCCAAGAAAGATTGCAACGTTCACTTGTATGATTTTTCCCAAAAAAGAATATTTCTTTGGGGATTACACGGATCGTTACTTAATGAAAAATAAATGAACAATAAGGCACCATATATAATTGATGATGCCAAAACCTTTCAAAGCTTAATTAATTATGTAGCACAGTTTCAAAGATTCTAGACATAATTCCATTAACTGGAGCTAGCAACATGTCTCTTTTCTAGTCAAAATCATATTATCAATGAAAAATTAAAGGTGTACACTTGAAGAAAAAGGATTGACTCATTTTGCTTTAGTAATATAAGTACACATGCTGAAATTTTCAATCATATCTCTTCTCAATTTTTTCTCTTCAAATCTGATATGCTTTTATCAAGAATATACTACTATCCCCCAAAACTTGACAAAAAAAAACTATAGTTGTATTAAATCATTCTCATCTCCACTGAAAATTAATTACTATTAAACTTCTACCCAACGGTAAAGAATGAATCTTGTGTCTAACTTAACCTCAAAAACTAGATTGGAGGGAGAGGATTGTTCAAGTCCATATAAGGAGTTCATGTTCCCATTTCATTTCCGATGTGAAACTGTTAACACTCCCCCGCACACCCAGACCCCGTTAACTGGAGTGCCTAAATTGTTGAAAACACGGCTGATCTATCGCAAATGTCCTTTTTTAGTCCGCGTTTAGATTTTATTTTATTTTTAAAATTATGTAAATATATGTTAAACTGAAAAAATATTAGACTATCATTTAAAGTCAATAAAATTTTATCGTGAAGTATTGTTTTCATTCAAAAAATATTCGTTATATCATGATTTAAAATGTTTATAAATTGCAAGAAAAATGTTAAAAATTATTTATTACATAATTATCTCAAAAAAATGATAATCCGCAATTTTTTTTGTGAAAATGTATCATTGGCTCTTCTTAACGGTCCAATTATGTGGGAGCCAAGTCAAAAGCATATAGAAGTGTAGTAAGTACTTTTTTTTAAAGTTATCCCTGATGGAATTTAGTTGCAATATTAATTAAGACTCTGAAGTTTGTATTTCTTAGGGTCATTATATGAAATTTAATTGCAATATAATTTCCTAGAGTAATCTCGTAAGAGTAACCTGTGTACCTCCAATATAATTTACTTTTCTTGTTATCAATAATATTTAATTTTCACTTACCTAATGAAGGTTTGTGTAGTTCTCATGAATTTAAAGTGATATATATCCTTTTTTGTTTTGTTTATTTATCTTTTTTTTTTAAATATTATTTTCGAAGGAAGTGTTCAAGTGAATAAAGGAAAGGGGAAGGAAAGAAGTAGAAAATATAAAGAGCAACCTGGTGCACTAAGCTTCCGCTATGCACGGGGTTCGGAGAAGGGCCGGATCACAAGAATTTATTGTACGCAGTCTTACCTCACATTGTTACAAAAGCTTATTTTCATGACTTGAACTCATGACCTTCTGGTCACATGACATCAACTTTACAATATAAATACCATTGTTAGAAAAGAACAATTTATAATTTTAGCTTTTCTTAGAAGAAGGAATGATATTTCAAGCAAGCATGCTTCAAATTTCAAGACTTAATTAGCCAGAAAAGGTACCTTCCAGAGCCATTGAATACATTAATTAAAAGGTGTGCTACATGTTTTCTCGTCTACTTTATGTAGCTGGATATTAATAATTTCTTTCTGTTGAGTAACTCAATTGGTGTTTTGGCTTTCTTTTTGTTGGTCAATTGATGTTTCTATGAAACTACCAGGACGTTAACTCCTGGAATATGCTAAATTATTTGCAACTGGGCATAAAATTGGAAAGTAGAAAAAAGAAATAGAATAAGGGTGTGTTTTGTACTAGGGGAAATGTTTTCTTCAAAAATAGATAGTTTTCTTATTTATTTTTTTATATTTACTAAGCACGCAAAAGATATCATCCCAAGAGTATTTGTATATAATTTAGACAAATAAGAGTGGAGGTGAGGGGTGAGTAGGCGGAGGTGAATAAGAGATAAGTATTTCATAAAATTACAAATTAGCCCGAATATCATGATTATAAAAGAAATTCATAGCCTTAGAGCGTCAATTAGATGAGTTAAAATAGATTGAGATAATAAAGGCTCAAATCGAACTCGACAGATCCAAAATTTGTTGAGTTATAAGATAAATTATATATACTTGCTTTCTTAAAATTGGCACACCCCCTCCCCGCCTGTAGGAGCAAATTTATAGCCTAATTTTCAGTGTATGTGAATTTATGGTCTTTTCGTGGAACTAGTTATTTTATATACATATTTTTTGAATTTGATCTCATATTAGTATTTGTTGACACTCATGTTCGGAAAAAGGCTAAATAATACATTTGGTTGAGTATTGAGTTATTTATGAGAGAAAGATAAATATCCACTAAAGAATTTTTTTCTCCCATTTTCATTGTTCACCCATATTACAGAAATCGTAGGTCCTACTCTGCGCCAGTCATAAATCATAAAACTCTTGATTAATTCTCATTGTCTATGTCATAGTCTCAACGGAGCATATGTTTCATCAATATATATATTGTGTGGTTGGAATTTCACAAGTATAATCATAGGAAGTATGTCTTTTTTTGGCTAGCAGACATTTAATTTATCAGAGTTGTTTTTGTCCTCATGTTTATAAGAGGTTGTACGTTGCACATATAACTATGTCTTTTTTTGACTAACAGACATTTAATTAATCAAAGGTGTTTTGGTCCTCATGTTTATAAGAGGTTGTACATTACACATATAATTATGTCTTTTTTTGGTTAGCAGACGTTTAATTTATTAGAGGTATTTTGGTCCTCGTGTTTATAAGAGGTTGTACATTGCACATATAATTATGTATTTTTTTTGGCTAGCAGACATTTAATTTATCAGAGGTGTTTTGGTCCTCATGTTTATAAGAGGTTGTACAGTGCACATATAATTATATTTTTTTTTGGCTAGCAGACATTAATTTATCAGAGGTGTTTTTGTCCTCATGTTTATAAGAGGTTGTACGTTGCATATAATTATGTCTTTTTTTGGCTAGCAAATATTTAATTTATCAGAGGTATTTTGATCCTCATGTTTATAAGAGGTTATACATTGCACATATAATTATGTCTTTTTTTTGCTAGCAGACATTTAATTTATGAGAGGTATTTTAGTCCTCGTGTTTATAAGAGGTTGTACATTGCACATATAATTGATGAGAGAGGCAAGTTCAATTGTAGACAACACTAAATGAAATTTGATAAAAACGATTCTAAATATAAAATGTGTATGAACTCTGAAAGAGTAACATTGAGAAAATAGTCAAATGACCATCAACGTATCACTAGATTATCAACTACACTCCTATTATGTACAGGGTCCTATATCCCCTTAAACTATTTAAAAATAAAATTATTACACCCTTGTCCCTTGAAAAGCCCATCCACATATATGTTATCCGGTGAAATGCACGCGCTTGCCATAATCTTTGTGTATATTATAGATTAGGAATGTAATTATTCTAATTTAGATTATCATAATTGTAGCTTCAAATTAGTCTTGTAACATGTATATTACCATATTCAAGAAATGAAAAAGGGACGGAAAATATTTCCTTCATGGTATCAAGAGCCAAAAATTAATTGCCCCTAACCCTAGCCCTAAGCCGCCGAAAAACCCTACTTCGCCCCCCTCGTTGAAACCCTTTTTTTTCGATTTTTCCCTTGCCAAAACCCTAATTGGGTTATTCATTCTCCTCTCCTCCTTGTTTTTTCTCGACATTCAAGACCAGCAATGGCCGACCATAACAAGCATTTGAAGCCCATGGACCATCCTCTTCGAGTTATATGCCGACGGACATTGAGCAAGTCATGCACACTATGAATCTCAATGGTCCCTACAACACTTGGTACATGGACATGAGTGCGACCTCTCACATGACGACATCTCAAGGTACTCTCTCGTCTTATTTTAATATGAGCAGTAATAAAAATATTATGGTTGGCAGTGGACATGAAATTCTAATTTGTGATATTGGGAAGTCAAGCCTCCCCCCCCCCCTTTACATTTAAATAATGTCCTACATGCACCCAAACGTATTAAAAACATGGTATATGTGCGTCGTTTCACCACTGACAATAATGTTTCTGTTGAGTTTGATCCGTTTGGGTTTTCTGTGAAGGACATTCAGACGGGGAGGCCACTAATGAGATGTGATAGCACTGGAGACTTGTATCCCATCACCACCACTACCAACTTCCAATCCACCTCTCCATCAACTTTTGTTGTTCTCTCTCCTACTTTATGGCATAACTGTTTGGGACACCCGAGAGCACCTATGTTAAACTCCCTTAGAAAAAATAAGTTTATTGATTGTAAACAATTTTTGGATTCCCATGTTTGTCAGTCTTGCGTTTTTTAGAAACGTGTTAGATTACCGTTCTCTTTATCTACTTCAAACTCTATTATGTCATTTGATATCATGCATAGTGACTTATGGACATCCCCGATTTTAAGTTCGGCAGGTCATAAGTATTACATGTTTATTTTGGATGATTACTCTAATTTTCTATGGACATTTCCCATTGGAAAGAAATCGCAGGTTCACACTATTTTCATGCAATTTTGTGCTTTCATCCAAACCCAATTTGAGAAGTCTATTAAATGCTTCCAATGCGACAATGGGAGAGAATTCATAAATGACTAATTCAAGAAATTTTGTCACAAAAATGGTATGGTATTTCGTCTCTCTTGTCCGCACACTTCTCCTCAAAATGGAAAAGCCAAACGTAAAATACGAGCAATAAATAATTTAATTTGCACACTTCTTGCTCATTCGTCCATACCACCATTATTTTGGCATCATGCTCTTCAATTGCCACATACCTTTTAAACATTCTCCCTAGAAAGTTACTTTCAAACCTCTCACCCACACAAATCATTTATCATAGGGTCCCATCCTACACACATTTAAGGGTTTTCAGGTGTTTATGTTATCCTCTCTTTCCTTCCACAACAATAAACAAACTTCAAGCCCGTTCTACTCCATGTGTATTTTTAGGATACCAACAAAACCATCAGAGCTATAAGTGTTATGATAGTCTAGTGGGAAAATTCTAATCTCTCGTCACGTTATTTTTTATAAGTCCAAATTCCCGTTTGCCAACATACACACGCCTTCCCCGCCCTTATATAATTTTTTGGACACTGGGCTACCTTCCATCTTGCAATACCATCTACACAACCACAATGTTCAAGCCTAAATGAGGGAGCCCACTGCTCCCTCTCTTTCGGCCCAATCGAACAGCCCACAAAGACCAACCAAAATAAGGGAGCCCACTGCTCCCTCATCCTCGGTCCAACCCCAAAGCCCAAATACTTAGGCCCAATCGAGGGAGCCCACTGCTCCTTCTACCGCGGTCCAGTGGACACCATCAAGTCACTACGGCCCAACCCAGCAATTCATGGTACGTGCTCAGCTGGGCCGAGCTCACCTCTGGCCGAGACTGGGCTCAATAACGGCCAGGCCACAAGCTCAGCCCACTCCAACCAAATAATTCCACTGCCCTAACAGCCCAATTCAGATCATGCCCCAACTCGGTCCATCTAAACCCGTAGCATGCATGGGATTTTTTTTACCTAAACGTCATTTTAATTTGACATCCTCTATCCAACCATCCCCGATCCTCCGTAACCCGAAAGCTGCCATATCGGATCCGAATTGGAAAGCCACCATGTTAGATGAAATTGATGCTCTTATTAAAAATAAGACGTGGGAGTTGGTGCCCCATCCATCTAATGTAAACATAATTCGTTCCATGTTGATTTTTTGTCATAAAAAGAAATTTGATAGTGCATTTAAGAGGTATAAAACCCGTCTTATTGGTGTTGACATGTCTCAGTGGGTTGGTGTGGATTGTGATGAAACCTTTAGCCGAGTTATTAAACCGGCGACTATTCAGACGGTTCTCAGTTTGGCTCTATCAAAATCATGGTCGATTGACCAGTTGGATGTAAAAAATGCATTTCACCACGGTCACTTCCAGGAAATAGTTTACATGCACCAGCATATGGGTTTCCAAGACTCCATCCATCCAAATTATGTGTGCTTGTTGAAGAAGTCTTTATATGATCTCAAACAATCACCCCGAGCATGATATAACAGGTTTGCTGACTTTCTTTCCACGTTGGGCTTCTCGCATAGTAAATTCGATCAGTCGTTGTTCATTTATCAGAAAGGAAATGACATGGCATACATTATTCTCTATGTTGATGACATCATACTTAGAACATCATCTGACTCACTTCGCCAATCTATTATGTCTCTCCTTGCATCGGAATTTGCTATGAAGAATTTGGTCCTTTGAACTATTTTTTAGGCATTGGTGTGATTCAACATGCAGATGGTATATTTCTTTGTCAAAGAAAATATGCTGAGGAAATCATTGACAAAGTCAGCATTTCATCATGTAAGCCAGCATGTCGTCATGTAAGCCATCACTCACACCGGTCTATATAAAGGCTAAGTTGAGTAACGCCTCGGGGTCTCCATACAACGATCCGACATATTACCGCTGTTTAGCAGGGGCATTACAATATCTCACATTCACGGGACCTGATATATCATATAATGTTCAACAGGTGTGTTTACATATGCATGATCCGAAGGAAGAACATATGAATGCTCTCAAACGAATTCTGCGGTATATTCAGGGTACACTTGATTTTGGCTTGCATCTTTATAAGTCAACAGTCTCTAGTCTCACTTCTTATACCGATGCTGATTGGGGGATGCCTGGATACCAGACGCTCCACCTCTGGTTATTGTGTTTTTCTTGGAGACAATTTGATCTCGTGGTCTTCGAAGCGCCAACCCACATTATATCGGTGTAGTGCTGAAGCAGAATATAGAGGGGTTGCAAATGTTGTCTCTGAATAGTGTTGGCTCCGTAATGTTCTATTGGAGCTTCATTGTCCGATCAAAAAGGCCATCGTGGTTTATTGTGATAATGTGAGTGCGATATACCTGTCAGGAAACCCTGTACAACATCAACGCACTAAACATATTGAGATGAATATTTATTTGTTCGTGAAAAGGTTGCACGTTGCCAAGTTTGTGTTCTCCATGTCTCGTCCCGATATCAGATTGTCGATATATTCACTAAAGGTCTTCCGCGTATACTCTTTGATAATTTTAGGGACAGTTTCAGTGTACGAAGTCCTCCCGCTAAGACTGCGGGAGAATGATAGATTATAGAAATAATCCTTGATTATTGCCATAATCTTTGTGTATATTATAGATTAGGAATGTAATTATTCTGATTTAGATTATCAAAATTGTAGTCTCAAATTATTCTTGTAACATGTATATATTACCATATTCAAGAAATGAAAAAGGGACGGATTTCCTTCACACAGTCTCACAGATGAGTTTTCCCATTTCCATAAAGTTCTGGAGATTTTCAGAGATGATTTTTTTTCTTGGGTTTTCTCGAAAAGATAGCTCAATTTCTTGTTGGGTTTCAGAATCGTGAATTGCTCAGTCAATTAGAGAAGTGTTCGTTGGGATTTAAGGAAAAATGTTTCTTTTGGGCTGTTGCAGAAGAAGACGTGCACAGATACAAAAATAAGGAAAAAAGATTTAGAAATGACATAGAAACAAATAAGGAAAAATAATAATTAAAACATATATTTGAAAAGAAATATTGAAAAGAAAGTTTTAATATTGTGCTCACTCACTGTGAGATACATTCACTTTGCCACCTAAACATTTAGGGGTATAATAATTCTGTTTTTAAACAGTTGTAGGGGGTAATAGGACCCCTATATAAATATGTATGTAATTGTTAATCTTGTCATACGATGGGCCCATTTGGCTATTTTCTCACTAACATTGATAGAGGACATGGGTATAATAATTAATAAAAAAAAGAGGTCGTTTCATGGAGCCAGCACTAAAATTTCTTAATTGGAGGAAGAAATTATTTAATTGTATGTATGGTTCTATTATATATAGTTATATACTACTACTATATTTATTATATATAGTTATATACTACTCCTAAATATAAATAATAACTGGTGGGACCTTCTTGTAGTGTAGCCCCTAGAGGACAAGTGTACTAATACTAAAATAAGAAGACTTTGAAGGTCTCTTTCTTACTCCAAAAAGGTGGAATCTCCCCCCCCTCTTCAGGAATCCCACACCCCAATCCGACAGGTCTGTAAGGTCTCTTTCTTGAACACACAAGATAGGAAGGAAAAAGAAAACAATTCATGAAAGTGGAGGGACCAATTAGGCCAATAAAGAGACAGTATAAGATTTTCAAGTCTATGTAAAGGTCCTTTATTCCTAAAAAAGATGTAATGTTTAGGTGCTATTGTTGAATATAACACAACCTAAGTTGTGACAATTGACAAAGACATAATTAGTCCTCTAACTAGAGTTTCTTAAAAACATGCTCTACTTATATACCCTATGAATTTTACACTTGCATGCCATAAGTTAACTAATACACTAAAAAACGAGTACATAACAAAGTCGGAAGTGTTATATCACTCAACCAACATGTTAAACTTTGGACATTAAACAATGAAAAATCACTATTAACTCATGCTAATTTGCATCCATATATGTAAATAATTAATCATAACTAGTAAGTTTTAGTTGGGAAGTCTCTGTGTCTAGAATGAAGTTTCTTCTCAAGAATTAGCTAGCCATGGAAATATAATTATTTGTTGGTCAAGTTTTAAGTTACAAATTCAAGAAAATGGAAAAAGAAAGGGCACTACGAACCAAGGGATTAAGGGACAAAACACCATTTCAATATCAAAATAACCTCTAATATATCGAATGTTTTAACGTTATCATCAGTAAAAGACAATTGGGATGTACGTCGGTTCAACCTAATAGTTGTTGGACTTGTTAGTTTGGTTTGTAGAATTATATGAAGGGGTAGCTAAAGATAAAATTATTTTATACTTACAAGAGTGAATTAATTTACTTGTTTTTGTGTAACTATAGCGCATAGGCGTAGCGTTACATTATTGGTTTCATTAAGATTGAGAGTACTTAGTTGAAGAGTTAAAAGATCTACACTATTGACTTTTGACAATGACGATTTTTAGCTTCGGATTTAAAAGAAAAATTATATTATGAATACCATCAAAGGCTGTGATTAGATAGTTTTAATTCTCCACTTTTAATCGAAGGTCTCGAATTCGAACCCTTAAAATGAAAAAAACAAATCTGATAAATAGTGTTTCTCCCTCTAATGAATTTTACTTGAATCCGAATTATTGAAGCTCCAAAGTAAATATCTGTGCCAAGAACATCAGCTTCTCATGTCCATCTTCTGTTCGGCCAGTTGGACAGCGTCCCCGGCTATGACTAAGTGATGATCATTGCATGACCTAGCAAAGTTGCGAGGCTAGGTTCCTTTTGAATATAATGGAGAATCCTACAAGAAAAAAAAGTTGATTTTCAATATTCATCTAAAAGCTTTTTAGCTAGAGTTGTGGATCTTTATCCCTTCCTTCTCTTACCCTCCAATAGAGCTATCAAAACGGACTGACCCAACCTATCACAGGTTAGCTCATGCGGGCTTTAGAATTTGACTGGCCAGGTCGGGCTAGTCTATTTCTTTTATGGGCCTTAAAATAGCTAGCTCAATCCATTACTATGTGGGCTGCGGGCCTGATCGGACCAATCCTTTTTTAAGAAAATATTTTTTATTATTATTTTAATTTAAATTCAAATTTAAAATAGTAATATCAGTATCACATGGTGCGACTTCAACAATTTATCAAAAGGTTGATTTAGCTTCCTTAGTTAGAAGATACCAGTTAGGGGCGTACACTTAATAGTATTAAACCTTCTGTGATTAAACTAAGTTCTAGACGAGAATAATTTAACTACTACTTGCTAACCAAGTCTCAAACAATGTTTTGAAAGGTGGTTTTAGGACGAGTCCCGAGGCAAGGCATACCAAAAATGCTTTGCAGTGCAAATGAAAAGCGTAGATCGATAGGGCGTACGTCCTAGTGTTTGAGCATAAGCTCCAGGCATAAAAGCGTACACTCAGGATGTTAAATTTATTGTTTGTTGTTTTAAAAGTATTTTGCTATAGATTATGTTTTTTATTATTAGTGTAATGATATTTGTACTCAGAGTCGCTCAAGCACACGGGCCGGCCCAACCCATCGTCGCTTACGCCCACATGTAAGCAATCTTTTTCGGGCTGGGCTAAAAAGCCTCGTTCTTAAATGGGCTCCAAAAATCTTAGCCTAACCCTATCAAATAACGGATTGAGCTGAATCAGCCCAATGGGCCTAGCCCATAATGATGCAGAGGCAGACCCACCTTGTAGTTTCACTACTTCGGCAGAAGCATTATATAATATATATACCTGCAAATGTTTCAACAAATATTGATATATTAAAAGGTGCCCGCGTTGTGACAAAAGGCGAGTTGGTTCAATGGTCGGCATGGGGGTCCTATCTTGTTGCTACCTTGAAGAGTTTCGAATCCGTTAATGACATTTAATTCTGTCATGCGATGCCTTGTACTTTTCCCCCTCCCCTCGCCACTTTAAAGTTTAAACCCTGTTTTACCAAAAAAAATCAGTTTTGTTTTCTTTCCTTTGTTTTATGCTTTCCTTTTCTCTCATTTGGTCTTTTATCCCTTTTTAATTTGACGATACCAAATTTATTTTTCTTAAGCCTCTTGTTGTGTTTTTGTTTAACTTTTTTTTTTTAATTCTTGTTCTTCTATTTTATTTTACTTTTTGAAAAAATCTCAAATACATCATCGAACTATCGAAAATGTCTCATTTATGTAACCCATCAATAGTTTAGCTCATTTATGCCATCATCGTTACCAAAATGGCTCATCCATGCCATTTTTCATTAACTTCGATTTTACAATACCAGATATGACACTCGGTCTCTAACTAGATTATTGTTGTGGGTGGGTCCGGTGTATGGGTCGAATTTTTATTAATTTGAGATTTAAAATTGGGTTGTTTTAATTAAACGACGTGGACCTCTAATTGGAGGTCACGTGTCATATCTGGTATTGTAAAATTAGTGTTAATGAAAAATGACATGGATGAGCCATTTCTGTAACGGTGATGACATAAATGAGCCAAACTATTAACGAGTGGCATAAATGCGTCACTTTCGATAGTTCGATGACATATTTGAGCTTTTTCCCTTTTTTTAATGTTTTCAGTTCCTTCCGCCTTAATTTAGAATAAAAGTATTCAATTGTAATAAAAATAAATAACCCTATAAAAGTTTTTTTTTTAAAAAAACATATATGAAAGAGCTACACTATTTAACAACCAAAATTAAACTGTTTTTACCAATTTATGTGATTACGGTTTCATCACTTCATGCCATTGCTATAAACATATTGTTTGTTCTTTAGACATTACCTTCCTTCATTTTCTTCTTATTTTAATCGATAGAACTGGATTGGGAGAGAAAGCTTTAATGAATTTTTAATTTATTTGTCAGTTTAGTTATTTAAAAATAAAAATTCTATTATATTGAACTAAATTAACTCAGAACCGATCAAATATTTTCTTATTTATGAGTAGCGACAAATAGTTGGATTTAATGGTGCTCCCGCGATCGTAAAATCCTGGGTCCGCCTCTGTATTGACAGTTCTACCGTCCAATGTGAATATAAATTTTTTCAAAACATTTTTTTCTCTTTTTCAAGTAAGAAAAAGAAAAAACACAATAACAATAACAATTAATAGTACAATAATAATAATACATTCATGGACAAGAGAGGGCACCTAAATTAAACGAGAATAACATGCAATCCACCATGCATGTGTCTCACAATTTCAATTTTTTGGTTTACATAATATGGACGAATAATTTTTTTCGAATTCTAAAAATTTCCTTGCTTAACGCATCGAAATAACTTTAGTCAACATTTTATATATCTAAAAGTCATAACTGGAGAAATTCGTTTAAGAAATGTGTAATTTACAATCAAAAAACAAGTTGCACACTTGCTCTATCAAATTGGCCGTAGAATGTCAATACTAAAATTATGATCATATAAGATACATTATTACTTAGAAGGATTTTTTTTTAAATTATTCCTATTTTGTGACTACATATGAAGTACATATGAACCGTTGCTTAGTTAATGAACTAGTAATAAATTGCCCGTGCACGGGTCCAACTTCAAAGATTTCTAAGCTAGCGTTTGACCATAGGTTTTGGATTAGATTTTAAAAATTTATTTTTAAACAAATTTCAAGTTCTAAAAACTGGTTTGAGACTTTCACTCACAAAACTTTAAATTTTTTCAAAATAAAATGCACATCCAAACACAACTTCAAGTTTCAAAATTCACAACTTCAAAAACTCAAATTTTCAAGTTTTAAGTTTCAACTTCAAAATTTATGACCAAATTAAAGCTAAATTGTATATTGTTTATTCATAATTAAAATTCTTTGTGTATTCAATTCGTAACCTTTACACATAAAATTCAATCTCATTTATGTTTTAACTTTATAATATAATAATAAACTTTCTACGTTATTAACTCAAAGTGATTAGATTTGCCTAAAAATAAAATACATTTTAATTCAGTCAGACCTCTCTATAACAATATCTTCATTTAACAATACCTCTCTATAACAATCAAGTTTTGACGGAATCAATTTATTATGTTATATTTTACCACTTTATAGCAATTTTTTACCTACAACAACAACAATTGTCTTTATAACAGTACAATCTTTGTAATATTAGCCTTCAATAAAAGCTATCTTATTTTTTTGGTAATATAGTGTTTAACCATCATTATAGAAATAAAATCTTTATGATTATCAATAATAGGTCTAAAGATATTGACTAAATATTTTAATACTTTAATACATTACTTATGACAAAGAATATTATATGAATATATATATTTTCATCATTAAAGGATTTTTCTTCGTTATACAAAGTGTGATTGAGCTTACGATTTAATAATTAAAAAAAATAGGTTTTATGCATCATTTTTTGCTTATAACAGTGAACAATTATTTAAATGTCAATGTTGTTATTGGTGTATAACAGTCATTTCTATAGCAGTTAAAAAATTCCCGACCCAACGATGTTGTTATATAGAGGTTTAACTGTAATAGCTAATTCAAACTGAATCTAAATTTCCATAAAAATTAGCTTATAGTATAGTATTTCGTCTTTAAAAAGTACTAAACATAGAAAATAGAAGTCCAATAATATCTATGATTTTCTAGAATAAAATTTAAGAATGATGTTTAAAAGTGTGGAAAGTTGCTATATTATTTTTAATAAATAAAAAAAGACATCCTTGATTTTTTTTTAACTTTTAGTTGGTTGATATTATTATTATTATTATTGAATTAAGACTAAAATGGAGAATGTGTATACAAGAAGCATGCATGTGGACCCCACGGAGCACCATAATGAGACAAGCAAAATGGCGTACAAATGCTCCAATTTTAACACAATTGCAAAGGAACACCTTTGCAAAGTGAAGGGCAGATAGCGATATATATGATGAACCACCTTTGCTTGATTTTAGAAGATATTTTTATAAATAACGTAACGATTGGGAATTTATAATATATATATAGTATATTTTCTTTATTTCAATCTATGTGATACAGTTTGAATTATTGTGAAATTTAAGAAAGAAATAAAAAAAATTAAACTTGTGATTTTATGTGACAATAAAAAAATTTCATTAAGTGTAAAATAAAAGGTATAAAGATCGATAATCATTTCCAAATTTAGAAGTGTTTCTTTTTAAACAATTCACATATATCAGTGCTACTTGTTTTTTTAATAGGTCAAATTAAAATGTCTTTATAAAGAGGAGCTGTTTCTTTTAGCGATTATGAAATTAGCTCCGTGTCTGTTTCCTTTGGTGATAAACTTTTTATTTAGAAGATGCATATCATGGTATTTTTTTCCTCATATACATTCAAATACAGTACTAATATATTGTGAAATTTTCTAGTGATTGTGAAGCAAAAAAGCCAAACAAAAGTTTCGTCTTGGGTAGTCTAAAGTATTAAGAAGTGTTATCATTGATCTAGACCTCCTTATTTTCTTGGATTTTTCTTTAAAATTGAAAGGAAGCTTGTTTGGTTAATTAGTTATAGTCAGTATGCATCAGAATTCAGAACAATTAAAATAAAGTAAAATTATCTAATAGACCTATTTAATTTTAAGAAATTAAAGAATAAGATAAAACTCTTCTTCTTTCCGTGATTTCTTAATGCGGGGCGATTGTAATGAACTCCGAGAGAATATAATCCTTATTTTCGATACTAATCCTCATGGAATTTTTATGGCACATATTGTTATACCTAAACCATACCAATAGAAAATGTTCTAAAAAATACTCCCTCCGTCTCATTTTAAGTGTCATAGTTTGATTTGACGCAAAATTTAAGAAATAAAAAGAGACTTAAAGATGTGTGCATGTAATGTACTAAAATATTCTGAGTATTGTGGTTTTAAACTTGTCATGTAGGATGTTTGAATTGTCAACTTACTAAATATAAAAATATGCACCCCTTTTTGAGACATATCAAAAAGAAAAGTAAGACACTTAAATTAGGACAAAAATTATAATTTTTTTAACATAACATATTTTTATTAATTTTTTCGTCGTAGTACCCACAGAGCGAAGAATGATCTGCATTAAAGGAGCAAGTAAAGTCTCAGCCGCCTCATGCACTGATCTTTTATAGCTGGTAGGAATTTAAAATCTGATGAAAGCTTATAACTTATACAATTGCAACTAGTAAATAAATAAATACTATGGAATTAAAGAAACAAAAAAGTTTTGGCGTATTTATATATTCATACTCCATTATTTATTTCAAGATTTGCACGTTTTAGCTTTTTGGACTATCAACATTGGCGCTATTGCAGACGGTAGCTCCAAGCACAATCACGAGTCGAATTAATTTAGTTATTGAAAGCATACTACAACCATTGGCTCCTCCAAAGGTCTGATGATTTCGGAGCCAAGTTAAAGTAAATTGACACGAGATGAGTTAAAGATTTATCACTTTTTTTCTAAAGACAATAATTACACTGTCAAATTAGCTAGCATGCTTGTTGTTCATGTGAATTAAACTTCTATTACGTATAGAGACTCTACTTTAATTGATTTTTTGTCTTTTTGTTAAGGAACCATAGTGTCTAAATTATACTAATTAATTTCAATCATATTATTGTGTGATTTACATCGTAGCAGAGGAACCCTACGTATTGAGTATGTGTATATGGCTATAGTGGATATTAGCATGTGTACTAATACATACATACCATATTTTGTATTGTATAATTATGGTAGAATTGAAATCCTTATTATACAAGGATTCAACATTATACCCCTATATATATTTTGTATTAATGAGAAAGGTTCTCTAAGAAAAATTAATACAATTCTACATAGTATCAGAGCAAACACCTAAACCCTACTTATTTTCTTTCCGCCGCAGCCCCCCCCTCCCCCTCGACTTTTGCGTCTGTGGTCTATCCGTTTTTTTTCTTACCCAACAACCAAGAGCTCTTTCTCTGTTGTCCTTTTGCTTATGCGGTCATCAAAAACAGAGGAAAGGTCTCTGTTCCCTGTTTTCCTGCTGCTTTTGTCAGTTGAAAGTTGTGCCCTCTGTCTACTTCAAACAATTGTGGTTGCATTTGTTTCTTCCTTCACCGATAACCGAGAACAAAAGTGGTTGATTTGTCTCTGCCACCTCAGTTTCTGCTTCCTCCTTCACAAAACCTTTTGGTTTATTCACCCGATAACAAAATTGTTTTTTAATTCAAATTTTGTCCTTTACCTGAGAACAAATCAATGGCATCCTTGACCCGTCCACAACTCGATAATGCGTGGTATATGGATACGGGCACCATGTCTCATCTCACCAACAATTCAAGTAATCTGCCTCAACTGCGCCAGTTAACAACTCCACAATCTATTATGGTCGGTAGTGGTCATCGCATTCCAATTCAAGGATTCGACCACACCCTTACCCCACCACCGCATCCACACTTCTCTCTCCGTCTCATTTTAAGTGTCATAGTTTGATTTGACGCAAAATTTAAGAAATAAAAAGAGACTTAAAGATGTGTGCATGTAATGTACTAAAATATTCTGAGTACTGTGGTTTTAAACTTGTCATGTAGGATGTTTGAATTGTCAACTTACTAAATATAAAAATATGCACCCTTTTTTGAGACATATCAAAAAGAAAAGTAAGACACTTAAATTAGGACAAAAATTATAATTTTTTTAACATAACATATTTTTATTAATTTTTTCGTCGTAGTACCCACAGAGCGAAGAATGATCTGCATTAAAGGAGCAAGTAAAGTCTCAGCCGCCTCATGCACTGATCTTTTATAGCTGGTAGGAATTTAAAATCTGATGAAAGCTTATAACTTATACAATTGCAACTAGTAAATAAATAAATACTATGGAATTAAAGAAACAAAAAAAGTTTTGGCGTATTTATATATTCATACTCCATTATTTATTTCAAGATTTGCACGTTTTAGCTTTTTGGACTATCAACATTGGCGCTATTGCAGACGGTAGCTCCAAGCACAATCACGAGTCGAATTAATTTAGTTATTGAAAGCATACTACAACCATTGGCTCCTCCAAAGGTCTGATGATTTCGGAGCCAAGTTAAAGTAAATAAAATCTATTTTCTTTCTTTTGTTTTTCCTCTTCTATATTTTTATGTAAAATTAAGTTATAAGATGATGATATCTCCCTTCTGGTCACAATTAGAACGAATTAATGTTGAACTCATCAAGTTTGATTTCTGAATTCACACGTCTTTGAATGTCATACTATTTTGAGGTTAATATTTTTTTGGGCCATTTTGGCAATTCAACCTAAATCTGCTTAATCCCTCGGGTAGATAACTTATATATACGTAGGGGTGGGCAAAAATTCTGGAGAACCGAAAAAACTGAATCGGTTCCAACATTGAAATTTTGTGGTAATGTTGATGTGAATGGCAATTTCAGTGTTGGAAATTCAATTTTAAAAAAAAAGTCCCTGACCCGACCCGCCCCGGCCCACTAGAAAAAAATGATATAATCCGATACGTTCGGCGATATAAACCGAACATATCGTTTTTTTTTTTAAAGTTGGATTCGTTTTATAAAAAAAATGATTTTTATTCGGTTCATATTTTTCGGATACAATACCGATATGAACCGATATACGTCCACCCCTATATATAGGATCCACTGTAAAGAATGGATCTTGAGCCTAACTCAACCCCAAAAGCTAGCTTGTAGGGTGAGGATTGTCCAAGTCCATATAAGGAGTCCATGTTTCCATTCCATTTTCGATGTGGGACTCTTAATACTCCCCCGCACGCCCAGACCTCGTTAACCGGAGCATGCACAATATAATTTGGGGACCCAACATCGACGAACAAAGAATTAGAATGAATCTGACTATGATACCATGTAAAGAATAGATCTTGGGCCTAACTCAACCCCAAAAGTTAGCTTGTAGGGTGGGGATTGTCCAAGTCCATATAAGAAATCTATGTTCTTATTCCATTTCCGATGTGAGACTCTTAACATCCACATATCTAATATGAGTATTTCTTTTATTTTAGATTTCTGTTTTTTCGGAATGAGGTGTTATATTTATACACGATTAGGAGAAGGAAAGGAAGTAGGGGGTGGGGGGGGGAGAGAGGGGAGTTTATTTCCAAGAGTTATGGTGAGATGAATATAATTCCTCGAGTTCGAGCCTTGAAAATAAAAAAAATCTTTGATAAAGAGTGCGCTACCCTTCTCCCCCCAATAGGACTTACGCGACAATCTAGATTAATTGAGCCCCCAAAAGCAGAATCTGACACCGGGTGGAAAAACACAACAACAAAAAAACTGTGGGGAAGTAGGAATAGGGATGATCAAGCAAATGTGCTTAAAATTCTGAAGGTGTTGCTATATGTTTTTCTTCTCCTTTAAATTGTAGCTGGAATTTAATTGTTTGCTTCTATTAGGGAACTTGAATGATTGATATATGAGCTTTCTTTAGGTTTCTTATGAAACTATCCCTGATGTTAACACGTGGAATCTGCTAGATTGTTGACAACAAAGCAAATAGAATTAGAAAAAAAGTAGATAAGTTGATTAAGCCTTTTGAGGTTGACTATTACATTGTGGGTTAAATTTCACATCATTTAACTATCACTTTTTTTTCATAAAAATTACTTAATTATTATTTTTAATATAAAAATTACTTAATTTTGAACAACTAATACAAAAGTTACTAAAATCACGTTCAGGTGTCACTAAATCACTTTTCTGAAAATAACTTATTTTTTCTCTTTTTTTTATTAAAATCTAATAAACAAAATTTTAATCTAAAAGATTCAATCCGATCCGACCCAAAACCCATATAAAAAAAATAACCTTTCATATTCTTCCGTTTTCCTTTACTATTTTAACATATTTGAAATATCATCAAATCCTGAAAGTCACAAAACCAAACTTTTTTATCTGCTAAAAACTAACATGTTTTTTCTCCTAACTAAAAGACAACCTGTTTTATACTCCCTCCTTTTCAATCTACGTGTCACCTTTAATTTTGATTCATGAGTGAATTAAATTAATGTTTAGGCTAAATTGGATTTTCAAAATATATCAAAAGTATTATAAATTGTTATTTTTCTCATGTCATAATGAAAAATACATAATAAAATATCGGTCAAAGTGTACATAATTTAAATCTCAAAAAATAAAAAGTGTCACATAAATTGAAACATATAAGGTACATTTTACCTTCAAGTTTTGAAAGTCTCTCAGTAAAATGTTATATTATCATAAATTTCAAATTTACTTGATATGAACTTACCTGCCTTATTTTAAGTTATTAATTTTAGGAGTTATGACTGCTTATGATATGTTAAATAACTTTTACACTATAAGTATTATGGATGTAGAAGGTCATTTGCCTTATTGTTTAAATGGCTAATTTCAAAAATTATTAACGATTATGTATAGAGTAATAAATTTTTAAAAGCTTAAAAATGTAAAAAAAAAAAAAAAACAAACGATACAGTAATTTTTAAATGGTAGGGGAAAATGAAGAATATGAAAGGTTATTTTTTTTTTCATATGCGTTTCTGGTCGGGTCAGGTTGAACCTTTTAGATTAAAATTTTATTTATTAAACTATAATTAAAAAAAAAGAGTAAAAAATAAGTTATTCACAAGAAAGTAGTTTAGTGACACTTGAAAGTGATTTTAGTGGTTTTTGTGTTAGTTGCTCAAAGTTAAGTAACTTTTATTTTAGAAATGATAGTTAACTGATTTTTATAAAAAAAAGTGATAGTTACGTGACCATATGTTAAATTTACCCTTAAATTGTGTGACTCCAAACAATTGAACATTAAAATCTGTACAAAACGGAAGTTTTTGTCTACTGATTTTATTTTTCTTCCTGCTGTACAGTATTGTATCCAGAGTAGATAGGAACTGCTCCAATTTAGTCTAGTGTCTTTTAAAGGGCGGGCATATCGGCTTTAACTTTATTTAAGGATGTCAAACGAACAAGTCGGAGTTAAATTTAAAATGAGTTTAATAAACGAATGAATTATGATATATCACTTCAAATTTCAATTAGGTCAAAATGAATTGTTCAAAATGCATCGATTAGCTAGTCATAACTAATTCCGTCCAACTCGAATTTGAACATGTTAATTGGACATAACGATATATAGTACGGTACAAAATTGAAACTCCAAGAGTATCAACGCAACTATGGTGGATTGAATTAAGTTTGTACAGAAAAAAATAAGTTGAACCGATGAATGAGTTATGAGTCAATTCGCTTTAATATTTGACACTAGATGAGTTAAAGATTTATCACTTTTTTTCTAAAGACAATAATTACACTGTCAAATTAGCTAGCATGCTTGTTGTTCATGTGAATTAAACTTCTATTACGTATAGAGACTCTACTTTAATTGATTTTTTGTCTTTTTGCTAAGGAACCATAGTGTCTAAATTATACTAATTAATTTCAATCATATTATTGTGTGATTTACATCGTAGCAGAGGAACCCTACGTATAGAGTATGTGTATATGGCTATAGTGGATATTAGCATGTGTACTAATACATACATACCATATTTTGTATTGTATAATTATGGTAGAATTGAAAATCTTATTATAGAAGAATTCAACATTGTACCCCTATATATATTTTGTATTAATGAGAAATGCTCTCTAAGAAAAATTAATACAATTCTACATAGTATCAGAGCAAACACCTAAACCCTACTTATTTTCTTTCCGCCGCAGCCGCCCCCCCCCCCTCGACTTTTGCGTCTGTGGTCTATCTGTTTTTTTTCTTACCCAACAACTAAGAGCTCTTTCTCTGTTGTCCTTTTGCTTATGCGGTCATCAAAAACAGAGGAAAGGTCTCTGTTCCCTGTTTTCCTGCTGCTTTTGTCAGTTGAAAGTTGTGCCCTCTGTCTACTTCAAACAATTGTGGTTGCCTTTGTTTCTTCCTTCACCGATAACCGAGAACAAAAGTGGTTGATTTGTCTCTGCCACCTCGGTTTCTGCTTCCTCCTTCACAAAACCTTTTGGTTTATTCACCCGATAACATAATTGTTTTTTAATTCAAATTTTGTCCTTTACCCGAGAACAAATCAATGGCATCCTTGGCCCGTCCACAACTCGATAATGCGTGGTATATGGATACGGGCACCATGTCTCATCTCACCAACAATTCAAGTAATCTGCCTCAACTGCGCCAGTTACCAACTCCACAATCTATTATGGTCGGTAGTGGTCATCGCATTCCAATTCAAGGATTCGACCACACCCTTACCCCACCACCGCATCCATACTTCTCTCTTAAAAATGTCCTTTATGTCCCAAACATCATCAAAAATCTAATTTCTGTCAGAAAATTTACCACCGATAACTCTGTCTCAATCAATCTTGACCCGTTTGGATTTTCCGTAACGGACCTCCATACCGGAAAACTCCTTACGCGATGCAATAGTGAGGGGGACCTATATCCGTTCCTACCCACATCCGCTGCTAGTGTCACTCCTCCAACCGTTTTAACAACCATATCTCCCTCTACGTGGCATAGTAGACTTGGTCAGTTCTCACGTTTTTTATTATCTTAGAAACCAAAATTTAATCCAATGTAACAAAGGGAATCTTTCTCATAGTTACTCTTCGTTTCAGTTAGGGAAACACGTTAGACTACCATTTACGGCTTCTATGAGTACTATTTTCTCCCCCTTTGATATTATTTACGCTGATTTATGGACATCTCCCATAATTAGCAACTTAGGCCACAAATATTATATGGTATTTTTGGATTATTTCTCACTTTCTTTGGGTCTATCCACTAAAACTCAAATCTCAAGTGTTCTCCAAATTTGTTGAGTTCTGGTTAAAACACAATTTGAAAAAGATATAAAATCGTTTCAATGTGATAATGGTCGAGAGTTTAATAATTTCCTATTTCATAAATTTTGTGCGGCTAATGGCATGATCTTTCGTTTCTCGTGCCCCCATACCTCACCTCAAAATGGAAAAGCCGAAAGAATTCTCTGAACCATTAATAATATGATTAGTACCCTCCTTTTCCATACGTCTCTCCCTCCACTTTTTGGATATATGCACTAAAAACGGTAGAGTACATTCTCAACATTTTACCTACCCGTGCGATTCAAAATAGGACACCCACCGAAATTCTCTACCGTCGGATCCCTACCTATGACCATCTTAGAAATTTTGGTTGATTGTGTTACCCTAATCTGACATCCACGGCCCCCCACAAATTGGCACCCAGATCTACTCTGTGCGCCTTCCTAGGTTTTCCATCGAACCATAGGGGGTACCTGTGCTATGAACTCTCCACCAATAAAATCATAATATCTCGCCACGTCACCTTTGTTGAGTATGTTTTCCCATTTGACAATATTAAAAAAATCTGAGTCACTGATTACCAATTCCTCGAAGATTCGAACCCATCACAGCTTGTCCAACAAGCATTCTGTTAGGTTGTTACTGTTCCGACGGCGGCAGATGCACCAACTACCACCACCGACAGTCCAGTCACGGTCTCCCCTTCTGGCCCTTTCAGGTCTGCAATCACAGGCCGTCCAGGTCTCCCTTCCCAAATTCCGGTAGTGGCGGCGGAAATTCTGGCCGAAAAAGTACCACCGGTGTCCAAAACTGGCAGCCCCGCGGTTGTTCAGCCCAGTGGGCCTGACAAGGCCTCGGGTCAGTGCCACCATGCCTGGGCCCCAACGGAATCGGGCCAAGCCGCCTCAGGTCCATTGTCCAAATTTAATCGAAATTTCCAGAAATATTATGGGGCTTCCAGCATTGGGCCGAGAAGCAGCAACAGTTCAATCAATAATGGGACGTTGCCGACCTAGTGGCAGGAGGCCCATTCAGCAGTAGCCCATCCAACGGATATTGAGTCCGCCATGCACACTCTTGGACTTAATCCACCCGACGCAAATTGGTATATGGACTCCGGAGCGACATCTCACATGACGTCCTCCCAAGGTAATCTCTCGTCCTACTTTAATTTGAGCAAAAATAATGGTATAATTGTCGGAAATGGCCATTCTATTCTAATTCAATGTTATGGTTCTACTAAATTGTCCCCCACCCAAGCCCACCACTAACCTTAAAGAATGTTCTTCATGCTCCAATATTAATAAAAATACTTGGTATCTGTTAGAAAGTTTACTATTGATAATTGGGTGTCTGTTCTTTTTTACCCTTTTGGATTTTTTATGAAGAATTTTCAGACGGGGACGTTTCTAATGAGATGTGATAGCCAAGGGGAGCTTTATCCAGTCACATCACCCATTCAACAATCCAAGTTACCATCTACTTTTGCCGCTTTAACATCTTCATTATGACATGAACGTTAGGGTCATCCGGGAGCTCCAATGTTAAACTCCCTCAAACGCAATAATTATATTTCATGTACTCAAACACGAACTATGAATAAGTGTCATTCATGCTCACTTGGTAAACATGTTCAATTGCCATTTGTTTCCTCAAATTCATGCACACTTATGCCATTTGATATTATCCATTGTGATATTTGGACTTCCCCCGTTTTGAGCTCTTCAGGCCATATATATTATTTACTCATTTTAGATGATTACTCTATTTTTTGTGGACGTTTCCTTTGTCGAAAAAATCACAAATTTTTCCACATTTCTAAAATTTTGAGTATTCATCCGTAATCAATTTGAACGGGATGTCAAAAATATTTAATGTGATAATTGGAAGGAGTTTGATGATAGGTATTTTTGGAATTTTTGCAACTCAAATGGTTTAAACTTTCGTCTTTTATGTCCCCATACATCTTCACAAAACGGGAAGGCGGAACGCAAAATACGAACCATTAATAATATTGTTCGTACATCTCTTGCCCATGCCACATTACCCTCTTCATTTTCGTACCATGCATTACAAATGACCACATACTTATTGAACATACTTCCTCACAAGAACTTGTCTTATCAAGCTCCATTAAAAATACTATATCTACGGGATCCCTCTTATTCTCATTTACGGGTATTCGGGTGCCTATGCTATCCTTTTTTTAATCCATTACAATCACCAAACTTCAACCACGGTCTACCCCGTGTGTTTTCTTGGGATATCTTTCAAATCATCGAGGTTACAAATGTTACGACATTTCTTTCAATAAAATAATTATAAGTCATCATGTAATTTTTGATGAAATGAATTTTTCATTTGCCAAAATTCACAAGTCTGGACCCCATACCTATGATTTTCTTGATGATAACCGGCTCCCGTATTTAACCCAATGTTTTTCATCACCCGAGCCCACTGTTTCAACCAGCCCAGTTGATTTGGGCCAATTGGGCACCGAAATAGTGGCCCAGCTACAGGACAATTCAGTCCATCAAACTGGCCCTTTAGTTCCCAGGCCCAGCGCCCCAAATCCAGTTCAAACGACCCCAGTTAACAAGCCCACATCCCAGCCAAATAACATTGTTTTATTCCCACTGACTGACAGTGGTTTGGGCCTCAGCCCAACTCCCTGCCACCTGCCAGGCAGTGCAAACCCCCAGCCAAAAATACAGTCCAACGACCCATTACCCGAAGCCAACACGGTATTGTCAAACTCAATACCAAATATAGCCTACACAATCAAACTCGTCCAGCTAATGCTAATATAATTCGGTATATGTGGATTTTCAGTCATAAAGAAAAATCTAATGGTACTTTTGGGCGGCATAAAGCTCATCTTGTAGGTGATGGCAAGACACAAAGTGTTGGTGTGGATTGCGGCGAGACGTTCAGTCCGGTGTTAAACTAGCAACTATCCAAACAATTCTTAGTTTGGCTCTCTCAAAGGTATGGCCACTTCATCAATTAGATGTCAAAAATGTCTTCCTCCATGGCCAGCTAAATGAAACAGTGTACATGTACCAACCTTTGGGATACAGAGATTCAAAATACCCCAATCATGTGTGCCTCCTCAAAAAATCATTATATGGGCTGAAGCAATCCCCAGGGCATGGTACAAGCGGTTTGCGAATTTTATTTCACATATTGGTTTTTCTAATAGCCGTTCTGATCACTCTTTGTTTATTTATCGTTATGGTAATAATATTGCTTATCTTCTCTTATATGTGGATGATATTATACTGACTGCCTCAACAGATGCTCTTCGAAAGTCCATCTTGGCTCTGAATTTGCAATGAAGGACCTCGGACAACTACACTATTTTTTAGGCATAGTTGTGACACGTCATGCAGGTGGTTTGTTTCTATCCCAATGAAGTATGCAGCAGAGATTGTGGAATGAGCTGGCATGTCCTCCTGTAAACCTTCAACAACTCCGGTGGACACTAAATCCAAATAGAAAACTTTTTGGTCTCTATGTTCCGGTCCCGGAAGAAGCTTATTTTTATCGCTATAAGGCATACGTAGTGAAAGAAGTAGACTTATAAAGAGAAAATGAAGCCTCTTCCGGCAAGCCTTTTACTGATCCGACACTCTACTGCAGCCTGGCAGGGGCCCTGCAGTATTTGACATTCACCAGGCCGGATATTTCTTATGTTGTGCAACAAGTGTGCCTTTTCATGCATAATCTAATGGATGATCATATGCATGCTCTAATACACATTGTCCAGTATATTCAGGGTACTTTTGAATATGGCTTGCACGTATATCCATCGTCGACGTCAGCACTTGACTCATACACAAATGCCGACTGGGGGGATGCCTGAACACCAGATGCTCCACTTCAGGTTACAGTATATTTCTTGGTGATAACTTGGTTTCTTGGTCCTCAAAAAGACAGACCACATTATCCAGGTCCAGTGCCGAAGCAGAATACAGAGGTGTTGCCAATGTTGTATCTGAATCATGTTAGCTTTGAAATCTTCTACTTGAACTCCACTACCTGATTCTGAAAGCCACATTGGTGTATTGTGATAATGTTAGTGTCATCTACCTGTCCGAAAATCCAGTCAATCATCAACACACAAAACATATTGAACTGGATATCCAATTTGTTCGTGAAAAAGTCTCACGCGGACAAGTGCGGGTGTTACATGTCCCGTCGCGCTATCAAATTGCAGATATATTTACTAAAGGTCTTCCGCTAGTGTTATTTGAAGATTTTCGGGACAGTCTCAGCATCCGTTTGCCCCCCGCTTCGACTGCGGGGGTGTGATAGAATCAATTAGTGTAATTAGTCATTATTATAAATGATAGAATCATTTAGTGTAACTAGTCATTATTATGAAATCATATGTATATGGTAGGAGGTAAAATAGTTAATTAGGAAGATTAGCATTATTTTGGGAAGATAATTAGGTATGATCTTCTCCTTATCATTTTCTTAATTGTAGCATTGTAAAATTGTATATTAACCACGTTTGTGGTTAATGAATATTGAGGAAAATATTTTAATTACTCTAATATTTTTACAGATATAGTTGGGAACAATAACCAACTTTAGTTTTGAATTTTTAAAGTGACAATTATTTTGGGATAATACTTTTAAGCTAAAGCGACATTTAACATGGAACGGAGGGAGTAAGATCATAAGAGAGATCCTACTAAAAGTTTATGCACGAAAATACTTGTAGTTTTGAGAGTATTTCAAGAGCCTTGTTCCCAAGTTATATATGTGTATTTTTTTCTTTATACTTTCACCACTTTTCGATCTTATAAGTAAAGTATTTCTTTTTTCTGATTTTGATTATTTGCAAAATGAAACAAAGATATAAAAAGTTTTTAAAATTAAACGAATTGGATTATGGCACATTTTTTATTCAAATTGACCCAAAACGTCTTAAGTGAAGTAAACTTTGGATCGCAATTGTCCAACTGGTTTTCGACTCACCCAAATTAGAATTCACTTGCAAGGTGAAGTAAACTTAACAGTGCCTATGTTATTATTTGCTACGTATTAATTTAGATATATTTTATTCAGCACACAACAAATTGTATATTACTACTATATGTTCAAGTTCAACATCGAAACTATATTAAATCTTTAATTAGGCTTGAACTAAATAACTCCTAATTTCATTATAACAATCAATACTGATGAATTGACGGTAGGAAAGTGAAATATAGACTATGAGAAGGTAAACAATACCATTTGGGGACGTGATGGTACAAATAAAATTCTTTATCTTTTAATCAGAGACATGGAGTTTAAGTTATGAGAATGGAAACACTTCTGGCAAGAAAAGTTTCTTTTTTAAATAGACCTTACGTAGAGGCGGGTTAGGGGTCTAGCCCTTTTCAGTTACAATGTTATAAGTTGATATTTTGTACATATGAAATTAATTTCTTAAGATAAATACAAAGTTTAAGGGCAGTCTTGGAGTAACTGGTAAAGTTGTTGTCATGTGAGCAGGAGGTCATGAGTTCAAGCCGTTGAAACATGCTCTTACAGAAATGTAAGGTAAGACTGCGTACAATAGACTCTTGTGGTCCGGCCCTTCCCCGAACCCCGCGCATAGCGGGAATTTAGTGCACCGGGCTGCCCTTTTTAAATACAAAGTTTAATCCAAAGTTTACTGGGTTCAGCTAACCTGTAATCCAAACTATACATCCACCCCTAATCTTTCCCCGAACCCCGCGCATAGCGGGAGTTTAGTGCACCGGACTGCCCTTTTTAAATACAAAGTTTAATCCAAAGTTTACTGGGTTCAGCTAACCTGTAATCCAAACTATACATCCACCCCTAATCTTTCCCGACCAAAATCTAAATTAATTGGGTGAAATAATTTCGAATATTAAATAGTTAAACAACCAAAAATAAGAAGAAGGTACCACACCACAATAAGAGCCTAAAAATATAAGCCACCATAATATATAACCTTATCCACGTATGGTCGTTACCATTCAAAATATGGATAAAGTACGAAATATAAAAATACCAGCAGACTGAACAAACAAGAACAATGGCGGATTCGTTAACACTCTCCGTACTTTCCACTGTTCAAGTTCCCAATCCAGTACTGTCAACAAAATCTCAACTCAAATATGGTGTTCTTTTTCGAGGAAACTCATGTTCGATTTCTTCGAAAATTGGTACAAGTTGCAGTGGAATGAGGTCATCAACAAGATTGTATGCAGGGTTGACGGAGATAGAGCCAGATATTAATGAAGATCCTGTTGATCGATGGAGAACTAATGGCATTGACATTGTAATGTTTCATTTCTTTATTCCCCTTTAATGTATTTATCTATAATTGTTCATGAATTTGGGGATAGGCATGCCTTTTTTTTTAATAATTGCAGTGTTCAAGCCAATTTGGATTTCACGAGGTACTTACTACCTCCTGTCATCATAGGTACTGCATAATTCTATTCACCGAACTTTGACAGATAAGAAAATATTACCTAGTATTTTTTATCCATTAAGATGTGAATTTCGAAATTTTCAAACCTATTTCATTGACTACTAGTCCACGCCTTTGGAGATAGACATATTAATAAAGAATTGGTTTTTGATTTGTTGCAGGAAGATTTTGTGTTTGGGAAGTACGATGATCATCATACCTACTTTGAGAGTGAAGATAAAGGTACATAACTTTATGTGGGGTTTTTTTGTTTCTCCTTTAGATTTGTAATTTTGACTTTTGAGGAGGGTAAAAGGTCTAACTTTGCCTATGTATTATCTGAATGGGATACTTTGGCCTCTGTTTGAGTTTTGATTTAATTATGTCCTTAATGTTAGCAAATGTTTCATATTTGTCCTCGCGGGGTTCCACGTGAAGTGGATAAATTCCATGTGTTCAAAATCTCTGAGACTAATATCCGAATTTACCTCCTTAACTTTTAACTATAAACTCTGTTAGGAGGTCAAAGGTAAAAATGAAATTTTATCGTAACCGTAAGAGTAGATATTAGACTAAAAGTCAAATAAATGACAAAGTTGCTCAATATAGGGCAAATTTGATCCTTTTTTCCCCTTTTCATAGTACTATAGGTAAAAATGAAAGAGCCGTGGCAACTAGTTAATTATATCACATTGGTAATTCTTATTCCAAAATGAGTGGATTATCTATTTTGACAAACATAGGTGAAAAGATTTATACTTAAACTATCTTAAATTCTGAATTAATGGGATATTATAATATTATTTGAGGAATCAAGTAACTTTTTTTTATTATACTTTTTCTCAAATTTTGTTAATATTTGAATTATTAACCAGGCTGACATATAGTACTTTCAATGTAGTTTGCAAAATATAAATTTTATTTAAAAAATATACGAAAATTAAATATTTTTAACTTGTTTCACCGGTCCCCCACATAAAATCTTTTTTTAGCATTTTAAAGTTCAGACTTCCAGATTATGTAACACTGTAGTTGTGATTCCTAACAAAATTTGGTCAATTTGGATCTCTTAGAATGACCATTATCACATATTTAGAAATTGAGGAAATACTTCATATTCTTGTTAAGTTCTCTATTGCCTTTACTGTGACACAAGGCTTTGATCTTTAGGTTCAATATGATCTCAGCTATCTGATATGCATAATCAGGAATTCAATTTATGATCTGAACTTGCATTGCAGCAACATTTTGGGGATCCATAAAAGAAGATTATGCTGCTGTTGCACCCCCATCAGGATTTCAAGGTATATACCAAATTACAATCATGGTATCATCAATATCTGCTTATTTAGTCATGCATAGATGATAATAAATTTTCACCTTTTTCTTTTCTGGTGTTTCACAATAGGTATTATTTCATGGCTATTTCTTCCAGCAATTGCTGCTGGAATGTACTTCAATGTTCCAGTAAGTTGATGAAATTTCCACTATTATGCATATTTGATGACTCGAAAATGCACTTTTTCAGCTAACTTAAGTCTTGTATTTTCACTTCTTTGACATGCAGGGGGAGTATTTGTACATTGGAGCAGCTGTGTTTACAATTGTGTTTTGCATTATTGAGATGGACAAACCAAGTGAAGCCCACAATTTTGAGCCTCAGATATATAACATGGAGAGAGGCGCTCGTGACAAGTTAATATCAGATTATAACACCATGGACATTTGGGAATTCAATGAGAAATATGGTGAACTCTGGGATTTCACTGTTACAAAGAACGATATCATGAAAAGATAGAAGTAAAATGAAACAAATCGTGTCCTGGATAATCAACAACCTAGTTGTATAATTAAGGTATATATTCCCTTTTCTCATATTTTGTAACTAGATCAAAGACAGAATCAGGTAAGGATCATTTAATATCATCGGTTCTCGGGGATGCAAATGTGGTAGTATTTGCTTGGTTCAAGAATGGGAAGTGCAGAGGATGTTTGGAGAAGATTATGAAGCAATGGATATGACTCAAGCTCAATATAATGCCAACTTTCTAATTGAATATTTGAATTCCCAAATGTCCATGGTGTAAGCACTAGGAAAGTTATAAGATTCCTTGATAGCAATAATGATTGTGGTAAAAAAATGTCATCATTTCCAAGCACCATAATTGTTCTGTTTTTTCATGAGATTCTCGATGAATCTTGTGTAAATGAAACACTTATTATAGTGAACATCCTTACCTTATATTCCTAGAAGAAGATTGTAAAAAAATTTGTTGAGCTCTTCATTAGGGACACCTAGCAATGTATATGTGCTACCTTCTTTATCAGTTGCATGTTTTTATCATGTTCCACTGATGATTAATGAAATCTTTTTCCTAGAAAAAAGAACAACGAAATTGAGTGTTCAGAAATTCTGGTAGAATATTTGCATATAGGCAGCAGGAAAGTGTGATTGCATGATAATGAATAAGTTGTTTAGTACTTTAGTTTTTATTTTCTGTTTTTTGTGTGTGTTCTGATTTTTGTTCAGAACATCATGTAATGGTGAACTACTTAACTTCCTCTGTTCTATAGATAAAAACTTAAAGTTTGAGATCTTCATTAGAATTTCTCGGATTATACAAGTGATTCTGCTTCACTGGATTCTGCAAAGGTTACATGGTTGTACTTATTAGTACATCATATAGTTTAATGACCAATTGTGTTAATTTTACCACTAAAAAGTGGAAAATGATGAGTTATCACTAAGTGCAGAGGTTGATGAAAGCTAGTTGTGAGTGAGTGCAAGTGCACCTACTGCATAAGCTCAAGCTATGTACTTAAATCTTTTTTTTTTAAGGATATACATATATTTATACCAAGTTTATATTTAACCCATTGTCATGGAAAAGAGTGGATACAAAAGTGTTACTTTACATTTCGTGATCCCGACCCCCCACCTCGTCCTCCCAAAACCCATCCCCCAAATCTCTCCCCGACCCGGCCACAACAACCAAGATTCCTCATAAGTTATGTTTTTCAACCTTCTAATGACATTTCTTCAATTGCTTCAAGATTTAGAATAACCGCACAAGCCATAACGGGTATTAATGGAAATAATTCCAAGCCTTTTGATACCCTTTTTATCCCTCTAACTAATCTACCTAATCTTACACAAATTCCTAAGCCAACAGCCTCAAACACCCCACCCCCGCCCCCACCAGTAGTACAAGAAAATGACAAAAAAGGAACAGTCATAGGTTTATCAATTGGCTTAGGAATTTGTGTGTTGGTGGTGATATTGGTTGCTAGTTTATTTTTTAGAGAGAAATTCAAAATGGGTGAAATGTATAGTGATGTTGAGAGACAAAAAAGTGCATATGTTTGGATAAAAAACGGAGTCTTTTACTAGTAATAAGGATGTTGAAGTAAATTTGATGGCTGATGTTTCAGATTGTTTGGATAATTATAAAATGTATAAAATGGAACAACTTTAGGAAGCAACAGATGGATTTGATTAAGGGTGTTTGATTCAATTGTCTGTGTATAAAGATACAATTGATGGTGAAGTGTTTGCAATCAAGAAAATGAAGTGGAATGCCCGTGAAGAACTCAAAATCCTGCAAAAGGTTAAAAAAAAAAAATTAACTCAAATTCTAAGTATCCTCTCAATAATTGTTTATTGATATTAAAAAAATGACAAAAATGGTCAGTTAACAATTTTGGTCCTTTAAATTATAGTAGTAATACTTTTGGTTTCCGTTAAATATTTATTGAACTTTGTTTGTTAGATTTGACGAGAACTATAAAAAATAAATAACAGGAACTAACATTCAGAGGTACAAGTTTTAAAGTTTCTACTATTTTTGGTTTATTTTAATAGTCTGGTGCAATTTTTTGGGTTGTAACTTGCTATTCTTTTATAAATATTTTTAGTGTCTAGTACAACTTTGTATTGCATATTTTAGGTTTTATAGGATTTTCTTGGTATTTTTAAATAAATCTTCTTTTATAACTATTTACGTCAAATCTGACAACATAAATTGTTAAATATTTGACGAATACTAAAAGCGTTAGTTTATGACAAATTTGAAGGATCAAAATTATTAAATACATACTTAAAGGACTATTTTGAACCTACTCTCGAACATAAGAGATCATTTTTGATATTTTCTCAATTGATATTTTACTAATGTTAGAATTACACTGCGGAAGTGCTTTCCCCCCAAAGCATCAGATTAAGTATTTAATTAAACAAAAGTACAGTATTTAATAATTTAATAATAAATTGTTAGGTTTAGTGACCTGTCGTATTCTTGAGTCATTAGGACTTTATTTAAATATATTTAAGTGGACTATTATGCCCGTTTGGATTTGATAATTTATAATTTAAGCTAATCAACACCATTTTATACTCAATTATTCACTTTTTGTTTCCTTTTCTACTTGTATCCGTGAGGAGACCCTACCACCCCTCAAGCCCCTTTTAACTAGAATTGGGGGTATTAAAAATATAACAAGATGTCATCTGATAAACAATTTTTTTGTGCCATAGAAAATAGTATCTTTTTTTTATTAATAAGAAAAAAAGACAAAGTTAAAAATAGCTATTATTTGTTTGTACTTCACATTAAAAAACAAACTTTTTTTTCTCTATGACCTCAATTTTGTTAGTACTCCACTACTTTCGTCTGTCTGCTTTCTCCCAAATAATGGGTCATGCTTTTAGCTTGGCCTGGCTGTACAACTTTGAATAGATATTTTAGCTGCCCTATTAAATAAAGAAAACGTCATCATGTTCTATTTTGCAACGTCTCTTGTGAGGCAGAGCTACAATATTAGTTACGAAATTCTATAGTTTTCGTTTAGATTTTATATTTATAGTTAAAAAAATTATTAAATATATATAAATTCATAGTGAATTCAGTAACTAAAATGAGTTACAAGTCCGGCAACAAGTTCAGACTTCATAATCTTCAAATTTTGGCTTGATTCTGCTTGCCGTGTTGTTGCTCTTGTTTATGTGGGTAACATTGAAGGCTTGGAACAAAAACAAAGGAGGGGAAAAGACCATTGAACCATGAAACTTGTTCATAAATAATGGAGTAGTGTTTCAGTATTAGCAAATACTCTGTTTTGCCATCAGTATTTGTGTGGATTTTAATACATGAAATATATTGGTAGAATATTGACAAACTTATGCGAATATTTCAAGTGAAATCATGATTTTTTTTACTTATGATTGTTTTTTAATTTTTTTCTTTGTGAAATTTATTAAGAGTCCCACATCGGATATGAAATGAGAACATGGACTCCTTATATGGACTTGGACAATCATCACCCTACAAGCTAGCTTTTGGGGTTGAGTTAGGCCCAAGATCCATTCTTTACATGGTATCAAAGCCAGACTCATTCTTTGTTCACGATGTTAGGCCCCCAAATTATATTATTCACGCTTCAGTTAACAAGGTTTGAGCGTGCGGGGGAGTGTTAAGAGTCTCACATCGTATATGGAATGGGAACATGAGCTCCTTATATGGACTTGGATAATCCTCACCCAACAAGCTAGCTTTTGGGGTTGAGTTAGGCCCAAGATCCATTCTTTACAAAATTCATATTCAAACACAATTTAATATTCTTTTTCAACTTTAACTTTAAATACTATTTGTTAAATATCAACCAATAATTGTCCAAATTAACGTCTACTTAATAGTTTTCCCCTTTTATTTTGGGTAGGTGAACCATGGGAATTTGGTGAAGCTAGAGGGGTTTTGCATAGACTAAGCTAGAGGGGTTTTGTATAGACCCTAAAGAAGTAAATTGCTACTTAGTCTATGAGTATGTTGAGAATGGTTCACTACATTCTTGGATTCATGGTGAAAAAACTGAAAAATTGAGCTGGAAAACAATATTAAGAATTGCCATTGATGTTGCAAATGGTCTCTTATACATCCATGAACATACAAGGCCAAGGGTTGTCCACAAAGACATCAACATTCTCCTAGACTCCAACATGAGAGCCAAAGTTGCCAATTTTGGTCTTGCTAAATCAGGATGCAATGCCATAACTATGCACATGGTGGGAACTCAAGGGTACATCGCCCCGACTGATAATTTTATAATGTAATGTTATTTAGAGGAGGGTATTTTGAGAATTTTGGCTTGTATTATGTTCGCCCTAGTTTTCACTATATATAAACTAGTGCGTCGTTTTTCTTTGAAAGAGAGAATTGTAAACTCAAAATTCCGTTATAGTAAAATCTGCAGCGGCAAAGTGGACGTAGCTCTCGCATTGAGGGTGAACCACTATAAATCTTTGTGTGTTATTTGTTCTTCGTTTATTTACTGTTTTTCTGATTATGTAGGATTTGAGAATAAATCCTAACATCGGGGTGGTGTTGCTTGAGCTCGTGTCGGGTAAGAGGGCATCGACAACAAAGGGAAAGTCTTGTGGGTGAAAATTAGCGAGTTTTTGGAAAGGAGTGAAGAGAGAAAGGTGAGGAAATTGCAAGAATGGATGGATGAAATTCTTCTTAGAGAGGAATTTACAATGGAGAGTGTAGTGAATGTGATGTCTCTACCTATTTCTTATTTGAGTAAAGATCTTTCAAGAAGGCCAGGCATGATTGAAATTGTGTATGCCTTGTCTAAAAGTATTGATCATTTAAAGGAATATGATCCCCTTGCCTTTCATTGATTATTGTGTACAATATATATAGTGTTACATAATTATCTATATGGCTATAAACTAGGTAACTAATCTTCCTAATTACAATCGGAATATAAATTTACCTAATATGAAAGATATACAAAGATACGGGAATATTCTGGAAATATTCTATCACACCCTCGTAGTCGAAGCGGGAGGTTCTCTTACGCTGAGACTGACTCGAAAATCATCAAAAAGTTGCGCAGAAGTCCTTTAGTAGATATATCATCAATCTGATACCTAAAAGGAATATGAAGGACACGAACTTGTCCACGAGCCATTTTTTCACGTACAAAATGAATATCTATTTCAATGTGTTTAGTTCGCTGATGTTGAACGAGATTACCGGAGAAATATATCGCACTGACATTATCACAGTAGACCAATGTAGCCTTGCGGATTGGGCAGTGAAGTTCCAGCAGAAGGTTGCGTATCCAACAAGACTCAGAGACAACATTCGCGACTCCTCTGTACTCGGCTTTGGCAATGGATCGAGATAACGTAAGTTGTCTTTTAGAAGACCAAGAAAGCAAGTTATCTCCGAGGAAGACACAGTAACCTGACGTGGATCGACGAATGTCCGGATAATCACCCCAGTCAGCGTCAGAATAAGAGGTGAGACCAGAGATTGTGGACTTATACAGGTAGAGGCTGAAGTGAAGAGTACCTTGTACATAACGCAAAATACGTTTGAGCGTATTCATATGTGCATCTGTCGGGCTGTTCATATGTAAGAATATTTATTGTAAGACATAGGATATATTTGGTCTCGTGAAAGTGAGATACTGTAATGCTCCTGCTAAACGATGATAGTGAGTCAGGTCGGCATACAGAGAACCCGAAGAGGCACTGAGTTTGGAATTAGTGTCCACCGGTGTATGGGCCAGTTTGCAAGACGTCATGCCTGTTCGGTCAACGATCTCTTCGGCGTACTTCCTTTGACCAAGAAATAAGCCGCATGCATGTCTCGTAACAGCAATGCCCAAAAAATAGCTTAGGGGGCCCAAATCCTTCATAGCAAACTCAGAGACAAGGAGTGACATAATGGATCGGCGAAATACATCAGAAGATGTAGTGAGGATGATATCATCAACATATAGTAGGATGTATGCCATGTCATTACCCTTGCTATAGATGAACAGTGAATGATCAGATTTGCTATGTAAAAATTGATAGAGGATACAAAATCATCAAACCATTGGTACCATGCAAGAGGAGCATGTTTCAGTCCATAGAGTGATTTCTTCAAAACACACACATAATCTGGATGAACTGGATCCCTGAATCCCATAGGATGATACATATATACGGTTTCATGAAGGTCCCCATGCAAGAAAGCATTTTTGACGTCAAGCTGATGAATAGGCCAAAATTTGGACAAAGCAATACTGAGAACGGTCTGAATAGTCGTTGGTTTCACCATCGGGCTGAAAGTTTCATCACAATCCACTCCCACCTGTTGAGACCTACTATCACCTTGTGTCTTTCAAAGAACCATCAGATTTCTTTTCATGTCAAAAAATTCACATAGAATGAATAATATTAGCATCAGGAGGATGAGCTACTAGATCTCACATCTTATTTTCAATAAGAGCATTATATTTGTCAATCATTGCATTTTTTCAATTATGATCGGACAAGGCATCTTTCGAATTACGAGGAACAAGGGAAAGGGCAACTGAAGTGGACAAGTTAAATAGTTGTTTGGGTTTGGAAATGTCATACATAGCATGGGCTTCCATTATCTGTCGGGGTACAGTTGGGGGTTGGATGGGATCTGGAAGGGGTGGTCAAGACGTGGTAGTGGAATCAGGAATAGGCCGGGAGTGAGGGGGTGGGGTCGAGACGGGGAAGTGGTGTCAGAGAGAGGGGGTTGGCTGAGAGGCAGCCGAGATGGAAAGCTAAGAAGGGCTATTTTGAGGCTCCCGTTGTGGGGTTGTATGGACTGCTAGCCTCGAGACGGCGGTGATGGGGTCAGTTGCCGGTGATGGTGATGACTAATTTTGTAAGTAATGAATTAGAAGGGGATTTAGGTCATCATTTAGGAAGTCATATGAATTTAGATGTGAAGAATTGAGTTTGGCAAAGAGAAACTGAGACTCATCGAATATGACATGCCTAGAAATGATTATTTTTTGGCTTAACAAGTCATAACAATTGTAACCTCAATAAAAACATATGGGGATAACCGAGGTTGCAGCTTGTTAATTTTAGTGAAGGGATGGAGGAGGTAGCATAGACATCCAAAAGTTCGTAAATGTTTATAGGAAAGATCCCAAAGATAGAGAACTTGAGTGGGTGACTTGTGTTTGAGAGAATATTCAAGAGATAGGTTATCATTGAGAGGGTGTAATGCCAAAAATAGGGGGATAGAGGCGTGGACAAGGAAGACACGAATTAAGTTGTTTATGATTCTAATTTTTCATTCAGTTTTTCCATTTTGGGGTGGTGTGTGGATAGAAAAAATGAAAAATAAGGATGTGTTTGGTGCATAACAGTTTGAATTGTTGATTATCCAATTCCCTCCCGTTGTCACATTGAAGACATTTGATATTCTTTTCAAATTGTGTCTTTATTAAAGCACTAAAGGAAGAAAAATAGAATAGACTTGGGACTTATTACCAATGGGAAAAGTCCACAGAAAGTTGGAATAATCATCCAAAAATAGCACATAATATCTATGTCCGGCCGTGCTTAAAATAGGAGAAGTCCATAAATCACCGTGTATTATATCAAATGGCACTAAAGTACAAGTGGGTGAAGAATAAAATGGCAATTTGACATGTTTCTCAAAAAACGCAAGATTCACAAACAGTAGTATTGGAGACATGTTTGCAATCAATAAATTTATTTTTACTAAGGGAGCATAAAATAGAATATCTCGGATGTCCTAATCTATTATGACATAAAAGAGATGAAAGAGCTGAAAAGGTTGATGGAGAGGAGGATGGATGGCTGATAGTGGTGGTGATATGATAAAGGTCCCCGATGCTGTCACATCTCATTATTCACATCCATGTCATAAGGTCCTTCACAGAAAAATCAAAAGGATCAAATTCAAGGGAAACATTATTGTCGGTTGTGAAATGACGCACATAAATTAGATTTTTGATAAGTTTCGAGACATGGAGGACATTGTTCAAAACTAACGGCGAATGTAGTGGGGAGAGGGATGATTGTATGTAACCTCGAATGAGAATGTCTTGTCCACTACCAACAATAATATTTTGATTTAAATTGCTCATATTGAAATAAGATAAGAGAGTACCTTGGGATGCCATCATATGAGATGTGGCGCCAGTATTCATGTACCAACTGTCATCTGGAATGTTAAGAGACATCATGTTCATAGCTGCCTTAATATCCGTCGGTGCACAGGTTGAAGGAGGAGATACATGTGCAATGTATGCCTGTTGTGGACGTGCGCCAAGGATGCCGAGCTGGGGCTGTCGGGCCAAAGGTGGAGCCTATGAGGACGTCGAGTAAATGCACTATGGAGCAGCACAAGTCGGTTTGGCCCACGCATCCCATGGTGGGTAGGCAGCCCACGGTGGAGACTGTAGCCACTACTACTGCCGCTGCTATTGTTTCTGGTTCGGCCATTACAGTTTTGGCCAAAATTTCTCCCTTTATTGTTAATCCATGATTATGAGCCACGTTTTGGATCATGGTCCTATAGGTGTGGCGGGGTCGAGCCCCTCGGGTCGGCAATGGTGCCGTCAGTGGTCATGAGGGCAGCATCGGCTGTATTTGCATTGGCCGCGACCCGCTTGGTTTTTCGGGTTTCTTCAAGGATGAGTCTCGAATGTGCCTCATAGAATGGAGGCAATGTCATGCTTTGTTGGAGAATGGTAGCGACACCGTCATAATATTCATTTAAACCCGCAATGAGTTGCATCACCAATCGTTGATTGGTGACCGATGCATAGACGTTAGAGAGTTGATCGACAATCATCTTAAGTTATTGACAGTAGGCTGACGCATTAGGAAAATCGTATTGCTGAATGTCCTTGAATTGATTTTCTAAATACAAGGCACGTTGTGTCTTGTTAACATGAAAAAAACTTTCCAAGCGCTCCCACGTTTGTCGTGCAGTGACGTCGGTTTAAATGATTGTATGCAATATATCATTCGAGATTGTGCCGTAGATCCATTGTAGGACAACCGCATATGAGCGGGACCAAAGTTCATCATTAGAATCATCAGGTTTTTCCAGGGACTTTGATTTTTGAGGGATGATATGGTCTATGACTTTGTACACACGATAAATTAATCTTAAATAATTTCACCCAAGATTAATACTGAACATTTTCCATCTCAAGAGTTATGGAAATGAAATTCTTGATGATGTTAACTGTAAGAGCAGGATGTAATTAGGTTGTTCAGCCATTAAAAATTGGAGAAGAAGAGAGGTAGTAGGCTGCCGAGAAGTCGAAGAAAGGAGGAGGAGGACGACAGAAAAAGGGGAGGGCTACCGAGGGGTTGGGGAGAAAAAGTTAGGGTTTGGCTTCTGATACCATAAAAGAATATGTTCCCTTGCCTTTCATTGATTATTGTGTACAATATATATAGTGTTACATAATTATTTACATGGCTACAAACTAGGTAACTAATCTTTCTAATTACAATCAAATTATAAATTTACCTAATATAAAAGATATACAAAGATACAAAAATATTCTATCATCTTTTTTCTGATGTCTCAGAGGAGGGACTATCTCCAAGGCAAGTCACATCAAGATAGGTCATGTGTTATTGTGGAGAATTTGGTTAATGTAGAGACTATATGAGTAGTATCATATTATGTAAAGTAGTTTTGAAGTGGAGTAGCATTTTGTGTTTTGAGGTTTTTACTTTACTTAAAAGCTTGCTTCTATGTGTAATACTATCCTATAGTATCTTTTCAATGTTTTCTAGTCTGTGGAAAATCCAGTTTCAAATAAGAGGATGTTGAAAAGTAATAAGAGGATGTTTAATGTTGTTTGAGTGTGGGAATAATATATATTCCGTGTAGTGAGCTTGTTTTTAGCTATGTTGGTCTTAAGGGAGGGTGGGGATGGGGGAGTTGGAGTAAACATACCTCTACTTTATGTTTATCTAAGTGCAAAGTGTATATATTTACAATGATAACGTATTATTCACGACATAATTAAGTAATTGAAAATGTGCTCTCTAACCATTTAAGTTGAGATGGTCACACACTTCAACATGATATCAGAGTCAGATCCATTTCAGTTTTTTATTTTACCAATATTAGGGCTTGATGTTATATTTTTTATGCTCCAAATGTCTGGTCCTGTCCGTTGTGAGGGAGTATTAGAAGTCTCATATCGGTTGTGAGATGGATACTTGATCTTTTTTTGTGGTATTCGACAATTTTAATCTCATGAACTAACTCTTAGAATTACGTTACATTCAAGGTCCGTTTCTTAACCAGCTGAAAAGATGAACCGTTACTCTTATGTAATAAAACTACAAATTAACTATGAACTTGTTGATAAAAATAGATAACAGAGAATTTTCTAATGCATATGAGGATTAGATAATGCACCAAGGTAGAAAAGATAGAACAATTAATTATGTTTAGATAGTCAAATACGTATGTGCAATAATTCTACTTTATTTTTTTTTCCATAATTTTCTCCTTCATCTCCAATTTCAACCCAAATGTGAAACACACTTAGATTAGTTTTCTTCAATTATTTCTTAAATCTTATTGTGTATATGAAAGACACATTAACCATCAAGTCAATAGAGTAAAGAAGGAGTACCTCAATATTTGCTGCATTTTAGGATTGCCAATATAAACAAAAATAAACTATAACACCAATTATAATATATACGTTTGATTTTTTTTAATTTGATAAAGGTGGTGGTCACGGACCACGCCATATAAATTATATGACGAGGCAAGGAAGATGTGGAACACAATTTTGTTTCACATCACTCATGAAATATCATGGGCGAAAGGCAACAGATTGTACATACTGAGAATTGTCTATGAATACTTTGAATATTCTATCGAATACACTTGTTACCTTTCATTATCATAAAAACTGAATAACTCTACCCATAAGAAAAATTAATTTGTGGTTCAAGAAACATATATATTTCTTAAGAGGCGCATAGACTTATGTTTACTTTTGTTACAACTATGTTAAACACACCATAGCTAATTACAGACACTTTTTTCATTTAATTTTCTCGTCACTGCTATGTTAGAGTTATCGTAGGTACGTATTATTACAATATATGTAATATGTATTTATAGGCAGAATTAGTGTAAGTTCGATTGAATCATTCTAACACGAAATATAAACATATATGTATGATAAAAAGGCTAAAAGCTCAACAAGCTTCAAATTTTAAATTCCTATTTTCATAAATGAAACGGACGGCCCCTTACCCTTGACAACATTTTTCATTTTGACGGCTCAACTAAGGCTTGTTCTTATTTGACACTCTAACTTGATTGAAAATGTGTTGGAAATTTGTCTTTGGCGGGGAGATGCGTCCACCCATCTTTGATGAATTAAACACTAGTGTTCCGCATGTTGGAGACCTTGTCTCTTCGCACATGCATGATCTACGAAGTGAGTAGATGACCGTAGAGCCAAGAATCGTCAAATTTCATTGAGAAATGAAAGAGATGTTGGTCCACGAAGTAAGGTGTTTGAGACATGGAAATGTGGTGTGGGATAAATCTACCACATCGGTGGGAATAGGAAGAATTGTTCTCTATATAAGTCTCTAATTGGTAAAGGGTTTGGGACCCCAAGGGGTATCCCATGTGTTTAAAAGAGGGAGAACCTAGATGTGCATGGGTTCAAGGCTAAGCCCACACGCGTGCCGCCGCCGCCCGCCCGTTCGGTCACGGGCCACGGGCCACGGGCCACGGGGACTTTCTGATATTATCTTTTTGGACCATAGAACTTTGTCAGATGTACAGTTTGATCCCTGAAGTTTAATATTTTCTGATTTGATCCCCGAGTTTAGGGAAGGTGACTAAGGCGTAAAGCCTACCGCTTGGGATCGTTGAGGCATTAATCAGCCATTACTTGGCTGATTAACTCCTCCATTATCACCCTCCTTCATGTCCATAATTCAGCCCCTCTTGATAGTCATTATTTGGCTGTTTTAATGCCCTCCTAATGGCCATTAACAACCACGTTTTGGGCTGTTGTTTAGCCCCTCCTCCATGCTATATATTGAGCCTCTTTTGGCTCAATTCAGTGGTAGAAAACAGACGCAAAACAGTGACGAATATGCACTGCAAAACAGCACTGAAAACACACGAAAATGCAGCACATTTCAGTCACAAAAGAGCATAAAACAGTAGCCGAAATCTGTCCAAAACAGTGGCGAAAATTTGTGCAATTCGTGACTGGAAAACAGTGAGCAAACCCTCACATATACACAAGATATACACTACAGAGACAAAAGAGAAGAGTATTGAGAAACTCTTCCTTCCTATTCTATATCTTCAGCAAGTCGAGTCATATTTGTTTTATTCAACAGGCTCAACCTATTGGCTTTGTAGTGTTGAGATTAAAGTGTTGTTTTATCTTGGGAGACTATTGTCCGCTAACGTAAAAGCATATATACAGGGCAATCTTGTCTTAAGGATAGAGGGCTATCCTCGACTCAACACACAACGTTGTAACCATCCAGATTTAGTTGTTTCTTGATTTCAGGATATCAACATTCAAGACACAACAAACTTGCGGCAGTTCTCAACATTGGTTTTGCAAGGTGATCAAGATTCAAGACACAACACACATTCGGCAGTTTTGAAGATTGACCATTTATTTATCCTTTCGAACATTTATAATAGTTATTACTTCTCGTACTGCTCTATAAAGTACAATAGAGTACCAACAAAATGTACCTATTAAACCACTCATGACTAACCAGCCAATTAGATACAGAGCGTGCGCTACACGTCTGTGATGTGGCAAATTCAACAAATAAAAAAAAACACTGTGGCTTCTTCTTCTCTGAATATCAATTCTTCTCCATACCACCTATCAGTGCACTCAATGCTATCTGAAAAACCACTTTTCTATGTTCACTCTTTAAAACCACCATTCTTCATCTCTCCATTGATCACATTCATATTTCTTCATTGAAACTTAGAAAACACCAATGACTAAAATATAATCAGGATTTTACCAATTGTTGCTCATTTAAGGGTTCTTCCCATATTTTTAGTCGTTATTTTGTAAGATATTTGTGAACTAAACCGTGATGTATCTGTTTTAAGTTGTTAGCCTTTTCTTATTTCTTATGTACTGTTTATGAGTTTAGAAATTAAATATAATCAGGAATACAAAAATGCTAAAGATAGCATCTTCTTTAATTGGTTCGTTAGTTGGTTCTCTTGGAAGTATTTTTAGGGATTCATAAATTATTTCAATAAGGGCATTACAATAGTCTACTTTAATAGTAGGATTTTATACAACACCAACAAAATAAATAGTGGGAATAGGAAAAAAAAAATTGTTAAATTTTACAAACATTTTTGTAATAGCTGGAGCGTAAATTGATTTTTTCATATATTCGTTAAATAACAAAAAATATTAGAGCTATAGAAAATAACATAGATGAAATAGTAGGATAATAAATGTCAGAAAATTTCTTAGTAGCTAGCAAAAATTTCTCTAAGAATACAATAAGTTCCAAAATTGTATCACAATTATCATCTACAAGCATATCCGAAGGATTTTTGATTATGAGCGTTAAATAATAAAGTTATAAGTATTCTATACTCGTGAGCAACAACTAATTGTTCAGACAAATAATTTCACTTAGTTGCAACTTCTTTTAGAATTTTCTTGTAAGGTAATCCACAATCATGACATATTTTTTTAAACTCTTTGCGTCTTTGTATTTTTTACCTTTAAAATAAAGTTGATAACAAATTGTACTTTATCAAGGATATTTTTAAAAAGTTTCAGGTCATCCTTTAAAACTAAGTTATAAATATGACATGCACATCTAACATGAAAAATATCAGGGGGGGAATGGAGTAGATCGAGTTTTTAAAATGTTTATAGCATAATCATTAGAAGAAGCATTATATAATGTAATAGTCATAATTTTAAAAGTAATTCCATAATATTCACTAATTTCATGAATATTTCTTGAAATAAAAATTCTAGTGTGCCTTTCATCAATATATCTATATCCTAATATACGTTTTTTCATAAACCAATTGTGATCTATCCAATGACATGTAACAGTTAAATAATTATTACCATTAGTACTACGGCCTATGTCAAAAGTGATAGACTCTTTGCCATTAAAATGATACAATGCATAGCGTAAATATTGTTGATATTCATGCGCAAATTTAAAAATATTTCTTCTAATAGTTGATCTAGAAAAATCGTTAAAAATATGATTATATGTTTCTCGAATGTAATGAATAAAATCAGGAGATGAAGGAAATGAAAAAGGCAAACCCTCCACATCAACTAATTTTGCTAAATTTTCCCGATCTTTGTGTTTATCATATTTTGGATCTATAACTCTCCCGTCATCGGGTTAATTCGACCTTGTACTTGGTCGGGGACACTATGTGAACTTTGTCCCGACTCAGAAGACATTTGCACACCCGCTTTTTTAGCTAAATATTGGTTATACCTTGCTTTGTGATCCTTTTCTACATGTCTCATTAAACCTCCTATCCCACCTTGACCTTTTTCAGTTTTAAATTTATAAACTTCGTGAGAAGTTTTACAAATAGCTAGTTGATTAGGAATGTCTCTTTCAGAAAAATCTAATGCAGGTGATTTTCATTTTCGTTGTTTTTTTGCCTCTTCTCATACTACGGGAAATATGAGGGGTTCCAATTTCAATTTCAGTCTGAGACTCAGTTTAAGCCTGATGTGGAGTTGCACTAGTGGGTGCGTTATCTAAACTATCTTCTAATTCATTTTCTAAATCATAGTCTGGTTCAGATGCAAAATATACCTCATGATCTAGTGGTATATTAATATAAACATTAAAAAGTTCAGTTTCATCTAGGCTATCTAATGGGGCGGGTCTCGGCGGGATGGGACCCGGGAGGACGGGGGAGGGGGGTAGGGTCGGGACTCAGGTTCCGACGAGCTTGGCGGGCCGGGATATGAAGGATGGGAAGAGGTTCCGTCCCGTCCCACATCCCGCCGGTAGAGGGGCCGGGATTTGGGGGGACAGGTCAGGTCGGGATCGAGATTTGACCTTTTTTTTGCCACTTAATTTTAAAAAATAATATATATAAACACTTCAATAATTGAACAATATAGTGTAATAAAAACATCCTAAGACTGTTTGTGTGCCTCTTATATTATTTAATAGAAATATAATTTTTTGATAATACAATTTTAAAATTGCAACTTGTGGTGTTGTTCAAAAGTTGCAAATCACATAGTAAAATTGCAATTAAAAAAATTACACAGTTAACCATATTTTTTTTAATTTCCTCACAATGTCTTGAGGATCTTCGGTTGGAATTGGAATTTGTCGGTCAAATTGTTCGACGTCGCTTCATGTTCCATCGGACAAGATTTCTCCGGTTGACCGCACATTCTACGATCCGCTCGAATCCATTCTCTGAAAAGAACTGCAATCTCCAATGCGTCTCCGGCCAATGAATGTCTGTGCTATCCTATTTGAAAGCTTCCAGCAGAAAAAGCATTTTTAGACGATGTTGATGACGCTTGAATGTTCAAAACATCTCGGGTCATCTTTGCTAGTGTCGGAAATGTATTCTCATTCTGCCTCCAGTATTTCAGCAAGTCTTCATGTCCTTCATCATTAACAATTAATCTGTACGGTACAACACCCTGCAAAACATAAACATCAAATTCGCTAACTAAGTTATAAATATGACACGCACATCTTATATGAAAATGATCAGGAAAATATGGAGTTAATCGAACTTTTAAATGTCTTATAACATAATAATTAGAAGTAGCATTACCTAATGTAATAGTCATAATTTTATCATTTATTCCATAATAATCACAAATTTCATTAATATTTTGTGCAATAAAACATCCAGTGTGCCTATCATCAATATATCTATATGCTAAAATACGTTTTTGCATAGACCAATTTTGATCTATCCAATGACATGTTACCGTTAAATAATCATTACCGTTAGTATTACAGTCTATGTCAGAAGTGATAAACACTTTGCCATCAAAATGATACAATGCATAACGTAAATATTGTTGATATTCACTTGCAAATTTAAAAACATCCATTCTAACAGTTGATCTAAGAAAACCATTAAAAGCAGGATATTATGTTTCTCGAATGTAATGAATAAAACCAGGAGATGAAGGAAATGAAAAAGGCAAACCCTCCACCGTAACTAATTTTGTCATATTTTCCCTATCTTTGTTTTTATCATATTTAGGACCAAAAAATCCCCCTGTTGTCGGGTTAATTTCACCTTGTACTAGGTCGGGGACACTATGTGAACCTTGTCCCGACTCATATGGCATTGGCACACCCAACGTTTTAGCCTGATATTCATTCCACCCAGTTGTGTGCTCGCCTTGTACATGTCTCAATAAACCTCCTGTCCCACCTTGACCTTTTCCGGTTTTAAATTTATAAACATTTTTACAAATTTTAGATCTAGCTAGTTTATTCTCTTGATCCCTATCAAAAAAATGCCACGCAATTGATTTTAATTTTCGAGGTTGAAAATTGAAACTTTGCTCAATGGATGATCCTCAAGCTAGTTGTCAACTTCACTCCCATTTTTTTTAACTTTTATATAATATATAGTAGGAAAATTTATAGAATTGTAGAGAGATAAATTGAGAGATTAGATTAGAGAGATGGTAGAAAGATTTGTGAGAAAAATGAAGAGGAAATGAGGTATTTATAGTTGAGAAATATGGTTAAAGTGTAAATATATTAACTTAGGGGTTAAAAATAAATATTAAGGGGGTAGGGGGTTTATGGGGTGTGGGGGGGATGGCTGTTATAGCCGTTGCACAACGGTCAAAATCGAAATTTGATCGTTGTTGCAACGACTATTTTTGCAAAGGGGGACTGACGGGGCGGGATGGCCGGAACGATCCCAAGCCCCGATATGAGTTCGAACCCCGACATTGACAAATTTTTAGGGGGATCGGGACAGGGCGAGCCGGGTAGCGGGACGGGCCGGGTCGGGATCGGGCCGACCCGACCCACTGGACAGACCTAGTTTCATCTACATGAGTGAAATTATCATAATTAAGATTACTAGAAGATGCACCCTTACCTCTGTTACCCCTACTATCTCTAATAGAAAAACTTCCACCTCGTTCTATTATAGTTGTGCAAATAAATAATTAAAGTTAAAAAAATTAAGTATAATGATAATTAAAATTAAATAGTAATAATTTAAATAAAAGAAGGAACGAGTGTACCAAACGCCGACGTAACGTCGATGTGTAATTGAGGTTAAAAATTAAAACTCTCGATGATCCTCAAGCTAGTTGCCAACTTCACTCCCAATTTTTTGAACTTTGATAGAAATTACCAAATAAAATATAATATTTAGTGTGCAATTTAGACTTGTAAAGAGAGAGATGGTAGGAAGATTTGTGAGAAAAATGAAGAGAAAAATGAGGTATTTATAGTTGAGAAATAGAGTTAATGTGTAAATATACTAACTTAGGGGTTAAAATAAATATTAATGGGGGTAGGGGGTTTATGGGGTGGTGGTGGTAGGGGGGATGGTCGTTTCTAGCCGTTGCCAACGGCTAAAATTGAAAATGGTCGTTTGTGCAACGACTAGATTCTACAGGAGGGGCGGGACGGGGCGAGACGGGTCGGGTCGTGGGTGGGACGGGGCGGGACCAACCCTAGTGCCGTACCGATTTCAAACCCGATTATCGACAATCCCCATCCCGTAATTTACCCAGCGGGACTGGGATGGGGTGGGTTGGGACCGGGACTGGCCGAGGCGGGATCGGACGTCCCGGCCCACTAGACAGCCTTAGTGGTTGCTAACACCCACCTCCCGCCCCACCCATCATCCAACTAAATCTCACCCCCACCATCCAATCAAATTCCATCCCCATCACCCTCGAAAACACTTCTTCTTCATCCATCCCTACCCTACACCACTGTTCCACTAACCCTCTACCCACCCACTCCATCTCAGTTTTCTATTTTATATATTTTATTTTATAAAAAGAAGAAATTTCTAACTCCCACCCCCTTCCCCAAACCCACCCACACCAAATTTAATCACGCAAAATTTTTATTTTTATAAAAAAATTATAAAAGTAAAATAAAACATATGAACTAGAAAAATCGGAAGGGGTAGGGGTGTGTTGCACGGGAGGACTGGATTGGTGGGTGGTGTAAAAACAAAAAAAATTAATTAGGGTCGGGGGGGGGGGGGGAGTGGGTGGGGGGCCAAATAAGGAAAGGAGTTCTCTTTTACAAACTCTAGAAAATCCCAAAATAAAAAGGTCTATCCCTTACTCAAGTTCCAAGTGAAGACGAAACAAGATTTCAGTGATTCCGTCTTCTATTAATTCTTTAGTCAAATTCAATTTCAACAGATAAAATAGAAAATTCTTGAGTAGTCTACTTCTCTTTGAATGATAAATCCCTTAACTCTTACTAATTAAAGGAGTGAAATAACTTTAGAGATTTTTTCTGACTTTCTCCGTGTCAACAAATAAATTGAAATACCTCGACTTTTTTAGAACAAATCTGAGTCAAATAACAATGGTTCAAAGCACTTCTTTTTACACTATTTCAAAAAACCAATGACTCAATCATATGAATATGTAAAATACAGGATTTTCAATCCTAGCAAAACATTTTATTAACATGATTTATCACTACTTAGCGACTTTAACAGTTTGGCTAGTTACTCAATAATCCTGCATAATCTCGAATGTTTCTCTTCGTAGTTTTTCATTGTGAGGTTGGGGCCGGGGGCCGGGGGGAGGGGGGCGAAGGGGTGGGTGTAACAAACCCAAAAAAAACTTTTTAATTTTTTTTTTCAAAAACTAATTTTTTTCGGGAAATACAGTTGAGGCAAAAATAGTTCTCTGAATTTTCTAAATCCTAATGTTACGGTCACCTTTTTATAAAAAAAATAGACATCCTTGATTGCGGGAGTGTTTCGCATTTTAAAATATTTTCCAAAAAAGCCAACCAGAACATTGGAATGCATTAAATGGAGTAATATCTTTTACGATCATTTAGGTAAATAAAAAAGTTACTCCTAATATATTATTTTTCATCATTTTAAATCTATAATAATAATCTCTCAGCATCAATTAAAGCAATTTCTTGTTTTAAGCAATAACTAACCAACATGTTCAATGCATAAAGAACTAACGATTGATATTCCATAACTAGGAATTTATCAGAGTCGTTTTTCTAATATTTTCTTCATCAAATTTCATCTATATAAGATGAAAAACATAATCTATTTACGTAACTACACACTTTGTAACAAATATGGTTAATATTTACTATTACTTAACGGTTATTAAGGTTTTTAACACTAGTAATATTATCCCTGTCAAAGCAACTTATCTCGATCAATAATGTAAGATTAGTGAGCAATTTGGCCTCTGAGCTTTTGATCTAATAGTAATAGCGTAATATGTGATGTCAGGGGCGTACTTAGTGAATAATCTATGGGTTCATTGAAATTCATAGGTTTTGGCTTAGGTTATAAATATGTGTTTAAAAGTCCATTAAATATGTATAAATAATAGATTTTAAACATAAAAATTTGATGAATATGATAGAGTTACGAATTTGAAATCATAAAAATACAAATTTTAGATGCACCTCTGCGTGATATATGTAGATTAAATGTATATCATGTGTTTGAATTCTACTACAAATAAAAATTTGATATTTAAGTGGAGAAGAGTAAATGAGTGATTTCATTATCCACCTAATTTAACGATGTACCAATAGCCTTCATTATTTTTAATTATTAAAAAATGAGCAATTTGGCCATTTACAAAACAAATAGAGGCAAATACAACTTTACAATGAACTCCAGGGACCACCAGCAAAAACTCTTGACACTTTTTAAACGCATGCCACAAAGCACGAAAAGCCAAACAGACATTCCATTTCAGTTCCTCAAAACCCTTTAACTTCTTCTCGCCGGAAAAAAATAATTTCGCCGGAGAGATAATCTCCGGCATGGCGTCAAACCAACCGGAGCGCTACGCCGACGATTTCCTCGAGCAAATTCTCGCGATTCCTTCCTACGCTAGCTTACCGGTAGCTGACGTTGGCACTCCATCAGAGACGACGTCGTTCACCTCGCCATCTGCCGTATCTCATCTTAACTCTTCCAATGCTGGTGGCCTACAGCAGCCGTTGTTCCCGTTGGGATTAAGCTTGGATAACGGCCGTGATGACGTCAGCGACGCTGGTGCTTATGCAGTGAAGCACGTAAGCATTTTGTGTGGATATAAATCATGTAGTGTAAAAGTTCAATATCAATAAGTAAACGTGTCATTCTTTATGGGAAAGTAATCGAGTCATTCTTGTTGGTACCGACTAAAGAGTAAATTGTGTCGTATAACAAATCATCCTAACATACTACTTTAAAAGTTTAAAAGTTGTGCCACTAACAATTTCTAACACAATAATTAATAATACGTTGTACAGTCACTAATAATTAATAATAAGAAGTTTTCAACTCAATAATTAATAATAAAGGTAAAATAGGTATCAAATGATAAATTATCTCTTAGTTTTCCAAATTGGGCAAGTAAAAGTAAACATTTATTTTAGTTAGTACCGTGGATAAGTAAAAATGGACTGAGGGAGTATATTTTTTAACAATATTTATGATGGAAAACTGATGGATATTTAACTTATTTTTTGGTTTGTTAATTTTGCAGGAAAGAGAAGGAATAAATATAGGAAATTTATATGCAGGTCTAGAGCATTTGCAATCTCATGCAGTTCGACACTCTGTGCCTCCTGTTCACCATGTTCAGGTTACTCACTGTCTTTGTGTATGAGATCTTGTTTTTTGTTATGTTGGAATTGCTCATTATTATTCTCCAATACAGATAATGCCTCGATATAAACAGCTGGATATGTAAAATTGAGTTCATTTGTTGTGACTTGGAACGGTTCCCTGTGAAGAGTTGCTATATTTTCTGATGATGATTGAGGAATTAGTGTGTTTTGAAGAATGATAAAATTGGAAAAGCATTGTTACTATTCGTTACAGGATTACTGGATATATTGTCTTTAAAAAGCGTTTATTATAAATTTGAGTTGCTACTGAATTTTATCTGGCATCTTCAATCCCTTGTGTTATATTCCTTACTGACTTGTACATATTGCAATTATTTACACCGCACAAGGATTTTGCTTTCTGAGGTTTTATGAGAGACATCTTAGTGGTCAAGTCATTTGTAGACTATGCTTAAATGATTAAAATTTTGGAAGCTGAAATCTAAACGCATATGCAAGTTTTTAGCCAGTGAGCTGTCGGGAGCTAGTCCAGAATCTGCATATATACAGATTTAATACTCCTTGTCTACAAGGAAAACATATTGGCATGAGCGAATAATTTTTTTTTGACAAGTGAATGAATTATTCTTTTCTAATTGAGGCATATTATCTGACTATAAGAAGGTAGAATACTATTCTATATTTGTTTTCTCTAGGCGGAGGTGTTCTAGCCAACTTATGCTCACCTTGACTATTCGGCCGAGACACAGGTATCGGATAACTCTATCCATCAAGGCTAGATAAGAAGAAATTACCTAGTGTTTTTGCCTCCACGGGATTTGAACCTTAGACCTCATGGAGTCATGGTTCTTCTGCCACCTCGTTGATCACTAGGCTACCGTCCACACCCTTGGGTGCTTGGTATTGCATCCATTATTCTGTTTAGTTTCTCTTTATTTTCGAAGTCTAATTAGTTGTATGATTCATGTTTGGTTACTATGATTTGGATTATGTTTCTTTAAGACGAACATGGCCTATTTGTCAATGAGGGGAGTAGGTAATTACTGTATTTGTCGAGCTTATACTTTCTCTCGGTTTCTTGCAGCCTTTTCAAGGCCCAACAACACTGAGCACAGCAGTAACTGTACCGCACCCACCTTCAATTCGTCCTAGGGTTCGAGCTCGAAGGGGACAAGCCACAGATCCACATAGCATTGCTGAGAGGGTAAGAAGATTGATGTAGCATGCTATGTAGATAAGTTACGTAAGGACAAACGTGAATCACATAGTATAATGCAAGGTGTTATGAGAGTCCTCTAGAAACAAGTGGTACTAAATAATGATCTGTCTCTTTTTTGCAGCTGAGAAGAGAGAGGATATCCGAAAGAATAAAGGCTTTGCAGGAACTGGTACCCAGCTGCAATAAGGTGTGTCCCCGTGTATAGTTGCCACAAGTTTTTATTTTCGTGAATACTTAGGCTCTCTAAACCACGAAGTCTTATGTTTACAAATAATAGCATTGTACTTTTTTGTGCACAGCATGGGCATAAAATACCAATACTTTAAAGTAGAAGCAGGTTTAAGATGATTCATCTCGTAGGCAAACTTTTACTTGCAGTGGAGTGTGTCTGATGGTTTCAATTTACTATTTTTTAGTAGTCGGGATTTTGTGATTAGCTTGATTGCTGATTCTCAATTTGATTTGGGATTTTTGAAATTGGACTGTCTTAGTTTTTCAGCATCTAATATCATTGGTCCCTAAAGAGTGAAATTAGAAAGAATATGGCAGCTTGGGGTATTGAAATTCTATTTTTTCCTGTTGCCAGACAGATAGGGCCGCAATGCTTGATGAGATTCTGGACTATGTGAAGTTCTTAAGGCTCCAAGTTAAGGTAATATGCCATTTTTTAACGTTCATCTTAATTGCTAACTTAGTCATTCACTCTTCCTACCATGTCCCGGAGCAAGTTAGGTTCTGGGCTTCTGAGTTCTGTACAGTGATGAAGCTGCTTTCACAATTATTCCTCTCCATATGATTTGACTCTCAATTTAAAATTGTTGCAACCATTATCATTAATCCATTCCTGTAAAGCTCGCTAATTCATCATGTTCTTGAGGACACTCCCTTTCCGGTGGTTTAGTGGTAATCATGTGGTTTTCTGATTGTTGGTTTCTCTAAAGGTTATTGAGTTAACTATATTATCCATCACTAAATATAACAAAAACTACCATTCCATCTATCATATCAGTCGAGTCGATCCGATTCGTTCTTATCTATAGATAAGTCAAGAGCTGCGGAGTGCGCCTTCCCTTGAAAACACCTCCCAGAGGGGAGGGTTATAGTACAGATGTACGCTAAGGAATATTATTAGTAAGTCTCGTTGTGGTGGTCTTTCACCATCTTCCTTTTGATTGGCCTATATCTTTGAATCCGGTCTTTCGCTATTCCCACATCGGTCTATCTCATTGTTATGTATCTTGAGCTATTTTTGAGCTTGATCTCATGGGAAACAGTTGCCTTACGAGTTTAATAATAAGAACAGGCTAACGGTTTTGCTTGTATACTAGTTTCTGTTTGCAAATAAGTACATTTCTGTATCTCCTGGGTAATTTTGAAGTACTTCTCTTCCTGGCATGTTCTACCCCTACTCTCGTGGTCCCGATTTTACACACACTTACTATTTTGGTTTAGCATCATTCTGCTAGTTATATTTTTTAGATAAGCTTTTTAATCCTTTTAACTGATTAAATTCAAAAATTTGAGGTTTTCTTATTGAAATAACTTTTCAACTACTCTTTTGATATGTTGTTCTACTACTACTTGAATGATATGCAAGTCAAACTAATATTTTTGGTTCCGTTTCAAATTGTATCACAAAATAGGAGGGAAAGAATGGTAAATGTGTTCAAGAAATTGAAAAAAGAATAGAGTAATCTCATACTGTTGGAAGTCTTCTATTCTACCATTGCCTTCTCAAAAGAGGTTCTCTGTTCTACCATATAAATAGCCTCTTGGAGGATGGTTGGTGCCTCAACGAGGAACTTACATCTCGTCTAATGGTCGGTCTGATTGCTTTACTTCCACGACAGTTATCATGCCAATCATTGATAATCCTCCTCTATAACTCTTAACTTAGTAGCGTGTTACTGTTATGTTCTGGTACATCATTTGTTGTATCATGTGCAAAAGTTTGGTTATGTTAGAGGTTCGGGTGAGTTGGTGCATGTCGTAGCCTCCTTGCTGGTTTTTGAGTTCCCAAGATTCCATTCCTTTGTGAGTTCAGTGTATATTGGATTTCTTGTCCATCATAGTACCCTTGCTGGTTTTGAACATTTCCTTGTTTTCCTTCTTGTATCTGTCCAATAAATTGTTTGCATTAAAACTGCCTAAAGGTACTGAGCATGAGTAGGCTGGGAGGAGCCAGTGCGGTGGCACAACTTGTTGCTGACATTCCATTGCAATCTGTGGAGGTAATGAATGGAATCCTATTGCTACTTATTGATCATCATCAAAGACCCTAAAAACAGTGTCTAGATTGCTTGCGTTAAAAAAAAATCTTCATTGCTTCGAAATTTTCTTTCCCCCCCCCCCCCCCTCTATTTTAGGGGGACGGTGGTGACAGTAGATCCAACCAGCATATCTGGGATAAGTGGTCCAATGCCGACACAGAACGAGAGGTTGCTAAGCTCATGGAGGAAGATGTTGGTGCGGCCATGCAATACCTTCAGTCTAAATCACTCTGCATCATGCCCATATCACTTGCTGCACTCATCTATCCTACTCAGCAACCGGATGACCAGTCACTGATCAAGCCTGAACCGGCAGCCCCATCATAGACGTCCAATTCGTTGCACGTGCCTCTGAGAACTCCTAGTGGCCTTGTGTCCCACCCTCCTTTGTATCCTTACCTACCATCTCTTTTGTATTTTCCTCTGCAATTGGTGGCAATGCAATCAATGTCAGATGCCACAACTTTTGCTTTTAGCCCAACTATTGGCCCCCTTTATTACCTTTCTGGAGTTTCGTCAAACAAGGCATGATGTCATTACCTTGGACAAAGGTAAACGTATGAAAGCACCCAATCAATTAGCTTCATTTTCAGATGAGGTGAACTTCTTTTTCAAAGTTATCTATGGTTAGCTGCTCTTCCCCCATTTTGTTGTGGGATTGTGGGGACTCCCTTTATCCTTTACATAGTGGATGGTGGGGGCGTTGTAAAAGTAAACCAACTGGTTGTTGTAACGTGTAATGTAATTTTAGTATATTATTGCAATGGATAGTTGAAGTTGCTCTCCTCCCAAAAAGTTCTGAAAATATGATTTGTGCCTTTGCTGTACTTTTTGTCTTTTATGCGTTTGAGTGTGGACTGTAGATTTCTGGGAAAAAATAACTGGGTTGTAGATCACACCTACACCAGCTAGTAGGTCGAGGCAAGTGTTAACTGGCTCGGATGATAGCGAGCTTGTTCACTCAAAGTTCCTTTCAGTTGATACTATCAGAAAAATTGTTTGGGACTTTAATTTCCCATGCCAAAGACAAGTGAAATTGTTGAAGTCAGTAAATAACCATTGCTTGATCCTCGTACGGGGAGGTCTTCATAATATTCTTGACTAGTTCTGAAATTTCAAATTTACTAGAGATGTACTGTAAAAAGTGAGTTAGATTTGGCCCCTAATAGGGACGTACAGAGTTACGTTCAATATTCTAGTTAATATATTTTTTCTTGGTCGGTGGCAAGAAGCAGGCTACTAGAGTACTATTGCTATTGTTTTAGATATTGGCGCAATGACTCATAAACCTAATTTACACACTAATATAATAGTAATAGTTTCCCCTCATCATATTTCCTATTTCAAAAAAGAAACAAGACCTGAAAAGAGAATCCAAAACAAGGATTTTAATCTAGCTAAACCAGGAATAAACAATGAAAAATGCATCAGAAAACAGTTAAGTAAAAAATCAAAGGGATTAATCTCAAAAACTTGAGACTTGCTAACGCGTGATAGTTCCCAAAGACCCAAAAAAGATGGTACTTCTTAGTACGTATTAGCCAAGTGAAAGAGATATTGCACGGACAATTTTGAGAAAATTAATTCAATAACAAAATCCATTTCTAGTTAAGTGCAAAATCTTTCTAGCAATTAGAATTCTTTACAAAAGGACATAGTTGTGGTTCGCCGTCCAAGAATGTTAGTAAAAAGAAAAAAAAGTAGTCCGGTGCACTAAGCTCGCGTTATGGGTCGAACCATAAGGGTTTGTTGTAAGCAACCTTACTTTGCATTTCTGTCAGAGGCTATTTCCACAGCTTGAACTCATGACCTCTTGGTCATATGACAACAACTTTAACATTTACTCCATGGCTCCTAAGGCCTCCTCTTCTGTGCTATACCTCCATAACCATTTCATGAGCAAGCTCTTGTTATGCACTGAGAGATTTCTGATACCCATACCTCCTTTATCTTTTGTGAGAGTTACCTTTTCCCATTTTACCAAATGAAACTTGTGGTGATCACTGTTGCCTTCCCACAAAAATCTTCTTCTTTTATCTACTTTTGCGGATTACATGCACCTGGACAGAAAGATCCTAAGAAGCTTCACTGTTCCCTGGGATTGGCTTTGGGCCTTTCCTGAGCAGCTTAGGTGGCTTCACAACTTTCCTGGATTGGAACAGTGACATAAAATAAATTGGAATATTATCCAACACACTATTGATCTAAGTTGCCTCCCAAAGACATATATTGCGACTGCCCTGTTGCTAATTTATTCTCAATCTTCTCTATACCCCCCTCTGCCAAACATGTGTACTCTAGTATTTTGACCCCAGGGGAAGGCCAAGATATGTACCAGTTCCTGTACATTTGCTACTGTATTCACTGGGTAAATAACAGATTTGTTTAGGTTTATGTGCAGCCCAGAAATTGCTTAAAAAACAGAGCAAAACAGTCTTAAGTATCTCACTTGGTTATTTTCCGCACCATAAAAATAGGATGCTTGAAATATGTGCATGTAGGAATTCTTGCAATTCGTCTTTTGAGATAGCATACTTGAGTTGGTTTGTCTGAAGGACCTAGCTCTTTGAGAGCTGATCATAACCTTAAGTTGGGTCATGACAGAGTAAATGTCTATTTGATGGACTAAACCCCATGTTGCCGTTAGTCCATTGTCCCTTTTTATTTAACCATCTGTTCGGAGCTAGGCTCGACTAATATGGATTCACGTTGACTAAGCCTACTAAGTGGGGCAACGAACTCTCTACCACGAAAATTCTCCATTCTAAAGGCTCGAACCGAATACCTCTGTTAAGTGCAGTTGCATTCATTACCTTCAGCTTGGAGCCTACACACATATATACATATGCACACGACGTGCTTGTTGACCAATCTTGATTCTCTTTTTTTTATTTTAAGATTCCACCAGAATGTTATATCAGTTACACGAGAAATAATACAATTGAAAAGAAACCTGGCCTTTGAAGTGCCATACAATTACAGAGGTTTCAGGCCATTTCAACAGAAAAGCAATAGACAACATATAGTTTATACATTTGGTCCCCTGGTACCAAGTTGCAACAACATTTCAAGCATGCCATCCGAGACACTAGAGTTGCCAACTAGCAGATAGTGGTTTGAAAATCTTAGTCATCATTATCTATATCCGATACAACCTGCAGATCCAATGAACTACTTGCACCTCATAAACCAAAGACTAAGTGTTTTTTGTGGCTCATTAGTAGTATATCCCTTTTGATACAAACAAATCATGAGTACGATCTTTGAACCTTTTTATTTTTATTTGTGTCGCTGAATTTGTTGATGTTGTTATCACATTGCTTCAACATTTGAATTTTCAGAATTAGTATTATGCGAAGTGACCTCACGATGTCTACAAAATTTTTCTTTTCTCATAAGCTTTACACCTAAAATAATATTCCAGAAACCATACTCTTTAACTTTTCAATTTCAATGATTTTTACTGAAGGGTCTTGAGTTTTTGTTAACGTCAATTGATAGCAAAAATGATCTCTATCATGCCAAACTTCCTAATTTCACAGAACTATCTCTACCTTGCCAAACATTTTATATTTCTTAAACTTAAAAATGAACGGGAGCCATCAATTTAGTAGAAATATGGTACATGCTAAAAAGAAAATCAATGCTAGTCTGTTTAAGTGCAAAACAAAAATGTTTTGAAATGTGTGGTTCAAAACAAATCTTATATAAATGTGTGACTGTAAATCATCTCATAAAGTTAAATTATTTCTAAATATAACGATCGTTTTGGCCCCCATCCCATAAACCCCCTACCCCTTTATATTTATTTTTAACTCATAAGTTAGTATATTTACACTTTAACCCTATTTCTCAACTATAAATACCTCATTTTCTCACAAATTTTCCTACCATCTCTCTCTACAAGTCTACATTGCCTACTAAATATTATATTTTATATGCTATTTTCTATCAAAGTTCAAAAATTGGGGGTGAAGTTGGCAACTAGCTTGAGGATCATCGAGCAAAATTTCAATTTTCAACCTCGATTACACGTCGACGTTACGTCGTCATGTGGTACCTTCGTTCCTTCTTTAAATTATTATTATTACTTAATTTTAATTATCGTACTTAATTTTATTGTCTTTAATTATTTATTTGCATAATTATAATGGAACGAAGTGGACATTTTTCTGGTACAGGTACTAAGGGTAACAGGGGTAAGAGTGCATCTTGTAGTAAACCTAATTACGATGATTTCACCCATATAGGCGAAACTAATTTTTTTAATGTTAATATTAATATACTATTAGATCATGAGGTATATTCTACGTCTGAACCAAATTTTAATTTAGAAAATGAATTAGAAGATAATTTAGATAACATACCCACTAGTGCACCTCCACCTCAGGCTCAGACTGAGTCTCAACCTGAAACTGAAACTCGAATGCCTCATATTCCCCCTAGTATGAGTCGAGACAAAAAATAACGAAAATTAAAATCAGTTGCATGAGATTTCTTTATAGGGACATTGATAATCAACTAGTTATATGTAAAATTTGTAGCGAAGTTTATAAATTTAAAACTGAAAAGGTCAAGGTGGGACGGGAGGTTTAATGAGACATGTAGAAAACTCTTACAAAGCAATGTATAACCAATACCTGGCTGAAAAATTGGGTGTGCAAATGCCTTCTGAGTCGGGACAAGGTTCACATAGTGTTCCCGACCAAGTACAAGGTCGAATTAACCCGATGACGGGGGAATTATAGGTCTTAAATATGATAAACACAAAGATAGGAATAATATAGCAAAATTAGTTGTTGTGGAGGGTTTGCCTTTTTCATTTCCTTCGTATCCTGATTTTATTCATTACATTCGAGAAACATATAATCTTGCTTTTAACGGTTTTCCTAGATCAACTGTTAGAAGAGATGTTTTTAAATTTGCACATGAATATCAACAATTTTTATGTTATGCATTGTATCATTTTAATAGCAAAGTAGTATCACTCCTGACATAGGCCGTAGTACTAACAGTAATGATTATTTAAATGTTACATGTCATTGGATATATCAGAATTGGTCTATGCAAAAACGTATATTAACATATAGATATATTGATGAAAGGCACACTGGAGCTTTTATTTCAAGAAATATTCATGAAATTTGTAAATATTATGAAATTCCTAATAAAATTATGACTATCACATTTTTAGAGAAATTTTTTCTAGCTACTAAGAAATTTTCTGGGATTTATTATCATACTATTTCATCTCTGTTATTTTATATAACTCTAATATTTTTGTTACTTAATGAATATATGGAAAACCAACTTACAAGCCAGCTATTAAAAATGTTTATAAAATTTTAAAAAATAATTTTTTCTATTCCCACTATTTATTTTATTGATGCTGTATTAAATCCTACTATTTAAGTAGACGGTTGTAAAACACTTGTTGAAACGATTTATGAAAGCTTAGAAATACTTCCAACATACCCAACTGAAGAACCAACTAACGAACAACTAAAGAAGAAGTTATGTCTAGCATACACACTGAATGCATATATATATATATATATATATATATATATATATATTACCAAGATCAAAGTGTAAATAATCAACCGGCTTATGTACCATCTTCTTCTACTTCACTGCAACCTAATAAAAGACATGTTGTTTCTGCTTTTAGTATTCAAGGCCTTAGAAATAGAATGTATAGTGATTCAAGTTCTTCACAAATTAGCGAGTTTGATATTTATGTTTTGCAGGGTGTTGTACCGCACAAATCAATTGTCAATGAAGATGGATGTGAAGACTTGCTGAAATACTGGAGGGAGAATGAGAAGACATTTCCGACACTATCAAAGATGACCCAAGATGTGTTGAATATTCAAGTGTCATCAACAGCTTTTAAAAGCGTTTTTTTCTGCTGGAAGATTTCAAATAGGAGAGCACATACACTCATTGGCAGGAGACAGCTTGGAGATTGCAGTTTTATTAAGAGATTGTATTAGAGCGGAGCGTAGAAGGTGCGGTCAACCAGAGATCAACGAAGAAGACGACTACAACTACAACAAAATCTTATTCGAGGGAGCAGGAAGCGATGTCGAACAATTTGACCAACAACTTCCAATTCCAACAGAAGATCCTCAAGAGATTGTGAGGAAATTTGAAAGAGTATGGTTGACTATATAATTTTAATGCAATTTTACTATGAGATTTGCAACTTTTGAACTACGAAACAAAGTTGAAATTTTGAAATTGTATTACAAAATAAATCATATTTTTATTAAATAATATAAGAGGCACAAAAATAGCCTTGTGATTTTTCATTCACTATCTTGTTCAATTATTTAAGTGCTTAAATATATATATTTTAAAAAAATTAAGTGTCTAAAAAAAATTAAAATCCCCCCAAATCTCCCTGCCCGACCCGACCGGTCCCGTCCCCTCTTCCGGCGTGATGTGGAACGGGACGAGACCTCTTCCTGCCCCGCCTATCCTGGCCCGCCAAGACCCGGTCCTGACCCCCCAAATCCCGTCCCCCCAATCACGCCCAGTCCCACCCCCACGCAGTCCACTGGCCACCTCTTAGACAAGCGTCCTGACTTGAGAGATAAATGTGGGTTTGCATGTATAGATTTAAAGCAAATTCTGTGCTTGGTATAAAACATCTTTAACTTGGAGTTCTCTCAAGTGACATACAGCTAATGTAGGAAGCTAACATAGATCATTTTTGGTAAACCCGGAGGTGGTATAAGATTTGAGTGCAAAATCGCTGGAAAAATAGTAACAGGATAATTTTTCCAGGAGCTGGCTCCTGAAATTAGAGAAGTCCAAAAACAGAAGTTGGAGGAACTCAAAAAGCAGCAAGAGCTTCAGAATCGTCTGGCTTTGGAACGCAAAATATTTCTTTGCAACAGGAAGGTTAAGTTTTTTGGCTTGCAACTTCTTCTCTGTTTTATACATTTGATATGCTTCCACATGTTACGTTCTAGTGTCAGAATTGATTCATTAAGCTTCAATTTATGGGCAGAGACGTTTGGAGAAACAGCAGCGCACTTCATCTGGTAAGGCCCAAGAAACAGAAATTGCTGAACAACTTGCTAAATTGAAAGAGGACCTTGAATAATTTACCTGTTTCTTGTGTTCTTTGGTTTCCATCTCCGGTTGAGTTCGACTAATGATCTTTTCACTGAAGCAGTCTGGTCCAATATTTAGACTTTAGTCCATTTTCTTTCCAAAGAAAGAAATTAATGAGAAGTACAAAGTCAAGTGTTTTCTTCTGAAATATTATCGTTGATGCCATTTGTTTTTTGCTAGTGCGAGCATTAGGTCTTCTTATCATCTCAATTTGGCACTTTCATATGATGAAGATGCAATAGTTAGCCTAGATTTGGGGTTCCTTTTAAGAATTTGCTAATGCGAAGACCATGCACCTGCTGTAATGGCCAACTCAGAAATCTACCTTTTATAATTGGTTTCTCAAATAGTATAATAGAACTTATGACGTCTTTGCTAGTGTAAATTTAAACATATTGGTCATTTTTTGTCTTCTCACTGATAATGAACTATTTAATCGCAGTTCTTTCCCAAAAATGAGAAATATGTACCCTTGTTTTCGGGAGGTGACGAGCAAGATATTGTTGACAAAAGATGTAACTACGGGAGCAAATTAAAGCAAATATAGTTGCTGCTGCAGCAAGTGGGAAAGATTTGGAAGGTACTACGCTGTTTTCACATTAGTTTTGACTAGCTCCACATAGAGTTCCTTTTGTTTTAAAGATGTGTATTGCAACACCTGGTACGGTCAAAATCTGTAACTAAAAAACACTACATAACAGAATATCTGTGTAAGCTGATTTTATCTTATCTTAGCTGCTAAGTGATCAATCCTAAATGAATATTTTTTTCTCAGATAAAAAAGAACTAAATGAATCTTTCCATTTTCTCATTTTAAGCATTTGGATATATGCAAGACTATCAGTTATATGAAACATGAACAAGAGCCTTAAAATATTATTTTTTATAGAAAAAAGTGCGCTTTGGTTGATGGTTATGTAGTGTTAGTTTGTTATAGGTATTCAAATTAGATATTCTCATCCATGATTCTGAATGCTGAATTGTGAACAAGATCTTGGTTAGCTTCAGAGATGTGTAAGCATAATTTTTGGAGCAACATTTGGAAACCTTATTGCCTTAATTAAGGACTTACTTTTAAGAAGCTCTTAAGATTTAGCAGATCTGAGAGCGGGAGATGGTTTTTGTGTCAGAAGCTGCAACATATTGACCTTCAGTCGGGTTTAGTAGATGGAGCTTTTAGATGGAACTTCAGTTGCTCTTCTCATTTGTGTGCTTGTTAATTTCAAATTTGGTATTGGCAACATTGTTCTAATCGACTGGAACTGACCCCTCGACTTGGGCCTTTCCTAACAGAAACAGGGAGCGAAGATGATGAGCTTCATGATTTAAGCGATGATGGTTTCTTTGAAGGTGGAAGCTCAAGTGAAGATGCTGATGACGAGTCGACTGATAAAAGTGCAAGGTACTTGTCCTCAAAAACTACTCCCACCGTTTCAATTTATGTGTCTTACTTTCTTTTCTAATCTGTTTCGAGAAGAATGTCATTTTCTATATTTAGTAGCTCTTTAAATCCAATATCCTACACGGCATATTTAAGACCATAAGATTCAAAGGGCATTTTGGTACATTATACACATCTTTAGTTTAAGACCACAAAGTTTAAAAGTTGTCTTTACTTTCTTAAACTTTGTGCGCAGTCAAACTAAACACATAAATTGAAATGGAGGGAGAAATTGCTATTGACTTCATGCTTGCGCGACTTAGAGATGGACTGAAGTCTATAATGTGTGCAAGGGGAATTACGACATTATATCAAGGGTCAACAATTTTCTTGTGATGTTGTTTGATGTATTAGTGTTAGATTTTAGAACATAGTAGTATGAGCTTGGCAGTGAAGTTAGTACTAGTTAATTTCCAACTAGAAGGTGGTGTATCCATCCTCTTCTGAAACTCAATGGAATGAAGTAGGGATACAAAAACCAATATCCTCCTAAAAGGCTAAAACTCAATGAAAGTGAGTCGAGAGACGGAAACCAATAAAAGTCGCAAGATTCAGGTTGAGTCCACTTGTGAACACTTTGTTCTAGACTTTTCATTTTCTTAAAACAAACAAGCAACAACAACTACGCCTCTGTCCCCGACTAGTTAGCGTTCACCTCCCACTTCTTAAAATGAAACTGGAGTCCCTCTGGGGTCTCTAGAAGGCGATTAGTATAGAGAGAATTCTCATTATAGGGAGAATTCTAATACTTTTTTATTGCAGAGAACAAGCTTCTAGTGCATCTGGGAAAGCAGCTTCTAGCATGTCCAGCGATTAAAGGAATCAGGTCTCTCAATTGGAATTTTCTACTTTTGCTGCTGGAAGTTGACTTTGTAATTTAATATCAACATAGTCTCTTACGATTTGAAATGGTGTATGCAGAAGCAAGTATCTGCTCGTGCTCTAATGCCGCCACCTCGTCCTTCGAGCAAGTGTTTTAGTCATTCAACAAATAAAAAATCACTGTTTGGAGGATCTACAAGTAAGAAACCTTTTCGTGATATGTCAACCTCCAGCAACACATCAGACAGCATTAATAGATCTAGCTTCAGAAAGGGAAGACCTGCAGATTCACTCACAGGCAACAGTGGCAATATCAGCTCCAACTCTGATGCTCGAAAACCCAAAAGAAAGAGGAGACCAAAGAAGAAAAAACAACAGGTTGTTAATTCTGAATGCAATGCGGCTTGTCCTTCCTGATCATCATAATGCATACTCAATTTCAAGTTCACTTGGCCAACTCCTTAGTTAACTATGTCCTACTTTTGGTCTTTGGGCACATGACATACTGAAGACATTGCACAAGCATGAGGCTAAAAAATTCAAAACAATAAGTTGAAGTATTCATGTTGGAAAAAATTGAGAATAGTCTAGTTCAGTTATGTCGGGTTCTAAAACATGAGCGCATACACATAGTCAGAGTTGTTTGGGCATGGAGTGGGAAGAACTGGAATATCCACTCATACATATATAGTGCATACTGCCTAGCGGAATATGTTGAAGTATATTTTGCCTCATGCTGTTGTGTCCTCGTACCCTTGAAATATAGGTGGAAGAATCAGTCTAATCTTCTTTACTTGTCCATTGTTGAAATACCAGATGATAATAGTCTGGTTTAAAATAGGTAGCCTGTTTGTGGTACTCTTTTTGAGTTACTTGGTAGGTCTTTTCTGGAGTTTAGTTCTACATAGAGGTGGAAGATAGATATATAGAAATTTATTATAGTGCATCTTCAAGTTCTTGAATCTTGAATACTGCTGTACACAACTTCAGCACCTTCGGTATAAAATACAGAATCCTTAAACTGTATATTTTGACACTCCTTTGACTTATGTTTCGGTTAACATTCATAACTAACTTGGTTCCTTTTTTACAATTTTCTCAGGCTTGAATCAAGTTCGTATAGCTGCAAATACGTTGTTGCCGCTTGTTTGTACCAGAGTTCTGAGGACAATTGAAATGCCTCTTATATTTCAAGAATTAGATAGCAAGTTGTTGAGGCTACATATGTTTGAATACCATCTGTTTAATATTGTCTTCGTTTTACTGTTGTAAACACTGCTTTAATCTCCAATCGCTTACACCAGTACCTCCCTCAGTTTTCTCCAAAGGGGTGAAAGAAATATTTAATTAGTTTGTTAAGACGCTATAATTTCCAAGTACGTCACTTCTATTTTTCATAAGTAAAAATATGTGTATCTACTTGGAGACATCATCAGTAAAATGACAAGACTCATTGACATATTCTTCACGGTTTAAAATTCCTGTTCAGACATTTTTGTGAATTAGTTGTAACAATTCGGCTTTCTTTTGTCATTGATTTGTCAAAATTCTTTCAATCATCGAGCATTTTTCTTGTACAAATGACTCTTAACACAACGGTTATTCTTAACGAGGAAACAAAAAAAAAACTGAATTTTTTTGTCTAGCGGATAATCTTAATTTGTTTATTTTTCTCTGGTATACAAGTTGGCAATATCTTATGATTCAAACAAAACAAATAGTTGTGTTTAAATTTCCATCGCACACTACTTCATGCACAACTAAACCACTTATGATAGAATTTCAGGGAATAATAACTCCTATTTTCAAGTGTTGAAAATCATCCATATAAATAAGAATCTAGTGGGCAAAAGATTTTAAGATAACATAGGGTCATAAGGTAGTAACTAATTGATATACATAGGGTCATAAGGTAGTAACTAATTGATATACATAGGGTCATAAGGTAGTAACTAATTGATATACATAGGGTCATAAGGTAGTAACTAATTGATATACATGTTAATGGATAAAGAGTTGGTAAAAGATGGGACATATATACATGTATACACTTGAGAAATTGTAAGCATAAGGACGTCTGTCCAATTTTCACACGAAATCTTTTCTCTTTGAAAATTTTCGTTTGGCATAAGTTCATGCAAAATCTTTCTTCTTGCTTATTACACAAACAATACATAAGCCGTTTCGTTGTGGTATTGGAGCAATTACTTCCGCATAAGGAAAAAACTAGTTGCATAAGAAAAAAGATCATAACTAATGCAACGTTTGGTTAACGATATTAAATAATAGTCATACTAATTTTTGCATGAATTATGTATCATTTTATACAAGACAAATTTAGAATAAAAATATATTTATTAGCAATGCGTGATTAAACTGTTTAAAAAAGTACTTTTTAAAATAACTTTTTGTGTTGCTCGCGCCTTCTTGTGCAATTTCTGGTGTTCGAAGGATTGTTACATTGGATTCCAAGTGCTTTTGTTTTTTTGTTTTTTTGGGGTCAATAAACAGTATATAATTAAGAAACCCCTCCCCGCCCTATCCCAGAAAAAAATATTACTGCAGCTCTGACATAGTGTAAGTAATGAAGATTTAATTAAAAAGGTACCTTTGCTCTGTCAAGTTTTTACACTTGTTATAATGGGGAAATTACATTCTATGTGCACGGTGCTGACAACTATATTATAAAAATGATTCATATATATAATATCAGTGTAATTTTGATAATAAATTATTTATCATTTTATCATATATGTTAGTATTAATGATTGCATATTAAATTAAATTATATGTAATTACTTTTTAATTGATCTAATTATATAAATATTTTATTATAATAACAATGGGTAGAACTTAAACTCTTCTTGAATACAATACAAAATATGCAAAAAGTATTCTAAATGTTGATATTGAATTTGGTGTTGTGACATTTGACCTAACATATCCTCTGAAGTACTGTTGTTGAATGCATAAAATGTTGGGATAAATGTCACAACATTCAGACCAACATTTTTTTGTAACAGTTTTGTCTTACTTTACGATAAGCAGTAATAATTTTACTGAGTGGTAAAAATGACTTAGCTGTGTAAAACGTGGGAGAAAGAGTTAAAGCTTGGGGAAGAAGTCGAGTGAAGAACAAGTCAACGTTGTTGAGATTTCGACTCCATGATCCTCTCCAACAAACACACAACTGCCTACCTTTCTCTTAACCTCATCAACATATCAATGAGTCTTTCATGGAAGACTCTCTACTATAATAAAGAGGCCACAACAATGAATCGATCATCCAAAATTAACTTACAAAAATACCAAGAGAACTCTCGGAATTTCAATTTAGAAATCTGAATCACAAGTGTTACCTGAGTGTGTTGACAACATTCTGTCAAACATTACAATTGTTGTTTAGATTCTAGATTAGTTTTGTATGAAGCGATTGTAATAAGAGGTTGTCTATGTCTACTTAGATAGATTTTTCAGGCAGAAGTCATATGCGACTTCATCTTTTAATTCCTTTTCATTTTATATTGTTTATCTGTAAAGAAAGGAATTTGTAATTATATATATATATATATATATATATATATATATATATATATGATCATTGATCATCATAAGTTATATAATATATATAACTTATGAAAATTTTAAACCTTTGTGTTCTTTTCTTTTCCGCTGCAGTTTACTCTAAAAGCATTTCTGTTTTATCGAAGTGTTGTCACTTGTGACAAACGACATTATCGCTGACATTCGATTTATTTCATCTCTTGTTTTTACTTTATGTAACCTTTGACCCCTTTCACTAAATAATGCAAAAATTGAAAATAGTAGCAGGCTAACTGAATTCAAGTGAATCATTTCATATCTTTTCTTAAAAGCATCCAAAATAAGTAAGAGATTTTATCAAAAGAATAAGATGTTAAAAAATAATAAGGAAAAGATCAGTTAAAAAAGGTTACTTTAATTACTTAAATTACTGTCAAATTGTTTGGTGAAGTGTGAACAATTGCAACTATTACCTCGTAAATCTCTCCTCAGCATGTGTTAATTAAATGTATCTGGACAGTGAGTGAAGAATAAGATTTGAGATATTGATTAAGAAGTAATCAAGTTGTTAACTATTTAGTTATTTTCAGTTAACTTTTGTTTGCTTTATGTAGGCACAGGGCTCCAAGATAACTTATTTTTTAAGCCTTACAATTCGTTTACAAACATTAAAAATAAGTAGCAAAGCACAAGAAATTTTCTTGATTGCTCGATAAGATTCTTATGAAAAGTTTTAATTATTCGATAATGTATTCTGTCCTCCAACTAGCAAACATGATCCTTAAGAAAGACTTTGAATTCTTATGTCAAAAGCCCCCTCTCCATCCTGAAAAATAATTACCTATTAACCCTGATTAACAACAACAACAACAACATCAATAACATACCCAGCGTAATTCCACAAGTGGGCTCTAAGGAAGATAGGATGTACGCAGATCTTACCTTTACTTTTTGCGGGGTAAAAAAGTAGTTTTCAATAGACCCTCGACTCAAAAAAAACGTACTCAATGCAGTATTCACACAAAAATAACCCTGATTAAGTGCTGAAAAATTGTACTATACAAGTATTTTATTTGCTTGGTATAAACACGGTGTGAATAAATCTTTTCCCAACCCTGATGAAGAGTTTTACATCGGACTCTCACGGGATGGATTATATTGCTTAGATAATGATCGCCTATTGAGCTAGCTTTTAAGTGAGTTAGGCTCTAGATTCATTTTTTTACATGGTATCAAAGCATGACACATTTTAATTCTTGTTACCCGATATTGCGCCCTCATATTAAAAATTATTCACGCTTTAGATATCGAGCCCAGGGCGTGAGGGGTGTTGAAGAGTCCCACATCGAACTCTTACATGATGGGTGATCTCTTTATACTGCTTGGACAATTCTCACCTCTTGAGCTAGCTTTTGAAGTTGAATTAGACTCAAAATCCATTTATTTACCAACCCCGTCATTGTCCACGTAAAGAAGGATACTTCTATGTATTATTTTCTTATATAAACACGCATATACAGACATATACATGCACACACGTGTGTGAAAAATTACTAAGGGTCGTTTGGTTCGGGGGCTAAGTTATTTCAGAATTATAGTTTTGGAATTACAATTCTTGGATTATTGTATCCAAACTGGGAGGTGAGATAAAATAACACCAAGTTTGATGGGATAATGTGAATATCCAAAACTAAGTGTGGGATTAAATTTATACCTAACTACCCCTAAAAGTTTCTAATAAATACTCTATTTGTCTTGTTTTATGTAATGTTATTTAAAAGGGTACGAAATTTAAGAAAAAATCTTTAAAAACTTGTGGCCTGAAATAAATTATATATGTATACATATTTGTACGATATATCATCTCATTAAGGAGTAAAATAGAAAGCTTGAATGTAAACTATTTTCAAAATATAAAAAAATATCATTTTCTTTCTAGGATAGAATAGACTAAAGAAATGCATCATATAGATTAAAACATAGAAAGTATAAAATTTCACACTCATATTTGCAAAAGTTGAAATACAAGGGTTAAACTTATCAAGTTTATATCTTTGATCTGCGTCTAAATAACTCTCTTGTAGCACCCCTCATGTAAGCCAGTAGCCAGCAGGGGCGAAGCTAGGGGCGTGACTCGTGAGGTTCATATGAATTCTCTTTATTAAAAAATCATGTTATATATACGAGGTCAAGAGATCATTTTGAATGTTTTGTATATAATAGATATTGAATCTTTATAATTACTTTGTGTGTCTATTATTTTATATTTTGAATCTATTTAGTGAAAATTCTGACTCGGTAAGGCAATGTATAAAGATACCTAAGGACAATGATAAAGTTGATAAACAAAACTAAAATCTATCACATGAATTATTGGAATATAATTAGAATCTTTTTCTCTTCCCATTAATCTTATATCTCTCTGTGTGAAATAAGGCAATTCTATAAGAATATAGGCATGTTCATTAATGGTGGATTTCTTAAATTATTAAAGACTTAAGTTTAATGCATTCCCTGCATCTGTACTTCACACATTCTGAACTTTGACCATGTCTGGTCTAGCTTCATGTGGCATTTTAAATTTTGTTCTTTTATTATTTCATATAATTGAACTTTGACTCTTTCTCGATGGAAGAAAATTTAGGTGGACAGTAAAATGATTGTTCTGAAGCAATTAAAACTTCTTGCCAACTTATTAATTAATGTAACCTCAAGTTAGAATCCAATGAACTTTGAGAAGATGATTGCAGTTTGTTTTAAGGGGTCGTTTGGTAGCTCGACAAGAAGCAAATTATATATTATTAATTTCTACATAACTAATACTATGTTTAGTAACTAGTAAAGATATATTTTATTCATGTATTAATTTCTGCATATTAATACCGCATTTGGTAGCTAGTTAGAAAGTAAATTATTTATGTATAAAATTAGTACGACGTTTGGTTTGCAATTTAGAAACACGCATAACTAATACTCCATCTATTCCAATTTATGTGGCACCATTTCCTTTTTGGTCAGTCCAAAAAAGAATGTCACATTTTTATATTTAGAAATAATTTAGCTTTATGAAATGATTTACAGTGACACATTTATATATGACTTGTTTAGGACCACACATTTCAAAAGTCTTTCTTTCTTTCTTTCTTAAACTTCGTGCTAAGTCAAATGGTGCCACATAAATTGAGACGTAAGGAGTATATGTATAAGTTATGAGGGAATCTATGCATTATTTTATGTGGGTTGGAAGATGGAATAACTAATACATGAATAAAAAGTTAGAATGACAATATTACCCTTATCACTTCTACTTAAATATTTTTATTTTCTAAACAAATATTTTTATATAATATTTTAATAATTTGTAAAAAATATATAATATTTTAATTTTAATTATAAATAAATATTTTAATTTCAAAAAGTATACTCCCTCCGTCCAAAAAAGATTGATCTAGTTTGACTTGACACAAAGTTTAAGAAATAAATGAAGACCTTTGAAATATGTGGTCCAAAATAAATCTTAGATATTTGTGTGACTGTAAATTATCTCATAAAGTTAAATTGTTTCTAAATATAGAAATGAGTCAATCTTTTTGGGACAAACTAATAAAGAAAGTAGGTCAATCTTTTTGGGACAGAGGGAGTATTATTTATTAACTTTTAATATAACAAACCAATATCCAAAGAAATAATTTATGCATAACTAAACCCTGCATAAGCAAACCCTACAAACTAATACATGCATTACTAATACCTACATAACTAATAACTATATTACTAATACCTGCATAATCTTAACCAGCTACTAAACGAACCCTAAGTTTCTAAAAACTGAGCTAGTAAATTGCAAAAGAGCGTTGTTTGAACTGTTTTTGTTACAAAATAAAGCAAAACATTTTCCAAAGATTTCTAAGCTCAAATTTTCAAATCTTACAAAAACTCAAAATACTAGAGTTTTTTTATTAGTTTCAGAGAAAATATTTGCTAAAAACCGCCAAAGATTGTGATAGGGTGGTAAGTACCTTTCTATTTTTAATCAAAGATTTCGAATTCATGCCCTGAGAATTGAGTCTTTCTTTGATAGGTAACGCTTTATCTGGAAAGTGGAACGTTCCGGCTTAAACCTATATTAGACCCAAAACGAGTACCCAACACTAGGCAGAGAAAAACCAAAAAAGAATTGTTTCCTATAAAATTTTTGTTTTGAAAACTAAAATCTATTTTGGCAAATCAAACGGCTTTCTTTTTCATTTATGGTAAATTTTTTGGAAAAAATGAATAAACGAAAAAGGAACTTTAGTTTGTAGCATGCCACACGGAAGTGCATGAAAGATTCAAAGGAAAAGCTTGAAACTTTTCTCTCTTTTTTCTCCATAGTAAAACTGATTCCTACCGGATAACTTTCTCTCTCAGCGCATGTTAGCATAATGTGCGCATCCATGGGGAAGAGAGCACGGAATCCTTTACTGAAAGCGGCGATGTCGATGGAATCCAAAGCACAAGCTCCCGTTAAACAAAGGAAGAAGGTAGGCCGGTTACCCAACTCAATTTGGGTGCAGGTGTGACCCCAAGTATGAGTAGTACATTGACAAATTTGGAAATCGATGATAAGAAGGTGGAGCAGAGTACGGGTCAAACAGGGGATCGAAGTGAATCGATAACCTTGGTTAAGCAGAGCAACGATAATGCTGGGGAGGAAATAATGTGAGAAGAGAATGTCACAAGCAAAACCAAAAACCTTGGAGAATGGGAAGCTGGGATGAATGTGTCTGATAGTTTGAAGAAGGTTCCATGGGCAGATTATATAGAAGTAAACACAGAAGTGGAGAAGAAATCATCGGTATGGGACAATTTTGATAAAACAAAGATAACTAATGCTAGATTTAAATTAGATTATGTTTCTCATAATATGCATGGTGAGAATTCTATATGTGAGATCGAATATGATGATATAAGCTCAGAATTGATGTTTTGGAAGAATGTAATCGTCTGTTATGTCCTAGGAGCATATCCATTCTTCTCAGTGATGAATGGGTAAATCCAACGACTGTGGGGAAACTAGAGATCAATAAGATATCTATGTTGAAGAATGAGGTAGTATTGGTGAGGTTTGATTCGAGTGTGGGGAAGAATGAGGTCTTTCAAGGGGGAATTTATCACTTTGACAACAAGTCATTCATAGTTAAGTCTTGGAATTCAGACATGAAATTTACTAGAGATGAGTTATATATTGTTCCAATTTAGGTTAAGTTACCTAGATTGGAATTCAAGTATTGGAGTCAAAAGGGCTAAGTAAAATAGGAATCTTAATTGGCAAACCACTAATGGTGGATGACCATACAAAGAAGAAGATGTGACTTAACTTTGCTAGGTTGTTGATTGAAGTGGATACGAAGGCTAAATTACTTGATAAGGTGCATTTCAAGAATGAAAGGGGTAACTTAGTTGAGCAGAAAATCCAATATAATTGGAAACATACTCTATGTAATCAATGTCAAAAGTATGGACATGGGGAGGAGGAATGTAGGGAAAAAAATACATGCACCAAATGCAAAAACAGGAAAGGGCAAAGGGACTGATGAAGAGAGTGTAGTAGCACCACCACAGATGAATTCAAGGTCTGATAAGGGGAAGAATAAAGTTGATGAGAAAACCAAAACTCAGCAACATGTAGAGGAAATACAGGTGGGATGGATTACACCTTTTAATCCTAAGAGAACCATACATCAAACTCATGGTGGACCTCAGAAGTCTAGCCATCAAGTGGGAACTAGACAAACTAGACAAGGTAGTCCAAAGATGCAAGGAGAGGGCCATAGTTAGCCTTTTCAATTATTGAAAGAGGAATTTCCAGTCATGCATGTGGGACAAAATGAGACTCAGAAGGGGAGAGGTCCTAATATTTCCCAGGTTGGTCATGGATAATATTATGTGCTGGATGTTAGGGGCTTGAATGCTCCTAACAAGCAAAATGAGGTAAAACTCCTTTGTAATAAAGAGTCTATTGGCTTGATGGGCATAGTGGAGAATAATATTAAGATTAATAAGATTGATATGATGGCAAGCATAATGTTTGGAGGATGGCAGTATCTTTCAAATCTGGATCAACATTATAATGGTAGAGTGTGGGTGACTTGGAGACCTGATATGTTCCAAGTTCATCCAATTAGTAGCAATGCACGGGTCATCACCTGCCAGGTGATGCATGCAGTTTTACAAAATGCTTTCTTGTTAACAATGATTTATGCATTTAATACAAGGGAAGATAGGAAGAGTCTATGTCAATATTTGGAAAATATAAGTACATGTACAAACCAACCATGGATACTTATGGGTGATTTTAATTATGTTTTACACTTGGATGATAGGATATGGGTAATGCAATTAGTATGGCTGAGATTCTGGATTTCCACAATTGTGTGGAGAAATATAAGTTGAGAGAATTGTCATTCCATGGTAATAGATATACATGGAGTGATAAGCAGGGGGATATGATGGTATACTCAAAAATTGATTGGGTGTTTATAAACAATGATTGGTTGAACAATATGCCAACATTTAGTGCACAAATCCTTCCAGAATGGATAAATGATCACAGTCCAGTGAAAGTAGATGTAGTAGATGGGCCAAAAAAACTAGGCAACCTTTTAAGTATTGTAATATCTAGTCCAGTCACCCCTGCTTCCTGAATAAGGTGGAGGGAGTGTGGCAGAAAACCATAGAAGGGCATATGATGTTGAAAGTAGTAAAAAAGTTGAAGTGGTTGAAGAAGGAATTGAGAAGACTGAATGGTGAGCATTTCAGGAATATTATTATAGAGGCTGATGAGGATAGGTTAGCATTGGACAAAGCTCAAAAGGAATTGCTAGTATGCCCATTAAATACAGGGTTGCAATAAATTGAAAGAGAGATATATATCAAGTTTAGAAGATCATCTTACCCGGCTGAGATGTTCTTGCAGCAAAGGAGTAAGGCTAATTGAATAAAATTATGGGATGATTGCACCAAATATTTTTTCTCAGTCACCAAGCACATGAAACTTCAACAAATAGTAGTACAACTAAAGGATACCCAAGATGTCCTACAGTCTGATCAGGAGGCTATTGCTAATATTTTTATGGAGTACTATAAAGGGATGTTGGGCAAGAAAGCAGAAGGAAAAGTCCCAGCATGTGTAATGTTCCTGAGAAATGGCCACACCTTGACAACAACTGAACAAATTGAGTTGATCAGACCCTATACTCCTAAGGAAGTGAAGGAAATAATATTTAGTATTGGCAGAAATAGAAGCCCTGGACCAGATGGTTATGGGAGTGGGTTCTTCCAAGATGCATGGGGAGTGATAGGAGAAGATATCACTAAAGCTGTGTTGGGATTCTTGGAGAATGGAAAGTTGTTGACGCAAATCAATGTTGCCATCATCACACGGATACCTAAGGTAAAAGTACCATAGTATGCTAGCCAATTCATGCCAATATCTTGTTGCAATATATTGTACAAATGCATATCTAAAATGATGTGTGTAAGGTTAATGAAGACTCTAAAGGTACTAATAGCAGAGAATCAAGCAGAATTTGTGAAACACATATCACTGATTCATAATGTACTAATATGTCATGATCTATTGAGACATTATACTAGGAAGACCTCTCATAGATGTCTCATGAAAATTGATTTAAAGAAAGCCTATGACATGGTTAGTTGGGAATTCATTGAGAAAGCTCTGAGAGAATTTCGATTTCCAGAACCATTTACAAAATTGGTCATGACTTGTGTTACTTCTCCTACATTTATAGTGAAGGTGAATGAGGTGGGACATAGTTATTTTGCAGGGAAGATGTGCCTAATACAAGGTGATCCTATGTCACCCTTGTTGTTTGTAATTGTGATGGAGTACCTATCCAGAGTACTTAAGAAAATGAGTGGATTACCAAACTTCAGGTTTCACCCAATGTGTAAAACCACTCAGTTAACACACTTGGTGTTTGCAGATGATCTAATGGTGTTTTGCAAAGGCATTATGGCTTATGTATCTAGAGTTATGGAAGCACTTGATCACTTTAGTAAAGTGACAGGGTGGAGGCAAATTGTGACAAGTCTAATATCTTTTTGGCTGGGCTGAGTAATGACACTATGAAGAGCATATTGTTAAGGACTGGATTTACACTAGGTACCCTACCAATCAAATACCTAGGATTGCCTTTATCATCCAAGAAGTGGAGTACAATGGAATGCCAACAATTAGTGGATAAGATTACAAGCAGAATCGACAATGGTTATTGTAAGCGGATTTTTTATGCATGTAGGCTTGCAAATCATAAATGTTGTGTTGTTCTCTATATATGATTTCTGGGTTGAAGTATTCATCCCACAAAGTGTATTAAAAGAGGTGGATAGAAAATGAAAGGAATACTTATGGGGTAGTAAAATGGAGAAGAGAAAAATGTCCCTAGTGGCTTGGGAAGTAATATGTGTTCCTAAGAAATATGGTGGACTGAATATCAAGAGTTGTAGGAATTGGAATATTGCTTCAGTAGGGAAGTTATTATGGCAGGTGGCAAGCAAGAAAGATGTATTATGGGTAAAATGGGTACATGAAGTGTATATGAAATCTTGTAAAGATATCTGGGAGTATAAGCCTCCCCAAGATAGCAGTTGGTATTTGAGGAAATTAAACTCCATGAAGGAGCAGATGAGAACTTGGTATTCTAATAGGCAATATACATTCACAGCTAACTGAGTGTACTCTGTTACCAACATTTATATGATCATGTTGGAGCTCCATCATGTTATCTAAGCAGAGATTTATACTATGGTTAGCATATATGAACGGATTATTGACAAAGATAAGGCTTCGGAAATTGAACATACCAGTGGAAGATACAAAGTGTTGTTTATGTACTGCAGATACTGATGAAACACAATTGCATTTGTTTGGCAACTGCACATGGATTACAAAACTTAGAGATGAGCTCTCAAAGTGGTTGGGCATACCCATTAGATAGTGTGAAGTTAAGGCAGGGATACAGTGGATCAAGAGGAGACATTTGAGATAATGCAAGAATGAGATAGTTACAGCAGTATGGGGAGCTATGGTATATCATACATGGCAAGCTAGGAATAGGAAAGTGTTCACGAAAATGGATGCAGATATGAGTTTTGTTAGCACTCAAATACATAAAGAAATTAGAACAATAATAAAAGTAGTTAGAGGCTCAAAGAGGGCACTTAGATGTCAACACTGGATAGGAAAAATCTGTAATTAGACTAGTTAGTTGGTAGTTGCTGATTTGTTTGAGATTTAGATGATGTACTACAAACTTCCTAGAAGGTGGTAGCTAATCACTAGATACTCCCGCATGTGTAATTATTTTGACAACAATGGTAATACTTCATAGTTGATTACCAAAAAAACTGATTCCTACTTATCTTGATGAGCATATGTGTAAAGAATAGGCGAATTTAATGTAGGGCCCACTATCAAAAATAATAATTGGGACGGGTCCTGCTCTGATACCATGTAAAAAATGGATCTTGAGTCTAACTTAATCTCAAAAACTAATTTGTGACGAGAGGATTGTCGAAGTCCATATAAACAGTCCACCATCCCTCACACCACCGATGTGAGATATTTTAACACTATGAAATCTAGCGGAGTTCATTGGACCAAATATGCAGCAATTAACTATTTACAGGTTTTTAGTTTTTATTGGAACACTTAAGATTGTTTTCTTTTGGTTTTGGTTTATATTTTGATTGTAAGAACAATCTTAATGTTATTGAGTCCATATAAGTTCACCTTTGGATGTAAAGATTGAAATTAAACACAATCTATTAACATATGCTTGAACCTTCGACTAAGAGTTGATAAAATATTTCATCTTTCCCTTTTTCTCTGGATATCCTCTTACTTCTTGTTGTAGGTATGAAGTGGAGGACAGATTCGAGCAACGGGAATGAAAAAAGTTCCTTTTGTAGAAAATTTGTTATCTTTTTAGTGAATCTGTCCGGCACAAATTCACTGTAGGAAGGATTTTCCATTTTTTCTGTAGAAAATTTGTTGCTTATCTCTTTAATGTATCTATTCGGGCACGAATTCAGAATATTGTAGGAAGGACTCTCCATATCCTCTTATTTCTTATGGTAGGTATGAAGTAGAGGTCAAGTTCGAGTAATGAAAATGAAAAAAAGAATTGTATAAAATTTGTTATTTACCTCTTTAGTGAATCTATCTGGCACGAATTCGGAATATTGTAGGAAGAAGAGGAAAGGAACTAAGGAAGGGTGTTATATTCCTCACTTCAACTCTGGTGTTTTTCTTTTCTTTTGCCTTATGTAATATAACAAGTTCAACAATCAAGTATTCTTATTTATTGAAATAAAGGGTGTTTCATAATACTGATGATGTTTTAGAATTACCAATTCTTGGTAATAAAACACTCCCTTTTTTTGGTTTATTTACTCGAAGTCATCATTCATTCTTGTTTTAAGTAATTCTCGTTATGATATCTTAGGCACCAAATCAAATGGAATCATTATCATCATTGCAAAAACAAAAACTCTGTTCAATATGAAACAGAGGAAAATATAACAGTTTGCAAGATGTTGAAGAATAAAATCAGCTCAGATCCAAGAACTAATTTGAGAACCAGAAATACTATTTAACTGTGAATTTGTACAATTGCCTCCTTATAGCAACATAAAAAACATATATACTAGTTATACTTTGTATATCTGATGGGATTATCCAAAACAGAAACAGAAAATAACACTTGCAGGATCTTTAAACCACCATGGTTTGCCTTTCCTGCTATATATATATATATATATCATTGACTCCAAAAAGAAACAACCAAATTTAATAAACTGTAATTACAAGAGGAAGGATTGCCCAAAAATGAAAAAAGATATCAATATTCAGGTTTCACTCAAGAACCCAAGCTGAAAAAAACTCTTTTTACTGCCAAGAGAGTAAAATACTTCATCATCTTCATCAGAACTATAAACTTTCTATTTGGGAATTGTATAATATATAGTTATACTCCACATCCAAGCCTCTTGCTTCTGATCCTTTCATTATTCTCAACCTCTTACAAGATGACATAAACATTCTGCAATAACATTCAAAACACCCCATTAGAATTATACATCATAAATATACATATGATATACATAATTAGTGTTTTCAAGAACTTACTCCCAAGGAACATCACCAACAAGCATCAAGTCACCATCTTTATCTTCATAAGCAGGTGCAAATTCAGAACCTTTGTAGCCTTCTCTTTCTGAGTATTCACCTATGGTGAGTTTGAACATGTTCTCTAAAGCCTTGAACAGTTCTCGATAACACTTGTACATTTTCAAATCAATTTTTCTAAGATAAGGTGCACCATCCATGCTAACTTTTACATACATCCCAGATTCAGATTCTGTTTTCTTTGATTGGATGCCATTTTTCCTGTTATATCTCACTGGTGGCCACCCCACAATTTGTGCCCTGCAACCATTAATTACATAATCAAATTTAGCCCTTCAACAACAACGACGTCAACAAGCCCATGGCGGAGACAGAAATTTGGTGGAGTGTGCAAATTTTCTTTTCACTTGTGTTAAGAGCGTACAAAATTAAATATCTACTCATAATAGCTAATATTTAACCTAGGTAACCGCGTAATTTTTCCTGCGACCACCCTTTGCCAAAGGTGGAACCGCCCATGCAACAAGCCAAGTATAATTCCACATGTATGTGGGGTCTAAGAAGTGTCTAATATTTTATTATTTTTTCGCTTAATGTACATTTTATGATAGTTATGGCTCCTTTTTCTACTTTGACTTGCTTTATTTTTGCTTTATTCTGAACCGATTATCTATCAAAAATAACACTTTCTACCTCCCAATAAACCCCAACACAAGTAGGGTCTGAGGTCCGGAAAGAGCAGTGTGTGCATAAACGTTACATCTACCTTGAGACTCAAGGTAGAGAGCCGTTTCCGATCAGGGAATGGTGAAAAAGAGAGTAGCAATAAGCAAAAATACTAACAAGATAATAAGACAACCAAAGACAACCGAGGCTGAAAGAACCATCAGTAGTAATGGTAATCTCAATTATCAAATTTAGTCCTTATTTCTTCAATATGAGTCAAAAGGGGTTAAAAAGTTAAGATTTTTATAAGGGATATTTCAAGAAACTTACTTGGAAACAGGTGGGGTTTTGACATGATCAGAACTGGACTTAGATTCACAATCTTCTTCATCTAAAGCCCTTTTGTTGTTATTCTTGGAATTTGATAAAATTTCTTCTTGATCAGATTCTTGATCTTGTGTGCCTGGCAAACCTAATCTCAGCTCAGTTGCTTTGAAATTCAGATCTTTTTTACGTGCCACTATACTTTCCATTTTTCCCTTCAAAATGATTCTTGGAATACCAACACCAAATTAACCTTTGTAGATGTTAAATTAACCTCAAACACAAAGTTCCCAAAAATTTATCAAGATTGCAGCTTTATCCTTCAAGATTTGCCAACTAGAGATGTGTAATGCACTTGGATTTGTATTCAAGAAAAGGTGAGGTCTTTTGCAAGTTGTAGGTTGCTGTTATATAAAGAGAAAGGGAAAAGGAAATTTGTAGACAGAGGGACTTTAGAGGGGTGGGGTTGTAGCCTTGTATGGGAGTGGGTATTGAAGAATCAAAATCATACTCCTTCCGTCTCAATTTATTTAATATAATTTGACTAAACACAAAATTTTAAAAAAAAATTATAATAAAAACAAATTAAAAATATTTATGTAATTATAAATTATTCCGTTTATAAAAGATAAAATTTAATTTATTTGATTAAAAAGGTTAGTTCGTACTTCGTAGTACATTTTTTTTAGCTCAAAGTGCATAAATTTCGGACAAAAGCAAGGTAAAGTTGTCTGCAGCAAGAGCAGCAGCTTTAAGACAAGTGAACCTATATTTAGGGAACAAGAGGGGGACAAGTTCAGCCGCCCATATGGAAAAGAAGAGACTTTGAGGATTCAATGGAAATGGATGGATGGTCAAGATGAGTTTTGGGAGGTTGTGAAGTAAAATCAGGTACGTCGGATTGTACTTCGATATTTTAGAAGTACGATTGCTATTAGTCAGCAATCACTTGTGAAGGGAAAAGTCCCGAAAGCGAAACTCCCTCACCTGTATCAGAGGTCTCTTGGCCAGGTGAAATGTAAATCGAGGGAATGCGTGAGTGTCAGTTCTACAAGGGAGAAGACCAACGGTATACGAATCCAACAACATCCCTTACAATATTTCAGCAAAGACTGTCACCATACGAATTCGAACTCGCGACGTTAGAGTGGTTGTACCCCAATCACCTTGCCACTTACCAACTCGTCTGTGCCCTAAGAGCTTATTAGTCAGCAATCACTAATTAGACTAGAAATCAAATATCACTTTCATAGTTCGGTCTAATACGATAAAACTAGATTACATTCGAGAATTTGATTTTCCATAATTTATACCTACCCCTAGTGTTATGGGTAAAGTAGAAAATTTTACTTATGTTTCATGTTAATATTAATCGTATAAAAAAAAATTTATTAAAATATTAAGAAACTCAAAATTTATGAATCCAAAAATATAAGATTTGTATCGTATGCGGAAAAGCTCGCACATGAGGTTCCTTAGGAAAGAGCTAGTAGGAGTTGGCTTTCCTTTCCAATGTTGAAAATACACAAACGAAATATCCTAGTCGGCTGAAGAAATTAGTCTCAATTCAATCCATCAAGAAATGAATTATCGATAAAGTAAACATTTAGGGTTTGAAGCAATGAATTCATTAATCTATGCAATAAAGAAAATTTTCATACAGTTATATCAGTTACAAGAAATAGAAAATAAGATTTCTCGATAAGGTACGATAAGAAGAAGCTAACGCCAACAAGAATATGGTGAAATAGTTCGAATTCAAGCTTGAAAATAAATTTAAAAATTCATTATGAAATGCTTTATAATTATAGTAGTATTAACCATAATTAATGATAAATTTCGAATAATTAATGAGGAAAAGGAGGAAAGAAAAGCCTACCGTGTGAAATGAAGAGGGTCCACATGGGTGTTGGTTATGTATGGGCAAAGCATGGTATAGCTTTTAGGGGAACTCAGATTTTCGGCAGAGTTTGAATTTTGATTAAGTTCATGTCTGATGTCTTCATCAGCACATGATTTGTTATTACTTTAATTTTTATTCATTTGTAGTGTATTTCAATGTTAAGATAATCTCATAATTATCTCTAATTCCATTAATCATGAATATTATACTCAATTATTTTAGGAGGATGGTACATTAGTATCATTGATTTAGGATTGATTAGATTAATTAGATCAATTATATTAATAAGTATATTCTTAGAGATAGCCAAGTCATAATTGTTAGAGTTGTATATATTGTAAACTTGAAAATGAAATAAAGTATGGAATTCATTTTCTTCATGGTATCAAGAGCCTCAAATTAATTTTGCCCCCCCCCCCCTCCCTCCCTCCCTCCCTCCCTCCCTCCTCTTACTCAGCCTCCCGATTTTTTTTTCTTTTCTTCCTTTTCCGGTTGGTTCTCGGCGGAACCCTAATGGTTACTTTTTAAAACCCTAAAACCGCCTACCTTCACAAACCCTAAATCGCTAAACCACCCTAAACCACAACCCCAATATTTCCTAGCCGAAAACCACCTCGGGTTATGGTTCCTCCACTACTCATACATTATTTTCCTTCTTCTTTTTTCTCCTACTTTCATTCTCATATTTTCGTGGGTTTTTCAATGGACGACAAACAAAAATTTCATCCCGCTCTTGCCGTAAATAACGTCAAGAATTTCATTTCAATTACTCTTGAAATGGAAAAGGGGCAATACTCCTCGTGGGCGGAGTTATTTAAAATTCATTGCCGCGCATATGAAGCAATCGACCATACCATCCCTTCCAAATCTTCATCGGACACCACCAGTGTTGACAAAAAGTTATTGTCTCGCTTAAATGCCATAGTCCTTCAATGGATTTACGGCACCATCTCCAACGATCTTTTACAAAATATTACAAAATTTTTTTCAGGATAATAAACTTTCTAGGGCGGTATATCTTGAAAATCAATTCACCAACGTCAAGTTGGATGATTTTTCACACGTTTCCACCTATTTTCAAGAATTGAAGATGCTCGCCGACCAACTATCCAACATTGGCGCGTTGGTGACGAATCAACGATTGGTTCTCCAATTAATTGCGGGGTTGAATGAACATTATGATGGGGTTGCTACGTTCATTCAACAAAGTAATATGTTGCCTCCATTCTATGAGGCTCGTTTGCGATTAATTCTTGAAGAAACCCGCAAGGCAAAACAAACAGCATCGGGGGCAGCCACTTCCCTCGTCTCCACCAATTCATTTTCCGTCGATTTTCAGTCACAAAATTCTGGTTCGGATGGAACTGGAAATCGCAACAATAATGGTAAAAAAACGGAGGTCAACCCGTAATAATAACAAAGGAAAAAATAATGGTGGAAAGGGACGGGGTAGGGGCGGCAGCCACCCAGCCGGGGGGAACAACAATCACCACTAGCAGTGGCAGTCGCGACCCAACCAGTGGCAGTCGCCTGTCCAGTACGACAGTAACCAGTGGAGGCAGTAACCACTGTGGGCTTGGGCACCACAATGGGCTGCTCCTCATGCCCATACCCTATCGCATCGTGGTCCAGGCCCGCATCTTCAAACCGACAGTCTGGAGTTCTAGGTTCTCGTCTACAACAATCTTTTGCCGCCCATGGACCATCTTCCGCAAGTTACGCTTCCACCGATATCGAACAAGCCATGAACAACATGAATCTGAATATTTCTGATGATTCGTGGTACATGGACACATGGTCTACGTCACACATGATGACATCTCAAGGTAATCTCTCATCTTGTTCTAATATGAGCAGTAATAAAAATATTATTGTCGGTAGTGGGCAGAAATTCCAATTTGTGGTGTTGGCCAAGTAACCCCCCCCCCCCACCGTTATATTTGAAAAACGTCTTACATACACCAAAACTAATTAAAATTTTGATATTTGTACGACGTTTTACAACTGACAACTATGTTTTTCTGAATTTTGATCCCTTTGGATTTTCTGTGAAGGATTTTCAAATGGGGATGCTATTAATGAGATGTAATAGCATGGGGGACTTGTATCCCATCACTACCACTACCAACAATCACATGACCAAACCATCAACTTTTGCTGCTATTTTCTCTACCATATGGCATAATCGGTTGGGACACCCAGGAGCACCGGTGTTCAATACTCTTAGACAAAATAATTTTATTACTTGTAATAAACTTTTGGACTCTTCTGTTTGCCAGGCTTGTGTGTTTGGGAAGCATGTTAAACTTTCTTTTGCATTATCTAATTCACAAACCCTTATGCCATTTGATCTTCTGCATTGTGATTTGTGGACTTCCCTAGTTTTGAGTTCTGCATGTCATAAATATTATATGCTTATATTTGATGATTATTCAAATTTTCTATGGACATTTCCCTTAGGGTAGAAATCACAAGTTTTCATCATTTTTAAATAATTTAGTGTTTTTATCAAAACCCAATTTGGCAAATCTATTAAATGTTTTCAGTGTGACAATGATTGAAAATTTATAAATACCCAATCTAATGATTTTTGTCACCAAAATGGGATGTCCTTACGTCTTTCATGTCCACATACATCACCTCAAAATGGGAAAGCCGAAAAAAATTGAACAATTAACAATATAATTCGCACACTTTTTGTGCATTCGTCCACACCACCAGTTTTTTGGCATCGTGCACTTCAAATAACCACATATCTTTTAAACATTCTTCCTAGCAAATTACTCTCCAATACTTCACCAACACAAATGTTGTACCATTGTCTCTCTTCTTTTACACATTTGAGGGGTTTTGGGTGTTTGTGTTATCCCTTGTTTCCGTCCACAATCATTAACAAACTTCAGGCCCGTTCCACTCCTTGTGTGTTTTTGAGATATCCGCAAAATCATAGAGGATATAAATGTTATGATATGACGAATGGAAAAATAATTATTTCTCGTCACGTAGTTTTTGATGAGTCTACATTTTCGTTTGCTAAATCTCACGTGGCATCCCCACCTTCATATGATTTTTTGGATGACGGAATACATCCGATTCTACATCATCACTTACATACCCAACATCATGTGGGACCAACTCACACTAATCCAAATAATGCCCAGCCCAACCGAGTAGTGAGACTTGGATAGTCCACGGAATAGAGGCCACTGCCTCTTCTCATTTGGCCTCGACCTAGTCCACTTCTCGTGGCAGGTAGGCCCAAGGAAGAGAGCCCACTGCCCACTGCCCTCTTACCCGTATCACCACCCAGGACTTCGGCCCTATTTTTCCAAGACCAAAATAACAACCCGTGTTGGCCCAATAACCAATCAGCCCATAACGACCAGCCAACAGTTTTGGCCCAAGTTTGGTCCACTAGCCAACCCGAAAGCCCAAATCCCCAACCTCGGACCATTGAAACTCGTGCCATGTACGAGATTTTTTAGCACAAGCGTCAATTTAATCTAACATCTTCAGTCCAACCATCACCTCTTCCAAAAAATCCCAAAGCGGCCCTATCAGACCCGAATTGGAAAGCTGTCATGTTATACGAGATTGATGCTCTTATTAAAAATAAGACGTGGGAGTTAGTGCCTCATCCATCTAACGTAAATATAATCAGATCTATGTGGATTTTGTGTCATAAAAATAATTCTGATGGCTCCTTTGCGAGATACAAAGCTCGTATTGTTGGTGATGGAAGGTCTCAGCAGTTTGACGTGGATTGAAGTGAAACATTCATCCCGGTGGTTAAGCCAACAACTATCAGGACTTTTCTTAGCCTGGAACTGTCTAAATCATGGTCCATTCATCAGTTGGATGTCAAAAATGCATTCTTATATGACCATTTACAGGAGACAATTTACATGCACCAGCCTTTGGGTTTCCGCGATCCTATACATCCGGATTATGTTTGTTGAAAAAATCCTTATATGGTTTGAAACAGGCTCCTCGGACTTGGTATAACAGGCTTGCAGTTTTTGTATCCACACTGGGTTTCTCACACAGCAAGTCCGATCAGTCATTGTTCATTTACAAGAAAGGACATGACATGGCATACATACTCCTATATGTAGATGATATCATTTTTACAGCATCATATGCATCACTTTGTCTGTCTATTATGTCTCTCCTTGCAGCAGAATTTGCAATGAAGATTGGGTCCCTTAATTTATTTTTTGGGATCGGTGGTATATTTTTCAGTCAAAAGAAATATACAGAGGAGATCATTGAAAAAACAGGGATGTCCTATTGCAAACCGTCACATACACCAGTTGATACTAAAGCAAAATTGAGTAGCTCTACCGGTACTCCATAGGGTGATGAGTGATCCAACACATTACCGCAGCTTAGCAAGGGCATTGCAGTATCTTACCTAGAGATGGCAGTGAATCCTGGACCCGGTCCAAATTCGGTGGATCCATATCCGTTTTATAGGATATGAATCTTCAAAATTTGGACCAGACGGATTCGGATCGGACCCATATCCATTTCTGACGGATCAAATCTGAATCTAGATCTTATATTTGAGATCCGTATCTGGTCCAGATCCGACCTGATATCTCATATGCAGTTCAACACGTGTGTTTACATATGCACGATCTGAAGGAAGAACATATGGGAGCTCTCAAGCTAATTTTGTGGTATGTTAAGGGTACACTTCATTTTGGGTTGCACTTGTATAAGTCCTCCATTTCTAGTCTCTCATCTTATACAAAATGCTGATTGGGGTGGCTGCTCGGACACACGTTCAACCTCTGGTTATTGTGTATTTTTTGGAGACAACCTTATTTCATGGTCATCGAAACGACAGCCGACGATGTCTCGGTCAAGTGCTGAAGCAGAATACCGAGGGGGTAGCTAATGTGGTTGCTAAATCATGTTGGCTCCGTAATCTACTTTTAGAACTCCATTGTCCGATTGAAAAAGCAACTGCGGTGTATTGTGATAATGTGAGTGCGATTTACTTATCCGGTAATCCGGTCGAGCATCAACGCACAAAACAGATAGAAATGAATATCTTATTTGTCCGAGAAAATGTTGCACGTAGACAAGTCCGTGTTCTCCATGTACCGTCCCGTTATCAGATTGCCGACATCTTTACAAAAGGGCTTCCGCGCGTACTATTTGATGATTTCAGGGACAATCTCAGCATCCGAGAACCTTCCGCTAAGACTGCGGGAGACTGTTAAGATAATTATGGAACACCCATAATTATCTCCAATCTCGTTAATCATGAATATTGTACTCAATTATTTTAGGATAATTGTAAATTAGTATCATTGATTTAGGAAGATTAGATCAATTAGGATTAATTAAACCAATTATATTAATTAGTATATTCTTAGAGATAGTCAAATCATAATTGTTAGAGTTGTATCTATTGTAAACTTGGGAATGAAATAAATAAATGGAATTCATTTCCTTCCTTCAATATTTCTATCTAAGTTTTTGCTAAAGAAATAGTATATCATATAATTGTATTACTTATTAGATAATTATTATAAGTAAACTTTTTGATCAATAATGATTGATAATTTGGTATGAAAAAAATTAACTCGTCATCATAAGTTAAAAATTTTCGATATTATTATATACGGAAAACAATGACCGCGAGAATTAAACCAACATCTATTATATGGATTTTTCTACTGATACCTCTAGAATAAAACTTTGGTTCAACTATTTGATGAGTATGAAAGTCATCCTATTTTTCATATATAATCTGTGTGTGTCTTGTATGTATTTGTTTTGACCCTTTCCTAAGGAATTTTATATTAATTTTTTTTCTGTGTTAGGCTTAATTTGGTTTAAACTTGACTAATAGGAAAACGCCAAATGAGATATTGTTAAAATAATGAAATAAGGACAATAAAATGCAATGTTAGCTAAAGTGCTACACCTTTTCAATTTGTGTTACCTCAATTTGTTAATTTTCTACTTAAGGTCAATTTAAGTTGCCAAATAAGCATATTCTTTAAGAATAAATCTGAGCAAAATGTTCTCAAATCATTGCTTATTCCTTTTTTTTTTTAATTACTTTCATGATTTCAAGATTATGCAGAATCTTAAAATCAAGTGTAAAGATTCATTTTGGTATCTTTTTTAACATCTCTTGCAGTTTCATTTAAAAAACAAACCAACAATTAGTTGCGAAATATTAAAGAATCTTGCACCAACAATTATTTTCTTTTTCTTCCACCCCCCCGCCCCTACCTTAGCCAAAGTTGAGATTCTACATTCAGTTACAATTATGGCCTAAATGGTACTGGGCCGCGATTCAGGCCCAACAAGCGGTCCAGCAGGAGCAGTGACGAGGGGAATGTGTGGGCCAGCCGGCAGTGGATCTGCTGGCGAATTTTGGTCATGGGTCAAGTCGGACAAATGGTGCATAATATACGGTGAGACTCCGTCATCCAAAAAATTATACGAACTAGGCACGGAACTACGTACATTAGCAAACGAAAATTGAGTTTCATCAAAAATCACATGGCGACTAATAATAATTTTATTGGAGGATAAATCAAAACACTTGTAACCACAATGATTAGATGGATAACCCAAAAACACACAAGGGGTAGAACGCGCTTGAAATTTGTTAATTGTAGTGGACGGAAAAATAGGATAACATAAACACTCAAACACCCTAAGATGAGAATACAAAAGATCTTTATTGTAAAGAAGTTTAAGTGAGGAATGATGTTGTAGGGTTTTGTTAGGAAGTACGTTAAGGAGGTAAGTAACCATATGTAGGGCATGATGCCAAAAAGAAGGGGGTACGGAAGCATGGGCTAATAAGGTATGGACAGTGTTATTAATGGTACAAATTTTTCGTTCGGCTTTCCCATTTTGTGAAGACATATGAGGACATGAGAAATGAAAAATTATGCCATTAGCATCATAAAATTCCCGAAATAACCCATTATCATATTCTTTGCCATTATCATATTGAATATTTTTTATTTTCCGTTCGAATTGGGTACAGATGAATGGTCTAAATTTTAAGAATGTGGAAAAAACTTGAGATTTTTTCGCTAACGGAAAGGTCCATAAAAATTAGAATAATCATCCAAAAATAGAACATAATAACGGTGGCCCAAAGAACTTAGAACGGGAGATGTTCATAAATCGCTATGAATAATGTCAAAAGGCATCAACGTACGAGAAGTAGAGGCTACAAATGATAATCTAACATGTTTCCCTAACGGACATGAATGACAAATTGGAGTACTACGCGTACCCTTACAAGAAATAAAATTATTTTTATGCAAGGAAGAAATAATTGATGACCCATGATGACCCAAATGTGCATGCCACAAGGAAGGAGCTAGAGCTACAAATGCTGACAGCATGGCTTGACTCGAGGAAACGGTGGTGGTTGTGATTGGATAAAGATCTCCCCTACTATTACATCTCATGAGAGGTATTCCCGTTTTGAAATCCTTCACAGAAAATCCAAATGGATCAAAATTAACAGAAACTCAATTATCAGTGGTGAATTTTCGGACAAACACTAAATTTTTAATTAAGTTAGAGGCATGAAGGGTATTTTTCAAGACAATAGAAAGATGTGGGGGAGACAAAGTTGTATTACCGTAACCACGAATTGGAATAGAGTTGTCATTACCAACAATAATGCCACGATATTTGCTCAAATTGAAATAAGACGAAAGAGTACCTTGGTCGGACATCATGTGAGAAGTGGCGCTAGTGTCCATGTACCAATTCGCGTTGGGAGAATTTAATCCGAGTGTATTCATGACGGCCTCAATATCGGTTGGTGTCGGGATCAGAGTCGGGCCCGCAACGGTGAAGGCCTACGGTGGCCAAAGCCCAAGTAGACAGGCCTGCTGACTCGACCCAGATTGTGGCTGGTTGTTTCCATAAGATCCTGAAAAATTGGGCATATGATTGGGCTGGACCTGGCCCCAACTTCCTAGGAAATAACTGGGCGGGCAGTAGGCTGGACTGGGCCACTAGCCGTTGTTCCAGGTCCACTGCCAAGGGGCCCAGGGCTGAGACCAGACGGGATGGGGCCCAGTACCCCGAGGCCCACTGCATGTATTGCTACTGTTCCGTCTGCCGCTGTTGTTGCCGCCGCGATTTTTGCCATTATTTTTATGGTTTTGACCCTTCTTGCCACCACCGTTGTTGCTGTTTTGGCAGTAATTGTCAACAAAACTGTGTGAGTTATCGGACATTGTCATCATCGTCACGGAACTTGTGCCGGTAGCCGCTTTTTTGGCCAAGTCGGCTTCTTCGAACGTGAGCATCGAACGAGCTTGATAAAAAAGGGGAGCAAATTACTTTAATAGAGGAGAGTCCCAACGCCATTATAGGCCTCAGATAGGCCTGCAACCATTTGTAGAACAAGACGATTATTGGTAACAGACACTCCAACGTTACGGAGTTGGTCCGCCAATTCCTTGAGCCGTTTACATTAAGCTGAAATGTTTGAGAAATTTTCCATGCTGACTTGTGAAAATTCCTGCTCAATGGTGACAACTCGGGAATGTTGGTTATCCTGGAATATATCACGCAATCTATTCCAGGTAGCCATAGTCGTAGTGTCTGGTTCAATGATCGTTTGTAAAATGTCGGTAGAAATAGTGGAGTAAATCCACTGAAGGATGGTAGCATCAAGAGTGATCCATAACTGAGGATCCTCCACGGGTATAGTGACAACATGAGGAATTATGTGATGGAGGACTTGATGTGAGATTGCATGAATTTTGAACAATTCTGCCCACGTCGCATATTGGACGTTCTCCATCTCAAGAACAATAGGGATGTGGTTCTTGATATTGGAATCAGTAAGGGCAGGATAAAACATGTTCTTGACGTAGACATAACGAAAGAACAATAGGTGAATGAGGGATTGGGAAGAAAATTTGGGAAGAGAGGAGGTAATATTGCACGGATTCCGAGAAGGAACACGAAAACCGAGGTAGCGGGAGAGAGGAAAATCGGTAGAAGCACCTAGACTTCTGATACCATGAAAGAAATAATCCCTTGATTATTCTTATTGAATGAATAGGCATATGTATAAGTTAAAATCTCCAAATATGGAAAATCCTATTACTACTCAACTTCTAATATCCTAGTTCTACTTGTGAAGAATTCTACAATTATGGTAATTATACAACATAATTTACAACTTCTATTTATGGTACAATATTAGTCAAAATCGTGTATATCATAGGGATATACACAGTATTCTATCAGTGCAAATACTTAAAAAATGAATCAGCTATGAAATTCGTCATTAATCTATCATTAAACAACCTATGACTAATATAGTTTTGATAATCCAATCGCTAATCTATCGTTAAACAAGATCAACGGCAATTTTTTGTTGTTTAGCGACAGAAGTTGTCGGCCACTATTTCATGCTTCTTTTGTAATAATGGAGAAACCCCGATTATAAAATGCTTTTTTTTTTGAGTTTTATACGGTGCAAATCTGAATTATTAATCGAGTCAATAGAATATCAAATGGTTATTATAAAAAGGTATTAGAATACTAATTTTTCCATGGAGTCACAAGGAATACAGTAACACCAGTAGTTTGTCTTCTACTTAAAACTGGAAGTCACCTGAAATAGTATAGTACCTAGTTTTCAAGAATTGTTCTCTTTCTGAATAATAGCCCTTAAAGATCCGTGATTCTCACGTTAACTCAACTTTTTTAAAGCAAATATGCACCCTTCCAACGACAAATTAAATATCAACTCAATTATCATATACTTGTTGACACAAGGCCAAAAGGATGAGTAAAATACAAATTTATATTATATTTCTTTGACTTTTTTCAGCTTTTACAGAGGCTTGTTCACATAATTATTCCAATTAATTAGCAAAAGATGTTAAAAAAGAAAAAAAGAAACAGCCTTATGATTTTCCTTTTTGTTTTTAGTTGCGAAATCACTATTTTGAACGGTAAAGTTGGATTAATTTCGGGGCTGTATTTAACTGTCTTATAATATATGAAGCTTCATTTTGTGGACAATTTGCACTTAGGGTATCAGTAGCACGTACGATCCAAACATTATCTTTTAAATTTTCTTATCCGCATTTAATTACAGCTTAATATAATATGTTCCTTTTATAAATTTAGATTTGCTGGTTTAGGAGTATAATGGTATGTATTATATGTTCCGAGTTCCGTCTACTGAAATAAGGTATAAAATCATCAATTTTTGCTTTGAAAGATAAACTGATCACTGGTGAATTTCGTTGATGTAATCAATCACACGCAAAAAACCATTATTGTGAAGAACTAATAGAAGATATATGCTACTTATTTATTATTCTGAAGTGTATATATGATGTTTTCACAATAATGAAATATAAAAAGTACCCGCTCAACGAGAATTATAAATACATACTTATTTAATTTTGAACACCTGACATGGCATAGGTTCAGCTTATCGAGGGCATGACCTTATATAAGGGTTATGAAGGATGAGGATTATGGTAGAAGGTTAGTAGATAGTTGAACGTGGTCTTACTTATCATTTCATACTAGTAGTCGTAGTATTATCTGTAAAGAATGGATCTTGGGCCTAACTCAACCCCAAAAGCTAGCTTGTAGGGTGATGATTGTCCAAGTCCATATAAGGAGTCCATGTTCCCATTCCATATCCGATGTGGACTCTTAACACTCCTACGCATGCCCATACCTTGTTAACTGGAGCGTGGATAATATAATTTGGGGGGCCAACATCGGAGAATAAAGAATTGGAATGGGCCTGACTTTGATACCATGTAAAGAATAAATCTTGGGCCTAACTCAACTCCAAAAGCTAGCTTGTAGGGTGAGTATTGTCCAAGTCCATATAAGGAGTCCGTGTTCTCATTCCATATCCGATGTGGACTCTTAACATTATCCTTGTAGTTTATTGTTCTTCGATTTATGTGATTATCTGTTAATTTTTGTACTTTGATTATCGTATTAATTTGTGGTACTTTGATTTCAGACGGTTTTATCATGCTTTTTATAGTATTTTTCCATGAATTTTTTATACTGCTTTGAGTTGCTTGTCTTTGTGCCAAGGGTCTACCGGAAACAGTCTATCTACCTCTAAGGTAGTAAGGTCTGCATACAATCTACCCTCTCCAGACCCCACTTTATAGGATTTCACCAGGTCGTTGTTATTATTATTGTTGTATTAAATTTTGAACACCATTAACGGAAAATTTCTGATTTCGTGCGCTAATATCATCATCTAATTGAACCATTTCAATGCATGATTTGCCACAGTCCACCAGCTGGCACTACTAAAAAACTCACTTATTTCCTATGAAATTCGGAATTGGCTCGTCGAAGAATGTAAATGATTTAGATGATGTCCTTACAAGGTTAGTCCCACATTTGTTCATATGTCTTGAATCAAATTAGGCAATGGGATTCTCCTATCCTTTTTATTATTATTATGGCCCATTGGACATGCACTCAAGTTGCCATTGTTTGTGCAAAGTTAAGTGGCTAGATTTGTTAGCTACCCACCCATTTTGTTTTCTGTCTTATCAACCATACTTGTGAAACAATTAAAGAAATAAAAAGAACGATTACAAGGAACTTTAGTAGCCTAATTAGTAGAAGTATGCAAGAAATGTCCATTCAACAAGAATAATCATAGATTACGCGTATCAGTTTAAAGTCATAAAGAAACACTAGGGATTGAAGGAAGTAGGAATTAATCCTAATGTGATTTTTTTTAAATATGTACTTTGAAAAGAGTAACGTATTGACTTACAAAATAGTTCCTTTTACTATATTCAAACCCCTTAATATAAATTGATAGAGAAAAGAACAATAAAATTAGCAATGGAGCTAATCATTATGAACAAATTACAAAATTCCTTTTAAATGTTAATACGGTAGTTATATTTTCTAATTATAAACTCCTCATTATCATCTATAGCTAGGAAATAAGTAATACAATTTCGAAATATTATATGTGGATGCTGAAATTTGCCAAGAGTTTCTTGGGCTATCATTGCTGTAATTTAAGTATTTAACACAACTCCTCAATTAGTGCTTAAGAGAGTATAACATAAAATAAAAAAATAAAAAAGATTCCTATACAAAAGTTCTTTTGGCTTGTCTTTTTTTTTTTTAAAAAAAATTGTGAGGTTGGATATGCATCGGGAATTTAATTTTTAGGAGTGAAACACTTTCAAAAGTGATTTCTTTCCTAAAACTTCACTTCTAAACATCTGATTAAAGATAGGAGTACGCACTATTTTATTATGGTGCACTTTTGGCTTATTTTAGGAAACATTTTATTTTAGTTTATTTACTACTATGGTTCATTTTATTGGTAAAACGAAAAGAAATGTCTGAGGGATCTAAATTATTATCTTTAGAAATAATTTGGCGTAAGTAAAATAATTGAATATAAAAAAAGAAATTTAAAAGAAAGACGCGTAAGACACAAAGAATAAGAGTGGAACGTGCAATGATTTTGTCTGGCGGTTCTTATTTTTTTCTTCAAACTTTTATTATTTTTTTCTTGTCACTTTGCTCGAATGAATTAAGAAATATGATGTGATTTAGTAAAAAACATATTTTGATAAGATTCTTTGTCTGGTCTTTCAAGTACTCGTCATTGTTAAGCTGAAAATACAAAAAAGATAATAAAGAATCTTTGGTTGAAGGGGTATTTTCAAATAAATATGGCTCTTGGCGTTTGAGAATATGTGACATATTGCAGATTCTTTTGTATTTAATTAGGTAGGGATACTAGCAGTTTGATTTCTAAATTATATAAATTTTAAGTTTGATTAATTCTTATGATATGTAATTAGTTAACTTAACACAATTCTTGGGTAGTGATGGAATAGTTATGAATTGTTAAACTTGTAAAGATTCACAAGTGTCAAAAGTGCATGTTTTAACAAATTAAATATATTTTTCTAAATATTAAAGGACCAAAATAAAAATTTATTGATATTTAAAGGACTAACATCCCAAATTTCCATAACTAAGTGTTAAACAAAGATAATGAGACATTTCCCCGTCATCTGGAGAGATTCAGAGGTCGTTTAGTAGCTGGTTAGATTTATGTAGGTATTGATATTAATATAAAGATTAATTGTGAGAAAATTTATGTATCATTTTATGTAAGAATTAGTTATGGGGTTTCATTATTCATATATTAGTTACTCCACTTTAATTCTGCATAAAATAATACATAAATTTTCTCATAACTTATACATGTATTAGTTATGTGGATTTCTAAGTTATAAATCAAATAACATATTAATTTTATACATGAATAACTGTTGTTTTTTTAAAAGACGAGGCAGCAAAAAAGTTGAAAGTATTGATTAAAAATGTCTCTCAATAATTTTATTAAGCATAACAAGGCTTTAAATAACTAACTAGGAATAAAAAATCTGCATAATTTAAAATTTTAAAAATCTAAAATATCTCAACTAACTTAAACAATCTAATAGAAATTTAAATTGAAATTCATCCTAAAACTAAGCATCTTATTATGCTAAAAGAGTTACTGCAGTAACTGAAAGCAACCAAATTTCAACACTCCTCCTTTGCTTTAGTTACTGCAATTTAAAAAAAGCAAGTTGCTCCTCCTCAATTATTACTTTTGTTGTTTGTGCTTGAGGATTGCTTTGAGCATCTATGGAATTGCACACTTTTGTAGCGCAATTTTTTTTTCGTCTTATGGTTTTGTGCATAAAAAATACCCTTAGTGACCTTGTCTTATCTGAAATTTCTTTTGAAAGTATTTGATTCTGGACAATGATGGGATTTTCAGGGATTGCTCGTAAAAATCGTTCTTTCATTATAACATTCAACAAATATAGGTGTTAAGATATGATTTTATTTTCACTGAGCGAATCTGATAATTTTTGCCAGTGAAAGTTTTTGGGCATTGAAAGAAAGATGGATGCTTGTCATGTTTAAAAATAGATTAATTAAATATTGGTTAAAAATCAATATCGATTGAAAATAGCAATGCTTGTCGAAAATAAGCAAGGTTGAAAATAGTTTTTGAAAATGATTCTTTAGATGAACTCACAGATCCCGTAAGATCGCTCTTGATACCACTGTTGATTTTTTAAAAGATGAGGCACCATAAAAGTGAAAAGTGTTGATTGAAAAAGTCTCTCAATAATTTTATTAAGCATAACAAGACTTTAGATAGCCAACTAGAAACAAAAAATCTGCATAATTTAAAATTCAAAAAACCTAAAATATCTCAACTAACTTGAACAATCTAATAGAAATTTAAAATTAAAATTCATCCAAAAACTAAGCAACTTATTATGCTAAAAGAGTTACTGCAGTAATTGAAAGCAACCAAATTTCAATAATAACTTACTTTTTAACCAGCTGCCAAACATAATAGTACTTATGCAAAATTTAATAACGGCAAAATTTACCTCCAAACTAGCTACAAAACTACCCCTTAAAGATTATAGCTTTATCTTATTTAAGACTTATTTGAGACTACGTCATAATTAATAGGCTATGTAATTATTAGATATAGTAGTTACAAAGTCAACTAATTATACTTTATATTCATTATAATAATTTATTTATTTATTTTTATTTTCAGAATTCAAACCTTATAAAAGTTAAAAAGAATTTCATTCATGCCGCAGCATTTTTAATATACTGGTGCCACCAGCTTTCACTATCAAGAATTTGGTGCTATTTCCCATACTAAAAAGCAAAAAGTGATGCAAAGGCCAACAATAGTGTAATATTTTGTGTTTCTTTGAAAGAAATTCAAAACAGAAAAGAAAAGAAAAAAGAACAGAAAAGCAGAAGATTTCATTACAGATAATCTTGTCTATGTAGTTAAAAAGTAGACATCAACAATAACAAGACATTTTCTGTCCCCCCCCCCCCCCCCCTTTTTTTTTTCCCACCTAAAAGCTTCATGGGAATTGCTCTCAAACAATGAAAAAAAAATTAATTTCAGTACAAAAATGGACACGTTTTGCTGGTCTTATCCTTTTGCTTCCACTATCTTGTGCATGGTTAAGATGTCATCTCTTGATATTTAATAAATGCATCTAATTTAGGTAAATTAAGTTTATTTTAATTCCGTGATGCATAAAATAGCTACTTGTACATCCGTTTCTGTGAGTTTCTCACAGTAATCGCTAACATAAAACTAGTCAATTTATAATAATTTTTCAGCTAATATTTGATCAAGATGTTGTATCAATACAACATATAAATTAAACGATAATTGGATCGAATTTCAAATAGTTTTTCCTCACTATTCAAATTAGTGAAATTATCAATCTAAGATCTTCTTGCGTCATCAGTTTTGGGCTTTCACTCGAATCAGAGTCTTGAAGACAATTTTAAAAGAGTGTGTGATAGAGGTCTAAACATTAGGGATAAAAGATTTTTTTCAAGATTAATGGATATATAATTTTTGTGGTACTTTTAATTGATCACAAATTACTTGTTATTTCATTATAGTTCTTTTGCACTACTGCTTTTAATGTATATATGTGAAAAATCAAAATGATTAAAGGGAAACTAAAATGTCTGGTTGAATCACCAGACGCCCTTTTCTTACATATCGATCCCATGTCTTAATAAAGGAGAATAGTTGTAGTAGCACTAGAAGAAGAAAAATATTTGCCAATAAACTTTTATTTGTCATATGTTGGATGTTGTTGTTAAAAGTACTTTTCGCAATAATAAAAAATATTGCATGCTATTGCAATAACCTCCGATGCTAAAAGTTTTCACAATAACAAAATATTAAATTTGTTGTCATTTATATTTTTTGTAGTGTAGGTTGATCACAATCAAATATAAAATTAGTAATATTATTATGAATTCATCAATTTGTGTGGAATTACCTTGTTATTGTTGAACAAATAGAGCTACCTGTAAATTAACCGATATAAAATGGAAAAAACATTCCAACATTTGTCAGACAGAGCAAAGTATGATCATACAGTAGAAAGGATAAAACATTTCTCTTATTATCCCCCCTCATTACAGTGCTTAAAAAGTTTTTTTTTTAAAAAAGAACTTAAAATTCATGAGAGCATATATAATGTAGAAAAGTAATGGGGTGATTGTGAAGTATATTTAGCTATTTTGGAGTTTGCTATAATAAACATAGCAAAAATATAGTGATACAATGCAAGAAAACATGTTTTTTCCTGTCTATTTTATATTTTCTTGTGACCACAGAATATTTGAACAGTTTTTTTTCCTTCTAGATATTTGGAAGTGATATGACTCATCAAAGGAGAAAATTAGGAGGAAAAAAAACAGCTAGCTATAGTTTGGCATTGGCAAAGTTGTAGGCAAGATTTTGGGAATGTATAACTGGCAATGTACCTCTTATGGAACTTAGCTTGTTGGTGGAGTATCAAATTACTTTTTGTGATGGTCTCATTGAATTACTTTAATTACCATTTGCGATAACTAATTGAAATTAGTTAGTACTATTAAGTTCTAATTTTTAACTTTTTTGTATATTGTGTCTTTACTTTCTCCTTTTAATGATGGAGAGTTTTGGCGTAACGGTAAAAATTGCTTCTATGGGATCAAAAAGTCATCGATTCAAGCCGTTGAAATAATTTCCTAAATACAAGATAAGGTTGCGAACAAAAATTTAACATGATAATCACACATACACTTCAATATAATATCATAAGGGGGCTCAGACTAATTCTATCCCTAGTGATACGGCATATGAAAATCGTTAGATAAGCCCTTGTATATAAGATGTAATTTTTTTTATTATGGGTGTTAAGATGAACTCCTTTCGTCCCTCTAGTTGTAGCCTTGGCAATAGAATATACTAAAGGCATAATTAGATAAAATCTTATATACATTGTAATTTTTTTATTATGGATGTTCCGATGAACCTATTTCATCCCGCTAGCTTTGCTTATGATAATAAGGTATATTAAAGACATAAAAAAGGCAGCTCAATGCTTAAAACAACTCGCATTAAAATTTTTTGGAAAAGGACCGCACCCAAAAGGGATGAGGTAGAAAACCTTCCGTCTCAACAAAAGTACATACTATATACAGTAATATACTAAGGAAAGGGTAAAAACAAGAAAACGTAGTAGTGTTGTCTTGTAGGTAGAAAAATCTTAGGATAGATATGCTTGTTCACCTTAAATAGTAAAGTATCCCTTGTAAATCAATGCTTCTTCACCTTGATTTTTCTTTTTTTCTCTTCTTTTTCTTGGACGAAAAAGTAAAATAAAAAAAGTGGTCTGGTGCATTAGGTCCTGCTATGCGTGGGGTCCAGAAAAGGACCGGATCGGAGCAAAGAGTAGAAAGAAAAATATATCCACGAGTTCACGTGAAAATGAATGATGAAACATTTCTACTTTAATGGAATCCTAATTATTTCTGTGCCAAAAAGTATTACACTGAGGCAATTTCCCACCTGCTTCTTTTATGTCTACTTGTTTTCTAAGAAAAGTTTTAAAAAAAAGTACAATAGTTTCAGACAAAATTGTCTTTGTTTGATTTCATTTAGTTTTTGGACACCAAGTGCAGGCTGTACAGGCCAGGCCCTGTTCAAAACAGACAATAGGCCCAAAAACACCTTTAATCATTATTCCTTCTTTTGCCAAAGTCGGTGCCACTGCTTTTTTAGTATACAAAATTAACCCCAATAAAATTGTGTTTATATCCTAATTGAATAAATTAAGTACCGACTAATTCTCCATTACACTTATACTTAGTGATGATTAAGGATAATCGCAAAAAAAAGGAAAAAAAAGGATGAGTTTAATTTTTATGAACCGGTTATACATGTCGCTTATTAGGTAACTATAGAGCTTTATTTTTAATTTGTGAGAATTTGATGATCTGTAAATCATTCGTGCCGACCTGTTGCCAGTTTACTTTTAAGACACATATGACAATGAAAATTAGAAATTTTATCCATCAGTAGATCTAGAACATTTTATCCATCAGTGGATGAAGAAGCACAAACATAATAATTTTTAATTGATCGTGCTCTCAGATTTGATAGATATCGATTGACGATGTGATAAAAATGATGACTTACTTGCTATTATCAGTTAAAAATTTGTATTACTTATTATATAAATAATTTTTGCACACTATCATATACATGCAACTTAAATCTTGAGGAAATGAGCCATGTGGAGAGGGGTATGGGAGGTGGGGGAGTACTTAGGTTAAGAATGCTGGCATGCAAGAAGTGTCCTTTAACATTTAGACAAAAATGACAAATACAACTTTTATGAGTATGGCATGTCATGTACATGTACATATGTTATTATTCCAAGTGGTCCATCAAGATGAAACACCACTCATCAATGCCTAAAGGATGTCAAAAACAGCTCAGTTTGGAAACTGGGGATGTTGGCCATGTAAGGGACGAAGCAGGGAGGAATGTAACATTTGGATAGGGCGGTTCACGGTTTGGTTAGAAATCGATTCAAACCGCAAATCGAATTAAATCGATAAAATAAACCGATAGTTGTTTGGGTTTGGTTTTAAATTTTTAAAAATCGATAATATTTGGTTTGATTTTGATTTTATTGAAAACAAACCGAAGAAAAAACCGAACCGAACCGACAAATCATATACACAATTTTATAATTATATATATAAGATATATTAATTTTTATGAATAATATTAAATATATTTTTTTACTTTTTAATAATGTTTTTTAATCTCTAATAGGCTAATAAATTTTACACTTTAAGCTCATTTCTAACTAAAAGAGATCCATGAATCTCATTAATTCAAAGAAATATTTATGAGATTTACCTAAAAAAGATTGTGTTTCATATAAACTTTATTCACTTGATTAAAGCTTATAGATCTTGAGATTTTTTCTCCATAATCCAAGAAAATTATAGCTCCCACAAAAAAAAATTATAAGTTGAAAAATAATGAAATTTTTTTTCTTAATCGTTGGAAAAAATGAAAGAGAGAAATACCATTAAGTTTCTTAATAACCGAAAAACTGAACCAAACCGACCCAAATCGACAACACCAAACCGATGGATATGTATTATATTTGGTTAGGTTTGGTTTGGTTTGGTTTGGTTTTAATAACTAAAACCCGATAACATTGATTTGGTTTTGGTTTTAACCAAAAACGGCCCCAAACCGACCCATGAACACCCCTACATTTGGATATCTTCAGGTTGGAATGTATTTCCTCCGTCTCAAATTATTTATCGTGTTTTTTATTTATACGCCCCTTAAAAATATTAATTAGGATGGTATTTGACCTACTTTACCCCTATTTATGTCTAAGTTATAATCTCTCTCAATTAAATGTTTACTCTATTTATGTGTCATCTTCCTTAATTACAAAGGATGAAATGGAGGGAAAATAATTAATTATGTATTTAACTTATAAATTGATAAATAATTTGAGACAACTATTTTTAATAACCATGACAAATAATTTGAGACGAATCGAATAATATTTAGAGTAAAATAGTTGAACAATTTAAAATTATTTATACTACATTCATATGAAAGTTATAGTGAATGCAGTGGTAGTGACAATCACTTATTTAAAAGTTTAGATTAGTCTCTAATCGCGAAAAAAAAGTAATTTTTAATACTTTTTAGGATAACAAAAAAATTGACTTTCGCTGAATATCTGTGATCATGGATTGACAAATTCAATGTCTTTAAAATTTCACTGCAAAGGAGTTGACAAACTTTTGTGATTGTCAATTGACTTTGATATTCAAATAGATTAATAACAATTAACAAGTCCTTAGCCTAATAGTTGAGGTTGATATATTGAAACCTAAGAAAAAATTATAACGAGTGTCGTCAAGATCAGCTTACAATTAACTCAATTGAATTGCTTCTCAAAACATATGTTTCGAGTAATTTTGCCTATCAAAATTTAGGCATATGAATCTGGATTCTACTTCTGTGTTCCCGATGGTATTGTTACTGTTACTAAGTGTTAGAGAGTGTTGATATAAGCAATTGGTGTTGTAAAATAATACATGTAATTAGAATAACTAAATAAATCAATTCTCATAATGTTACTATATTACCATCAAGGGATAGTGAAATGAATGATATCTCTCCATCATTAATTAAAGATCTTGAATTTAAGTCTAAAAAATAAAAAAGCACTTGTTGGAGAGCACTATCTTTTGACGGGACCTACATAATGCAAGTTTAAATAAGTCCGACCAATGGATTTTGAATACTTATAAGTTACTTGGAGGGTGAAGGGGGTGTACACACGAACGAAGCTACAACTCAATTTATGGGTTCGACATAATACATCAGCTTCGGCCCAAATTCAAATTTAAAAGGAGAAATTACCCATATATATCGCTCACACATCTAATTTAAAGCCAATCTAGCCTAACGTATCATTCTAGCCCAGTATTGTATAACCGATGTATAGATAATGTATATATTTTGTATAGCTATGTGTAAATATTACATATACTCTTATATATTATGTATATACTTTGTATAATCATATATAAACATGAAACTAATTCAAATTCCAGTGTACAAATGATGTATATGTTCTGTATAGATGTATAGCTATATGTAACTTGCTCAACATTTTTTTGTAACTTTTCTTACCCAGACCAATTCTAGAGTTTCAACATCACCGTCAATGGCCCGTCAAGCCAAAAAATTATTATACTACTAGAATAGAAACATAGACTTTCTACTATGAAGAGAACTGCATTGTTAACCTAATTAACATATAACGTAATTAATCCTAAAAAAAATGACTCAAACCGCCCTTTGATTAGACCACCCGTAACACTACAAAAAGGTTCTGTTTTAATCAAAGAGGAGAAAAATAACTATCTTTTTTTTGGTATGTGGAGAAAAATAATTATCACTAGTATTCATCGTTGATCTTTTAGATGTGTACTTCAAATTAAGGGTGGCCAACGGGACGGGTCCGGGGCGGGTCCCAGCGGAACGAGACCCGATGGGACGGGGGTAAGGAGGGACCGGTATCCGGTGGGACTGTCGGGTTCTGCCGATGTCCCGTCCCGATCCCGTCGGAAAAAGAGACCGATATTATCGGGACGGCGTCGGGATCGGGTTTTATCCGATTTTTTTATTTTGTTTTTTGCACTTAATTTTAAAAATAATATATAAACAAGATAGTATAATAAAAATATCTCAATGCTGATTTTGTGCCTCTTATATTATTTAATAGAAATATAATTTTTTTGTAATACAATTGTCAAAATTGCAACTTTGTGGTGTTGAAAGTTGCAAATAACATAGTAAAATTGCAATTAAAAAATACATATTTAAAAACACCTTTTCTAGTTTCTTTATAATTTCTTGTGGTTCTTCAGTTAGAATTGATATTTGTTGGTCAAATTGCTCGACATCGCTTCCACCACCTCCGTCGGATAAGATTTCGTTGTAGTTTTCATTTTCTTCTTCGTTGATCTCTGGTTGACCGCACCTTCTCCGCTCTGCTCGTATCCAAACTCTGAATAATACTGCAATCTCCAAGCTGTCTCCCGCTAATGAGTGTATGTGCTCTCCTATTTGAAATCTGTCGACCGAAAAAGTGCTTTCAGACGTTGTTGATGAAGCTTGAATGTTTAACACATCTCATGCCATCTTTGACAGTGTCGAAAATGTCTTCTCATTCTCCCTCCAATATTTTAGCAAGTTTTCACGTCATTCTTCATTGAGAACTGCTTGATACGGTACAACACCCTGCAACACAAAAACATCAAACTTGCTAACTTGGTTAGTAGTGTTACCACTATACATTCTATTTCTAAGGCTTTCAATACTAGCCGCAGAAACAACATGCCTTTTTTAAGGTTGTGTTGAAGAAGAAGAAGATGGTATGGAAGCCGGTTGGTTGCTAGCACTTTCTAGTTGGTAATGCCTATATACTTTTTTGCATTCATTTTGTATGCTAGACAACACTTCTTCTTTAGTTTGTTCAATTGGCAGTGGGTCATTTGGATTTTTTAGAGTTGGAGGTAGAAGTACTGCTATACAATCATAAATAGTTTCAATTAGTGTTTTACAACTGTCTATTTTAATAGTCGGATATAATACAACACCAATAATATAAATAGTGAGAATAGGAATACAATATTTTTTAATAGGTGCCTTATAAGTTGATTTTTTTCATATATTCACTAAGTAATAAAAATATTAGAGCTCTATAAAATAACATAGTAGAAATAGTAGGATAATATATACCGAAAAATTCTTTTGTTGCTTGAAAAAATTTCTCTAGAAATACAATAAGTTCTGAAATTTTTTCCCAATCGTTATCCACAACCCTATCATTTGGATTTCGATTATGGGCGTTAAAAAATAAAGTTGTAGGTCTTCTATAATCATAAGCAACGAGTAGTTGTTCGTATAAAGATTCCACCTAGTCGCTACTTCTTCGGAAATTTTTCTATAAGGTAGTCCGCAATCGTGACAAGTTTTTTTATATTTTTTTCGTTGTATTCTATTACTTCTAAAAATAAAGTTTATAGCAAATTATATTTTATTAAGAATGTCTGCAAAAAGTGTTAGACCATCCTTTACAACTAAGTTATAAATATAACATGCACATTTTATATGAAAATGATTTGAAAAAGATGGAGTTAAAATATCTTTTAAAAGTCTAATAGCATAATTATTAGAAGAAACGTTATCCAATATAATAGTCATAATTTTATCAGTTATGCCATAATAATCGCAAACTGAATGAATATTTTCTGCAATAAAAGTACCAGTGTGCCTATCATCTATATATCTATACGCTAAAATACGTTTTTGCATAGTCCATTTATAATCAATCCAATGACATGTTATCGTTAAATAATCATGGATGTTAGTACTACGACCTATATCAGACGTGATAGATACTTTACCAGAAAAATGATATAAGGAATAACGTAAATATTGTTGATATTCATGTGCAAATTTAAATACATCTCTCCTACAGTTGATCTAGGAAAACCGTTAAATGCAGGATTATACATATCTCTAATGTAATGAATAAAACAAAGAGAGAAACGAAATGAAAAATGCAAATCCTCCACAATAACTAATTTTGCTATTGCTTCCCTATCTCTATGTTTATCGTATATAGGGCCTACAATTCCCCCTGTCATAGGGTTAATTTGACCATGTACTTGGTCTGGGACAGTATGTGAACCTTGTCTCGACTGAGAGGGCATTCGCGCACCCAATTTTTTAGCCAGGTATTGGGCCCACCTAGCTTGGTGAAAATCTTGTACGTGTCTCAATAAACCTCCCGTCCAACCCTGACCTTTTTCCATTTTAAATTTATAAATATTTTTACAAATTAGATATCTAACTACTTGATTCTCTTCGTCCTTATCAAAAAAATTTCATGCATCCGATTTTAATTTTCGTTTTGGTGGGCCTCGTCTCATACTAGGGGGAATAGGAGGCGTTCCAGTTGGAGGTGCACTAGTGGGTGTGTCATCTACATTAGTGAGTGTGTCATCTAGATCATCTTCTAAATTAAAGTCTTGTTGAGTTCCAGAAAATATCTCATCGTCTAAATCTAATGGTATTTCAGGAATTTTTTTAGTATAAACCAAATCATCATGTCTAGGAATAGGATGACTAGAAGAAGTACCCTTGCCCTTGTTACCCCTACTAGAAGAAGTCTGACCCTTACCCTTACCCGTAATCATACTTTTCAATCATTCTATTTTAATTATATAAATAAATAATTAAAGTAAATTAAATTAAGTGCGATAAATAAAATAAAGAAACAATAATAATTTAATGAGGAACGAATGTACCAAACGCTGACGTGTAATCGAGAGGTTGAAAATTAAAATTTTGCTCGATGGAAGATCCTCAAGCTAGTTGCCAACTTCACTCCCAAATGAATAAATAAAATTGAATATTAGTAGACAATGTAGACTTGTAGAGAGATAGATTGAGAGATTGTATGGAGATTTGTGAGAAAGATGAAGAGAAAATGAGGTATTTATAGTTGAAAAATTGGGTAAAAGTGTAATTATAATCACTTAGGGTTAAAAATAAATATTAAGGGGGTAGGGGGTAGGGGGAGGGGGAGGCCAAAAATGGCCGTTGCACAACGACCAAAATATAAAATGGTCGTTGGTACAACGACTATTTTGTGCAAAGGGGAGGGGTCAGGCGGGACAGTGGGCGGGACCGAGGCGGGTCGGGGTTGGCGGGATTGTGGCGGATCGGGCCCGAGCGGGACAAGCCCATGTCCCGTCTCGATACTAAAATTTTTTATAGCGGGACCGGGGCGGGGTCGGGTCGGGACCGGGCCGACCCGCCCCGTTGGCCACCCTTACTTCAAATCATGTGTTCATATCTACATCCTCCTTTCAGATGGGCGGAGGCACCAAGGCGCTTGTCAAGCGTCTATTTGGAAAATTAGAGTGCTGAAGGGCCTAATTGGATAATTAGTTGATTATTGGGCTATTTTTGATAAATTAGATCAATTATGTGGGTATTGGGTAGTAATTATTTCAATTTAAAATTCTAACTCCAGGGTCACTCGCTCAAATGTCCTTTATTTTGAGGCGGTCTTTATTTTTTACCCTTTAAATTTGAGTTCTTTATTTTTTTCTCTCTATTATTTTTGGCGCTGCATAATTAGAATTTCGCTCGGCATAATTAGTGTTATATCTTCGGCATATGTATCATACACAACCCACAAATTATGTCGGATAAGGCATAACCGTCAACGCTCAATATAATATGAAAAAGACATATTTTCAGATTTTGGCAGGCATAGTTAGCGTTTAATTTCAACATATGTATCATAACATCCACAGAAATTATGCCGGATAAAGTATAATTTTAAACACTCAACATAATTTTAAAAATTATTATAAAACTATGTCGCATAACTTAATTCCTACATAATTTATGCAGTGCGAGACAAAAATTCAATTTTCGAATAAAAAATAATTATAGAGACTATGCCTTGTAAAGTAAACCTATATATTTTTATAAAAAAAATAACATAAGCAAAAATTAAGGACCATGACGGACAAATATTAAAGATCAGTGCGTTTGAGGGGAAATCCGCCCAAAAAAATGTCCGACTCTTGGTGTAAGTGGCTCTTCATAGATAGGGGCTGAGTCACATTTCTTGCATTAAATTCCGTGGGCATTCTATAGTGAAAGACTTGTTCATCATCTGCCAAAATAACAAGGACCACTAATTACTTTATATCTACAAATTGGTCCACCAATTTTTGTTACATTCCTCGCACTCCATATCTTCAGATATATAATGTGGACCAAATAATTCTTGTGCTATCAATAAGAAAGGAAAGGATATTGTATCCCAAAGCAACCCCACCCCCCATGTGCCAATGGTACAAACAATGTGGTGCTCAATGTGTCTATATTACATAATTGAGGCCCCTCTTATGTAGTTATTTGTTAGCTGGCTATTTTGCTCCATCTCCATTATCCCCAAATTCTTGCATGTGCCATTTATACATGAAATCAATAAATTTCATGATTATTCTGAATACACTTGTAAATTGTAGCTACCATGTTTTAGTAATCAGTGTAGTTCTCACAAACACTATCAGCTCTAAAATTTGTATACTATTTCCCCCCCATAGAGTATCCAAATAATCATTATAAGAATATACTTTTTTTTTACTTTAAGCTCGGCTCGGAGCTATCACTTGAACATGACAGGATTAATCGATCTGCATACAAAATTTTAACTTCCCTTCAAATGAGTGCATTTATAGAATAAAGAGAGCGTCCCCAGACTTCTATATCAGGGTTTTTAGCTTTCACTGAGAATAAGAATCACTTCTAGCTAGCTTTTTTGTCATAACTCTAATCGATGAATGATAGTCCAACTTAGAATAATTGAAAAAGAATTCACTTTCAGTAAACGGGAGTAGAACCAACCGGAAATCCTCCAACTTCTTATAACATTTGACATTTGAAATTTGTTGGTTTTATTCATTTGAACTTTATCATATAAATCCAATAGGGGAGTTGGACTCTTTTTACTCAAAGATTATTCAATCACAAAATTCAAATTTACGAACGATCGTTGTAAGGAGGTAGCTCCAGGGGTTCAAAGCCAGTAGCACGATAAAGCTTATAGAGAGTTCGTAGGCAATATGAGATAGAGTTGGAGATCTTTGCTAATCTAATTGAGGGCTTTTCTTCCTATTTCACTATTTCACTCCCCTGTTCTGGGATAAAACTAGTTAGGCATCTTCCTCAGTTTTGTTAACCGATTCACTTTCACGATTCCTTTCTCTTCCTCGGACACCGAACAAAGGGAACCCTCAGAGCGAGACTCTCAGATTGACCTGACATTTTTAGTCCCCAGTAAAATTTTCAATTAAGACTGAAGATGTTTCGATCATCCCCCACACCTCTCAGATAAATATGAATAAGTTAAAATGGTTTGAAAATGAAAAAAGTAATAATCTTGTGATAGTTTTTTCATGACACTTCCATATAAAACAAGATTTGGGTCAATGCACACGAGTGTGCGTCCCCTCTTTGCTGTTGTTACTGCGTGTGGGGCCAAATTCACAGTCGCTATTTGGATTTGGCTGATTTTAGGCCCAACTCCAATTTCTGGTTCAAGTTGTCACCAACCCTTTAAACCAAATACTACATAAATATTTATGCTCATAATTTAAATTCTAACACTGACAGTAGTTAAAAGACTTTTTATACTACTAATTTCTATAAACGTGCAGTCCTGCTTTCCGGGGTACCTCTTCATTTAGTATCAGACGATTCGTTAGACGTTATTTTCAGACAATCTAATCTTAATCATAGTAAAATAATATTAGATAATATTATTTGTAATTATATACATTTATTTTATGAGTTATAAAAAATTATTATAATATAGGATTATCTTTACTTAATACTTCTTTGAATTTGATGTTATTACATTAATGATTGGCAATATGTTGAATTAATTGACGCTTTTTAAAAACATTAGAAAGAATAATTAGGTAGTACACTAACTTGACACAAACCTACATATTAACCAACAATTAAATTATACGAGGTTTTATCCTTAAAATTATTGCAAATTCAGTTTCTTAGATACTTCTCCAAACCTTAATGCAAAAAAACAAATATTGAATGCATGCATGATATATTTTGTTTTATCCAACCATTCCTGTACCTCAAGTTTATTTTTTTTATTGGTTTTTTTTCTCCTAGAATTTGTTTGCAAGAATATATCCCAGTAACTGTAAATTTTAATCAACTTATCTATGGTTGAAAATTGAAATCAAATAGTCCCCAATAAGTAATATTAATAAACACCGACGAAAATTAGGATTAGAAATTTAAAAGCTTAAGGATGAGGAACGTACATACTAATTGCACTAAGTTTTTGTTTTCCTAAACATGCTATTGTATATTAGCTTGTTCAAAGTAAAGGTAAACCTCCATATATAAACGTATGAGTCATTTTAAGGTATTTTTCCCCTTGTAGAATTGGTATGACACTATATCTCAGTTCTAAAACAGCTAAAAGGTCGGAAGTTGATTAAGATTAGAAGTTCACAAATTCACATTAGATAGAACTTTAAATATTACAATTTTATCCGATATAGAATTATTGTATTAAGATATAATTTATCTTTAAAGGGTATAAAAATCGTGCAATATTTAAAGGATATTTTGTTCAACCAACATTTATATTCATGCTTTTATAATAATATAGATCAGGTGATTTTTAAGATGTAGTAACAGTTGACTTACCATTTTATCAGTTATCCATTAATACTTAATAAGAGATTTATATATAATTATCTTATAAATAATTTGCGTGTGTAAATATATTTTACATTATTCGTGTATAAAACTTGAATTTAAAGTTTTAAACTACCCTAAAGGAAATAAGTTGTTGGTGAAGCCACGTCGATGCTCCTAACACCATTTGTGAACTGTACTGGGCCAGGCTCATATATCTGACATAACTTGGGCTTTTATTGCTTGGATTTTGATCTCTCACCCAAAATTTAGTTAGTTCTTATTTTAAATTTTACTTCTAATCAACTTAGATAGAGGTGGAGCCATGATTTTATGTTTATGGATTCAGGATCTAATTCTTTAAGTTAATAGGTTTAAAGTTAATAATTTATACATATTTAATAAATTTCCTAAAGACAAATTCAGAGTTTAAACTAAAGTTATTGGGTTCAATGGCGGAACTTGTCCAAAATATTAGGGGGGGCGGGGGGCGGTAACTACTAACAAAAATATTATAATTGAAATTTATAAGAATAAAATATAATTTTATCAACAATTCAAAAAAACATCAACACAACAAAAATATAATATATAAAAGAAAAAATGTACCTATAAATTAAAAGAAAACTGGAATACTACAAATCACATCGAGCAATAAAAAATACTACAAATTATGTCAAAACAAAACTAAAAAGATTAAGGGGCTTTGGGAGTTCGGGGGCTAGGTAGTTGAGGTGTTTGGGCGGGGTAATTTAATTTGAATTGGGCTTGCAGTGCAAATTGTGTATTTGGGATGGAGAGAGGTATATATAAAAAAAATTGAGTTTTTTGAGGGGGCCACAACCCCCTCATCCCTCCCCTACCAAGCTCCGCCACTGATTGGGTTCGACCGAACCTATAACCAACACACTAGCTTCGCCCCTACAGGCAATACTCGAAAACAAACTTTATCACAGGTCCTGAAGGAGTTGGTCAATATTTGAGTTGAAATTGGAAAAATGAGTAACTGGAGTTGAAAAAAAATTCTGAAAGTTGAACTTCTGTTTGAAAATGAACTTTATTCGAAAAAAAAAGAAATTGTGAAAATGGAAGTTGATATCTCTGTATAGATATCATCATCTACATCCATGTTGTCATCATCTACATCCATGTTGAGAATATAATCAAATATTAAAAGTATGTTCTATCTAACAACTTAAGCTTTTAGATCAGATGGTCACACACTTCAATATGGTATCAGAGCAGGCCAAAGGTCCTAGGATCGAACATCACCGCCACCCATTCTCAAAAAGAATTTCCACGTGCTTGGACCATGAAAAAAATCAGGCCAGCACGTGAGGGAGCGTGTTGAGAATATAATCAAATATTAAAAGTGTGTTCTATCTAACAACTTGAGCTTTTAGATCAGATGGTCGCACACTTCAGTAATCCAGAAAGCCGTATGCTTTGGAAGAAGCTTGTACAGTTTGGGAAGGGGTTTTGATTGATCAAAAGAATAATCTACTTCAACCGATATGCCCTTAGACACGACCATATATAACATAAAAATCACACTTGGAAAGGGTGGACAATTAGCTAGAGCAGCGGGTGCTGTAGCGAAACTGATTGCAAAAGAGGAAAATCGGCCACATTAAAATTACCTTCTAGGAGGTCCGTTTGATATCCAAAAACTAAATGAGGACATGCATTTCACTTGAAATACAACTTCAAATTGTTATTTTCACTCAACGTTCAAATAGTGAAATTCAGTATTTGCAAATACCTATAGTCAAGTTTTATACGCGAATAATGTAAAATATATTTTATAGAATGTAATTATTTTGTGCCCTAGTTTTTTTAGGGTAGTTTCAATTCAAGTTTAAATAATTACATTCTATAGAATGTAATTATTTTGTGCCCTAATTTTTTCCTACAAGGGGCATATTAAATATTGCAGATTTGATATTTACATTAAATGCCTAAGTTTATATCTGTTATCTCGTTTATCGCAATTATTCTAAAATGCACGTTTATTCAAAATCTATTTCGCTATCGATATCATGTTGTGTTTGACACGTAACGTCTTTACAAACCAACAACTTTCAAGTTCAAATTCCATCGTCTTCGTTTCATGTGGGATGATATATTTCTAGATTTCACATATAAGAAATTAATTGAAAATTAATCGATCTTGTTTATAAAATGGAAAGAGAGAAGAGATCTTATGTCATAGTTAAGCTAATGACCTTGTTTATTGATAGAATTAATTAATACTCCTACAGTCCTACTGGACAACTTCATCCAAGCTTAAAGGACCTATTATTGTTGTAGAAAGATTGATAATCACCATTCTTGATTTAGTTAGATAAATATGATTAGACAAATCAAATACATTGCGTATATTGGTATTAATAAAATATTTTCAAAAATAGGCATAGAGCGTAATTTGCCATATTATATAACTACTTAATTTAGGCAAATGAAGCTTCAAACATTGGAGCACATAAGGGTTGATAATATTTCTGGAATGATTCCTAGTGGCTAATCGGCTATTCACACCATATGGGAATGGGATTTCATATGGCTCTGAAAACAAAATGGGCCTAAACTCTACAACTTGGACCACTAATTAGGGGTGAACGTATATTGGTTCGGTTTGGTTTTGTATTAAAAAAGTATGAACCGAATAAAATTTGATTTTTTAAAATAAAAACAGAATCAAACTTTTTTTTAAAAAAACCGATCATATCTGTTTTCCAATTCAAGTGTATCATAATCAGTAAATATAAAGTCCAAAAAAAATAATTTAAAGTCCAAAAATATAAAGTCTGCATCACATATATTCTTAAAACATGTAAAAAACTCCAAATTAAAGTTTACATCCCACAAAATAAAAGTCCAACACTGAAATAAAATAAATGGGTCGGGGGATTTTTTTTTAAAAAATTGAATTTTCAACATTGAAATTGACATCCACACCTACATTACCACGAAATTTCGACATTGAAATATATTGTATATCGTGAGATGTTTAATACAGAAAAGAGAAAATTAGAAACCGATTTGGGGGAAAACACAAATTGATTGGGAAAACAGACGTTTCCTAAACATTTGCGGGCCACAGTAAAGTTGCACAGCCAAAACAGTCATCCGAGCGCAGAGTTATGACCATTTAAAGTTGCACCAATTTACAACTACTTTATCTCCATACATTTTATGTCAATGCTTCCGTGATATGTTAATTAAGTTCATGCCGTATTCGACTTTCATAAAAGCTTCATAGATTGACTTCAATAGCTATGATTCAAGAGATAGCAGTAGCCTAAAATAAAAAATAAGATTTGGTTTTCCTCTTTGAGCTATGATAGCAGTAGCCAAGTAGGCAGTCGGCAGTAGCACAGCCAAAACGATTTAGGGCAAGCTTTCAATTTTAATTTATACTGGCTATGATTAATTACAAATTTACCCTCAGTTTTTTTGTTCGGTTCATCACCAATACTAAAGAACCAAACTGAATCATTTAACCATGATAGATTTGATTTTTTTAAAGAACCATTTTTAAATTTTTTTTAACCGAATTTAAACCGAACCGAACCGCCGGTTCGATTCATGTTTTTCGGTTCACCAATTTTTATGTCCACCCCTACCACTAATAACAAACTTATATATCACCTACACCAAAATATGGAATCACTAATTACCCGTGTATAACAAGTATACACTAAATGTATAAAAAGAGCATAATCAATGTACACACTAATTATACTGGATTAAATTTGTAATAGATAAATATTAGATTTATTTTTTGTTGTGAGTTAGGTTGTTGTGTAGGGTAATACCTGCTTCTAAATAAAAAAGTTTAACAGCATGGGAGAGAGAGCTAATTAATTGCAAGGATAAATGCGCTTCTATAATTTATTAGCCTTTTCGTATATGGTAGATTGTATTAATCTCTCTTGGAGTCTTTCTTATTAATATAAATATATATAATGTACAATGTGAAAACCCAATACAATAAGGATCTTATATCTACCATAATTATAAAATATATGGAGTATGTTATAGTAGTACACGTTAATACACCCCCTCAGTCGGAGCGGGAGGAGGCCGGACGTTGAGACTGGATCTGAAGTCGAGGAATAGTTGTCTAGGAAGACCTTTCGTGAAGATATCCGTATACTGATATGAAGAAGACACATGCAACTCCTTAACATGACCGAGAGCAACCTTCTCACGAACAAAGTGTATATCCATCTCAATATGTTTGGTTCGCTGATGCTGAACCGGATTATGAGATAAATATATGGCGGATATGTTATCACAGTAAACCAAAAATGCCTTACGCTAGGGACACTGAAGCTTCAAAAGAAGGTTTCGTAGGCAACAGACCTCAGTAACAACATTTGCAACTCCTCTATACTCTACTTCTGCACTCGAACGGGATAATGTAGCTTGCCTCTTGGCAGACTATGAAGTGACTTACGGAGACGACATACATACTGAGGGGCTGCTAGATGAACAAAACCAGGCGACTGGTGTATGTAAACAGTTTCTTTCAGATCCCCATGTAGAAATGCATTTTTCACATCAAGCTGATGAATCGGCCAGTGCTTACCCTTAGCAATACTCAGGACTGTACGAATGGTAGATGGTTTTACAACCAGACTGAATGTCTCGCCATAATTAATACCCTCATGTTGATTAGTGCCATTAGCCACAAGTCTCGCCTTATACCTCTCTAGATCACCACCGTCTTTGTATTTGTGACGAAAAAGCTACATGCATCAGATCACATTCACCCCCTCCGGTCTAGGAACCAAATCCCAAGTTTGTTGTTTCGTTAACGCATTAAATTCCTCACACATGGCCGCATTCTAATTAGGGTCTAGTTTGGCCAATTTTGAGTTTTGGGGAATAAGGGAAATGGTTTGTGTGGACTAGGACATTGGGTTTGAAAATCCCGTGTTGGGCACAAGTTTCCATTGGGTGCGTGGGGGCAGTGGGTGGATGGGTGTTTTGTTGAGTTGGTGGGTGCGAGTCATTGTATTGGCTTTTGTCGACGGAATAAGGATGGGTATTTTATTGTGGTGGTGGATGTGGGTCACTGTATTGGGTTTGGTCGACAGAAGGGTTTGGTGGGCTCAAAGATATGGGAATAACAGGGTGGTGTGAGGTGGACGACGTCGGGTAGACTGTCGGTGGTGGGTTAGGACTTGAGTGGTGGTGATTTGGACAGTTAGAGATGTGGGAGGGTTGACACTAGCAACGAATGTGGATAGGAAATGATAAAGATCACCCTCACTATTGCATCTCGTAAGGAGTTTTCCAGTACGGAGGTCTGTTACTGAATGTCCAAATGGATCAAAATTAATTGATACAGAATTATCGGTGGCAAATTACCTAACGGAGATTAGATTTTTGATAATGTTAGGAGCATATAAGACGTTATTAAGGGAGAAACGGGGATGCAGTGGTGGGGTTATTGTGTGGCCAAACCCTTGAATTGGAATGCGATGACCGCTTCCAACCATAATAGATTGTGGAGTATTTAAACTTCACAGTTGAGGAAGATTACCAGAATTATTTGTGAGATGAGATGTGGCGCCCGTATCCATATACCACGCATTATCGGACTGCCGATGGGTCAATGTGACAAGAGTCGGGCCCAAATTAGATTGGGAGAGGCCTGGAGCGGACTGCTGGGCTGTAGGAAATAGGGTCGGATTACTGTGGCCCATTGACTGGACTGGGGCGGACTGGTAGACTGCCTGAAATTAGGCCCAAAATTGATTTCCAGAACTTGGGCTATTAGGCTGCCAGAGGTAGGGCCGTGACTGTAGCCCCAACTGCTGCTAGGCTGCAGTTGCTGACTGTATGTCCCTGAGTGTTGGGCAGTGCTGAGTCGACGCTGCCATGAAAATATATATTATTTTTTCGGGAAAGGAAAAAAAAATGACAAAAAGTGTTGTGCGTCTGATTTTTCTTCTGGTAATGGAAAAGTAGAACAGAGGCAGACAATGAGTGATGTACTTCTGACAAGATGAGACAACAGAAGACAAACACTTGTGCTTCTGATTTTCTTCCGGGTAAGAGAAAAAGATAAACAAAGGCAGAATTAGGTGAAGGATGAAAAAGAAAAGTTGGTACTTTTTGGGAATTGAGCAAATAAAATTGTTGTTTGCTGAAGAAGATAAATTACAGGCTCTTCGAGAATTGAGCAAACAATATTGTTGTTTGCTGGAATTGAGAGGCAACATCCGTTAGGTTGAATAAATCGAGAAGGGGGGGGGGGTTGCGGGTAGAAAAAAATATAGGATTTAGGTTTTGGCTCTTGATATCATGTTAGATTGTATTTATTAAGAGTCCCACATCGGTATTGAAATGGGAACATGGACTCCTTATATGGAATTTGACAATCCTCACCCTACAAGCTAGCTTTTAGGGTTGAGTTAGACCCAAGATCCATTCTTTACATGGTATCAGAGCCAGACTCATTCCAATTCTTTGTTCGTCGATGTTGGGCCCCCAAATTATATTGTCCACACTCCAATTAACGAGGTCTGGGCGTGCGGGGAGTGTTAAGAGTCCCACATCGGACATGGAATGGAAAGATGGACTCCTTATATGAACTTGGACAATCCTCACCCTACAAGCTAGCTTTTAGGGTTGAGTTAGGCCCAAGATCCATTCTTTACAATATTAATCTCCCTTGTAAATCTTTTTCATTAATACAAATATATATAGTGTACAATGTGGATCATAATTATACAATATATGGAGTATGTTATAGTAGTACACGTTAATAGTATATAATATACCTTACATTTCTATAAGTTGTTTCCGTGAGTTAGAAAAAAAAAATATAAACTTGAGGGTCATAATTTGGCTACAAACACTCAATGATGAACACATAGCCTACGATAGTGGTTACATGTACATCCATTACTTCTATCCACGCGTAGACGCACTCATAATCGTAAAGGAGCAATGAGTGAAACTTGATCTTAGTCAACAATCTTAAATTCTGAATCTATCTTTCTCGACCATCCATCTTTATCCCTTTCCACCTAGCAACAGCTAAAAGAATAATGCTAGAATGACTAGAGATCAAGCAATTGTAATGATCAGCTGGAGAATGTTTTTCAGCATTTAATAAATCAAAGGATTAAATTTTGGGCAACGATTGAATGTGATTGGAAAAACATGTCAATACCATTAGTTTTATTTTTCTTACGAATTTTATTCCCTCAATTTCTTTTCACAATCAATTTCAAATTCCCAATAATTGGATGGAATTTTCGAAGAGAAGAATATACTTTTCTTGACTTAATGACTAGATTTGGACACAGTACCTACAAAGGACCACGTCTACAAAATTCAGCTGCATAATGCAGTAAAATTAAAGTCCATTGCTTTCTACAATTATTATTTGTTAGGTCTGGAAATTTAAATGCATTTATATTTCCAAATAGCTTGAGATGTAGGTATTTCATTGCATAAATGCTCTTATTGATATTTTTAATTACTATCTTAAAATATTTATTGAATTTGTGTGGTGGAGTTTGAGTTTCTTTAGCAAAACGAATTGTCTATTCAAGAGAAGAAAGTGACACTTAATTTTAAAAAACGTGACAGAATTAATGAAGTTGATATTAAGAAGTGTCAAATCTTTCTCCTTTCATTTTATGTATTTTTTTTTAAGACTGAATATATATGCAACAATTGAGTTCAAGATTAAGAGTTGACAGACCGAATTGGATAATTCATAAAGTGTTTGTATATCTTTCTGGAAAAGCAACGATTAAAATGTATTACTTTAACGAAAGAAGTGAGACTGAGGTGGTTTGGGCATGTGAAGAGGAGGTGTGAGGATGCGCCAGTTAAGAGGTGTGAGAGACTGACGATAGTAGGAGTTAAGAGAGGTAGAGGTAGAGGTAGGCCGAAAATGAACTGTGGAGAAGTGATTAGACAAGATATAGCACATCTCCAGCTGACTGATAACATGATCCTAGATAGGAAGATTTGGAGGTTGAAGATTAGGGTCGAATGTTAGTAGGTAGTTGAGTTTTGTAGCACTGGGGCTAGCCTCTCCGTCTTCTCTTCTCCATTTCTTTGTAGTATCATTTAGGTTTCACATAGATCCATACTCTTTTGTGTGTATTCCTTGGTGTTGCTTTATTTGTTTTATTAGTGTGATATCTTGATGTCTCATTTTCCTTGAAAATTTTCATTGAATATGTTCTTTTGAGCCGAGGGTCTATCGGAAACAACTTCTCTACCCCACAAAGGTAGAATATATATCTTACTCTCCCAGAACCCAATGTGTGGAATTATACTTGGTATATTGTTGTTGTTATTGTTGTTATTGAGGATGTGTTGGAATAATAGATATTTCATTATCAAAACAGAGGTTTTCGGCTCAAGCCTTGGTTATACAATTCCCCTTGGTTGGATCACGAAATCTCGGATAGTAAGCTTGTCACTCCGCAAATACGAATAAATCGGGTCAATATATTCTCTAGACCTCAGATGGTTTTAAAAAGTAGAAATAGCATTCAATGACCACTTTCCGGCCATGTAATTGGAAATAATTTTGCCATGAAATTTCAAATTCCAGCAAGTGAAATGCGGTCATAATTTTCTGAAATTTTATTTGTGAAATATAAACCTTTACGATAATAGCTATTTTTTAATAACAAAAATTTAAAAGTGATTATTTATAATTTTATCCTTTAAAAAGAACAAGTTTGATATGATCGAGCTCTAGGAGTTTAACATTTAAATTACAAAGTAGTTTTTTGTTATTTGTATGTACGATCTTAGTTAAAAGAAGTGGAAGATAGCCAACTATTACACGGAGGCTCTAGGCTGTACAAATATCTCAAATTCAAGATATTTGGCAACCTTGTACATACCAAATTACCAACAAAGATACTACCGGATTGATGAGATTTCTCCGTCATTACAACAAGAAATATATTTATTAATAACATTTTTGTTATCATATGTTAAATGTTGTTGTCAAAAATACTTTTCGCAATAATAACAATTGTTGCATGCCCTTGTAATAACCTCTGACGTGAAAATTTTTGCGCAACAAGTTATTTTTTATTTCCATTTACAATTTTTTAGCAACAATATATTAAATTTTTATTGCCAATTACATTTTTTAAGAAACAAACAACATACCCAGTAAAATCTCATAATGTGGGGTCTGGGGAGGGTAGAGTGTACGCATACCTTATCTTGGTAGGTAGAGCGACTATTTCTGAAAGACCCTCAGCTCAAGACAAATCATAAGCACAAGCAAAGCAAGAGAAACAGTCAGACCCGGACAAGAAATTTAAAGCAGTATGAAAATGATGGTAACAAAAGCGAATAAGCCATGATAGCATATTCTGAAAAAAGAAGCAGTATCTAACGCAGGTAAATAAGATAAACAGAGTAAACTAAAGAACACATAGCAGCAGAAATCAAACGACATGGACTATAAAGCAATATTATGCCTACTAGTATGATATGCTAAGAAGGCCTACAATACTAGCCCTACAACTACCAGCTTGTAAGCGTAAGTAGGACTACACTCAACTACCTACTACCCTAATCCGTGTCCTCCACAACCCCCTATCTAAGATCATGTCCTCAGTAAGTTGTACATGCGCCATATACCATCTAATCACCTCTCCCCAATACTTTTTCGGCCTACCTCTACCCCTCATGAACCCGTTCATAGCCAACCTTTCACACCTCAGCACTGGGGCATTTGTGTCTCTCCTATGCACATGCCCGAACCATCTCAACCTCGCTTCCCGCATCTTATCCTCCACCGAGGCCACTCCCACTCTGTCTCGGATATCATCATTTCTAATCATATCCCTCATTGTATGCCAACACATCCATCTCAGCATCCTCAACTCCGTAATTTTCATCTTTTGCATGTGCGAAGTCTTAATTGGCCAACACTTTACCCCATACAACATAGTCGGTCTAATCACCGCCCTATAAAATTTGCATTTAAGTTTTGGTGGCACCTTTTTATCACACAAAACTCCAGATGTGAGCCTCTATTTCATCCACCTTGCCCCAATACGATGTGTGACATTGTCATCAATCTCTCTATTCCCTTGGATAATAGACCCAAGGTACTTGAAGCTTCCTTTCTTTGGAATGACCTGAGCACCAAGCCTCACCTACACGTCTATCTCAAGGTCGCTCCGATTACTGAACTTGCACTCCAAGTGTTCTATCTTGGTCCTACTCAGCATGAACCTTTTAGACTCCATAGTCTCTCACCAAACCTCCAGCTTAGCGTTCACTCCGCTGTAACTCTCATCAATCAGGACTATGTCAACTGTGAATAACATACACCATGGCACCTCCCATTGGATTTGTCACGTCACTCCATCCATCACCAAGGCAAATAAGAATGGGCTAAGAGTTGATCCCTGGTGTATCCCCATCATAACTGGAAAGTGCTTCGAGTCTCTTTCTACTGTCCGTACCCTGGTCTTGGCTCCATCATACTTATCTCTTATCGCTCTATTGTACACCACGGGTACACTTCTAACCTTCAAACATCTCCATAGAACCTCCCTAGAACTTTGTTGTATGCCTTTTCGAGGTCGATGAAATCCATATGCAAGTCTCTCTTCCTCTCCCTATACTACTCCACCAACCTCCTAATAAGATGAATGTCTTCTATAGTCGAATGCCCCGGTATGAATCCAAACTGGTTCTCAGAAATAGACACGTCTCTTCTCACCCTCATCTCCACGACCCTCTCCCAAACTTTCATAGTGTGGCTTAGCAGTTTGATCCCGTATAGTCTCTGGATGTCACATTTGTTCTTGTACAAAGGAATTATTGTACTCCACTTTCATTCTTCAGTCATTCTCACCATCTTAAAAATGACATTAAAAAACCCAGTCAGCCACTCCAAACTTGCTCTGCCTGCACTCTTTCAAAATTCAACTGGGATCTCATCAGGCCCGATCGCTCTTCCCCTGCGCATACTGCGGAAAACACCCTTAACCTCCTCAACCTTAATGTTTCTACAATACCCAAAATCCCGATACCTTCCAGATTGCTTCAGATCTCCCAAAATAATGTATTTATCTCCTTTTTTATTCAAGAGTTTATGGAAGTAAGACTGCCACATTCATCTAATATGTGTGTCCTCCACCAGTACTTTACCGTCCTTGTCCTTGATGCACCTCACGTAATCCAAGTCTCGGACCCTCTTCTCCCTTGCCTTGACTAGTCTATACAACTTCTTATCCCCATCTTTATCCTCTAATTCCACATACAAATGTTCAAAAGCAACCATTTTTTCCGCCGTAACTGCTAGTTGTGCCTCCTTCATCTCCATCTTATACAATTCCCTATTTGTCCACTTCTCCACCTCATCATTGATCTCTACCAATTTTGCATACGCCACTTTCTTTGCTTTCACCTTCTCTTGAACTTTACCATTCCACCACCAGTCCCCTCGATGTCCACCACGACTACCCCACGAGACCCCTAGAACTTCTCTAGCTACCTCCCGAATGCTACTGGTTATCATGTCCCATATACCGGTCACATCCCCACTAATCTCCTAAGCCTCTTTGGCCATCAATCTCTCATCTATCTCCTTTGCACTAGCCATGGTCAAACTACCCCATTTGATTCTTAACTTTTCATCCACAACCCTCTTCTTATTCTCAATATTGATCTCCAGATCCATCACCAAAAGCTTATGTCGAGTTGTAAGATACTCCCTCGAAATAACCTTATAGTCTTTACAAAGACCGTTGTCAACCTTCTTAAGGAGCAAAAAGTCTATCTGATTCTTAGACGCCGAGCTACGGAAAGTCACCAAGTGCTCCTCCTTCTTCATGAACCTCAAATTGGCTATCACCACCCTAAAAGCTTTAGCGAACTCCAAGAGTGAGACGTTTTCCCTATTTCTGTCCCCGAGGCCAAAGCCTCCATGCACGTCGTCATAACCGCCCGGACGTGACCCGATATATCCATCGAAATCCCCTCCTATAAATAACTTCTTGGTGTGTGGTATACCTCCCACCACCTCGTCTAAATCCTCCCAAAACTGCCTCTCTTCCTCCTCGTCCAAGCCCACTTGTAGTGCATAAGCACTAATAATGTTCATAGTGGATCCTCCGACTACTAACTTAATCGACATCATCTTGTCATTGACCCTCCTAACCTCTACCACCTGATCCCTTAGCTCGTTGTCTACCAAAATGCCTACCCCATTCCTATACCTCGACCTACCCGAGAACCATAATTTATACCCGTCCACATCCTTAGCCTTAGATCCTACCCATTTTTTTTTACATTTTTAGCAACAATATATTTATTGTTTCTAAAGTTTATTGTCAATTCTATACTTTCTTGTAGTGCACCCTTAAGGCATTACTAGAAAAAATATGAATTTTTACTGTATCTGTTGGAAACGTTTTCGACAAACTTTATGTGGGAAATTTCATATTTTCAATGACGTTCTGATGAAAATATTCGTCAAAAATTTGCATTTTTTTAGTAACGGATTTTGGACCCTGGATTTGAATTAGCGGACATGAAGTACTTCTCATTAGTTGAGCATGTGCTTCCTTAATAGAGGTCTCATTGTTCAAAACCCCTGGCTATAGTAGGAGATTTTCCTTCTAGGTCAAGTTCGTTACACAGGGCTTGCCTAGTGCAGGTTATCTCTTATGTGTGACTTACATGCTATTACACATGAATGAGATTTACCCTATACGCACCTGAAGGGTAGCGACTACGAATTCTCTTATCATCTCAAAAAGAACTGAATTAGCGGACTAGTAAATTTTAAATACCCAAATGGTTAGACCAAAAAGACAAAAAATTATTTTTACCTAATAAAATATTTCAATCTAGATACCAACAAGGGTTATGCTGGAATGGGTAGGATTTCTTTACCCTTAATCGGAGGTCTTAGATTCGAGCTCTGATATGATCCTAAGAAGCTCATGGGCGACTATGAAGGCTAAACCCGTGACGGAGCTTTGGACGTGCATTTTTATGCCACACGCCCTTTGGTGATGGAGATAGAGCCTTTGGAGGCCATGGAAGGACAAGTCACAAGGGTATACATTGTGTGGATGATTTCTTGGAAGAATTATAGAGATGAAGGCCAATTTATAGAAGTGCAAATGTGGTTAGAATTGCAATTCATGGTTAAGGAATGCAATTTGTGGCTTTGAATGCAACTCATCCAATTCGCAGTTAGGAGTGCAAATTTGAGGTTAGAATTGCAATTCAAGAGAAGAAGGGTCAATGTTGGATTATTTGTGCAAATGCCACTTTCGGACATTTGCTGTAATAGGGACACTATATAAGGAACCCTTAGACTTATTTTCATGCTTAGCTTGTTTTGATGATGAAAACTCTTATGAGTGTTTTATGTTAGTGTTAGCCTAGTCTATGGATTAGCCATAGTGATTAGGATAGTTAATTAGTGTGATAGCTTGGTTGTCTTGAATCTAGTTCATGAATTGCACATGAGTATTGCTCACTTGTGGATTCATCTTTCATAGATTGGGTGCTCTTATAGTTTAATTCCATTGAGGTCTTTGATTTCATATATCATTGGTTGTTTTGGATTACTATTCTTGTCTAATCTTTTATCCTTCTCTTCTCATCTCAAATTCTTCACTTCTCATCTTTGATTTCTTCCTATCTTTCGATTCCACGTTTTGATCTTTATCATTTGATATCAGAGCTTAGGCTAGAGGATTGTATCTACAATTCTTAATCCTAGGTTCTTCTATTTTGAAAATCTCAAAAAAATAAAAAATTCGAAATTCCCAAAAATATTCAAATATGTGTTGTTCTTTTGGTGAATTTGAGATCATATTTGGGTTCCTTGATATAAAAAACTCATACGTTTCAAATTTCGTGACATTTGGAGGTGTATTGAAGATTCTACCATTGAAGAACCTTGAATGTTTGAAACTTGAAAGTGAGTTTTGGTGAAGGAGATTTCTATTAGCTTCAAGAGTTATTAGGTTTTGTTCTACTAAGCAAGAGGAGCTCGGATTTAAAATTTGGTACAATTGATCTTTTTAGTAAACTGATGGGGGGATGCGGAGCAATAAGTCGAATTACTATATAAAGAAGAGTTGTAAACAGATAGTAGTGACTGAAAGAGCTGATGCATCATGATCGCGATTATAAGCATCCTATTTAGTTTACAGATTTAGGGACTAGGCCTGTTGAGGAACTGAGATGATTCATCTTAGTCCCTAGAGGGAACATACGATCTTGTTTTCTTTGATCAACTACAACCTCTTCTTTCTCTTTCCTTTTCTTTTCTCCATCATTTCTTCTTATCAAGAATGCCTGCCTACGTATTGTTGACTCTATGTGTTCAATCAAGGCGGATGCACGAACACGCGTACGCTTTCAGAGTTGATCTGAGGTGGATTGGAAATTGGGTGTTCTTCGTGTTATTGAGTCATCTTTATAAATTCATGTTGAAGAAGACACCTAAAATGGGCCATTTGATCAAAAAATAATTGAAGTTAAAGGGTAAAAAAGTGTTTATAGGGCCAAAAAGAAAAGTCCTAGGTTTGGTGGGCACCATTTTCAGTCAATTTTTGGATTTAAAAAAAAAGTCAATTTTTTTTCAAAATGTCACGTCAGTAGTGCCACATCAACAAAACAACCTGCATGGATGCCAAGTCAGCACGCCATGTCAGCCACAATAGCTGACACAACGCACAGTTGGCAGACCACGTTAGCGCCAACAGAGCGCCATCGTCCCATTCAGTAGCTGTCACGCACGCAGGGGAAGCCCACTCTTGCTCTGTCAGCGCATGGAGCCCAAATTCAGAGGACTGCCAACCTTTTTTTCCCTGTTTTGTCCTGTTTCAGCCCCTATTTTAGACATTTTTTATTTGATTTTCACCCAAATTTCTCCCGATTTGATTTCTTATCCTATTCATAATACTTTAATACTTCTAATTAATTGAAAACAAGTGATTAAATCTACTTATTTGCTAATTAATTCTTGAATTTCATCACTTTTCTTCCCAAATCCCCCCAAAAAATTCGAAGTGTTGAAAATCAATTTTTCTTTTTTCCTTCTCATTTTAATCCTCTAAGCTAATTAACAATTAGTAATTGTTATTACTTAATTGTTAACTAATACTTTAGTCCAAATTTAATTTTGTGCTAATTCTTCTTAAGCTTTTTCTCTTTTATTTCATTGAAGGTTCTTGACTCTGTCTGTTAAATTTTGAGTCGTACGTCTTTCTATCTAACAAAAATCCATTCCTCCACTAGGCTAAGAAATCTTGTGTGATTGATTGAACTTAAGTTCATTACAATCTTGCACGGACACTTGAGTGACTTGAGGAGTGAGTAGGCATAAAGAGTGACGTGGGTACTTTTACTACTAACTTGTTAGCTCATTTTGTAGTTACAAGAAGAGGAGTCATAAGGGAAAATATACATTTCCTACTTTGAAAAATACAATGAATGTTTCTTCTTATCCTAGAACAAGTGTGTCATGTTCTCAATATGGCTATGATGTTGAAGGTTGGAGGGGAGTATCGATAGGCAATGGAAGTAGAGGAAATGCTATACTTCAAAGAGGAAATGATCCGAAGAGGCGACTTCTTGAAATAAAAGTTAGTGCCTTTCGCTGTGAGGGTTATTATTTTGTACTTGGTGGCGATTGTTACACAAATTTCATCACCCCTCATGCAATTGAATGGTTGAGGATACCTTGTGTGATGCGACAAGATTCTTATTATGATGATGGAGCGTATTGGATTGATAGGAGAGTGAAGATATTCATCACACATGGTGAGTACCAAGAGGAGGTTTGGTGTGATGTGCTTCCCATGTATACTTATCACATATGTTTGGGATATCATTGGTTCAAAGAACACGAGGTTCCATATGAGCAAGAATGGTACAAGTATGCAGTGGACAATAAACAGAGACTTCTCTTTCCACCCATAACCCCTAAACGAGAAGCAAATGTAAGTGCCCCACTTCCAAGAGTGAGTGATCTCAATCCTTCACTTTTTGAAAGGATGGACAAAAGATTCGAAAGGATGGACGGGAATATACACCGGATGATAGAACGTTTGACCAAAACATAACAAGTGAAGTAGGGGAAGACCCTTCAAAGTGAAGCCAAAGAGAAAGAAGAAGTGGATGGTGCACCAATTCCTTCTCAAAAAATTCTTAGCACTTCTCCCAACTCCCATGAAATTGAGAGATAAAAGATGAGAGGAGTAAGGGAGAGAAAAGTGACAACTCTAGAGAGGAAAAATGAGAGGTTGTGAGGAGTGATGTGAGAGGGTTGTCACAACCCAATTCTAACTCATGTAACTTTTCTTTCTTTTCTAGTTGTCTTGATACTGGTGCAGGTATTCTTGGAAGCAAACTGAATGAGGAACCTCAAACTTTTAAAGATCATGAGGTAGTTAAAGGCTTCCCAAAAGAGCAAATGTGCTCCACCATGGAAAATCACGGTAAAGAAGATGTTGTGTGTGCACTTCAAGATAAAATAGCTAATCTCAACTCTCCAAGTAATGTGGATGATCATGGTGTTTCCTTGAGTATGAGTGATAGTTTATCTTTGTGTGAGCTTAATGATTCTTTGCATGTAATGATGATGTCATTGTTGAGAGTGCTCCTACACTAGTTGATCCTATTGATGACATAATTGATTCTTCTTGTAAGATTGATTTGTGTCCACCTAGTGTTGGTGCTTGTGATTTGAATGATAGTACATTATTATGTGATACAGATGATCAATTTGAGTGTATTGATAATCCACTAGTCGAGATATCTTATGATGTGCTTAATGAACCTCCGATTAGTGATGATATGGATATAGTTGATCAATTGAATGAGTGTGACATCCCCTCGTTTGATACATGTAAAAATGATTCTCTTGGTCTTGTCTTTGTGTCAAGTGATTAAGTTCAAGGACGTGGTGGTGATGTGTGTCATGTAAATCCTCATGTGGAGGAATGTTTTGAAAAAGAAAGTGATGTTTTTTTTTCAAATTACTACTACCTTTTTTAGTGTTCCAAATCCTTGTAGTATGCTTGCTTGTGTCCTTGAGTCTAATAGAAATGTTACATATGAGGACACCATGGATGAAGTTATCTTAAGTGACACATTTCTTTACTACTTGTTTGCTTATGATGAGTTTCATTTTGAGAGTGCATGTCTTATTGAGGTTATTATTATTGTCTTGACCAAGATATTTGGGTATTCTTTCCTTTTGACCCCGGTGATATTTTAAACTTGTGTGAGTACTCTTGTTTGAAAAATGAGGATCAAATGTGCTTAATGTCTTCTAGAACCAATGTAGCATAATGATAAAGATAAAAAAGCGGAATAGAAAGATATGAAGAAATCAAAGAAGAGAAGTGAAGAATTTGAGATGAGAAGAGAAGGATAGAAGATTAGATACAAGAATAGTAATCCAAAGCAATCAATGATATATGAAATCAAAGGCCTCAATGGAATTAAACTATAGGAGCACCCAGTTTATGAAAGATGAATCCACAAGTGAGCAATACTCATGTGTAATTCATGAACTAGATTCAAGACAACCAAGCTATCACACTAATTAACTATCCTAATCACTATGGCTAATCCCTAGACTAGGCTAACACTAACATAAAATACTCATAAGAGTTTTCATCATCAAAACAAGTTAAGCATGAAAATAAATCTAAGGGTTCCTTATATAGTATCCCTATTACAACAATGGCCTTTGCACAAATAACCCAACATGAGCCCTTCTTCTCTTGAATTGCAATCCCAACCTCGAATTTGCACTCCTAACCATGAAATGGATGAATTACATTCCTAGTCACGAATTGCACTCTTTAGCAATAAATTGCACTTCTAGTTACGTTTGCACTTCTATTAATTGGCCTTCATCTCCATGCTTCTTCCAAGCAATCATCCACGCAATGTATGCCCTTGTGACTTGTCCTTCCATGGCCTCCAAAGGCCCTATCTCCATCACCAAAGGGCGTGTGGCATGAAAATGTACATCCGAAGCTCCATCACGGGTGTTAGCCTTCATAGTTGTCCATGAGCTTCCTAAGATCATATCAAGCTCTGAGTATGAAAAAAATTCTGTTAGGCAGCGTTTCCCCCTTAAATAGGCGTCACGCGGCACAAATTTGAATTAGTCGAAGCCCAGTACAGATACCTAACACCGAATGAGATACCAAAGAAAGAAAAGAAAAAAGCTTTCAACCTGACCTATATGCCCCTATTACAAGCTTCAAGATGAATTTAATAACAAGGATATAATTCTACTACTACTATGAAACTAAACTAGGGATAAATTAAGATTAGTGGTGACAAAATCGGGATTGATATGGGATATAAAGGATCTGTATCTTTATCACATCAAAAATGAGATTTACTTTATCATTTAACGTTCCCAAGAACCTTTGAAATTGACAGCTTCAACCATATACATACAACTAATGAACTAATTATAAACCTAATCTTGACACCATAAGCGAAATTGATTCACCTTAGCTCATTTTTAATATATACCAAGTTGATCCTCTTTGCCAGCTTGTACATATCAATATAAAATTATCTCTAGCCACAAAAAAGTGGTTAATCTTGAATCACATTTCTCTCACATCATCAAAACCAAGATTTGATATCCATGGCTCTCAAAACCAATTACTCTCCAAGTTTATGGAGGTTAAGTCATGCATGTCTAAAAAGTAGAGAATTGGTTGATTTTTAAAATTCTTTCTGATTATTTAATAGATTAAACATGAAATTATTGTTTACTCTGATTCATCGTATGTGATTTTTCAGCCTTTCTAATTTAATTCAAAATAAATATTTCCTATGTCTCAATTTATATGACACGGTTTTCTTTTTAGTCAATCCGAAAAAGAATGACATATTTTCTTATTTAACGACAATTTAACTTTAAACCTTATCTTTTAAAATGGAGAAAACATTAGGTTTCTTCTTCAAATTTATTCTTGTATAATACTATATGACCTAAACAAATTTCTAAAAGATCTTTCAATACTTCTTTACATTTTCTTCTAAGTAGATTAGGATAATTTAATCAAATAACTCTCTTAATTAATGTTATTAGGTACTACCTCTGACCTCTATTCCATTTTATTTGTCTAACTAGCATTGTAGATTCCCTCTAAAAAAATATTTTCTGTCTTAAATGAATTGTCATATTTTGCTTCTAGATAGTTAAAGGATGCAAACTTTGACAATATTTTAAATATATTTTTTCATATCTTATTAACACGAGAAGAACCACAATTATAATACTTTTCATATATTTATAAATATTTAAATTTTAAAATATTGAGTTAATTTAATCCGATTTAACTTGAAAAATTAGTCACAAGCAAAAATTGGAAATTAGTTTGAGACGAAGAAAGTATTAATTAGATGATTATATTACTAAGGTCCCCTTCTTAACTATGCTATGATAATCTAAATTTGATTATTAATACTCCAATAAGTTCGGAAAATGGTTACTTATTGATTAAGAGGAAAATTGAAAAAGAAAAGAAGAAGTTGATTCTATCTTGATTTGTTAAAATGCACAAAGGAAAAGGAGAAAATATCTTCAATGTACTGACGAGTAAAAGAAAATAAAGGAAGTACTCCCCCGTCTCAAATTATTTATCGTTTTTAGAGTTGTCAAAACTGGCCAGCCCGATCCAACCTAGCCCAAGCCTCGCGGGCCAAAGAATTTGATGGACTGGGCAGACCGACCCTTCATTTGAAAGGGCCTTAAAATGGCTAGCCCAACCCAGCCCTACAAGGGCCGTGGGCTGGGGCGGGTTAGCCCTCCTCCTTCTTCAATATCTTTTATAAGAAAATTTGTTTTTAATCTAAATTCGAACCTATAAATATGCTAATTTGTTAACCTTTCTAACATATAATTATATGAAAGTACATAATTTTAGGACAACTTATATCATATTCTAACACCTATACATCATCAAGCACATTTGAATATGTTTGTGATAAAATTGTCTTAATTAACATCTCCATTTTTTACATTCATATACAAAGCTAATTAGTTAAACATTATCAAATAACTACTTTTAGAAACTAATAATATTTAAATTCACTTAAAAATAGTACCACTTTGAATTTGGTAAAGCTCTGCAACTAATTTCAAGCGACAACGAATTTTTGACAATTTCATGATGGATGCAACTTATATGCTTTGTGATTAGAAATTTTAGTATTATGGTATACTTGGTGATTAGAAATTTAACGCTAAATGAGAAAGTATTGTGTAAGATACTAAAACTAATTTGGTAATCACTATTCCTATTTTTTATTTTTTTCATAATTTTCTTTTAAATTTCAAGTTAAAATTAAATTGCAATCATGAATACAACTTCTAGCTTGGTGATTAGAATTTTACTTTAAATGAGTAAAGTATTGTGTAAGATACTAAGGCTTATTCGGTAATCACTATTACTAAAAAAATTTCACAAACTTCTTTTAAATTTTTAATTAATCTAAATAGCTTTTTGGCCCACGGACCGCCTCGGCCCAGCCTCGGTCAAATCTCAAGGGCCAGCGGGCTGACTTGGACTGAGCTTATAAGCCTCAGTTTTAAATGGGCTTAAGAAATCTTAGCCCAACCCTACCCCAATAGCAGGCTGGGCTAACATCAAGGGCCAAGCCCATTTTGACGGCTAGTCGTTTTTTGGGTTTACACCCTCCTTAAGAAATATTAATTAGGATGAGTATTTGACCTACTTTACCCCTATTTATGTCTAAGTTATAACATCTCTCAATTAAATATGTATTCTATTTATGTGTCATCTTCATTAATACAAAGGGACAAATAATTAATTATGCAATTAACTTTTAAAGCGATAAATAATTTGAGACAATTATTTTTAGTAACCATGACAAATAATTTGAGACGGCAGGTGTAATTTTTTTTTATGAATGTACCAAAATCTTAAAAGTTACTTGGATCTGAAGGAATAATAAATTACTAATTGGAGTAAAAAAAATTAATTAGAATCTTGGGTAGGCTGCAGAAGACCAACAAAATTAAATGTTGATGGTAGACATTCCAAGCAATGGGTGTTATAATCAGCCCCCACCTTGGGATCCGTTGTCTCTGCTTCAACCAACATTTGGAATAATATTATTGTGGTGAAGATTCTCCATATATTGCAATCCCACATTAAACTAGATTAGTGATAAAGACTACTTTAATTAACTATGTGTAGCTGATGTAAAATGTCTCCTCAACATGCTCATTACAAAATTAATTGTGAAATCAACTTAGATCTGACTGATTGTTAGAAGTTAGAACCACACCCACTACTACAAAAATATGAATCACCAATAGGCAATTTTATAGCTAAATAACAAAACATGTCACTATATAATCTTATTTAGTAATGGATTAATGATGAATTATAAAAAAAATTATTAGTTAAGAGTAATTTAGAGACGAAGTTCGTAGCTGATTTTATTTTTATTTTAGCACCCCAAACCTCCACCATAAACAATGTTAGTTACGAGCAATTTAACGACAGAATAGTAATGAAATTCGTAACTAATTTCAGTTTTTTAATACCCCAAACCTCCACCACTTTCATTGTTCTTTTTTATTTTTTAGGGTGTGGGTGTGGGGGAGGGGATGAGCAAAGTATCAGAAAATATTTAACCATACGGTATTTATGCAAAATCAAATAATTTAATATTAAAAATTTAAAGCTAGAGCGAAAAATATATATACCACCACTACTAAAAAATATCTATTTTCTCACTGATTTTTCACTGAAAAATGTTCAGTGGCGATTTCCCACTGAATGTCAGTGAAAAAAATCTAAATAATAGTATTTTCACACGGAAAAATTAAGAAGTTTCCCAGCGTTTCAATGAAACCTATTTTCCACCATACGTTTTTCTAGTGAGCTGGTTAAGTAAGAATAAGATGAAAAAATAAAATCATGTATTATAGTAAAATTTTCTCATTGAATGTCGATGGAAAAACCCTCTATTTCTACTGGTGCACTTAACTTGTTTAAGCGACAAAAGTATAATAAAAAACATATCAGGTATTCAACTATTAAATGATTTTCTTGTAAAAAAAAATTGCTTTCTTTTAGGACCAATTAGTCAAGATTGATAATTTCCCTCTGGGGTTCACCTTGTTTCTTTTGTGACTTTCATTTATCCTTTTCAGAAAAAAAAAAAGGAATAAGGAAAATACATTTTAAGTTGATATAGCTATAGAAGTCAACGTCAATAATTAAATTGTTAAATTGGTTTTGCTACTTCTTGTAACTTGCTAGTTTTTAGGTACTCCAAAATAAGGAATGTGAGAACTTGAGAAATCATAAATCTGGAAATTAAATAAATTATTTGATAAATGATCTTACATCAATTTGCTAATTAAGAATTTCCTATGTATTCTCAATAGTTGTTTAATACTCCAACTATTAGCATAATAACAATTTTCACAAAGTTCTATCCAAAAAATAGTGTCAGAGCCTAAGAAAGTAATAAGTGTCGGAATATTCGCCCAAATGTGAAAATTATAACAGGAGAATCTCTTTTGCACACAGTTCCCAAACTCAAATATGATAAAAAAATCAGGACAAAAACTCTAACACAAGTATTTATGATTACCGAAGCCCACAAGCTAGTTTCTTCTTGTGTATGTGTAACTTCAAGATGGAAGTAAACCAAGCCCCACACATCATTCCACTATCTCTATATTCTTTCCTCTAAATTAAAGGTTTTAATATTAATTATTGGGCTAAGCCAGACTAAAAATACTTTTAATATGTTAGTGATACTATTTAATTTGTTTTGACCAAGCTCGCATAGGTTTTTCATAAAATGCCTTACACCAACTTAAAAAAAAATTATTGTACCTGATGCATAACTTCCTTATTTTCACAATATGGAATTTCATTTGCAAATTCGACAATAATATTGCAAGCTAGGGATTTAATACATTCACGTTTTAGAAGCAAAATGCAATTAGGTAACCTTTATATATTTATTTTTTTAATTTTTGGAAAGGGATCTTTTTAATATTTACAATTTGCTACATATGCAAACAATAAGGTCGCAGTGGTCCTAAAGTCAGTCTAAATTTATATGTGTACTTCTATATTTTTCTTTTTTCTTTATTTGAACAACATATATGTAATTAAATATAGTATCAATCTTATAAGTGGGTATTAGGACCACCCACCAACCAAATATCTGTAAAAAGCTATAAAAACTCCAAAAGTTAACTGAGTGGTAGTCACTTTCTCGATATCTGTATATTTTTTATAGTCATGTTCATATATCTTTTAAGATAAGGAGGGAGCTGTAGCTAGCTAGGATTTCTAAGTTACGGATATTTGAAAAGGCATTTGTATTGGCATATTATACTTTGCCAAAAAAACAATTTCTTGTTGTCTAGTGTGACATTGACACTACCAAAAATGCAAATTAAGTCACTACAAAAATAAAGATATTTACCAACAATATTTTTGTTGTCATATATTCTATGTTATTGTCAAAAATATTTTTCGCAACAACAAAAGTTGTTGCATGCCGTTGCAATAACTTCTGATGCGAAATTTTTTCGCAAGAACAAGTTTTTTTTTATTGTCATTTATGTTTTTAACAATAAAATATTAAATTTTTGTTGTCGTTTACGTTTTTTAACAAACAATATATTTATTATTGCTAAATTTTTATTGCCAATTCTATACTTTCTCATAGTGAGTCCAAAATGGATTGAAAGGTAAATAAAGATAGTTGTATAAATCTTTTGGGAAGTCATTAGGGGATTGTGTTTGGAAAAAATTGTGGTTGACAAGATTTCAAACTACAATATATATTATATTTGAAAATTATTTAATTTTGTCATCTTATTTTATCCAAACTCACTTTATATAAATGTTCACTATGAGAAGAGAGAAATATGAGAGGACATGTAGAACTCGTACCACCAGAGATAGATGTAAGATTATAATTCTACGGGTTGAACCCATAAGTTTTACTACTAAATCCGCAGTACTTTTGAAATCAAATTCAGGATCTGATATTTATTAAAATTTTAATGAGTAAAAAGTTTCAGATGAACTCGATGTTGATAGTCTACATCTGCCACTATGTGCTTACCACCGCTCATTTAATAGTTGGTAGTAAAGACAATTTTGATATGTTGTCGTATAATATATAGTTACATTATATATGCATCAAAAAAATTTCATTCAGCTCTTAAATTTCGTATTTAATCAAATACCGTCACATAAAATGAGACGACCAGAGTATTAGGTTAGGTTAGAAAAAAAACAAAAGAGAATGAGGTAGGGAAGAGAGGGATGTGACTGAGCAAGGGCACAGCTAGGGTTTGGGATGTTTCCTTTTCTTAGGGATGAGACCTGTCTCTAAGTCACCACCATGCCCTAAAAAAAGCTAAGAATGAGTGACATTGATTGTTGATATTGATTCATATTCGTTTCTTTTCCTAGGGGAAATTTTGACACAACATGTTAAGCAATCTTTCAAGTCCTCTCTCATTTGGTTTGCCCAAATGTTCAAAGTTTTTCTAAACTAGGAACATAATCATCACTACAATACTTCAAGATTTAATTACAATAGTTTTCACTTAGTCATATACCTGTTGGATGTTTCATCTTGTTCCTGGTACAGTTTTTCTAGAATAATTAATTGTAGGAAGAGTCAAATAGTTGATTTTAATAGAATATTCAGCTTCTTGGTTTTAATAAAAGTTTAATATTTTAGTTGTAGGAGAAATTTGATATTTTATTTATGTAGCTATTTAAATTCCTATAATTAATGAAATTTTAAAACACATGCTTTCATCCATATTTTCAATCGTGATATTTGCATCTCTCTGAAAAGCATAACAATACAATTACACCCGCTGTCTCATTTTTAGCATCCTTATTTTATCCTTAATGAGATGATATATCACAACCAACTTGATGTAAGAATTTATTATTTTATGAGAAAAAAGAAAATGAAAAGATATATGTAACTCTCGTCACCATTGCTTAAAAGGGCAATTTTGATAGTTGATACCTTGAATATATTTAGTTTGCATGTCAAAAAGTTTCTTTATTTAAAAAAAAAAAAAATGAAGTCAAACATTCACACAAAATGGATCGGACGGGGTACTAAGAATTATTTTGCCTGTCTAGTTGTATTCCCGACAAAAGGATCTAAAGGTAGAGGTAGTTAAAGAGTCTTTAGAAGAAAATCAAATTTCATTCATGCATGTATAATTTTGTGTATATGGTGATAGCTACTTTGACATGATTAATTTTTAGATTAAGCACCTATCAAAAAAAAAAGATTAAGTTGTCTGTTTTGTCATGATCAAACAACAAAGTTGGATAAGAAGGTGATTGACTTAATTCAATGCTTATAAGAGTCACCATTGACATGATGGTTTTGCTTAATTAATGAACTTATTAATGTGTATTCATTATTATTAATTTAAATTAAACATATTCTATGAATTAGTGTAAGTACTCTATATTTGCATACTTTTAATTGAAAAGGGAGATTTGATCAGACTAACTTTGGAAGAAAAGTGACCTTTAAAAGTAATATTTCCTTAATATAGTGATTGTCACACATCATTCAGTATAATATAAAGAATTAGAGCATGCCGGTCCCTCAGGACATAACTGGATGGCAAAAGAGGTGAACTTAAAATCCAGCTGAAGACCCGCAGTGTGAATTCGAATACTGGTGGGAGCACTTTGCTCTCTTCTGGTATAAGACCTTGTAGGTGATATCAGTTATTTTATTCTCAAACTCTGGTCATTCAGACACATCTCGCAATTTATTGGTAGTAGTGTTGAGGGACTGGTATTACTATCTCCAGAAATAGTCCGGCGTAAGCAACTAAGCTGGATATAAAAAAAAAAGAATTAGAGCATGCCATTGGAAATGGGAAAAGGGAGTAGGGAAGGATCGAGACAGGATAACGTAACACAAAAAGTGAATAGCATCCACAGATGAAGTACATTTTAGGCCGTTAACTAGGAGATATCTTTTCATGAGCATATACATTATTGAATTGTGAGATTATTTCAGGTAAAAGTTTAAACTATTTGAAAAAGTATATTTTTATTTATTTAATAATGTTTTAATATCTTTCGTTTATGTGCTTGATCTTTTTTCATTATCCACGCACATGATTTTCAATTTATATTTTATAATGGCTGGCAATAAAATTTGAAATCAGGTTTTTTTACTTATTGTGATACCATATTGAAGTATGAGACAATCGATCTTATTAGAAAGTTTAAGCTGATAGAAAGATGTCATGCCCCCAAATTGGGGTGGGACGGGTAACACTCCCACCCTTAGTTTCTCTTAGATGTGGTTCAAATAATATTTTGAACTTTGGATAAGTTTATGTAAACCATTTGGGACTTGTCAGGATGGTCGGGAAGGTCTCGGAGGTGTTTTACCACATATCGAACCATGTTGATAATATAAATTTTTCGTTGGTGTTTGGTGCATCGTGATTGCAAGATTAGACACCATAATCGCGAAGAAGAGTTAGAGGGTTGACTGATCAAGGAGTATTATTATTTGCGATCACGATCCACTGACTACGACCGCAAAGACGAAAGTAGAGAGTTTACTAAAGACTACGATCGCAATAAGTTAGGCTCGATCACGAAGGTCTGGCAGAGGGTGTGTTGGAAATTTGCCTTTGGTGGGAGTTGCGTCCACCATTTTTAATGACTTAAACACTAGGGTTCCGCATGTTGGAGACTTTGGTTCTTCACACGTGCATAATCTACTAAGTGAGTAGATGACCGTAGGGCCAAGGATCGTCAAATTTCGTTAAAAAATGAAAGAGATATTGGTCCACGAAGTGAGGTGTTTGAAGCATGAAAATATGGTGGGGAACAAATCTCCCTCGTCGGTGGGGAAAAGAAGATTTGTTCATTTTATAAGTCTAAAAATGGATAAGAGTTTGGGACCCCAAGGGGTAACCCGTGTGTTTGAAGGAGGGAGGACCTAGGTGTGCTTGGGTTCGAGGCTAAGCCCACACACGCGATATTTACATTTTGGTCCGTGGAGTTTCAGGAAAGATAAAATTGGGAAGAGGGTCCAGCGACGGAAGGCAGAAAGTTTCTGTCTTTTGGGTTGGTTTTGGAGCATTGAATCTCCATTACTTTGCACATAAACTCAGTCATTTACTTGGCTGAATATAACTCCTCATTAAGTGTCATTACATGGCTATTGGCTAGTTGAGAAGTCACCCTCCTTACACTATAAATTGAAGCCTTTGGCTAAATTGTTCTAGCAAGAGAGACAGAAAAATCAGAAATCTTCTTCATCCTCTCCAGCATCATTTCGTTATTCTAGGTTCTTCAAAGTAACACTTGAGTTTTCTTTGCTCATTTGTTAAGTTGTTGTTTTATCTTGGGAGACTATTGTCCATAACGTAAAAGGATATATACGGGGCAATCTTGTCTTAAAGACAAAGAGTCCTCTCTCGACTCAGCCACAATTATAACAATTCAGATTTAGTGTTTCTTGATTTCAGGTTATCAAGATTCTTACTCAACAAGCTTGCGGTAATTATAATCTTATCTGTTAGTTTATCCTTTCGAACACTTGTAATATTTATTTACTTCTCGTACTGCTTTGATTCCAACAATTATATCCAAGAGGTTGTACTCTGCAATTGCGAGGGTCACTTCCGCAATCGCGAAGAAGGAACAAATCTAGTATATATATTTGAATAATGATCGAGGCTGACTTTTACTTTTTATAAAATTAGGAAAATGGACCACCTAGTTTTATTTGACGCGTTATTTCGATATTTACATAGATTGAGACTATTGGAGGCAAATTGATTGGAGATGTAGACTGCTAGGTTAGAGGAGTCATACCCAATTCGAGGTAAGTGAGACTTACCTACAAATTGCTTGTTTTTTCAAAAGTATGATTTGAAACCTGGATAAATGTTTCAGCTATCTAGTTTATATTTACTTATTTATTGTGGGCGGACGCTTACTAGGACATGTATACTAGTTTGAGCTTTTATTACCAGATTGTGCCTTCTTTCAAATTAGATCATGAGGCTTGTTGAACTTTAAAAGCATGAACCCTCCTTGTTTTTTTATAAATGGAGCATCACATCTTAGTATAAGTTATTGAGGCATGATAGGGTCGGCTATCTGATTTTTAATACGTGTTATAAAGACTTATTTTTGTGTGATATTATTCAATGATGTTGTGGCCTGGACTATATGTTGTGTTTCTTTGATTGAGATTATCTGATTCTGGTATTCACATAATTGGCTTAGACCACCGGTTATGGCCTATGGTTCTAGTTGACCCGTTCCACCGGCTAAGGCCTATGATTTTGGGTTAGCCACTCTCTTGGCTAAGGCCTATGAATTGGTTTAGCCGTCTTACCAGCTATGGCTTATTTTTGGTCTAGTAGGTGCATATACTAGGGCCTATTGTTCTTATGTGGTTCATGATTGAAATCGATATGTAATTGAGTGCTTTACTTTGAGACTTATGCTTGCTGGATTATTTTACAAGCTATGGTTAGTTAATACACTAATATATATATATAATATCATGTTTTACTTTCATACATTCTGTATAAAGACTTGCTTCAAGGGGTAAGAAGAAGGCCCGAGCCAGTCGAGAATCTTAATGGACGTTATGCTCACAAAAATCTACTTAATGCATCGTGCATATCCTATTATTAGTGGTGTCGCGAGACTTATTTGTTCTCCGCCCTAAAAGAATGTGTTTTACTTTGTTTTAGAAAGTGTTGCGCATTTCTATATTTATTAATTCTTTAATTCAACGTCACACATGATATGTTTAAGTTTATAGCCTTCAAAAAATATTTTAATACGACATATTTTATTTAAGACCACAAAATTATAAAGTCTTCCTCTCATCGTAATCAAACTAAGACAAATGAAACAGAGCATACAAATATTATATTAGAACTCATTAACTCAAATGATTAGTAAATTCGATAATATTTTCAACCCATAAACTTCAAATCTCCAATATATTGTTTTGACCACATAACACGATAGAAGTCAAAAGCCGTTTAAAAAGTAAAGCGTTAACTTGCCAATAACTATTTCGAAATATTGCAAATATTAACAGTTAAGTCCGTTCTAATCAGTTTCAAGTTTGTTAAATAACTTGTACTGCTTTATTTTCCACTGAAACATCCTCCAAATGAATTATATAAGAATCTTTTAGTTCAATGTGAAAAGAAATTAAATGGGGTTGGCTTTTATTCATTAGTCAAGGAACGAACAACATATGCAATCATGTACAAATGCGGTGGTGTGTGTATGTGTGACAGAGAAAAAAGAAAGAGAGATATTTGCAAGCTGCAAGATCAATTATAAAGATATATAAAAAAACACTTTCTTGAATGTTTCTTTTAAACTAAATCCGTGCAATTCAAGAATCATTCATTCATGTGTAAGAGAAGAAGCGCGGCAGCTTCACAGAAGAATCTCACATATCCTCCCCCACCCCCCACCTCACCCCCACCCCACCCAAAAAAACCAAAGAAAATAAAAAATCAAACTTAAGTTCACATACAGTACCAAATAACATTAGTAATATGACTTTAACTCTTATATTCTAGCAAAGATAATAGATCCTTGTGGTCCGACCCTTTTCTAAACTCATGTATAGTAGAAGCTTAGTACATCAGACTGTTTTTTTTTAATACTAGCATAGTAAAACAAGTTTAATATAAGTTTAACTCTTGTACACAAGCAGAGCAAAATTAAGTTTTATGTTATATATATATATATATATATATATATATATATATATATATATATATATATATATATAAACTGTCGTACCAAGTAAAGTTTACTTAATTATTTTTCAAGTTATTTATATATATCCTACTTTTTATGGACAATCATGACCGTCTCAATAAGATTGGGGCCTAAAGCAAAACTTCAGAGATAGGTCCTAATTTTTTTAATAAAAAAGATCGTCATAACCGGATTAATTTTTTTTAGTTGACATATTTAAATTGAATAAATCTAATAATAACTAAAAATAAGAATATATACTTATAAATTAAGAATACCAACAATAACAAAATTTCAATAAAAAATATAAAACAAAGTAAGAACAATAAAACTGACTTAAGAATTTGATAAGTTGATATAATGATATCCAAATAGTGTTGCAATGTTTCAATCTAATGATTACTTGTTGTAATACTTGAAATTTTGAAAAAGACACCAAAAAGCAAATTTTGATCTTTTCTAACTTGTAAGCCGCACTAAGACGTTTTAGAAACTTTTCAATAATGAGAATAAGAATAGTAAAAGGGAGAATGAACAACAACATACCTAGTGAAATCTCACAACGTGGGGTCTGGGAAGGGTAGAGTGTACGCAGACCTTACCTCTACCCTGATAGGTAGAGCGGTTGTTTCCGAAAGACCCTTCGCTCAAGACAAAACATAAGCACAAGCAAAGCAAGAGAAACGGTTAGACCGGAACAAGAAATTTAAAGTAGTATGAAAATGATGGTAACAAAAGCGAATAAGCCATGATAGAGCATTCTGAAAAAGAAGCAGTAGCTAACGCATGTAAATAACATAAACAAAGTACACTAAAGAACGCATAGCATCAGAAATCAAACGACAAAGGGACTATAAAGAAATACTACACCTACTAGTATGATAGGCTAAGCAGGCTTACAACAATAACACTACAACTACCAGTATGTAAGCATAAGTAGGACTACGCTCAACTACCTACTACCCTTCTACTCTAATATGTGTCCTCCACAACCTCTTATCTAAGGTCATTTCCTCAGTAAGTTGCACCTGCGTCATATTCCGTCTAATCACCTCTCCCCAATACTTGTTCGGCCTACCTCTACCCCTCATGAACCTGTCCATAGACAACCTCTCACACCTCTACACTGGGGCATTTGTATCTCTCCTCTGCACATGCCCGAACCATCTCAGCCTCGCTTCCCGCATCTTATCCTCCACCGAGGTCACTCCCACTCTATCCCGGATATCTTCATTTCTAATCACATCCCTCCTTGTATACCCACACATCCATCTCAGCATTCTCATCTCTGCAACTTTCATCTTTTGGATGTGCAAAGTCTTGACTGGCCAACACTCCGCCCCATACAACATAGTCGGTTTAACCACCACCCTATAGAACTTACCTTTAAGTTTTGGTGGCACTTTTTTATCGCACAAGACTCCAGATGCGAACCTCCATTTCATCCACCCTTCCCCAATACGATGTGTGACATCCTCATCAATCTCTCAATTCCCTTGGATAATAGACCCGAGGTACATGAATCTTCCTTTCTTTGGAATGACATGAGTATCAAGCTTCACCTCCAGCCCCGTCAAAAGGGAGAATGAAATAGATAAATAAAGAAATAATAATGTGGGCCCATATTAATTGTTAGGATATAAATGAGGTAATAAAATATGTACCCAATTACCCACGTAAGGAAACAATTCCCTAAAAATTGTTTCATTCCCAAATTATTGCAATCATCTCACATTAAAAGGTAAAAAAATATTATACTTTCTCTTCAAATTTAGCTGTCCAAACTTTTTTTAATAATTATAAAAAATATATTACATTTTTAAGAAAAGAAAAAAAATGGAGCCCTAAGAAGTTGGGCCCCAAGTCATGGCTTTATTGGCATTATGGTCCAGCCACAATTCGTATAGTGAATGGCGGAGCTACATGCAAAGAAGAAGATTCAAATCAGAAACTTATATTATATATAAAAAAATTCAATCCCCTTAAAATGAGAGAAATGCAAGTTCAAATTTCACAGTGATATTTTTAGATTTTTTCGGATTCCTTTGTTGTTAGGCGCAACCACTATCTCTAATTATCTTTTTAGTGACTTGATAGCATAATTTTTTGTATTATCAATATATGTAAGTTAACTCTAATAATAAAAATAGTAATATCAATATAATAAATACACATAGTAATATACTAATATTTAGGGCAAATTCATAGTACAACAAGTTGCAGTATAATGTTTCCTCCAACATCTAACCGACCCCATTAATGGTTGATGAGAAGAGGGAGAGAAAAATTGTAGATTCTTTCCAAATTGGTAGATACATTATGAATTGAAGAGGTGGACAGAATGCCACATCTGTCTCAATGTAGGGAAATCTTTTGTTTTTTCACTATTTTAGTTTTTATGTATTTTTTGGAGTCGACATTTTCCCCCCATCAAATATCGATATTTTCACCTCTGATAGTGTATGTCTCTCTAGTGTCTAGAGAGTAATGTGCACTTTGTTCTCATTTAAGAAATGTAGAGTGGAAACCAAAATGTCAGCGAATGATTCTCTCTGTTTTTTTTTCTTGGGTTAGGAAAGCCAGAGAAGGGCCTGCTGGAAACCCTCGCCAATTGCAAATAGTATAACAACATCAATAATAACATATTTAGTAAAATTTCAGCGGAATCAGGGTAAATTGAAAATAGTGAATGACAAACTTAATAATTGTATGGTGTCTTCATAGATGTGCCTCATATTTGCACTTACTACAATCTTGATGTGCAAAATAAAAACTTCTGTTGCGCCTTATATTTCATAAGATCACGAAAATGTGTGTAGTGATAAGTGAAGAGAATAAATAGGTGACCATGGTAATAGTTTTCCTTTTACGAGGTGTTCTGTATTTGTTTTGGAGCTCGATTAAATTGAATTTGCACCAGAAATGTTCCATTCCTGTGAAAGGCAATTTCATTCTTAGAGTTCAAATTCGAGACTTCTAATTAAGTAAGAAAACTTTCCGCTCACCACAACCTTTGGTGATAGCTGATAGAGAATATATTAATATTCTCCATATATTCTGTAATTATTATTCTAGTGTAATTATGTAAAGTAGATATCCTTCTTCAATTAAGTTTGTAAATTGTAAACACCTATAAATATTTCATTAATGCGAATCCTCCAACCAAGGAGAATTACACTATTCTACATGGTATCAAGAGCCAAAACCCTAACACCCTAAAATTCTTTCTTTTTTTCCCCCCCCTTCTCTCTTTCCGACAACCAACCCCCCAAACCCTAAAGAATTTTCGCCGCCCCTCCCCTCTCTTTCCAAACTTCCGACGGCAACATGTGTTCTCGTGATTCCTCCTCCTCCACACAAGACGTCACACATCCTCCTCCTCCCTCCTCCTCTACCAACCCCTTTCATCCGGCCTTCGCCATCACAAATATCAAGAACATTATCCCTTTGGTTCTTCATCAAGAGGATAGACAATACTCTTCATGGGTATAATTATTTCAAATTCATGCTTGTGCCTACAACGTTCTTGATCACGTTGACACCACCATACCCCGTCTATTTGACGTTGACAACACAACGTGGAAATGGCTTGATGTTATCGTCAAGCAATGATATATGGCACCGTATCCAAGGATCTACTTTATACTATTATGAAGGCAGGTGCTTCGGCTCACGAACTATGGATAAGACTAGAGGAAATCTTTCAAGACAAAAACATACTCGTGTCGTCTATTTGAATGAACAAATCAATAACACCCGTCTTGAAAACTTTGCGAATATGTCCCAACTATTGCAAATAATTGAAATTAGTTACAGATTAATTAACTAATGTGGGCACAACAGTTTCAGAAATAAAGATGGTTTTGCAACTAATAAATGGTTTGCCAAAGGGTGAGTACGACACACTTGCGATAATGATTCAACAAGTCGATCCCCTCCCTAGTTTCAATAAGGCCCAGTCACAATTGCTCTTGGAGAAAACTAGGTGTGCCAAACAGGATGAACATAATCAAAATGCCTTGGTAGTTGATGCACCGGTGACCACTACCACACCCATGGGCGAGTCGCAGCACACGGATAACCAACAGTCGCGGGGCGGCTGCGGTGGCAGCAGGGGTAGAGGCCGCGGTAACGGCCATGGTGGCAAGGGAAAAGGACGCGGGGGACCGTCCAGTTCCGGCGGCCAACCACAGCAGGCCTAATACCCACTCAGTGGGTTGACCCACTGCCTTGGCCTATTTTCGGAACCTGTGCCTCGCCCCCATATTCCTATCCGAATGTCTCGGCCCAAGGCGCTGCCCAGTGGTAGCAACCCAGTGTTTTGGGCCCTCTTCCAAGCCAATGTCCAATGGCCCATCCATAACAAGCCCACTTCTCGGCGGCCCAACAGCAACAACAACCATACGACCTCCTTACCCCTACCGAACTGAGCCAGACCTACAACACCATGAATTTACAACAACCCGATGATGCCTGATATATGGATACGGGCACCACATCCCACGTCACTCGTAACTCCGGTAATCTTCCTCAACTATTTAATTTGAACAATCCTCAATTTATTTCTGGTCAGAAATGGCAATCGCATTCCATTTTAAGGCTATGGCACCACTCAAACTCCATCACCTCACCCTTCATTTTCCCTAAAAATGTCATATATGCTCCTAACATTATTAAAAACTTAATCTCTATTATGAAATTTGCTTGTGATAATTATGTATCTATTGAGTTTGACCCTTTTGGTTTTTCTGTGAAAGACCTACATACGGGGATAACTCTTCGAGATGCAATAGTGTGGGGGACCTATATCCTTTCTCTTCTAATTCTGCTGCAAGAGTCAATTCATATACATCTCTAGATGCAATCTCTCCTTCAACCTGGCACAATCGACTTGGGCACCCAGGAGTACCAATTTTTAACTTTCTTAGAAGTCACAATTTGATTCAATGTAATAAAGGAAAATTTACTCACAATTGATATTCTTGTCCACTAGAAAAACATGTTGACTTCCTTTTAAATCGTCTTTGAGTGTTACTTTCTCTCCATTTGATATCATTCATGCAGATTTATGCACATCTCCCATTACTAGCAAACCGGGTCATAAATATTACTTGGTACTATTAGATGGCTTCTCTCATTTTCTTTGGGTCTATCCGCTCAAATATAAATCTCAAGTCTACTTCACCTTTCTTGAATTTCGATCCTACGTTAAAACGCAATTTGAAAAGAACATTAAATCATTTCAATATGACAATGGTCATGAGTTTAACAATTCACCATTTCATAAATTTTGTACGGACAATGGCATGGTATTCCAATTCTATTTCCCCCATACCTCACCTCAAAATGGTAAAGCCAAAAGAATCATTCACACCATTAATAATATGATTCGTACCATGCTATTTTATGCTTCTCCCCCCCCCCCCCACCCTTTGGGGTCTGCGTGTTACAAATTGTAGCATACCTTCTTAATAAATTACCTACTTGTACCTTTCAAAGTCAAAATTATATTTCGCCGGGTCCCTTCCTATGGTCCCCTCCAAATATTTGGTTGTCTATGCTACCCTAACCTCGCCTCCACCTCTCCTCACAAATTAGCACCTCTTGACTACTCCTTGCATCTTTTTGGGTTTTCAATCAAATCATAGGGGGTACATATGCTATGATTTGTCCACAAATAAAGTCTTTGTCTCTCGTCATGTTACGTTTGAGGAGCACATCTTCACTTTTGCAAACGTCCGAAAATTTCAAGTCACTGACCATGGCTTTCTTGATGATTTAGACACTTCTCCCCTGTTTAATAATATGATCCATAGAGCTAGTAGTTCAACTCAAAATCCACTGCCCCGGTCATCTCCCCCAGCACCCACTGCTCTTGTAACCTCTCACTGCCCCACTACCACCCATGACAACCCCACTGCCCCACTGCCACCCGATACCATCACTGACCCTCCAACCCCCGTCGACCAACCCACTGCCCCACCATCCCATCACTACTCCACCGCCCGAGACCTTACCCGCCATAAAATACCTAAATAGTCCCTATTCCAACGCACCACATGGAAACCCGTGTCCAACACGGGATTTTCAAACTGAAATTCCACTTTAACATATCCACTCAAGCCATCTCACCTATACCCAAGAACCCAAAATTAGCCAAGATTGATCCTAATTGGAATACATTCATGCGTGAGGAGTTTGATGTGCTCACTACACAACAAACTTGGGATCTTGTCCCAAAACCAGAGGGGGTCAATGTGATTCGTTGTATGTCGCTATATCATCACAAATTCAGGGACATTGGTGAGCTTGAACGCTATAAGGCGAGAGTTATGGCAAATGGCAAGGGGCAACAAAAGGGAATCAATTGTGGTGAGACCTTCAGTCCAGTGGTTAAACCAACCACCATCCGCACTATTTCGAGCATTGCTATGGGAAAAAATTGGTTGATTCATCAGCTTGATATGAAAAATGCATTCTTACATGGGAATTTGAAAGAAACCGTATACATATATCAACCACCTTGCTTTGTACATCCTTCGGCTCCTCAGTATGTTTGTCGGCTTCAGAAGTCATTTTATGGCTTGGTATGACCGCTTTGCCACTTACATCTTGCAGATTGGGTTCATATGCAACAAACGTGATAACTCACTTTTTATTTTTCATCGAGGTAATGACACTGCATACCTACTGCTCTATGTGGATGACATTGTCTTGACCGCCTCCTCAGATGTGTTGAAAAATGAGATTATTACCATGCTCAAATCAGAATTTGCCATGATAGCCTTGGGTAAGTTGAGTTATTTCTTGGGGATTTTCGTGACTAGATCCAAGAATGCAATGTTCTTGTGTCAGCATAAGTATGACGAAGAGATTATTTACAAGGCTAAAATGGCAAACTGCAAGATCATGCCCCCTCCAGTCGACTCAAAGTAGAAGTTTAGCGCCGACGACGAGGATCTGATGCTTGATTCTTCTCATTATAGGAGTCTAGCTGGTGCACTTCAGTATCTTACCTTCACTAGGCCTGATATTGCCTATGCCGTTCAGCAGGTGTGTTTGTTCATGCATCCTCCCAGTGAGCCTCACTTTACTACTTTTAAACGTATCATTTGGTACGTCAAGGGTACTCTTAACTACAGATTACATTTTTATCCATCTGCACAGATCAGGTTGATATCTTATACGGACGTCAATTGGGGCGGCTGTCTAGAAACACGTCGATCTACTTCCGGCTATTGTGTATTTTTGGGTGAAAAACTCATCTCATGATCTGCAAAACGGCAAGTCACGTTTTCCCGTTCGAGTGCAGAAGCAGAATATAGAGGTGTTGTGAACATTGTTGCCAAAATTTGTTGGATCAGAAACCTTCTTCTAGAGCTTCATTGTCCCTTACGTAAGGCATCTCTTGTCTGTTGTGATAACATATCTGTTGTTTACTTTACTCATAACCCGGTTCAGCATCAGCGAACCAAACATATTGAGATGAATATTCATTTTGTTCATGAGAAGGTTGCCCTGGGCAATGTTCGGGTGTTACATGTTCCTTCTTCCTATCAGTACACAGATATATTTACTAAAGGACTCCCACGGCAACTGTTCCTTGACTTCAGATCCAGTCTCAGCGTCTGAACTCTTCCCGCTCCGACTGAGGGGTGTGATAGAGAATATATTAATATTCTTCATATATTCTGTAATTATTATTCTAGTGCAATTATGTAAAGTATAGATCCTTCTCTAATTAGGTTTGTAAATTGTAAACACCTATAAATATTGCATTAGTGAGAAGCCTCCAACTAAAGAGAATTATACTATTCTACAATAGCAAAGACTTTTAAGTGTAAAAGTGTTGCTATATATTTGATTAATAAGCCGGCCCTTTATTTTTAGAATTTGTATTCCAAATGGAGATTCAAGTATGTTTACATGTTGCTTATATTATCTAATTTGTAAGAGGTAGATCTAAGATTTAAATTGTATGAGTTCAATCTTTAATAGTCTTAGTAATGAGTTCATTATGCCCCCAGGGGCACATGCGAGTTGGTAAGTGGCAAGGTGATTGGGGTACAACTACTCCGACGTCGCGGGTTCGAACCCGTGTGGTGACAGTCTTTGCTGAAATATTGCAAGGGTTGTTGCTGGGTTCGTGTCCCGTTGGTCCTCTCCCTTGCAGGGCTAACACTCACGCATATCCCTCGATTTACATCCCACCTGGCCAAGAAGCCTCTGGTACAGGTGGGTTTTGCCTTCGGGACTTTCCCCTTCACAAAGTAATGAGTTCATTATATATTAAAGTTATGAGTTTATATATAGTATTTATTATTATTTTAATAAATTCTTACATATAAATTTATGTTTCACATTGAAAAAGTACTAGATTCAAATGAACCCGATATCGATACATTGGAACATTGGATACGTGCATGCTGTTTGTGAATTACTGGTATGGTATGGGTGGAGACCCGAGGGGCTCAGAGTTATTTCAGACAGTTTAAAATTCAAACTTGAAACCGTCAAAAATCTGATATATGTGCTACTGCAATCATGGTGCACCAATCACAATTGCGGAAAAGAGTAAAGTCACAAGTCAACGTAATGTGAGCATGTAAAAGAGACCACGATCGCGATCAAGGTCAAAGTTGACCAAGACCGCAATCTGACAGGTTTTTGAAATAGTATTTTTTAATCTTAAATAAAATGCTGGCCGATTTTTGTAATAATAATTTTGCGATATTTTTTAACGATTGAGCTTGGTCGGTTTCTTATTTTTCCGATTTTGGTAAAAAAAAAAATCGAGCTCGATCGATTTTATTAAAAAATATTAGGTTCTAACCAACCAACCGCGACCAATTCTTTTGATCAGTTTTGACCCTGTTTTTAGTAGTGAGCACTAATGAATAAAGGCCCATCTAATGAGTCAGCGCACCAGTAATGGACCACGATCGCGATAAAGGCCGGACAGATGTAAATTCGAACAATGTTAAATTTTGAACTTGATTTCTTCATTTTGGAAAATGGAGAAGCTTGTTGTGATAATTCACTAAATTGATTTCGATGTAAAGTATTGAGGTAACGATTCCTCAAGCATTCGTTGATGATTATATTCGAATTTGGTGAATTTTACGATGGAATTATGAAATTCAAGTGCATAATTTAGGAATTTTATGCCTTGCTCATTATGTTCGGGATGAATGAGTAGGCTACTGGAAATACGATTCGCCTAATAATTAGTAGTAGTTCTTTAGGTGCTAGGTGTGGCTCATAAAAATGGGATGCGACAATTTGCTTCACATAATACACCAATTATATATAAGGCTTAACTTATATGCACGGTAATTAAAATAATTGTGCTTCAATCCACATAAATTAGAATGATTATATGAATCTTTACTTACCATATTTCTCTATATAAGCTCGACTTATGTTATTATGATACCAAATAAAAATAAAGTCAAAAAGTGAGTTTAATTTATCAAAATAATAGTAATAATATTAAAAGTTCTACATATTTTTATTGGCAAAAATACAAATTTATGATAATGTCAAAATACTCCTAAAAAAATATAGGTTCAATTTCATCATACTAACAAGACTAAAAATTATTAGCAACTAGTATATATCACATGTATGCATGAATCTTTTCTTCCATTAACCCTAACATTAACTAAGTCTATAGATTCTAAGAAATTGTAAATCTTTCAGCATAACTTTTCCATGTTGTCTAAGTCTATCTCATCCCTTTTTAACACCTTCAATTACTATATAGTTTCACACCTATGGATCACTGTATCTATAGATCGACACATGACATACTCAAACCATCTTAAGAGATTTTCTCTCATTTTATCCTTGACGCGTGCTACTTGCATCTTCTAAAAATGATATCATTTTCAATTTTTATATAATTTTGTATGACCGCACATTTATCTTAACACATGCATCTCTACCACACTCATCTTGTGGATATGTTAGACTTTAGTTATCCAAATTCACTACCTTATAACATTGTTGCCAATCTTATAACTGTTCTACTACTTATATTGACCGGCAGTGTAAATCTATTTTACACTATCAGTTCATATGAAGATAAATGTTCCTAATAAATTAAATTATTAACCTAAAAATAAGGTAGCCAACTTTCAGAACATATTAAGATATACACCGATAATATAAAATTACTTTTATACTGATTATTTATGTAACTTGAATCCTTGTAAATATAACTTTAAATACTAAGCTCAGGAGGTTGTCATGCAATATGGTCATGCTTCACAAAATTATTGCATAAATCATTTTATCTATCGTTGCGTATATATGGATAATCTTTAAGGTTCTTAATAATAATAAAAAAGAATATATATGGATGAAACTAAACAACTTTTCCTTATCTAATAATGTAAGCCTTGGCCTAAGCCACCAATCATTCCTGGTTATTGTTCATTAAGTCTGTGTCATTGCGAAAGAAAAGATTATTTAAAATTAAAGGTTGATAATTGCAAATGACAAAATAAAAACACATGGATAGAGTTTGCCAGTGACAATACGTAATAAGTCAATTTTTACATGAATTAATTGAACTATCATTTTACTTAGAAATATAAAATACAATCTATCTCGCAATATAGCTTGGTGACTATATTATATATCGAGAAGCTGATCGATAATGGCTCTTTCTAGGACCACTATTCAGTTATCAATCCCATTTGTTATTGAAGTAATTAGTGCTTTTTCCTAAGTACAAAATCATCATATTTATATAACGAAAACCTTTTTCAACAAAAAATAAATATATGGTGGGAGGCTTTCCCTAGCCATCAATCATTCGTGATTGTTGTTCATTAAGGGTATCATTGAGAAGGAACTTAAAAACTTATCTAAATTCCAGGACATTATTAATGATTGCAGAAAAAAAATTAAAAATTGAAAAAGAACACATGAAAACACATGGATTGAGTCATTGCTAGTGACAATACATAATTATTAGAGTGTGTACAATATTATTTAGCCATATTTAGTCTTATGTAATTATGGTAAATATAGGATCTCTATTGTATACGGATTCCATCTTGTATACCCTATATATATTTTGTATTAATGAGAAAGGCTCCCCAAGGAAGATTAATACAACTCTACATGGTATCAGAAGCCAAAAATCCTTCCCAAACTAAAACCTAGTTTCGACCGCCCACCTCTTTCCGTTTCCGGCACCGAATCCACCGTATACCACCGGTATACCTCCGATATACGCCGATATACAGCTGCCCAGCCCTCAAATTCTACTAAAAGCACTGTATACCGCGGGAATACTGCCGATATACAACCTCCTTTCTTTCCCTATCTCTCAACCAGGTTGTACCCCTCGTATATAGCCTATACACGCCGATATACACTCTGTATACGGCTGATATACCCTCGCTGTCACTGTATACCACATGTATACAACCTCTCTAAGTTGTTATACACAACATATATGGTTGTTTCTGCCCATATACATTGCGCCTATGTCCCGAACCCCTCACCTAATTTCTTTTTCACTCTCTGACATCCTTCATGGCCGAAAACAACACTGGAAGCAATAGTAATCAGTCGCGCCAGATTGGAAGATGGGACTGACCTTCGAACTGGGCCTCCAGCAGTAGCCCATCAATTGCGGCCTCTAGCCATATCCCAGTAGCTGCGTCCTAATTTACTACAAACAGGTCATCGATCCGAAACAGCTCGATGTGCCACTGTCACACGGCCTACTTCCATGTTGCCCCAAATTGGCCCAACAACCTGGAAAATCTGCAGACAGGGCACCCATATCCTGCCCAATATTCTAGGGCCCAACAGTCCACTCCGAGAATTTTCCAATCCAATTTTGGTCAGGCTTTCAACACATTGACTCCTCGGAAGCCCGATAATGCGTGGTATATGGATACGGGTGTCACGTCTCATCTCACCAATAATTCTGATAATCTTACTCAACTTCAAAATTTAAATACTCTGTAGTCTATTATGGTCGGTAATGGCCATCACATTCCAATTCAAGGATTTGGCCACACCATTACCCCACCACCGCATCCCCACTTCTCTCTTAAAAATGTCTTTTATGCCCCGAACATAATAAAAAATTGGATTTCTGTTTGAAAGTTTGCCATCGATAATTCTGTCTTAATTAATTTTGACCCATTTGGATTTTCTGTAACGGACCTCCGTATCGGGAAACTCCTTAGGAGATGCAATAGTGAGGGAGACCTATATCCGTTCCTTCCCACATCCGTTGCTAGTGTCACTCTTCCCACCGTTTTAACAACAATATCTCCATCTACGTGGCATAGTAGACTTGGTTAACCGGGTTCTCACATTTTTTATTCTCTTACAAACCAAAATTTAATCCAATGTAACAAAGGGAATCTTTCTCATAGATGCTCCTCGTGTCAGTTAGGAAAACACGATAGACTACCATTTACGGCTTCTATGAGCACTACTTTCTCCCCCTTTGATATTATTCACGCTGATTTATGGACATCCCCATAACTAGAAACTTATGCCACAAATATTATCTGGTACTTTTGGATGATTTTCTCTCATTTTCTTTGGCTCTATCCACCCAAACTCAAATCTCAAGTATTCTCCAAATTTGTTGAGTTTCGTACACTGGTTAAAATGCAATTTAAAAAAGACATAAAATCGTTTCAATGTGATAATGGTTGAGAGTTTAATAATTCTATATTTCATAAATTTTGTACGGCTAATGGCATGATCTTTTGTTTCTCGTGCCTTCACACCTCCCCTCAAAATGGAAAAGCCAGAAGAATTCTCCAAACCATTAATAATATGATTCGTACCTCCTTTTTCATGCGTCTCCCCCCTACTTTTTGGGTATATGTACTAAAAATGGTAGAACACATTCTCAACATTCTACCCACCCGTGCAATTCAAAATAGGACACCTACCGAAATTCTCTACCATCGAATTTCTACCTATGACCATCTTAGAATTTTCAGTTGTTTGTGTTACCCTAATCTGACATATACGCTCCGCCCCCCCCGCCCCCCCACAAATTGGCACCCAGATCTACTTCGTTTGCCTTCCTAGGCTTTCGTCTAATCATAGGGGTACATGTGCTATGAACTATCCACCGACAAAAAATTAATCTCATGCCATGTCACTTTTATCGAGTATGTTTTCTCGTTTGACAACATTCAAAAATTCCAAGTCACTGATTATAAATTTCTTGATGATTCGGACACATCACTGCTTGTACACCAAGCTCTTCGACATGCTATCATTATTCCGGCAGCAGACAACACCTTGTCACCACAACCTCTCATCACCGCCGCTACAGGCGATCAGTCTTCCGCCGCCACCACTACCACTACCACTACCTAGTCACCGTCACTACCTCTCACCGTTGCCACCACCAGCGGCTCACCTAGATCGTCACTGTCACCACCGGTTGCTCCCCACCATCGGCAATAAGCCAGATATGTCTCCGTCTACCGTCGAAAACCCCTCTTCCACTCACCGGCACCATCTGCCCGTACACCCAGTGCTGTCACCAACTGCCGCCGCCATTCCTTTCAACCGATAGAACCCAGACACTGTACCAGTCTACCCCACCCAGTATCGTAACCACACCCCGACACACATCAGAAAATCACCGACCCCACACCCTTTACCGATAACCATCCATTCACCAGTCTTGTCACTAGAACCATAGATCGACGTCAGTCCCCTCAGATCGACGACTCCACCATATCCGCCGACACAACAAGAAACCAGTACCCAAACTCCATTACCCGATACCCCACCCATACAGAAACCCGATTACATCAACCCTTGTGACCAGAACCCAAAACCACCACAGCACACCCACCCTACCCCCGCCCCCATCCACCACGTGGAAACCCGTGCCCAATGCGGGATTTTCAAACCCAAAGTCCATTTTAACCTATCTACACAAACATTATCCCCAATTCCCGAAAACCCAAAATTAGCCAAATAAGACCCCAATTAGAATGCGGCCATGTGTGAAGAATTTAATGATTTAACTAAATGACACACTTGGGATTTGGTTCCTAGATCAGATGGGGTGAATGTGATCCGATGTATATGGCTTTTCGTCACAAATACAGAGACAGTGGTGAGCTAGAGAGGTATAAGGTGAGACTTGTGGCTAATGGCACAAATCAGCAGGAGGGCATTGATTGTGGTGAGACATTTAGTCCGGTTGTTAAACCGGATACTATTCGCACAATTCTGAGTATTGCTATGGGTAAGCACTGTCCGATTCATCAACTTGATGTAAAGAATGATTTTCTACATGGGGATTTAAAAGAAATTATTTACATGCATCAACCGCCTAGTTTGTCCATCCTGCAGCCCCTCAGTATGTATGTCATCTCCGTAAGTCGCTTTATCGCTTGAAACAGGCCCCTAGAGCGTGGTATGATCGCTTTGCACAGTATATCATGCAGATTGGATTTATATGCAGCAAGTGTGGTAATTCTCTATTTATTTTTCATAGAGGTAGTAGCATTGCATAGTTATTATTGTATGTGGATGATATTGTGCTTACTGTCTTATCTAAGTTGTTGAAAAATGAGATCATTACATTGTTCAAAACAGAATTTGCTATGACTGACTTGGGGAAGTTGAGCTATTTTTTGGGGATTTCAGTTACTAGATCTGCAGATATCTGCGTAAGTATATAGAGGAGATTGTGTACATGGCTAAAATGGCAAATTGCAAAATTATGTCTACTCCAGTTGACTCTAAATCAAAGCTTAGTGCTTTGGATGGTGATCCAGTGTCAGATCCTACTCTCTACCAGAGTCTTGCAGGTGCACTACAGTACCTTACTTTCACCAGGCCTGATATTGCTTATGTTGTTCAGCAGGTATGCTTATTCGTGCATCCCCCAGGGAGCCTTATTTTACTGCCCTTAAATGTATCATTCGATACGTTAATGGCACACTTGATTATGGACTGCATCTATACCCCTCAGCACCGACCAAATTGTTGTCATATATGAATGCTGATTGGGCAGGTTGTCCGGACACGCGACGATCCACCTCAGGCTATTGTGTGTTTTTGGGGGATAATCTAATTTCTTGGTCTGCTAAGAGACATGCCACATTATCCCGTTCGAGTGCAGAAGCAGAGTACAGAGGTGTTGCTAATGTTGTTGTTGAGATCTGTTGGCTCCGAAACCTTCTTTTGGAGCTTCAGTGTATGTTGCGTAAGGTGTCTTTGGTTTATTTTGATAACATATCCTCCATCTATCTATCTCATAATCCGGTTCAGTATCAGCGAACCAAACATATTGAGATGGACATCCACTTTGTTCGTGAGAAGGTTGCTCACGGTCATAACAAGGTATTGCATGGGCCTTTTTCTTATTAGTATGCGGATATATTCACAAAAGGCCTTCCTAAACAGCTATTCATTGACTTCAGATCCAGTCTTAGCGTCCGGCCTCCTCCCGCTCAGACTGAGGGGATGTATTAGAATGTGTACAATATTATTTAACCATATTTAGTCTTATGTAATTATGGTAAATATAGAATCTCTATTGTATAAGGATTCCACATTGTATAATCTATATATATTTTGTATTAATAAGAAATGCTACCCAAGGGAGATTAATATAATTCTACAATAATAAATCAAAGTTTTACATGAATTTATGGAACTATCAATATATTTGATATAAAAAATACATTATAACGTATATATCTTAGCAATATTATTTTGTATGTAGAAAAGATGATCGATCATTGCTCTTTATTGGACCACAATGCAATTCCATTTTTTACCTTAATCATGCCATTCCCCACCCAAGTCCTTTTTTCCCTACCCCAAAAAAAAAAGATTAAAGAAACACCATCCACTTTAAATAGGGTCACAAAACGAAAATATAAATATAAAAAATACATTAAATTATTTTATGTAACATGCTCTTTGATCCCTAGGTGATCAACATACCATGTATCTCCACGTGTCGGCTAGCGATCCATCAGAAGTTGATTAGCTAAATTGAAACCATTAGGTATATATGCACATGAAGCCATATACTTTGTTCCCCTTAAATTTTTGTTACTACTATTTTACTATACTTATATTATTGCATTTTCCCCTCCAATATTGTCCCTTTCTCTCTCTCTCTCTAAGTCTCAACTTCTCTCTCATTTTGTTAGCAAGTGTAAGAAGAAGAAGGAAGATATATATATATATATACTGATTATTCAAGAAAAATAGTTTTGATTTTTTTGATGGATCTCAAAGAAACTGAGTTGTGTTTGGGGCTACCTGGTGGTGGTGTTGGAGGAGAATTAAGAGATAATAAAATCAATGGGAAAAGAGGGTTTTCTGAGACTGTTGATTTGAAACTCAACTTTCATCAATCCAATGATGTTTCTTGTGCTATGGATCTTAAGGAGAATAACAAGATGAAGACTACTCCTACTAACAAAGAAATTGCTTGTAACAAGGATCCAATCAAGCCACCTGCCAAGTAAGTCTCTCTCTCTTTTATAATCGAGAAAACTCTCATAGTCAGTGGTGCACGGTTCACAATTTAGTGGATAATTGACTTGTCTTTCTGCCCTTGTCTACTTAAACATTAGACTTTTTCCATTTCTTCTCTTTCATCTTGTAGAATTCTTTCAGAAACAGATGATTATTAGTCGTTCCGTGAATAATCGGAATATTGAGGAAAATTCAAAAAAGCATTTTGGCATCACGCTTTAATTTTCACCTACGTTGTTTAGACTCTCTAAAAATGTTATCTAGGCCGTATTGAATCCTTCAGAAATGAATAGGTTTTTGCAGACCGACATACACTCCACAAGACATACACTTCATAGTATTTTTGAAAAGTCTGAGCGACATAGATTTTCAAGACTAAAAATTTCTCAACTATAGCTTTTAGCTCCAGTATTAATATTAGTATCATAAACTCTGACTAGAGAGAATTTAATATACTCAAAAGAAAGTAGTATTAAAAATTTAGTGATTTTTTTCTTCCATATTTTATGGAGTCTATATATAGAAAAATACTTCTTTCTTAAAAAAAAATGGAAAATTGTTTGACCGTATGATCTATATTAAATTTTGTTACGGTACTATGACTAGTTCTTGACTAAAAACAGATCAGAAGTTGGTATTATAATTTTAAACTAGTACTTGACTATTTTTTAAATAAAACATATTTATCTGCATATTGAGTGAATAAATTTGACAAAGTATTTTGAACATTTTTTTTGTGTGGAAATTAATTATTGCAGGGCACAGGTAGTGGGTTGGCCACCAGTGAGATCATTTAGGAAGAATGTAATGGCTCAAAAGAGCAACACTGAAGAAACTGAGAAGACAAGTGCTGCTGCATTTGTCAAAGTCTGCATGGATGGTGCACCTTATTTACGTAAGGTTGATTTGAAAATGTACAAAAGCTACCAAGAACTTTCTGATGCTTTGGCTAAGATGTTTAGCTCCTTTACTAATGGTAAGTACCATAATTTAATTAATTTTCCATAATTTCAAGAACGATTTAGTTTATATACACACACTGACAGTGTAAAATTGTTTAACGCTATTAGTTTATTTGAATCGGTTACTTACTGCAGTTTTAATATCAGTGGGTGTGCCGCCTTTGTAAAAGGGGAGTCAGTTGACACCCTTTCGTCAGAAATTACACTGTGTAGATAGGTTGATTTTTTAGTGTAGTATACTTATATGTATTTCTTCGCTTCTTGATATGTTTATTTATTTTATATATTTTGAACTCTTAGTAAAAATTTTGGTTCCTTCACTCAGTTTTATGTTACTGGAATAAGATTACACTAGATGGTTACATGTAATTGTAAGTAATTACGACCTAATAGTGTAAGGAAATTGTATACTGACAGCATACAGAAGTTGAACTCGAAATTATTAAGTGAAAATAACTTTATTCTTCAACTAATAGCGTGTGTACAGATATATACATGGGATATTAAAATTTTCAAGATAAGTAATGTTGTATTTTGAGGATAAGGAGTATAATAGAGAAAGAACATGCAGATTATATTCTTTTGTTGATGTCCACTTGCTAGACTCTAATTAGTTAAACTAATATTTTTCTGAGAATAAAATCTTGAAAACATGACAAGAAAAACAGTTAAATCTTAGAACCATGCTCATAAGGGGTTGATACAGCCCAGCCTTTTGATTTACATATTGTAGAAATGTTAGTGTGGGATTATTCTGTGAATCTATGAAAATATTAATTAACTTCAACTTGTATTTATTGCATATTGATTCAGGAAATTATGGGTCCCAAGGAATGATAGATTTTATGAATGAGAGCAAACTGATGGATCTCCTCAACAGTTCTGAATATGTACCTACCTATGAAGATAAAGATGGAGATTGGATGCTTGTTGGAGATGTACCTTGGGAGTAAGTTTTATAACTATCAACATTCTAATTTCTTCATAATCAATTAAAACTCCTAATAATAAACAATAAGGAGATTTAAGCAAGAAAATAAATGAACTAAAGGATTGTTTGTACGACATAAGTTATATTTCACAAAAGAATATTTTCCTGAAAAATTATTATTTTTGGTGTTTGGTTGACGAAATATTTATTCAACAGAACAATATGTTAAGTTGGAGCAAGTAATTGCAATGATAAAGTTAATATAGCTGTAAGAATAATACTTCTGTTTATATGAGAGGAAAGTCACTTTCGTCGTTTTAATTTTCTAGTAATCAGACACTAGAAAATATTTTCTTGAACATAAATTTTTATCGTACTAAATACAATGAGACTTAACTTCTATATTTCTTTAAACTTTTTCAGGATGTTTGTTGATTCATGCAAGCGTTTACGCGTAATGAAAGGATCAGAAGCTATTGGACTTGGTAATTCCCTTTTTTATAACTCTAATTTTGTGTTTTCAAGCAAGTCAATATTATTTTCTTCATTATAACTAAATTATTTATTTTTCTTAAATTTCAGCACCAAGAGCTATGGAGAAATGCAAGAGCAGGATCTAAGCCAATTGATGTTTTTCAAAGGTGCAAAAACTCCATAGATGCTTGAAGTTCAAGCTTTTGTGAGATTAATACTGTTGCTTCCATGTGTCTGTATTTTAATTTGATTAGTAAATAGTTAATTAAAGAAGTGATATTTACTTTGGACATTTGTAATGGACAAGAAGCAATAAACTTAAAACCCTCTATTGTGTCTGGCTTGTTTATTACTTAATGGTTTGCTTAATAATTATCCCTTCTTTGTTGTTGTTTTTGGTTCTTGTCCTTGTTGTCATAGTAGTTGTCTGTTTTAATTACTCCTTTATTGAAATTTCATTTGTTGCTTTTTGTTTCAATTAACAAGATTCTATGTATCATGTATTTCAACTTTTTAATTTATTTATTGATCAATTTGTATGTTTTATGAATATTTATAACATTGAATTATTTGTTATGACAAAGTCTATGTCCCTAGGGGAACAAGGCCATGTGCATATTGATGGGGGGGGTTTCATTTATAACCCAATAATTTATTTGTTTTTGGTCATTCAGTGTATTGCCATAATAATCAAATAATTTGTGTCTGTCTGCTACATGTAAGGGGATTGAATGAATGGCCCTTTAATGGGCTGGAATTGTATAATTGTTTGCTGTATGGTACTACTTTAATATTCATGGGATCACTACATTATTATTCAAATCTTGTTTGTACTACTAATAAGTAATAACCAAGCAATGTGTTTGAATTTGTCTACTTAAAGAATTTTGACCAAGAAAATTTAAGGGCAATTTAAGTTGTATACACTTATCGAATAACAATATTTATACATCATCAGTATAATATAATTTGTTATAACATAAATAACTAATTAATATAATTATTAAAATAAAAATACTTATGTTTACTTTTTAGTTAATTCGATTATGGAAATATCTTTTATACTTAAACTCAAATGTTGTTCAAATGCACTTTATACTGCTTTAATTCCTTATTTAAGTTGACCGTTTCTATTATTTTACTCTTTACTCTTGCTTTGTTTTGATTGTCTTGCTTGTGATTATGCATTGTCTTGAGCTGAGGGTCTCTCGGAAACAGCCGCTCTATCTATCAAGATGGAGGTAAAGTTTGTGTACACCTACCCTCCTCAGACGGTCAGACCTCACGACGTGTGATTTCGCTGGGTATGTTGTTGTTACTTAAACTCAAATGTGTAGTCAATGTTAGTTATTGGAGTTTGAACTTTCTATTTCAAGAAATTAACAGTAATTTTTGGCAAGCATAGACCTTTTCGTAGGCTAAAAATCATAAAAGTAATTTTTGCAAAATTAAAATTGGATTAAACATTATGTATATCTCGGGTGCAAGTTTGTGATGGGGGGTCCACCTCTTTTGCCTTCACGCCCAGTTCTCAGGCGCGCCTGTTCTTTCCCTTTTTTAACTCTTTATAAACCCACTAAAAATAATTTCTTAATCAGTGAGGAAAACCTCCTTTTCAGATAACCCTTCATTTTTCTAACAATTACTACTCTTCAAGGTCTCAAATATTTATAATTTTGGTAAATTAATCAATTAAAAATATGATCAGGATTTTTTTTTCAAAATTACTAACGTTTTAGATATAATAAAAAGTATTTATTACTTTTGTTTTTCAATTTCATCCTTATAATTCTAATTAAGTTAGTTAAGCGTAACTTTTAGAGAGGGATAAAATTCACTTTAGACAAATATTATTAAATAATTAAGGCTACTAAATAAAGGGCAGCTCGGTGCCACTAAGCCATACACAGCCATACTAAATTAAGGCTACTAAATATATCTTAAAATACAAATAATATGAACTGTTGTTGTTTAATATTCATGGTATCATATCAATATATTGTTATTTTTCACTAATATATAACCAGGTCAATGATATTTGAAGCTTTTCCGTTTCAGTAAGAATTTGACTGAGAAAAATTCAGGAGCTATTAACACAAAAGACACTTAATTATGTTTATTATTCTCTCAAGGTCATATTTTTTTATTTTATAATTACAAGATCATCCAAATTTTTTTATCACATCTAAAATCACCCAATTAATTTTTGGGCAACAAAAAATGTCATGGCATTTAGTTTATTCCACATGGCATTAACTTATTCCATATGACATTTAACTTATTTCACGTGACATTTTTTTAATCCAACTGTCAACCCGACCCCATCCTACGAATTAAAAATTGAGGTTTAGCATACCGATTAAAAATTGGCATTTAACACGTAGTTGTTAACATATACGGTAATGGGTTCTGCTTATAACAACAAAAAGGTGGGAAATCAAATAGTAGTAATAATGCACCAAAAAGTGTAAAAAATAAATCTTTTTTGTTGAAAATGGTGGTAATGGGTTCTTGAAACAAGAATAAAGTGGAAAATCAAATACTTATAATGCACCAAAAAGTTTAAAAATCAAATCTTATTTTTTGGTTGAAAATGGTGGTAATGGGTTCTACTTGAAGACAAGGAAAATGGGAAAATCAAGTACTAAAATTGCAACTAAAACGGTAAAAAGAAAGAAATTTTTCCGTTGCCCAAATGTAAATGCCATATAAGTTAAATGTCAATTTGTTGTCCGTATGCTAAATCTCAATTTTTAGTTCGTAGGGTCGGGTCGGGTTGCCAGTTGGACTAAAAAAATGTTATGTGAAATAAGTTAAATATTATATAAAATAAGTTAATATCATATTATTTTTATTACTTAAATATTAATTGAGTGACTTTAAATGTGATATAGAAAAAGTTAGAATGATTACTTAGTTACAAAATAAAAAATATAACCTTTAAAGAATAATACACACATTTCCTTACCGATTAAGTATTTTTATTCAAAGGAAATCGGAGAATCTGTCAGAAATTAATTACTCTAACAGCAGCTATTTAGAAGAGTTGAAGAATTTATTGCACCGTCTCCTCTTCTCTCTTTAAATAATTACTCCATTCATCCCATTGGAGGCCTTATGGAAGTAAAATATATTCTTTAATTATTTTTATTAATAAAAGAGTATATATATAATTTATAATTTTCATAATAGAAAAATTTTATTTCTATTCTACTCTCAAAACCTTATTCTACTTGAACAATAATTATACAATTATGGTAAGCGTACAATTCTAATTTAATACAAATCCTACCTAACATACTACACTAAATCGTGCCACACACACCCGTGATATACACCAATTATGGAAGTGTATATCACGGGTATATACTCATTAATTATCACACCCCCGCAGTCATAGTGGACAGTCTTCGTACGCTGAGATTGTCCCTAAAATCTTCAAAAAGGACCGAGGGAAGACCTTTGGTAAAGATGTCTGTAATTTGATACCGCTGGAAGGGACATGGCAGACGCGTACTTGTCCACGAGCTATCTTTTCGCGAATAAAGTGGATATACATATCTATATGTGTTAGTGCGCTGGTGTTGAATCGGATTACCAGAAAGGTAGATGACACTAACATTATCACAATAAACCAAGATAGCTTTCTGAATAGGACAATGAAGCTCTAAAAGAAGATTACGTAACCAACAGGATTCAGATACCACATTGGCTACCCCTCTATACTCTGACTCTGCACTAGAGCGTGATAAAGTCGACCGACGCTTTGCAGACCATGAGACCAAGTTATTCCCAAGAAACATACAATAGCCAGACGTAGAGCGTCTGGTGTCTAGACATCCACCCCAATCAGCATCGGTATACGAGACAAGTGTAGATGTCGGTAAAGGATATAAATGTAAGCCCTAGTCAAGTCTCCCCTGGATGTATCGAATAATGCGTTTGAGTGCATTCATTTGCTCAATACTGGGATCATGCATAAACAAACACATCTGTTGTACGGCATATGTAATATCTGGTCTCGTGAATGTAAGATACTGAAGAGCCCCTGCAAGACCGCGATAGAGGATCGGATCCTCATAAGGTGAGCCAGCCGCAGCCCCGAGATTAGGTTTAGTATCAACTGGAGTGGAAGTAGACTTGCATGAGGACATACCAGCTCGCTCAATGATCTCAGCAGTATACTTCCGTTGTGATAAGAATAGCCCACATCCATGACGAGTGACAACAATCCCCAAAAAGTAACTCAAGGGCCCCAAGTCTTTCATAGCGAACTCAGAACTGAGCATTGTCATGATAGACTGGAGCAGAGCATCAGTAGAGTCAGTTAAGATAATATCATCCACATATAATAGTATATAAGCCAGGAAAGTACCACGATGATATATGAACAATGAATTATCAGATCTGCTGTGAGAAAATCCAATAGTCGAAACATAGTCTGCAAACCTCTTATACCAAGCCCGTGGGGACTACTTAAGTCCATACAAGGATTTCTTCAATAAACAGACATGATAAGGATATTTGGGATCCCTAAATCCCAAAGGCTGGCGCATATAGATTGTCTCCTTAAGATCATCATGTAAAAAGCATTCTTCACATCTAACTAATGAATGGGTCATGCTTTCGAAAGAGCTAAGCTGAGCACAGTGCGAATGGTAGCCGGTTTGACCACCGGACTAAATGTCTCACCACAATCCATACCAACCTGCTGAATCTTACCATCACCTACAAGACGAGCCTTATGCCTTGCAAAAGAACCGTCAGAATTGTCCTTCTGAGCAAAAATCCACATAAATTGAATAATATTAACACTAGATGGACGAAGCACCAACTCCCGCGTCTTATTATCAATAAGAGCATTATATTCGTCGGTCATTGCAATTTTTCAATTCGGGTAATTTAAAGCAGACACAGGATTACGGGGTAGGGGTGATTTAAGAACATTAGAATTTAAATTAAAATGTCTTTTCAGTTTAAAAATACTTCGTTGACTACGAGTGATTGGTCTTTGATTTGGGGGAGAATTGGGCGGATTTTGAGAAATATCGGGATACGTGACGGACTGGCCTGCAGGTAGTGGGCCTGCTAGCCCAACACGATAACTGGCAGAACCCGAGACTGGACCATATACACGGTCATATATACAAAACCGAGGCCCAATATACATAGAATATACACGTGTGTATCCTATGAATATTTAATAATAGAATACATAATGCGTGTTGGTTACGTGAAAAAGAGTATCATCAATAACTTCACCTCAAGAATTATTCCCCAGCAGAAGATGAACATCAATCATCATAAGAGTGGACAAGGCCCTGAGTTAGTAGTGTCTGAGCAAGCTTGCGAGCACTTCGACTAATTAACTTTACCCATCAAAGCTAAGATTGATGGGAAGAAATCACTTCCACATATTACCTGCTATCTCTCGCCAGGGGTATGACAATGGAACAAATTTAATCGAAATTAATGTATCGCCATGTCTAATATAGTTGATTAAGAAAAAGAAATTGTTGTCTCTACTTCAATCTAACTACATGATATTCGTTATTTGTTTCTTGTTCCATTAAAAACAAACAAAGTAGTTGCGGACAGCAAGTTCAAGATTGTTACATGGCTCAGATTAATGGCTTTGGCCCAAAAACTTAATGGGAAACTGGATTTTGCAGTAGGCCATATTGAATGTATTTCTTAACGCAAATATAAAGTCCGACTAAATTACTAAATTCTGCGGAAGCCGTAAATAATGATGTAGATTCGTCCCTGACGCTATATCAACCAAAATGCAACCTAGCAAATATTAGGAGAAAATGAAAATACATTTTGTATACTAAGTCTTGGCTTAATTATTGTTTTTTTTTTAAAAGCACACAATTCCTAATAAACAACAGAGTAACCAAAAGCATCCGAGTTTACAAAAAGCATACGAAGGTAACAACAACATGCAACAAGAAGTTTTTGCAAATATCCCATCAAGTGAAATATTTAAGCAAAAGGAGAAACTGAAATAGTACATTCTTAGTACACTGATATTAATAATGGTCAATTAGGCTGAGGTTCAAGATTGCAAGCATATGTCAAAACCATCATTGCTACAAGTTCAAGGAGAAAAGAGAAATCTATCTCTTCCTTAGTAGATAATAACCTGTTCATGATCAAGTTTTGATTCAACAGAATGTTTCGAGTACCGGAAGAAGAAGAAGAATAGTCAATCAGGGAAATGTCAACTCATATCAATTAAATATACTTTAAAAAACGTGAATCACATCTTGCAAGTCACGTGATTTTTTAGTTTTGCAAATCTCACCATGCAAGTCATGTGGTTCTTTTGATTTTGCAACTATGAAAAATAGAAGGATAAATCTTGCTCACTTTTAAACTTTATTACGGAAATTTTTGGTTTGTTTGAATAATTTTTTAAGAGGGTTTTTATTTTGAAATAATAATGGGCAGATCGGTGCACCAAGCTCCCGCTATGTGTGGATCCGGGGAAGGACCGGACCATAAGGGTCTATTGTACACAATCTTACCTCACAAGTCACGTCGAGACATAACGATTGTTTGGTCGTAAAACAACAAAAGACGTTGAGGAGATTGCAGATCTCATGGACTTCCAAAGACCAACTAGAGATTGTAACATGCCTAGCCACGGTCCAACAATTAGAATGGAAGCTGGATTCTTAAATGTATACACGCGAAAAGACGATCAATGTAACTTGTGCAAGTTTTCTGCAAGGGAACAGGTTTCAGCTGAAGTAAAAAAGACTGATAGATCGATATTGGATGAGAAAATAAGCATAACAATAACAGGACACAGCTTGCGAAGTGGTTTGGCTATTATAAATGCTTATGACATTGCAGAGATTGGACTAGAAGCAAAAACGGGCGTGTTATCCCCATTTGTGTCTTCTCTTTCTCAGGGCCAAGAGTTGGGAATATTAGATTCAAGCAACTGGTTGAAGGACTAGGAGTGAAGGTGTTAAGACTAGTAAACAAACATGAAAAAGTTCCAGCAAGACTACAGAAACTGAAATAGTACATTCTTAATATACTGATATTAATTGGGCTGAGGTTTAAGATTGCGAGCATATGTCAAAACCATCACAAATTTTTTGGCAGAACCCCCAACTTTTGCCTTTCTAATTCCAGAATTTTGTTGTTCTGCTGCACGTAACCACAGATCTGCTAGTTGATACAGTGGCAACTCAGGACGCAATTGCATGCCCAACATGCGAAGATCCACCTACAAAAATTAAGTGTCATGTAGAAGCTAATAAAGTAAAATCTTAAATGACGATAAATCAGATGTCACTATATCTATTACCTCATGTTCGCTCTGGAGGCTGAGTTTTTGCGCAAGGTACTTCTTTATGTAGGACACAGGCATATTGACATCCCTATTTAACCAGAAAAGATGTATACCATGTTCATAGAAGTTAAGAGCCACTTTGGAAAGTAAAAGATGTAAATAAAGTATAAAAGAGAATACTATCTTTTGTATGAGGAAAACTGCAATTACACAAAAAGAGGAAAATGACTTCTCTCACATTTCTACAGAATTAAGTCAATTTCTGTCACAATTATCTCATTTCTTAATTTCATATTACTGCTTTAACCAACACTTAGACAGTATAATCAATCTTAATACTTGAAAATTTCATCATAACATGATCTGGTTTGTTAGTATTTGATAAGAAAATTTCATCATGCAGTGAATATTACCCAAATTCGTGTAAGGAGACCAATTTTTAAGTTTCCAACTGATGTGGTATCTAACGATATTATTATCAATCTTTTAAAAAGGTCTTTTCCATAAATTATTTTTCACATTCAACCGAACACCAAAAAACAATTCTAGAAAGTAATTAGTCATTTTTCAGAAAATGACTTCATCGTACCAAACACCCTTTTATTTCTGGAAGTTTTTGTGCAGATGCATGCCAGTGTTTCAAGAAATAACTAATAAGTAGTACTAATAAAAAGCCACAAGCTAATAAAAAGACTTACTTGATCTTTATGTAGCAGGAAGAAATCTGTGGCAAGGGTGAAGGACATTCCCTGAATCAACAATGACAAGAAAACAAATCATTTTACAACAACATACCCACGAGGTGGGGTCTGGGACGGTAGAGTGTATGCGGTAGTCCCTCGGCTCAAAGAAAGAAAACAATCATTTTGTTATGTATAAATTATTACACTCACAAAAAGAAAATGTTAAGATTAAACTCAAATACTTCTTGAGCTTATATATTTAAGAGTTAGAATTAAGGCATAGAAACTCACTGCTTATCAGATGCAACCAAAGTGAACCAAATGGGATTGACTCTTTCATTCAGTATAGTACCAATGCTTGTAGCTGCCTCTTGAGTAACTCTTACTTGTGCTACATTATTATTTGATCCACCACCAGAAGCAGGAATATTATTTGTTTCTTTTTTCTTTCTGCCACGTCGTCCCTTTTTCCCTTTCCCTTTATCATTATTATTATTACCACTAGTTGATGGTGCTGCTGCAGAAGCTGGAACAACATTTGATCTTCTCTCCTCTTTTGGAACAACATTTGTTTTGCTAACTTTGTGTTCCCTTGTTTTAGGAGAAGCCACATACTCTTCGTCGTCTTCGTCGTCTTCATCTTCATCATCAAGATTGATTAGTGGAGTGAAGTTTGGAACAGGCTCAATGGACTTGGATTTGTTGGAATTAGGTAAAGCGACACCTTTTGTAACCAATGTGTTCAATGGTTCCCATAGGTCATGCATGCCATCCAATGGTTCAATACTTTTGTTTTTCTTTGAGATAGTATCATTCTTTGAGGATTCAGCAGCATAAGGAGTACTCTCAACCTTCAACAAGTGATGACAAGAGTTAGTACACTTTTTATTGATCTTGGTATGGTGCGGTCAGAATTTTCAGTAAGGGCATTCAAATATTTTAAATAAAATACATGAAAAAGCTAAGAAGATTCAATATGCCGTATATACATATATATTGAAAAAAAAATCTATTTACACGGTGTAATTTTTCGCTAAGAGTTGTCAATTGACTTCCTTAGAACCAAAATAGACACCCCTGGATCTTGGTCCAACAGTCAACAAAATATTTACTACTATAACTTATAATAGAAACTTATTGTCTACCGTGCCAAGTTCCAATTTGTGACAAATCCAAGATGTGGACGAATCAGTGGGTTGAGAATGAGCATGATCTAGTTACATGTATATATTTTTTTCATATATATGCAATCCATGTTAAAAATAATGGTTTCAGCTGAACTCACAGAAGTCAACCTAGATCCAGCTTGGATTCCAACAATGTTATTCTATTTGTTCATATTTATGTGTTGCATTTTTAGTCTGAAAGAATGATATATTTTTATATTTAGAAATAATTTAATTTAAAATTTTTCATTTTACTCTTCATGAACTGATTTATAGTAACACAAATATCTCTGATTTGCTAGACCACAAGTTTCAAAAAATTTCTTTCTTAAATTCCGTGTCTAGTAGATATGCATATATAAGTTGGGACTGAGGAACTAATATATTTGTTGTTGTTGAGTTGTTATTAGCAAATGCCTTTAATTAGATGGGTATGAATGGACCAAAAGGTTCACTTATCAGTGGCATATGTTGAACATTAACAGTTGACAAATTGAAATGATCAATCAACACAATGAATTAAGGACTAAACAAGAAATTACTAGGGTTGTCCAGTGGGTGGGTCGGGTCAGCCCAATCCCGACCCGGCCCGCCATATCTCGATCCCCCAAAATAAAAAAAATTGTCGTGGTCGGGGTTCGAACTCGGGACGAGGCCTAGGTTAGTCCCGCCCGTCCCGATCTGACCCGCCCCATCTCGACCTCGTCCCGACCCCATCCTGTCCCGTCCTGATCCCGACCCGATCACGACCCGTCCCCCCTCCCCCTTTGCAAAAATAACTATCGCAACAACGACCAAATTTCAATTTTGGCCGCTATGCAACGGCTATAACGGTCATTTTTCCCCCCCCCCCCTACCCCCTTTATATTTATTTTTAACCCCTAAGTTAATATATTTACACTTTAACCCTATTTCTCAACTATATATAACTCATTTTCCTCTTCATTTTTCTCAATAAGTACCACCTCTCTAATCTCTCAATTTATCTCTGTACAATTCTACAAATCTTCCTATACTATTAAATATTATATCAAAGTTAAAAAATTGAGAATGAAGTCGGCAAATAGCTTGAGGATCATTCATTGAGCAAAGTTTCAATTTTTAACCTCGATTACACGTCGACGTTACGTCGACGTTTGATACCTTCGTTCCTTCTTTAAATTATTATTGTTACTTAATTTTAATTATCGCACTTAATTTCATTTACTTTAATTATTTATTTGCATAATTATAATGGAAGAACGGAAACGTATGATTAGGGGTAAGGGTGCTTCTTCTAGTAGGGGTAACAAGGGTAAGAGTACTTCTTCTAGTAATCCTATTCCTAGTCCCGGTGATTTGATTGATTTCAGTCATATTGATGAAACTATTTTTTTTAATGATATATCATTAGATGATGAAGTAGATGAACCAGACTTTAATTTAGACGATAATATAGATGACACACCCACTAGTGCACCTCCACCTCAGGATCAGAGTCAGACTGAGTCTCAGCCTGAAACTGAAACTGGAATGTCTTCTATTCCCCCTAGTATGAATCGAGGCCCCACAAAATGAAAATTAAAATCAGATGCATGGCATATTTTTAAAGGGACGAAGAGAATCAACTAGTTAGATGTAAAATTTATAAAAATATTTATAAATTTAAAATCGGAAAAGGTCAAGGTGGGACGGGAGATTTATTGAGACATGTACAAGGCGAGCACACAGCTAGGTGGAATCAATACCAGGCTAAAAAATCGGGTGTGCCAATGCCATCTGAGTCGGGACAAGGTTCACATAGTGTCCCCGACCTAGTACAGGGTCAAATTAATCCAACGACAGGGGGAATTTTTGGTCCTAAATATGATAAAAACAAAGATAGGAAAAATATGGCAAAATTAATTGCGATGGAAGGTTTGCCTTTTTCATTTCCTTCATCTCCTAGTTTTATTCATTACATTCGAGAAACATATAATCATGCTTTTAATGGTTTTCCTAGATCAACTGTTAGAAGAGATGTTTTTAAATTTACAAGTGAATATCAACAATATTTACGTTATGCACTGTATCATTTTAATGGCAAAGTGGCTATCACTTCTGACATAGGTCGTAGTACTAACGGTAATGATTATTTAACGGTAACATGTCATTGGATAGATAAAAATTGGTCTATGCAAAAACGTATTTTAGCATATAGATATATAGATGATAGGCACACTGGAAGTTTTATTGCAGAAAATATTCAAAAAAATTTGTGATTACTATGGAATAATTAATAAAATTATGACTATTACATTAGATAATGTTTCTTTTAATGATTATGCTATAAAACTTTTAAAACTTAGATTAACTCCGTCTTTTTCTGATCATTTTCATATAAGATATGTATGTCATATTTATAACTTAGTTGTAAAGGATGGCCTAAAACTTTTTGAAAACATTCTTGATAAAATACAATTTTCTATAAACTTTATTTTTAAAGGTAAAAAAATACAAAGACGCAAAGAGTATAAAAAACATGTCATGATTGTGGATTACCTTATAGAAAAATTCCAGAAGAAGTTTCAACTAGATGGAATTCTCTGTATGAGCAACTACTTGTTGCTTATGATTATAGACAACCTATTACTTTATTATTTAACGCCCATAATAAAAATTCAAGAGATATGCTTGTAGATAATGATTGGGAAAAAATTTAGAACTTAATGAATTTTTAGAGAAATTTTATCAAACTACTAAAGAATTTTTCGATATTTATTATCCTACTATTTCAAATATGTTATTTTATATAGCACTAATATTTTTGTTACTTAATGGGTATATGCAAAAACCAACTTATAAGGCATCTATTGAAAAATGTTTAAAAAAATATTTTTTTCCTATCCTCACTATTTATATTGTTGATGTTGTATTAAATCCAACTATTAAAGTAGACGGTTGTAAAATACTTGTAGAAACGATTTATGATTGTATAGAAGTACTACCAACAGACCCAATTGAAGAACCAACTCACAAACCAACTAAAGAAGAAGTTACTTCTAGCATACACACCGAATGCAAACAAGTATATATGTATTACCAACAACAAAGTGCAAATAATCAACCAGCTTATGTACCATCTTTTACTACTTCGCTGCAACCTTATAAAAACATGTGGTTCTGCTATTAGTATTCAAGGCCTTAGAAATAAAATGTGTAGTAGTTCGACTTCTTCACAAGTTAGCGAATTTGATGTTTATGTTTTGCAGGGTGCTGTACCGTACGAATTAATTGCCAATGATGAAGGACAAGAAGACTTGCTGAAATACTGGAGGGAGAATGAGAAGACATTTACGACACTAACAAAGATGGCTCGAGATGTATTGAACATTTCAGCGTCATCAACATCGTCTGAAAGCGCTTTTTCTGCGGGAAGATTTCAAATAGGAGAACACAGACATTCACTGGCGGGAGACACATTGGAGATTGCAGTTCTATTCAGAGACTGGATTCGTGCGGAGCGTAGAAGGTGCGGTCAACCGGAGACCAACGAAGAAAAAGACTACAACTACAACGAAATTTTGTTTGAGGGAGCGGAAGCGACGTTGAAGAATTTGACAAATAAATTTCAATTCCAATAGAAGATCATCAAGACATTGTGAGGAAATTCGAAAAAATATGGTTGAATATGTAATTTTTTTAATTGCAATTTTACTATGTCATTTGCAACTTTTGAACAACACCACAAAGTTGCAATTTTGAAATTGTATTACAAAAAAAATTATATTTCTATTAAATAATATAAGAGGCACAAAAACAGTCTTGGGATATTTTTATTACACTATCTTGTTCAATTATTGAAGTGTTTGTATATATTATTTTTTTAAATTAAGTGGCAAAAAAAATCCCGAGTCCCGACCGCCCCAACCCGACCCCGTTCCGGCAGGATGTGGGACGGGACGGGACGGGACCTCTTCCCGTCCCGCCTAGCCCGCCGGAACCTGAGTTCCGACCCTCCTCCGTCCTGCCGGGACCCGCCCCGCCCCGGCCCGGCCCGTCTGACACCCCTAGAAATTACTACCTAATAACTAGCATGTACACATATGACTTTACCATAAAGTAGATTTCAGGTACCTGTTTTTTGTTTTCAGTTGCTTTGCCTGAAAGAATAGGAATGCTTGAACTTCCTGGCTGATCACCCTTTATCTGAGTATTCAGATCAACATTGTTAAATTTGGATGAATCTTGAAATCGCGGAGCATTATTATTAGCATTTCGGCCTCTTCTTCTTCTTCCTGTACTCGAAAAGTTCTGCTGATTCGAAACTTGATCATCAACAGGTGTAGTATTTACTAAGGAAGAGATTGATTTCTCCTTTCTCCTTGAACTTGTAGCAGCAGCAGCAGGAGGCAATGGATTATCAATGAGCATGTTGGCACTATTATTATTATCATCATCCTCATGAGCTAACTTTTTGGTTTCGCCTTTTCTCGATTTATCTTCGATTAGTCCACGCTCAATGTATTCTCTTCTTTTAGCTGAGAATATGTCTCTGATCTCTTGGACTTGGTGATCAGGCCTGTAAATGAAAGCATTAAGATAAATAATCAAGTATGCGTTGACAAGTGGTCTTATCAAGGCATAAATGTTATTTTTAAAATAATGATGGTGTCCGTATTAGTTTGTGCGCATCTCGGCTTGGTATTCCTATTACCTTCCACTAGCATGGGTACTGTCAAGTAACTTTATCCCGCCAAGACTCGGGCAAAATTGGAAAACTGTCACTACTAAAAAGTTACTACTATTTTTCCACTAAATATTCTAGTAGATAATGTTCCGTGGTTATTCCCATAGATATTTTGGTTGAATCATTGAGAAAAGAAAAAATAGTAGTACTTCTAGCCATGTTTTGGTTTCAACGTTTAATTTACTTGCAACATGGCCTAAACTCCGTCACCTAGTGAAAACTGGAATAGACTTCATGACCAGACTGGCAATAATTTTAGCATTTCAGTGTTTAATTTCTTTATCTTGTTCATTCTTAGAAGATTAAAGGAAGAGGTACCTGGTAACATAAACCAAATGGAAAATAAAGCCAACATCAAAAGACAATGACCCCTTTTTTTCCGAAAAGATGGTGGTGTATGGGCCCGTTTTGGTGCATCTTAACTATTTCATCGAGTACCTGCTATTTTCCATCGGTACATGCACCAAGTGATTGTTTCCACTGTAAGTATATGTAGGAAGAATCACCAAGTGCATTTTTATCTTTCTTGATATTTGAATCCCGATCTCTCATGATTTTTATCAATTTATTGATTGTCTGGCCACACTCTTGGGTGAAGAAAAAATTATTATCTTCCAAGTACAAGAAGTTATAAGATAAAAGAATATCCAAACTATAAAAAGAAAAATAACTCGTTTTCAGCTCTATGCAAATTAGAAAAGAAAAAAATAAAACAGCAACCTTGCTAGATATTTTTAAAATCTTCAGCTCAAAACTCAATCCAAACAGCCAGTACAATTTTACAATGTTATAATGCGTGTTTATTTACCCAAGAAACGAAGTTCAACCTTAGTAGTATTAATCATTAATTTTATCTTATATACAAATCAATTAAAAATTTAAGAATTGTAAATATTGTTTTTTTTTAAAAAAAACACCGCTATACACTGGAAAATACACAGATAAAGCCTAACACACCATACAGTTCGCAAGCATGAATATACCTGCTCATGAATCACCACTCAAACTGAAAAATATTTTATGTACATACAATAGAACGGTGGTACCATATATATATAGTAACACTCCCTACTATGTGATATGATTCGGAGTACAAGTGTCTATCTAATTTTTGGTGTGAGTTAAAACTTAGAAATTCATGATTTTTGAAATAAAATTTACTTAAAAGCTACCGAAAAAATGCTATTAGCCATAATAATAATAATAATAATCAATCAAAATATTTAAATTGCAAATGAAAAAATTGAATATTTTTTTACTTCAAGGTTTAGATACCTGATTTTCTGCAACGGTGCAACACCTAAATCTAGATTGCATACTGGACAAACACGCGATTTCTCTTCTGTTATCTTCCTCGTTATGCACTTCTTGCAAACTGTAAAAATTTATAGATGAATTTATCAAATTTCAGAAATTTAAATTCATAAAACCCCAATTATAACATACAAAATTATCTATTTTTCCCCCATAAATAAAATTAACGTTGACAAATCTAGTAACAAAATTCTAGTTGTGAAATCCCTTTATTTCTTGCATGATTACAGGGAAACTTCCAGCTGAAAACAGTTTCGAATAGATCTGAAATTTAGAGCAAAAAAGGGGACAAGAAAGACAGAAGACAAATGTTGAACCATGCAAAATTCACCTTTGATAGCTACAAGACAAAAAATCCAAAAAAAAAAACGTAAAAATAATCTATCCAGTAGTGTTTTCTCGACTAGGGCCAAATGCAACAAATTGATCATACAAGAAAGTGGGGGAAAAAAAGCAAAGAAAAATTAAAGAGTTTAATCACAAGAACCATCATATGTGCTAGAAATCACAAGAACCATCATATGTGCTAGATTAAAAGTCCATGCAAAGACCTAGATCACATAAACCTTGAAAATGACACAAAACACCATTGAAAAACATTGGAAAGAACGACAAAAAGCAAAAAAATCAAGATCATGAAATTACAAGAACAATTGATTTATCTACGTCACTGAAATAAAAAAAAACCCAAAAAAATTTAAAAAGAAATTAAGAAAAAACATTGGAAAGAACGTTAAAGAAAATTTTTAAAAAATCAAGATCATGAAATCAAAAGGATAAATGATCTATCAACATCACTGGAATCAAAAAAGAAATCCAAAAAAATTAAGTTTAAGTTATTTTAGAAAATATTATTGGAAAGAAAATAAAAAAAAACATTCAAGATCATGAAATCACAAGGATAAATGATTTATCAATATCACTGAAATAAAAAAAGCAACCAAAAAAATAAATATAAATTATTTAAAAAACATTGAGAAGAACGTAAAAAAAAATCAAGATCATGAAATCACAAGGATAAATGATTTATCAACATCACTGAAATCAAAAAAAGAAATCGAAAAAAAATAAATTTAAATTATTTTTGAAAAAACATTGGAAAGAACGTAAAAAAATCAAAAATTCAAGATCATGAAATCACAAAGAACAGAGATTTACCTACATCACTGAAATCAAAAAAGTTAAATTGAAGTAATTTTGAAAAAAAAAAAACATTGGCAAGAACGTAAAAAATCAAGATCATGAAATCACAAGGACAAATGATTTATCAACATCAATGAAATCAAAACAGAACAGAACCCCAAAAAAGGTTAAATAAAACTTAATTTTATTTGTTGAAAAAAAAATTAAAATTTTCCCACATCTGTGACAGCATTCTTCAATAATGGTGACTTTTTTGCATAGGTTTTTGCAAATTCCGCATGTCAAAACACTCTTGATACTCGCTTGCCGTCTACAAAAATCATCCATCTTCCTTTATAAACTGCAAAAATTAATAAAAGGAAACCAAATCAAATCTTTTTTTCCTTATAAACTAATGCATATACACCTAAATTCTATTTTTAGCATGTAAACCATATACCAAAAAAATCACCTCAAGAAGAAAAATATAAAGAGAAAGAGAAGAGGCAAACACACACAAAAAAAGAAAAATTAGAAGTAGGGTACCTTGTTTTCTTGATTTTGTGTTGTGTGTGTATAGAAGAAAAAATGATTTTGTGTTGTGTGTGTCGAGGGATGCATATATAGAAAAGGGGAAGCGGCAGGTTTTTGGAGGGTTTGTATAACAAATTTAAAGAAGTTTGAATTTTTTGGATTGTTAGAATAAGATGTGAAGAGGGTTGTTGGTTTAGCAATAACCATAGTAATAATAATATGGACAAAATAAGTTTTGTGTAGATGATGGTAGTATTGAAACTCAACTATTTCTTTCATAGTTTTAATACCAGCAGCTTCACTCTTTCAAAAGTGAAGAACCTATATATACTATACTATGGGCTTTTCTTCTTTGTTTTACCCTTTTTTTTATAGAGTTGTGTCCGGACCAACTTACCTACAATTCAATTATTTTGTTGAGTATCTGTTACTTCATATCGGGTAATTTTAGATAGAATCCAATTTAGAATTTGAAGTTTATCAATTCTTACGACGATCTAAAGATTGTGATAATCGAGTCATAACTTTTTAAACTTACCTTATTAACACCGAGAAATTAAAAAAAATAGAATTATTGTGTGTATCAACCAATCACAAATTTCCATGTCAGCAATATTCACACATGTAATAATTGACTAGAATAATAAATATTGAAAAGCATCCCTGAAGTATATACACCACTTAAATTACACTCTTAAAAATAAACATCAATAATAATTTTAGAACTGAACCATTCTCACACTTCAGTCACATGACTTGCATGTGAAATTTCAAAGCTTTCCCTAAATATCATTAATCTTTAAGTCAGTCCAAAATTACTAAATCAGTTAGTAAATTTGTGTTACCTTTTCACCACCAGCAAAAAATTTACATTTTTATGGTAAAGGAGTGGCACAATTCGGATCAGTTAAATATTCTTTCAAAAACATGAATTCATCGTTCAAGCACCGTGAAAGCCATGTGGTTCTTGTGCTCTCTTTTAAAATTATTAAGGACAAGTTTGGATTATTCGAATAATATGTGAAGAGGGTTCTTGGTTTTGAAATAATAATATGGACAAAAATAGTGTTAGCAGCAGCTTCAGCAGAATCTATGTACCCTACGGATAGATAGCTCTTTGGGAGGAAGTAACAAATTTAAAGAAGTTTGGGATTAGGTACCTTGTTTTCTTGATTTTGTGGTGTGTGTATAGAAGAAGAAAGAGGAAGTAACAATATTTTTTTTTCATTTTTCATTAGGGAAAAGGGTTAAATTTGTCCTTTAGCTATGTTTTATAATTTATATTTACCCTCCGTCAAACTTTGCGATCAAAATTACCCTTCCCGTTAGCATACTTATTAAATTTGCCCTCAGCTGGATGGAAAGCTGACTTGGACTCCACGTCGGATCCACATAGACGACACGTAGGCTCACCCAATTGTTTAACCCGTACCTGTTACCCTCACTGTTGCTTCTTCTCCGGCGGACCTCTGCCATCTCCGACGAGCTCCGACGAGTTTCCATGTCGGAGCTCCGGCAAACTCCACCATTGTACAGCCAATTCACCACCAACGCCTCCACTTCATCTCCCTCGCATCCCTCTTCGTTTTCTGTCAGTTGTCGCCGTCATATTTGACCACCAAACGGCCGATAATGACGACCACTAACCACAACTGCTCCATCTCCACACCAACACGAAACCACCAACCAAACGCCCTTCTCCCTTTCCCCTCTTTTCGTCGTTGTTGGAACAAACCAACTCCACTAACAACAACCAAATAGCCCCTCCTCTCTGTCGTTCGGCACCACTCATATGCCACCTTCTCCGGTGAAAAATGTAGCATCATGAATAATATTGTCTCTCTGAAGAAAAATCTCTTTCACCACTCTCTTATGAACCCTCCCCAAAAGGGTCACTCTCAATTCACCACCGCCGCCGCGGCCATTGCCGCCACCTAGGATGGTCCTTCCATTTCACCAATCACTTCACCATCCCCTGCTTTTTCACCCTTGTCCAAAAGGGTGTCTGAAAAATTACATTTTTCTACCAACACCAACGTCGTCGCCACTGCTGCTAATACCACGGCGGCGCCACCGCTCCCATTTTCAAGATTCACAAAAATGCAGCCCAATAATAAAATTATTCGCCGAACTCTCTCAGAACCACCAAACTTTAATTCTTTTTTCGATTTTTGTCGTTACATGAATTCTCAGTCACCGAAAAACGGCAAGAACAATTCAATCTCTGTAAATTACCTCTTCGTAGATCAATTTTTGGATCCCTCTGCTGCTGATATTATTCTCCCCACGGCACCGGTAGCTGCAACTCCGGCATTGGCTTCAAAAACTACAAAAAGAAAGGTGAAATGAATGCATTTAGTGTAGTGTTCAGTTTTAGTACTAGTGAAATTCCTATTCACTTTTATGGTTGCATTGAATTTGCAGATATTAAAAGGGTTTCTTAATCAAGCAGTTGATAAAGAAGAAGAAAACATTGTGATGGAGTCCAAGTCACACTTGGGTGGGGTAACGGATACACAATTGGGTGAACCTACATGGCGTCTATGTGGATCCGATGTGGAGTCCAAGTCAGATTTTCATCCAGCTGAGGGCAAATTTAATAAGTATGCTAACGGGGAGGGTAATTTTGGTCACAAAGTTTGACGGAGGATAATATTAAACTATAAAGCATAGTTGGAGGACAAATTTGAACATTTTCCCTTTTCATTATCTACCCTGAAAGAGTGGAGAGAGTTAATGAAACACTTACTAATTATGACTTCTCAAATCTCACGTAATCAAGTCATAAAATATTTTGAATTTTATTATTAACATTGAGCATGAAATAAACAAATTAATAACACATTTTATTGTGTATGACTAACCAATCAAAAATTAACATATTAAATGTTTCATGTCATGAGTGCTTTGATTGGCTAGCGATAAAAAAATTTCATATTTACATATCATTTTTGTATTAATTTTTTAAAAATATTTCTTCATTGTAATTAATCGAGTCATTTAACAAAGACGTATATCATGTGCATTGTTCTTATATGAATCAAAACGGGATTGTACTAATCGAGGATCATGAGATATTTATTTTTTAAATTATATTACTAAGAACGTGAATAATTGAATTAATAACGGTATTTATTGAAATATCAACCAATCACAAATCAGCACTATTTTGTGTCATACGCGTGATAGTTGGTTACTTGGTTAGACTGACAAATATTGTCAAACATAAATGAGTTTTTAACCAAACCTATAAACAATAATCATCCTTAATAACAACTCTCGTACTTCAGTTAATCGCCGTTACAAAACTAATGTCATATGTTGCAAATCACGGGACCTGTGCGTAAAAGTTTGAAGTTTCCCCCTAAATATTACTCTCTCTGTCCTAATTTATCCGGCACTTTTTCTTTTTAATTTGTTCCAAAAGAATGTCATCTTTTATGATTAGAAATAACTATAAAATTCCATTTTTATCCTTAATTAAATAATTTATAACCACACAGATGTCTAAAATTTGTATTACACTACAAATTTTTTTTAAAAAATCTTAAAATTTTTGTGTCACGCTAAACAATGCCACATAAATTAAAACGGTAAAAATATTATTCTTTAAATCAACCCCAAATTTCTCTCTTCCAAACAGTACTACAGTAGTGTGCGTTCTGCCACCTTGCTACTGCCAGATGGGTCAACTGTGCTTCTGAATGAAGATGAAACTCATTGTACAAGTTTCGTAATTCTTTGGTTTTTGTTAATTTTTGCAACTATGAGTGAAGGGAGGACGAAGCTTGATCACTTTTGAAAACATTATGGTCTTGATTTATTTTGCAACTATGAGTGAAGGGAGGACGAAGCTAGATCACTTTTGAAAACATTAAGAATGATTTCTAGTCATAGAGATGCTTTAAAGATGCAATTTAGGTCGTGTACATTTGAATGGCGTTCAATTAACGGCGGAGGCATTTGACCATGAGTTTATAGCTAAAGATCAGAAAGAAAGATTTCATCCCGTCACTGAGGTTGTTCAACATCTACTATATACATAAAAATGATTTGACCTTATATATATAGTGTAATTTCCAACGTAGAGGTGTTCAACCCTTTAGCTCCGCCCCTGATTCCAACTTCCACACATGATGATAAACTATTATTATTTGAATGACCTGCCAATTGTTGAAGTATATGACATGCCAACTACGATGTCTTTTCATATTACGCTAGCGAAACTGGTCTAAATTTAGTAAAATAAACTTGGTTCTTCCGTTGTTTAAACTTTGCTCTTTATTCAGAAATCAAAATCATGGCGACACTGCACATTAGACGAGTAAAGTAGGACCAAGTTGAGAGGTATTTGCATCTTGATGAGCTCAAAAAAGTTCTTTATCTATCCTACAGTAAAAAAAGACGAGTATAAGCAACTGAAGACCCACTCCAAATGACGAACCATTCATAATGGATGACCAGATTCAGATCCAAAACCAGTGTATCTAACCTGAGAAAGTTTTTAACACGAGAACAAGCTACAAATAAAGAAAACTTATAGCAAGCAACAAAGAAGCAACCTTTAGAAAGATTGAGTATGCAAGAGATCAAGAATAGGACAATGTAGTCGATACCAGACAATTTTTGTATCAAAATTACCGTACCCAACAAAGCAAATGAAGATGGGTCGACGAAGAGAAGGATATTTGGGCTCAAGATGTTCTGATTTGAGGTAGAATGAATAGGGGTTATCTAGAAATAAAAGCTAATTACATATTGGCACTAACTGTGCTTGAGGACTGCAGGGCCTGTGCCTTGTCAATGAGACACAACGCGGGCCTTGGGGAGTTTTCAATTGCCTTGCCCAGGGGCAGTCCCTTTGAAGGTGTAACATTCATGTGCCTGAATAAACTCAATGAACAAATTTAGCCTCACTCTCCCAATCAAGAAATGCTTCCAGCAGGTCACAGATTAACTTCAGCTCCTTCACAGATATAGAGGGGGAAAGTAAATAGATGGAGAACAGGATCAATGAGAATTTGAACCTAGAAGGCAAATGGAATTGTTGGTTTCTGTTCAACTCATACAGTGTTTGAGGAGCCCAAACAGGCCGGAAACAAATGCAGACAGGATGGGGGAAAAAATTGAACCTAGAAGCAAAATGGAATGGCGGCTTCTGTTCCAACTCATGCTGCTAAAAGCTATAGCCTAGACGTTCTCAACCAAACTTAAAACAGCCCACATGTTGGCGCTATAAAATAGAGCTACTAAAAGAACAGGTAACAGGAGAACGGAACCCAAGCAGAACCACATTGCATGTGTACTGTTTTAAAAAAGAGAAAAGCAAAACTAGAAGTCCAGAGTGTCTTCATGTTCGTTCTTGCAGTCCCTCTAAACAAAAGATAGTCCTGATACCTACTATTTATTTAAAACAACTTTTGGGATATGTAAAGAAGAAGAATCACGAACTAGCATAATATTGAAATATATATCCTCTACTTCTACTGATAAAAAAAAAAGAAGAGGATATATGCTTTTTATATTGAAACAACTATCCTCCTATTTTTGTTTATCAGGACAAACAAATATCCACCCATTAATAACCCACTATCAACAATAGACCCGGAAAAAAAAAAGCATGAGCAGACCAAGCTTATGGTACCAACACAACCACAAACACAGTGTAATCCCACAAGGGGGGTTTGCGGAGGGTAATGTGTACGCAGACCTTCCCCCTACCTTGTGAAGGTAAGAAGGTTGTTTCCGAAGACCCCCGGCTCAAGGGAAGGTGAAAAAGGAGCAAGCAGAAACAAGAAGATAAAGGATAATCGAAGCGAAAGCAACAACAGGCAGTAATAGAAATCGAAGATTAAGAACAAGCTTATAGAACCAATAAAGCATAATACATACTAAAGACAAGATGTGACAATCAAAGTTACCTAGAACTGGAAACCAATCCTACAATTCCATCTTACTCCAAATCAACCAACTCTAAAGCTGATTCAACCAAGCTTTGACAGCTAGATAATCGTTCACATCCATGTCATGCACCAAAAAAACCACAGAAACAGTTCTCACTGGCAATTCAACTATTACTTCCAATCCAAACTAACTCTATCTCACATCTGATCTTGTTAAACTATGTTACCTACCTCATCTAAAGCTTAAACTATTAGAAGACATTTCTAGTTATTTATTTTGGTCTGCAGTACATGTCTTCACATGCACGCATAATTTTTGCTTGGACCAAGCGCATGGAAACATTTGACCCCAAACGTTTAATTGTTTGAACTACCCTCATCTAATTATGGATGGATCATCTTCATTTATTTGTTTTAGGTCTGCAACATATCTCTAGCACAACACAGTCACTATGCAAAACATGAGAAACACTATCATTTTATTTCCCAATAGAGAATCCAATTACGTCAACGAAAGACGAAAGTCTCAATCTTTTCATCAATTCAACTCACCGCACTCAAAAGTTTCAACAACCAATTTCATCAATTAAACTATACTAATTACACTAACAAACTCAAATTTTCGCTAAACTCAACCATATACCAACGAAAGAAAACCTAAATCAACCTTGAAATTCAAATAATAGTATAATTCCCTCTTGGTCTAGTATTCACCATCTCAAATCATTAATGGCAATGCATCTATCCACTTCCAATGTACAACTAAATTTCACAGTTTATCTCTACCACATAAGAGTCACTTAGAAACATCAACAACAGCAGCATACCCAGTGTAGTCCCACAAGTGGTGTCTAGGGAGGATAGTGTGTACGCAGAACTTACCTCTACCTTAGTAGGTAGAGACGTTTCCGATAGACCCTCGGCTCAAAGCATGTCAAAGGAACTCGGAAAACATGGCAAATAATAAGGAAGTGAAGAAGCCATGGCAAATAATAAAGAAAGCATGACAAATCATTCTCCAAAAGGGAGAGTAACAACAGCAAAAGAATACAATAACGTACAGAAAACAACAAATAGTACCAGAAATCAAAGAACAAAGAAACTAAGAAACAACAAATAGTAACAAAAATTGAAGACCAAGAAACTAATATAATAATAATACTACTACTGGTGCTGGAAACTAAGCCAACAAGAAACTAAGAGACAACAATCAACTACCTCCTAAACATTATCACCTTATTTCCTAACAAATGAATTCATCTACATTCAAAGAAGATAAAATTCGCAAATTTTTCATTTCAACTCTCTGCATTTCGAAAAATTCACCAAATCCAATTTCATCAATTCAACAATACTAGTTACAGTAACCAACTCAAGTTTTTAACCACACAAAATTCAAACAGTAGTATAATTTCCTCGGGGACTATCCGATAGCAAAGCACCATAAGGCGAATCCCCCTGATCTTCCGGACCCCTAAGTGCACCATGAACACACAAAATCACAATTCCAAAGCCAATTGAAACGACGACGTTCATCCAAATCTTAGCAACCAGTAACGCAACAAAAGTCACCAAAGTCAAAAACCCTAAGACGAACTTATCATCAATATCGAAACCGAACAGCTCCAACGGCTCATTACGGGAGAAGTAAAGGTAAATCCAACCAGCGAAGATGATTAGGAACAACACGAGTGAAATTGGACGGGTAATTAGTGAGATTAATAGGATAGAGAGGATGATTAGTGCGTAATTACCGGCGAAATAACGAAGGTTTTTATTGATCCGATATGTTGCGTCGGAGACTGAGATCGGCAGGCTGAGGGCGGCGGTATCGATGAATAACGGCCACGGTCGGACGTTTACGACGGAGATTGTGACGGTGTCCGGCGGAGGAGAAGACATCGGAAATTCGGAGCTGAATTCAGTTAATGAGGAAAGGTCGAGAACCAAGATTTATGGTTTTTCAACTTTCTTTCAATTGTGTCCCAAATATATTGATTTGAGCCCAAATTTTCAAGAAAAGGCCCAAACTAGTCAACTATCTTTGCGATAAGACTCAAAATCATCCGTATTCTTTTATGTTGATCACTAACAATCCACAATATTTGCTAAGGTGGTACACTTTTAGTCTTTCACCTAACGCCCCTTTAAAATTTTAACAGAGATGGAGTCACCTCCTCATCACGTGAGATAGTTTCTTGATTGACTATGAGTTGAGTCTGTTTGTAAGTAATGAATTGTTTTGATTTTCAAATGAACGTTTTTTTCATTCGTTATTTCCTATTATGGGACCAACAAAAGTAAGATGGAGATGGTGCTATTAAATGAGTTGGAATTGAAAATCCTAATTTCTAACTTAATCAATATTTAAACTATTTTGTAATGCCATGTTTAAAACTAATTAGAAATATTTATATCTGAATTTGACAGAATCGAATGTGTTTTTCTTTTTGGCAATTCTATTTCTTTCCTTTTCCTCTCTTTTACATTTCCTTCTTATATTTATTCATTTCTTTCTCTTATTCTTTTCCCCTTTTTTTGTTCCTTTCTTTTTACTGGGTTCTCATATGACAAATGCCATATATTTTTTTACCATTTTGAAGGAGGAGGCTTTTTAGTTCTTTTAGATGGCAATGGCATCTAATTTTTTTAAGTTTCATAACTAAGAAAATAGGTAAAATTTAGTATTCAGTTATTTTACTCAAATATAATAGAAATATTTCACCTGCTAATAATATATTATTTATTTTGAAAATCTCATATGTCAATGATTCCTTTATGCACTTTTCATGACCCTGCTCTACCATAAACACAAGTTTAGGATCTTGTAAAGGAAAGGATAAAACATAAGATGTTGGAGTGTACTTCACATGCAAAAAAGAAAAAAAAATCATTAAGGTACAACAAAAAGAAAACAATATCTGATTATTCCTTTAAGGTTAGTCTAAGTTCTATGCTCTTAAAATTATTATTTTGCCTTATAACAGTAATAGATGGCCTACTTAGGCACATAAGAGATAAATGCTTCAAAGATATCCTTTGTCCACATCATTGACTATATTCCTTGATTTCATAACTAACTCTTTTTCTTTTTAATTATCCAGATCTTATAACTAACTCAATTTTACTTTTAATGGTTACAACGAGTACTCCATAAAACTTGTTGTAATCAGTGGTGGTGAGTACTCTAGACATGGATTTATTTTCCTTAGTATAACTTTCACTTGCTAAATCTAGGAGAGTTTAAACCTATATACAGTTTTATTTTAAAGAATTTTCACACTATCAGCTCACATTTATCTTCGCAGATACTTTATCTTATTTTTTAAATTATAAATTCATATTTTAAAGAGTTACTTATATGTATCATTTAGATAACTTGATGGTGTAAACGGTAAAACATTCTCTAGAGTCTAGTCCGTGTTGGTGTAGTATATACGCTACGTATTTTCCTGAATAGGTCAGTATACTCGTTCATACAACCTATACATAAGAATTGAAAGAAAAATAAAAATAAACAGACCCTTTTTGGATTGGCCAACTTTGGATCATATATACATGATAAAATTCTATCATCCTAACCTGATAGAATTCACAACTCTCTATAATTTTAAATCTTTTTTGTTTCGAACTGAAAAAAGAAGCTGGTACAACTTTCAATATCAATATTTCTACATAATCGAGTTGGAGTACCCGGCTCAACTTAACATGATTAAGCATCTAGCCATTTCTTTTCCCCCTTTTCTCCGAGTTCAAAAGTTCATTTTATGAAGTCATCAAGAACATAAAATGTAATATCGTCGTTTCATTTTTCTGCATTTCGGTCAGTACCTTTTTTGCAGTATGTAATCTACATATTTCTTATTGTTCTCTGATAAAATTGGAGAGACCACATCTTCTGCATAATAAACTACATAAGAAAAAACTGGAATTAGATCTTGGAAATGATCGACTCAAATAGATGCTCATCATAAGCTTTTTTTTTTCCTCCTCTTCGTGTTGAAGACCTAACGAGAGGCTGAATTCAAACACACCCAAAATCCACAAGAATCGTATGAACGTCTATGGAGAGTAGCAAGGAACCTTGGCTTCAGCTCTCGTCACCTCACTCAATCCTACAGCGGAAACTCGTCTGCCATTTTCTTTTGTATACTTTCCTCCCTCTAAAACACTTCGATGACAGAAGCACAGCACATAAATGCTAAATTACAACACATTAGTAACACTCCACGGTCACAGACTACATTTCATATTTTTTTTAACAAACAGGTGTAAGTAACTCCTTTTGCAAAAGATTTGCTCACAATACTTTTGAGACTTACCAATTACCATCCAAGTGATAATGTTGTCAAAAGTTCGGTCAAGTAACACATGGTTCCTATTTTCTAACACCTAGCTTACTATTTGACAACATTTTGCAAATAGTCTGAGAAAAAAGAAACGTTTTGAAAATAGTCAATTACATTATTGAAGGCTTTTGGACCAGAAGGGACTCATAAAGAATACAGGCTTCTACCAACAACTATAGCTTGAACACTAAGCCTAGTAAATTTCCACCAATACCAGGCTCAGTTGATTCTTGATAAGCAGCTAGCAAAATCCGCATGCAGTGCATGTCCACCCTTATAAACAATAATGTGTGCCACTGGAAGCCCTTGGTTACCACCGTGCGCCAAAAGAGAAAGATCACCTATAAGATCTAAGACCTTGTGTCTGCAAGGTTCATTAGTAAAACGCAGCGGTGGATTCAGCCAGCCTCTACTTTCACTACAAACAATGGCATTTTTGGCAGAACCCCCCTTGATAAGTCCTGATTTGCGTAGTTGTTCAACCTGCTCATAAATGCAAAAGGTTCTTGCAGAAGCTAGTTCTTTGGAAAAGAAATCTTTATCCAGACAGGTTGAAGAGAACCATTGACAGCCAATTTCAGGTGCCTGTGGAAAGTCAATGCCATAGGTAATCTTGACCTTTGAATAAGGGAACGCAGCTATAAAAGAATCATGTTTCCATACAGTAACAGGTTCTCTAAGAACAGGAGCTAATTTCTCACAGCTTTTACCATTCCGATCTAATGCTGCCTTCAGCCCAGCTTTTTCAATTGCTTCCACCCATTCTCTTGCTGATCCATCCAGAATAGGAACCTCAAAGGATGGATCGTGAGTATGGGAGGTTTCGATTTCGAGACGACAATTATCGACGCCGGTGGATTCCAAAGCGGAAAGCAAGTGCTCAACGGTACTAATAGAGAGCCCATCTTTACACAACGTCGTGCACAGTGGAGACTCCTTCTTGGCGTAATAATCAGTAGATGCCTGAATGATGACATTTTTTGTACTGAATTTGAAGTACCTACCCTCACCCGCTCGCTCCGGAACGATTCTGACGGTAGAAACCTTGCCGGAGTGGAGACCGATCCCGCTGACTTCCACACAGTTGGCTACTGTTTGCTGGATCTTACCACTGGAAATCCATGAGATGAGGCTTGAGGAGTTGCGAGCTGTTCCACTCAAAGTCATTAAGGATTGTTAGGCAAGTTGCACGGAGATTGACTTCTCTAATCCCAGGGTTTCTTAACAGCCTATATTTATGAAGGTTGCCATTAAACCCTACATTATGACTTATCAACCGAGTGAAGAGACATCCTGAAACTTTAAACAGAAATTTAACTAAGGGACCACTTAGCCTTGCATCCAAATGATTTTCCATCCCAACGTAGTTTCCATGTTTCATTTTTTTGCCAACCAATTAGACATAATTTGAGAATCTTGTCAGACATGATAATTGGAATTGGAATCATTTATGAAACTACTTTAGTAAATTAGAACACAAGTCATTAATTCAGAGATCTCTTCATCTATTCGAAATCTTGGGTTGCTGGAATATCATGGAAATTACCAATCATCCACATATTATCTTTTATAGCCGAGAAATCCGATGTTGTCAGTTTGGATGCTCCGTGGATAATAGGAGTGCCCTTCTATCCTTCTCTACCTAATTATCATACTTGGTTCACCTACAAGACAATCTCATGAATTTTGTCTCAACTAAGGCGGATCTACAATATAATCTAGAGGTTCACGTGAACCCAATAGATGTTGTCCATCCCCTGTATATAAAAAATTCACTACTCCGCTTGGCCATGAGATATTCCAGAAAAAATTTCACTTTATTTCAAAATCAGTGTTTGGCCATGAAAAACTTGAAGTTGGATTCCAAATTTGGAAAACAACTTATAACTTGTTTTCCAACTCCATCTTCGTAAATTCAAAATAATTTTTTTTCTTCTCTCCTTCACAAAAACTATAACCAAATACAATTTCATCTTCAACTCCAACTTCATAAATTTCAAATAAAGTGAAAAATATTTGAAATCTATGGCCAAACGCCTACTAAATATCTATAAATATTTGACTGTGAACCCTAACTTGAGGATGACGTAGTAACCTGTAAACTTCGAATCCTGAATCTACCTCTATATAGTAATGGGCGGATCTATAATAATATAAGGTAAATTTTTTTTTTGTACATATATAGATTTTGACTACCTTGAACACATGAATAGAGGTTGGCTTAGTGGTTTAGGGGTTTCAAAATTGTCCTTGGAACCCCCTTACTGAAAATACGGATCCACCACTATGACTATAGTGTCTACCACACATCATCTATTGTACACTACATTTGCTATTTAATCAAAGCCCAAGAGGCATACATCCATAGAAAATTCTCAAGAGTACAACAGCCACATTAATCCAAGTAATTCAAGACTCGACCTTTAAACCTATTAAAGAGAAGAAAAATACAGATTTGCAAAAGCATATAGTTTCTAATGGAAGAGAAAACAAAAACCCATCATTTAAAAGCTACCAAAAATCAACAGAAAGCTACAGAATAGTTTCATTGAAAATTAAAGATTAGTATGAAATTCTTACCTGCAAAGAAGAACACTTTGCACTAGCTTTTTTGGGAGACTCATTGAAAACTATAGGGTAAATGAAATGGAATTATAGAGAAGAAGAATGGGTTATAGCTAGTTTGCTATTTATGGGTTGGGAATTAGGAGGGTCTGCTTAATGGGTACTGCCCATTTATGCTATTGCAAACTCTGTAACCTCTTTCTATTTTCAAATAGTAGCAGTACTTTTTAGGTTAAATTACATCATATATTCTTCGAGGGTTGGATTGGTTTACTTTAAATGGCTTTTTGGCTCAAGTTCTTTTCTACTTTTTTAGGTGTTTGGGTTAACCGTGTCCAATGGGCCAGGACTGCACGATCCCGCCCTGCAACCCACCCCGACCCGCAAAAAAAAATCGGAATGATATATGTCGGTAACGGGGTTCGAACTCGGAACGGGATTAGGGCTCGTCCCGCCAGTCCCAATGGCGCTCCCCGTCCCCCTGATGAAATAACTGTTGTACAATGATCAAATTTTTATTTTAGCAGTTGACAACGGCTAATAACGGTCATTTCCTCCCCCCCCCCCCACACACCCCACACAAACCCCTACCCCTTAATATTTATTTTTAACCCCTAAGTTAGTATATTTACACTTTAACTCTATTTCTCAACTATAAATAACTTATTTTCCTCTTTATTTTTATCACAAATCTTCTTACCATCTCTCTAATCTCTCTCTACAAGTCTAAATTGCACACTAAATATTGTATTTTATTTGATAACTTCTATCAAAGTTCAAAAATTGGGAGTGAAGTTGGCAACTAGCTTGAGGATCATCGAGCAAAGTTTCAATTTTCAACCTCGATTACACATTACGTTTGGTACCTTCGTTCATTCTTTAAATTATTATTGTTACTTAATTTTAATTATCATACTTAATTTCATTAACTTTAATTATTTATTTGCATAATTATAATGGAACGGAGTGGACATTTTTCTGGTAGAGGTACTAGGGTTAACATGGGTAAGGGTGCATCTTCTAATAATCCTAATTACGATGATTTGACTCATGTAGTTGAAATTGAGTTTTTTAATGTTAATATTAATATACCATTAGATCATGAGGTATATTCTGCATCTGAACCAGACTTTAATTTAGAAAATGAACTAAAAGATAATTTAGATAACACACTCACTAGTGCACCTCCACCTCAGGCTCAGACTGAGTCTTAGACTGAAACTGAAACTGGAATGAGTGAATGACTCCCCCTATTATGAGTCGAGGGCAGAAACAACAAAAATTAAAATCACCTGCATGTGATTTTTTTTATAGGGACATTCCTAATCAACTAGCTATTTGTAAAATTTGTCGCGAAGTTTATAAATTTAAAACTAAAAAAGGTCAAGGTGGGACGGGAGGTTTAATGAGACATGTAAAAAACTCTCACAAAGCAAGATATAATCAATATTTGCCTGAAAAATCGGGTGTGCAAATGCCTTCTGAGTCGAGACAAGGTTCACATAGTGTCCTCGACCAAGTATAAGGCCGAATTAACCCGATGACGGAGGGAGTTATAAGTCCTAAATATGATAAACACAAAGATTGGAAAAATTTAGCAAAATTAGTTATTGTGGAGGGTTTGTCTTTTTCATTTCATTCATCTCTTTGTTTTATTCATTATATTCTAGAAACATATAATCCTGTTTTAATGGTTTTTCTAGATCAACTGTTAGAAGAGATATTTTTAAATTTGCGCATGAATATCAACAATTTTTATGTTATGCATTGTATCATTTTAATGGCAAAGTGACTATCACTTCTGACATAGGCCGTAGTACTAATAGTAATGATTATTTAAATGTTACATGTCATTGGATAGACCAGAATTGGTCTATGCAAAAACGTATCTTAGCATATAGATATATTGATGATAGGCATACTGGAGCCTTTATTTCAAGAAATATTCATAAAATTAGTGAATATTATGAAATTACTAATAAAATTATGACTATTACATTAAATAATGCTTCTTCTAATGATTCTGCTGTAAACATTTTAAAAACTCGATTGGCTCCATCTTTTTTTTTTTATATTTTTCATGTTAGATGTGCATGTCATATTTATAACTTAGTTGTAAATGATGACCTAAAACTTTTTAGCTCTATTCTTGATAAAGTACAATTTGCTATCAACTTTATTTTTAAAGGTAATAAAATATAAAAATGCAAAGTGTATAAAAAATATGTCATGATTGTGGATTATCTTATAGGAAAATTCTAGAAAAAGTTGCAACTATGTGGAATTCTTTGTATGAATAATTAGTTGTTGATCACGAGTATAAAAGACCTATAACTTTATTATTTAACACCCATAATCAAAATCCAAGGGATATGCTTGTAGATGATCATTGGAAAAATATTTTGGAACTTAATGTATTCTTAGAGAAATTTTTTCTAGCTACTAAGGAATTTTATGGTATTTATTATCCCACTATTTCATCTATGTTATTTTATATAACTCTAATATTTTTGTTACTTAATGAATATATGCAAAAACCAACTTACGCTCCATCTATTAAAAAAATATTTTTAAAATTAAAAAAATACTTTTTCCTATTCTCACTATTTATTTTATTGGTGTTGTATTAAATCCTACTATTAAAGTAAACAGTTGTAAAACACTTGTTGAAACGATTTATGAAAGTTTAGAAATACTTCCAACTCCAACAAACCCAACTAAAGAACCAACTTACGAACCAACTAAAGAAGAAGTTATGTCTATTATACACACTGAATGCAAATATATATATATATATATATATATATATATTACCAAGAGCAAAGTGCACATAATCAACCGGCTTTTGTACCATCTTCTTCCACTTCACTGCACCCTTATAAAAAACATGTGGTTTATGCTTTAAGTATTCAAAGCCTTGGAAATAAAATGTATAGTGGTTCAAGTTCTTCACAAATTAACGAGTTTGATGCTTATGTTTTGCAGGGTGTTGTACCGTACGGATCAATTATCAATGAAGATGGATGTGAAGACTTGCTGAAATACTGAAGGGAGAATGAGAAGACATTTACAATACTATCAACGATGGTCCGAGATGTGTTGAATATTTAAGCGTCATCAACAACTTTTGAAAGCATTTTTTCTGCTGGAAGGTTTCAAATAGGAGAGCACAGACTCATTGGCGCGGGACATCTTGGAGATTGCAGTTTTATTCAGAGATTGGATTAGAGCGGAGCGTAGAAGGTGAGGTCAACGAAGAAGACGACTACAACTACAATGAAATCTTATCCGAGGGAGCAGGAAGCGACATCGAACAATTTGACCAACAACTTCCAATTCCAACAAAAGATCTTGAAGAGATTGTGAGAAAATTAGAAAAATTATGGTTGAATATGTAATTTTGTTAATGACAATTTTACTATGTGATTTGCAACTTTTGAACTACGAAACAAAGTTGTAATTTTGAAATTGTATTACAAAAAAATCATATTTCTATTAAATAATATAAGAGCCACAAAAATAACTTTGGGATATTTTTATTCACTATATTGTTCAATTATTTAAGTGTGTATATATATATATATATATATATATATATATATATAATTACGGGTCTAAAAAAAAATCACCCTAAATCTCCCTATCCGACCCGACCCGTCCACTCCCCCCAAATCCGTCCCCTCTTCCGGCGGGATCTCCGGCCCGCCAAGTCCTAATCCCGACCACCCACTTCCCCCCAAATCGCGTCCCATTTCATCTCGTCTCACTAGCCCCCCCCCCTAGTTTGAGTGAGATAAAAAAATGCTTTTAAGTATTTATTTTTAGATTAAAAAGATATAAAAATAAGCTAAAAATTGGATAGAAACAACTTATGACTTTTAACTTTTAACTTATAAGCCACTTTTAAAACGCAATCAAAACACCCTCTTACCTTGATAGCAGATAAATCCTCTTTATTTGAAAAACAAACACTTACATTTCTTATACTTAAAAAAAGTCTATACAAATAGTTTGAATTTAAATACTAGTAATATTTCTCATTTTACCAGAGTGTTAGGAGTATGTATTTACTTTTGAAAAGTACAATTAAATATATTAAAACATAATTACTAACAACTAAATTAAAGAACAAAGTAAAAGAAATTGTGTAATTAATTTTATAAATAATAAAAAATAAATATTTTTATTCACACCTTTGATTTAAAACAATTAATTTGACTCTCAAATGTTGATAAATTATGATTTTGATCTATATATTTTTCAATTAAATATATTTAATCTTTAATTAATTTATACGACATTTTTATCCCTCTAAGCGGAAATCGTTACATGATTTCATTGTAGAATTCCTATTTCAGCTAATTTTTCCTCTCCAAATTTATCTAAATACAATAATATATTCAGTATGATTACACGGAATAATATTCAGGAAGAATATAATATACACATATCTTATCAGGGTACAGAGGCTATTTTCCAAAAAATCTCGGCTCAAAGAGAAAAACAAGACAAAAAATCTTGTTCATCTCAATGTATTTTAAAATTTCACTTTTTACGGAGAAAAAGACCAAAAAAGAAGGAAAACCCCACAAGTAAGTGTAAAATCCTGGTTATCACAATCAGTCCCTGAGATGATATTTTGAAGGAGACAACAATCCCCACATAAGGCCCTCACATTCTCCTGCTATATTCACTCTAATTTTTCAATCTTTTCCTTTCATTCCACATAGACATATGCATATTAGTTCATCTCTATGTGTATATATGCATAGAATTTGAGCATGGCACTTGTCCCTAGCCACCAACTTTACCCCAGAACAACAAGGTTATCATTCCTCAGACACACTTCATCCACTCCCTTCAAGAAACCAAATTTACATACCCCACATGATGTTGTCAATCAAGATTGTGTTTTTAAGAAAAACCCACCAAAAAGATCAAATTTTGTGGTGAAAAACAGTAGCAAAAGATGGAATTTGTCTACAATGTCACCTAATTCAAAGTCCAAAGCTAGTGCAACTGCAAGTAGTGTATTTGGTAGTTCTTGGTTAGGTAAATGGAACGAAACCCGTAACGAAATTAACCCGAAAAAGCCCCAAATTGTGTTGAATTATAGGAATAATGGGGATACATCTAGTTCTGATAGTGAAGATAATAATACTAGTGGTAGTACAATGGATAGAATTGTAGAGAAATTGAAGAAATTTGGGTATGCTGATGAGGCAACAGAGAAGGATAAGATGGTAAAAAGAGATGTTGAGAAAGGGTCAATTGAGGACATATTTTTTGTTGAAGAAGGAATATTGCCAAATGTAAGAGGCGGGTTTTCGAAAGAATCGCCATTTGGGGACGAAAATGTGATTGCGAAAGACGGTGTGGTTAAATTTCCATGGGAAACTCCATTGGTGAAGAAGGAAGAGGAGAGTTATTCGATGAGTAGTAAGAGTAGGACTCATTTGGCTGAGCTGACACTACCTGCTTCTGAGCTCAGAAGGTTGACGAATTTGGCGCTTAGGATAAAGAACAAGACCAGGATTACGGGTGCTGGTGTTACACAACAAGTTGTAGAAACAATTCGTGAGAAGTGGAACACATCTGAGGTTGTTAGGTTGAAAGTTGAAGGTGCTCCTGCACTAAATATGAAGAAAATGCATGAGATTTTAGAGGTAAAGCCACAGAGCTTTTTATTGAACTTTTATTGTATACCTCTATTTGTTAGTGTTTTTTGCTTCAGTCTGCGAATGTATGTTGTTTCTTGTACTTTAATTATCGTATTAATTTGTGGTAGTTACGACTACTTTTTTCAGATAGCTTTACCGTGCTTTTTATAGTATTTTGTCGTGACTTTTTATACTACTTTGAATTGCTTGTGCCGAGGGTCTACTAGAAACAGCCTCTCTACCTCCTATGGTAGGTGTAAGGTCTGCGTACACTCTACCATCCCCAAACCCCACTTTGTGGGATTTCACTGGGTTGTTGTTGTTGTAGCTCATATTTTCCTGTCCTAAATGAAGGGTGTGTTTGGTATGAAGGAAAATGTTTCTTGGAAAACAAGTGGTTTCTTACTTATTTTCTAGTGCTTGATAAGTAAGCAAAAAAAATATTATCCCAAAAGCATTTATATGTAATCCATCAAAAACTCTATGGGGGATGGAGTGGGGAGTGGGGGTTCAGGGGTGGCGGGGGTGGGATGTTCAAGGGGGGGGAGGAGACATTGAACTTGGAATGTCATTATATAACATGTTTCCCTACTTCCATTAGGGAAGTTATTTCAAGTGCACTTTTAGTTTTTTGCTATACAGTTCAAAGGCTATACCATACTAAGCATACTAAGTACTGGTGTTTAGTTATTTGAATAATCTTGTATCCACTCTGGTTAATCATAGTCTTCTATCTTGGACCTGATTTTCCTCCGAGCAATAGAAGAATTCTTGTTAGAGCTTTATGGATGCCTATCTCTTTAATTTTGCTGCATCTTTTGAGATAAAAACGCTCGAGTGTATATTGGAAATATTAGTTGTCTCTTGATGAGCAAAGAGTTTAGTTTTTGAAGCGTATGGGTTCGTATAATTTACAATATATATTATCTTTTGTTAGCTTTTAGCCTTTGCTGATTCATGTTTTCCACTATTCAGAGAAAAACTGGTGGACTGGTGATTTGGAGATCCGGCACGTCTGTGGCTCTTTACAGAGGTGTCGGTTACGAGACGCCATCTGATAGAATGAAGAAGAGGATAATGAGAAGAGATGAAATTCGTCATAAGAACGTTCCAATAGTTGATGAGGAAAGTAATCAAAATCCTTCAGAAGGCAGTCCTTACAATGCTGTGGATTCACTTCGAGCGGACTCTGCAAATACTTCTGAAGAGAACAATAATATCGTTAGACAAACAGAAGTGAACTATGAAGATGAAGTAGAAAAACTGTTAGATGGCTTGGGCCCTAGGTATACAGATTGGCCGGGACCTGGTCCACTTCCTGTAGATGCAGATTTACTTCCAGGTATAGTCCCTGGATATCAACCTCCTTTCAGAATTCTTCCATATGGGGTGAGATCTACTCTTGGGACAAGAGAAGCAACTGTTTTAAGAAGGCTTGCCAGAGTTCTACCCCCACATTTTGCTTTAGGTAAGCATCTCTGGACTTGTCAAAGTCATTTTTGGCTGTCTCAAAATATACTCTAAATATTATGTAGTTCAAGTATTCAGGTAGAAGCAGGCAGCATCAAGGGTTGGCATCAGCCATGATTAAGCTGTGGCAAAGAAGTTCAATTGCAAAGATTGCTATAAAACGTGGCGTTCAGCTTACTACAAGTGAGAGAATGGCTGAAGATATTAAGGTAATAAAAGAGTGTTTTGGTGTAATTCTGAGTGTTACCAACACAAAAGTGGTGTCCTTGCCAAAGTTTTGTTCTGAAGATATTTACTTGCAAGTTGCACTTTGTTTGGTCCGATAGGTCTTACTGATAGTTGCTGATTCAAAACAGACAAGCCAGAATTTCATTCCAAAAAGAAAAGGCAAAGGATTATAAATAGCTGACTTAAATTATACATAGAATGAACGAGTTATGCAATTTACCAAATCTCAAATTCTCAATGTCTCGAAAGTACATATTGCAATGATATTGTCTCATAAGAGAATATTGCTACGGTATTGTGGGTTTCTCCAACCAAAAATGAGTTTGGTACAAGCAAACCTGGAAGATGATGTGGAGATTATAGTTCTTTTAAAATCCCACTGGAGTGTAGCGAAAGCAAGTCTTTCTGCTTTCTGGTAGACTTGTGTAATGACTAGGATTTAGTTCTTTGTCACCTCTGTACTGGACGGTGGTTGCTGGAAGACAAAAGAAACACAGGGTTGACTTGAAGTATATATTACACATGAAAAGGTCTTCACAAGTTCCATTTCTAACATTGAAACCATTCTCACTGTTATCAAATTTTTTATCATACCGAGTTCGACGCTTTCTTGAGATCTAATTAAGAGTCACATACTTTCTGTCGCAGGCCAATATTTTTTGTGTTAACTGAATGTCGATAGCATAGTAATGTAGCTTAATATTATCTCTGTATTATTTGGTTCAGAAAGTAACAGGGGGTATGCTACTCTCTAGAAACAAGGACTTCTTGGTATTTTATAGAGGGAAAGATTTTTTGTCACCAGAGGTTGCAGAAGCCTTGTTGGAGAAGGAAAGATTGGCAAAGTCCTTGCAAGATGAAGAAGAGAAAGCTAGGTTACGAGCATCAGACTTACTCACAGCAGGTGTTGCAACCATTAATTCTTCAAGGACAGCTGGCACACTAGGAGAAACTTTGGATGCTGATGCTAGATGGGGGAAAAGGCTGGACGATAAGGATAAGGAAAATGTGATGCGAGAAGCAGAAATAGTAAGGCATGGTAACCTGGTCAGGAAGCTCGAAAAGAAACTTGCATTTGTAAGTTCTGCAAAAGACAGGTTACTTTTATTTAAAGCGTAATTGTACTTGTTTTTCTGTTTTTTAGCAGCATTCTCGTGATTTTAGGTCTTTCAATTTTCTATTTGTAATAGTGTGAGAATAGCTCAATTCGAATATGAATAGTGTCAGTAAGGCAGTAAGGTCTTCAGTGTGTAATAATTTGGAGATTCAAGAGTCAGTGAGAGGCATTAAAGCAAAATGTACTTTTCAGGCTGAAAGAAAGTTGATGAAAGCTGAGCGTGTCTTGTCAAAGGTGGAGGAAACTTTAAATCCGTTGGATAGGCGTGCAGAGCCTGACAGCTTAACAGATGAGGAGAGATTTATGTTTCGAAAGCTTGGGCTAAGGATGAAAGCCTTCTTACTTTTAGGTAACGTTCTTTCGCTGACTTAATTTTTTGTGCTTAACATCCAGAAAATGACATGAAAAGCTCCTTTTTCAGGTAGGCGTGGAATTTTTGATGGTACGGTGGAGAATATGCACTTGCATTGGAAGTACCGTGAATTGGTCAAAATCATGGTGAAGGCCAAGAATTTTGATCAAGTATCAAAAATTGCATTAGCCCTTGAAGCAGAGAGTGGGGGTGTCTTGGTTTCAGTGGACAAAGTGTCCAAAGGATATGCTATAATTGTGTTCCGTGGTAGGGATTACAGTCGACCACCTACTCTGAGGCCCAAAAATCTCTTAACGAAAAGAAAGGCACTGGCACGTTCAATAGAGCTTCAGAGACGTGAGGTACCTTCTTTGACCTAATTCCTTGGTCTTTGAAAATGTTCCCTCTTTTATGTTGCTTGAATCTGCTTCTGTAAGAGTTGCCATGTACACATGTAAGTAAGTTTTAATCTTTTGAAGAGATTTGTGCTGATGACAAGGCTTTGCTGCTATTTCTTAAACAGGCTCTTCTGAAACATATTTCAGCAGTTCAAACAAGAGTTCAACAGCTTACAGCTGAAATTGTATGATCTCTTTGCTACTCTACATCTGATATCTATTTTTCTTTTTGTTAACTTAAATAGATCCTTCTGTTAGTTGGTCACTTCTAGCCTCATTTGGGTTTGAGTTGAACCGTTTCTCCCATATGTTTATGATGGTAGGAACAACTGGCTAGTGTGAAAGACCGTGGAGATGATGAACTATATGATAAGCTAAATTCTGCTTATTCTTCTGAAGACGAGGATAGTGAGGTTAGTGTCTCCATCTGGCATTTTAGGTTCTCAATTGATTATTCAGTTTATTTTTTATTTAGATTGCACATGCAATATTATTAGACGGGATATGGCGCAGGTGCAACTTACTGAGCACATGACCTTAGATAGGGGGTTGTGGAGTACACGGATTAGTGTAGAAGGGTAGTAGGTAGTCGAGCGTAGTCCTACTTACGCTTACAAACTGGTAGTTGTAGTGTTATTATTGTAGGCCCGCTTAGCCTTCATACTAGCAGGCGCAATATTGCTTTATAGTATTGTTTGATTTTCGCTGCTATGTGTTCTTTAGTATACTTTGTTTATCTTATGTACATGCGTTAGTTACTGCTTCCTTTTTCATAGTGCGCTAGCATTGCTTATTCACTTTTGATACTAGCATTTTCATACTGCTTTAAATTTCTTATCCGGGTCTGACCGTCTCTTGCTATGCTTGTGCTTATGCTCTATCTTGAGCCAAGGTCTCTCGGAAACAGTCGCTCTACCTACCAAGGTAGAGTTAAGGTTTGCGTACACTATACCCTCCCCAGACCCCACGTTGTGGGATTTCACTGGGTATGTTGTTGTATGCAATATTATTTTTGTTTCTCTTCGTCAAGGAGCAGTTCTAATGACTGGAATTTTCAATTGGGGCCATCATAAATAGGCCTGGATAAACCTAGATTTTTCCTGTTGTAGCACTATTCTGGCTCAGGCCTATACAACAACAATATACCCAGTGAAATCCACAACGTGGGTCTGGGAAGGGCAAAGTGTACGCAGACCTTACCTCTATTAAGGTGCGGAGGTTGTTTCCGAAAGACCCTCGGCTCAAGACAAAGCATAAAAAGAGGTCAGATACGGACAAGAAATGCAAAGCAGTATGAAAATGAAAATAACGAAAGCCACTAAGTCATGATAAAAAAAAGGGACAATAGCTACCACATATAAAGTAGGATAATCAAAGTACAAAAAATAACAGATAGCAGCAGAAATCAAAGCACAAGAAACTATAAAGCGATAATGTGACTACTAATATGAAAGGATAAGCGAGACTACCTACTAGCTTTCTACCATAATCTGAGTCCTCCATAACCTCCTATCTAAGGTCATGTCCTCGGTAAGTTGTAACTGCGTGTCATGTCTAATCACCTCTTCCCATTACTTCTTCGGCCTACCCCTATCTCTTCTGAAACTGTCCATAGTCAACCTCTCACACCTCCGCACATGGACATCTGTGTCTCTCCTTTTCACATGTCCAAACCATCTCAGTCTCGCTTCCCGCATCTTGTCCTCCATCGGGGCCACTCCCACCTTGTCCCGGATAGCCTCATTCCTAATCCTGTTTCTCCTAGTGTACCTACACATCCATCGCAACATTCTCATCTCCGTTACTTTCATCTTTTGAACGTAAGAGATCTTAACTGGCCAACACCCCGTCTCATAGTCGGTCTAACCACCACTTTGTAGAACTTGCAGTTAAGTTTTGGTGGCATCTTCTATCACATAGCATTCCGGAAGCGAGCCTCCATTTCATCCACCCTGCACCAATACGATGTGGTACCAAGCCTCACTTTCACGCCAGCCTCATGAGGTGCGTCACTAAACTTGCACTCCTGTCTTGATCCTACTCAATTTGAACCCTTTAGACTCCAGAGTTTGTCTCCAACCCTCCAGCTTAGCGTTAACTCCGTTGCGAGTCTCGTCGATCAGGACTATGTCGTCCGCGAGGCTCAAGCCTAAGAATGGTGTTAAATTAGTGCCACCCTGGCTTAATCAAGCATTGATGAATATTTGGTCTTTGTTGGATCTAATGGGGCCCATTGGATAAGTGTCTTGTGTTCTTTATCCAAAAAAAAAGCAGTGGCATATGTTCTTTTATCAATCAATCAATTACACCTCAATTCCAAATAGTTAGGGTACATGGATCATCTATATCCATCCTGCTCTATTAAGTGTATGTATAGATGAACTCCGAAATGATTGCACAATTGATAAACTTAGTGAACACTTTACCAAAATCAAAGAGAAAAAGATGTGATAGAAAATTACATGTATTAGAATTTATGCAAAAAGGAAAATATCTGTAAAGCGTAAGTTATAACAGTTCAAGTTGTACTCAATCAGAACTTAAAATATTAGTTTGCAAATTATTGATGTAATGCCTTGCAGTTGAAGTCAACTGAAGTAATAATATACACCATTATAAATTGCAAGTACTTTCAAACATAGTTTGTAGAATGGCTGATCCCGACAATGCTAGGAAGTGACTTGCTACTGTCCTTGATATTGTACCATTAAATATTAATAGAGCCTGTCCGGTATCAGGATACCTTGTACAAAAGAACACCTTTTCTACGAGTTGGTGCAGATTTTCTTGTCCATTGACGATTTTAATCGCATAGCAACACAATGCAAAAACGCCATGAAAATCTCCGGACAGTTCAACTTCCTGCTGCACAATGTGCACAATAAAGATGCACCCTTTTCTTGTTTTTAGCTCTTCATTATTATAGTCACAAATCGCCTACTCGGTTCATTAACAGGAGGAAGGGGATGAGGCATACATAGAGGTTTATGACAGTGATAGCGATGTTGTCAATCATAGTGATGATTCAGATGACACTCCACATCCAGAAAGAGAGTTCCAGTATGTTCATCAAAATGAATCAGAAAGAGAGCTTGTTTGAGTAACACTGTTCTTGACACTTCGCAAGGCGTGTTGTCGTGGTTAGTACAACTGACAGAGAAGCAACTCGGACGCAGAACCGGGCTACGGAAGCAGCACAACATTAATCAAAAATCTGAACATGAGCAGGTTCCATGTATTGCTTGTGTTCTTGCTGATTGTTGATACTTTACATGATGCTGCAATTTTAAGGCTTTTAGCTCCAAATGGAAAGGAGAGCCCGGTGGAAGGTGCTGTTGGACAGCTCTGTACATTTTTGTTAAGGGAAAAAATACAGTATTGTATACATTTTGCCATTAAAAAATACAGTATTGTATACATTTTGCCATTCTTCTTTTTGATATAATAGACAATTATGCTAGTATTAATTTTATTATACTTCCTGTTAATGCTATTAGCTTTGAGAAAAGACTTCTCTTTTTTCTTCTGAAAAGATAAAAAATGAAATTATTTTGAATTGACTTGGTTGAACTATCATTTACAGCTAGACCTTATTGGGCCTGTTTATTATGACCCAAGCAAAATATTTGGGCCGTGGCTTGGATTGTAAAAAGTAACCCATTTATCAACTCAATCTTTGTTCAAACTTGACCCAATCTCACATATTTGATACTTTTATGCAAGGTGAAATATTTTTGAAAACATTTCTCCTCTTGCAAGTTACAATAATTAATTGATTAACACTATAAAAGTACCTACGTAAAAGAAAGATTGTGAGTTATCTTCAAGGTTAGGGTTTTTATATTTCTAGGAGGAAATTAAAGAAGTGAAGCAATGTGTAAAATTGTTGAAGAATTAGCAGGTAAATTAAATCCTCTTTGCTAGTTTCTTCCCCCAATTTTTTTAATAAAAACTTTCTTGTGCTTACTGGTATTTTGATGTATGTTTTTTTTGTATTAGTTGCAGGCGTCTTGTTTACTGGCGTTGCTGCTTTCATAAACAATTTTGAGTGGGTTTTTAACTTTTGCTAATTATAATTACTTCCAATTTGTACGTAGAGTGGATTTGATCTGTTTAGTTGGTTTTAAGTTAATTTAGCTTGGTTTATCAGAAGTCTTGGATTCGAGCTCGGGGATAATAGAGAAATTCCTACACTAGGGAACATTCCCCTCTTTTAACAAACCTTACACGATGAAAGTTTAAATTAATCGAGGCAATGGATACTGTATACCATATGATTGCCCATGCGAAGGGTTTGGTTAAGATATGCCAGATTGATCGAGTAAATATCTCTACGAATGGATCGGATTGACTTTGAAAATGGAAAGATTTGTACAAGTTATACGTTTCGTCACCACTTTGTGGAAAATCGTTAGGTATGAATATGTTAGATATCTGTGACTCGATTGGTGAAATAGTATCTCTCCCCCAAAAAGCATGTTTTTTGTTACTGACGCACAAAAAAATATTTTGTTGGGAACGAATAAGATATTATATCCAAATAAAGAAAAAAATACAAACCCCATGGGCCATGAGTATATATGTTTGTTACATCTCACTAATTAATATAATTCCTAGTTGTAGTGACATGATGTTAACTTTATTTTGTCCTGATTGTGTATGAGAAAGGCTTATGATAAAACCATGGGAAGGGCTCATAGAGAGTTTGCCTTGTAAGTTGTACAGTATATAACACATAGTATAAATTAATTTCTCCTATTGATACGATGAGGTTATTTAATTTAAAGGTTGGAACAAACATCAATTCTAGGGGTGAGCGGGTCCGGGTACCCTAACATTTTTTAACTACCCGGACCCTACCCGGTAAAAGATCGGTTCCTAAATTTACTACCCGGAACCTACCCGTAGCAATCATTACTGAACCTACCCTGACCTCATGTCCGGTAGGTTCCCGGGTACCCTGTAAATAAAAAACATAAATTAAGCAATAATTTTTAAGCCTATGAGAATAAAAAAGAGTTCTAAAATAATTTCATCAAGTAGTTTTTTTGCCTGCAATCGAAGTTTTTAGTACCCTTATAAGAAGTTTTAGAAAACTTATTCATTGTAGAAAAACTAATTCTGTAACCAAAACCTAAAATTGCAAGCTAAATTTGACACTCAATTAATTGAACGTGTTGATTTCAAAATAAATTTGAAAATATCTTAATTAAACTTATTTTCGTGTTCATAAGCTCTTCGATACAAAAGAAAAGCTTTATTATACTAGTAAATCCCTACATTTCATCTTCACAACTACAAAAATATATACAAATTTTAAAAATAGATTTACATTTCAAATAAAAAAGTAATACAAATTGAAGATGAGTATCGCCTGAAATAGAACAGAAGCATATAATATTAAAAAGAAATTGAAGAGTTAGATATGAACCCATATGCATTTTAGGAATGACGTGAACACAACCAAGGGAGAGAAAGAGGCAAAGATGAAGCTTCAATGACGACAACGATGAAAGTACCTGAGAGAAGGCTTCAACAACGACGACGATGAAACTCGGTGGTGTAGCTAAAACGTCATTGTTATTGAGAGAGTTTTGTGTGTTTTCTCTTAGGGCACAAAGAACATTCTAGAATAAAGGGGTGAAAATGCTAAAATATTTACGTCTTGAAATGGGGAAAATCAATGTGTAGGCGTGCAACAAACAATTTTGGAGAAAGTTAAAAGTGGTCCAAATATTTCTAAAAAAAGTAAAAATATTTAATATTTTATAGGTTCCGGGTATCGGTTAGTCCTGTACCACTGTCTCTATTTGCTTGAGCAGGAACCGACCCGACATTGATCGGTTCCTAATTTTACTACCCGGACCCTACCCGTTATTATAATATATCTACCCGGAACCTACCCGTTAGTGTCGGTTCCGGTCGGGTATCTGGGTACCCTGTACCCGTGCTCACCCCTAATCAATTCTATCAATTTAGGACTGATATATAACGTGTGCAGGTGGATCAATGGTGTGGGGCCTAAGGACAAGACTAGAGGAGACTAAGGATTAGCACTAATAATTACCTTAATTCAATGTAGAGTATTCTTTCCGTCCAAAATAATTTGTAGCATTTTTTATTTACACGTCTCTTAAGACTTAAGCATTTATAAGGGTAGTATTTTGAGTACTTTACCCTCTTAACATATTTTATCATGTAATCTCTCTTCAATATATAGATATTTGCTCCATCAATGATGAGAACCTCTTAAATATTGTTAATTAATATAAGGGTAAAAATGAGAAAAAATCAGTTAATTTTATTTTGGTTAAATAAAATGATAAGTATTTCGAAACAAATATTTTTAGTAAGGAAGACAAGTGTTTTGAGACGGAGGAAGTAGATGTGATAGGATTTGTGTTGTAATGAGCGACATCATTGTTGGAATTCAAAATCTAACCTGTTGTTGGTAGGACAAAAGATGTATCCACCATATTTAGAACACATCTGAAAGGATGTACTCGTTCATTTTAATAGGATGTATCTCTTCGTCCAAAGGTATATAATGTTTTGTCTTATAATAGAATTGAATTTCATCTTTTGGCTTGATTACTAGGAAAGCTCTTAAGTGATTTAAGATTTCTCTACCATTTCTATTTGGGTGAATATGAGAAGATTTCTAAATGGTTCGTTATAATTTGAGAGTAGGACATCACTTTGTTATTTACACCTATTTACTATGCCTCGAACCAATTTTTTCTATCCAAAACTCAATCTCTTCTTTTAGTATCAATTGTTGCGACTTTTAGTATAGAGATAGAGTCTTCTATTCAAAACTCTATCTCTTCTTTTAGTATCTCAACCGAAAGCTCTTAATATTCTTTTTTATCCTTATAACAACAACAACAACATATCTAGTAAAATCCCACAACGTGGGATTTGGGGAGGGTAGAGTGTACACAGACCTTACCTCTACTTTGGTAGGTAGAGCGGCTATTTCCGGGAGATCCTCGGCTCAAAACAAAGCATAATCACAATCAAAGCTAGCATGCAAAGCAAGAGAAACGGTTAGAGATAAGAAATTAAAGTTGTATGAGCATGCTGATAGCAAAATCAAATACGCCATTGTAGCGCATTCTAACAAAAGGAAGCAGTAGCTAACGCAGATAAATAATATAAATAAAGTACACTAGGGAACACATAGCAGCAGAAAATCAAACTACAGGGACTATAAAGCAATATTGCGCCTATAAGTGTGATCGGCTAATCGGACCTACATTAATAACACTACAACTATCATTTTGTGAGCGTAAGTAGGACTACGATTGACTACCTACTACCCTTTAACTCTAATCCGTGTCCTCCACAACCTCATATCTAAGGTCATGTCCTCAGTAAGTTGCACCTGCCCTACCTCTACCCCTTCTGAACCCGTCCATAGCCAACCATTCACACCTCCGCACTGGGGCATTGGTGTCTCTCATCTGCACATGCCCGAACCATCTCAACCTCGCTTCCCGCATCTAATCCTCCACCGAGGCCACTCCCACTCTGTCCCGGATATCATCATTTCTAATCATATCTCTCCTTGTATGCCCACACATCCATCTCAGCATCCTCATCTCCGCAACTTTCATCTTTTGGATGTGCGAAGTCTTGACTGGCCAACACTCCGCCCCATACAACATAGTCGGTCTGACGACCACCCTATAAAACTTTCCTTTAAGTTTTGGTGGTACTTTTTTGTCACACAAGACTCCAGATGCGAGCCTCCATTTCAACCACCCTGCCCCAATACGATGTGTGACATCATCATCAATCTCTTCATTCCCTTGAATAATAGACCCGAGGTACTTGAAGTTTTCTTTCTTTCGGATGGCCTGAGAACCAAGCCCCGCCTCCACGTACGTCTGTCTCAGGGTCTCTCCCGTTGCTGAACTTGCACTCCAAATATTCTGTCTTGGTCCTACTCAACCTGAACTCTTAGACTCTAGAGTCTGTCTCCAAACCTCCAGCTTGACGTTCACTCCGCTACGAGTCTCATCAATCAGGACTATGTCGTCTACGAATAACATACACCATGGAACCTCCCCTTGGATTTGTCACGTCAGTCCGTCCATCACCAAGACAAATAGAAATGGGCTAAGAGTTGATCCCTGGTGCAACTCCATCGTCACTGAAAAGTGCTCCGAGTCTCCTCCTACTGTCCGTACCCTAGTCTTGGCTCCATCATACATATACTTTATCCTTATAATAAGGACATATTTGAGTCAATTTAGCAACGCTGAGTGCATTCTGACCCCAAACTATTAACGGAGGATAAAAGTATACCATTTTCTCATAGTTAAGAAATAAATTTAAACCGTTGCCCTTAAAAAATGCAGTCAATTTTACTGTGGAACAGAAAATAAAGTATATCAAAACTAAGCTAAGGCAGAGTGCAAAATGTGCCGTATTTTTAGAGAGAACAGGTGTGCTATTTTTTTAAGTTACTAACATAGTTAAAGAAATTAGAAATCTAGACCCTTCACACTTTATGGATAAGATACATATTATAGACCATGAACGTGCACTGGGGGAATAATAAAAGAGAGTCCACTTTGGTAGACAAGTTTCAAAGTAACTACTATTGACTTGTAGCATACTCAGTCTAATTTAACAATATAATAATATATCCCTCCATCGTACTTTTATGATTAATTATTTGAGCAAGATACAGTTTTTAACTTTAAATTTTGAGTTATACTGATACAAGTAAAATGGTCTATGAAAGGAATATATCTTATCACTAACTCAATTCCAAAAGTTAGCTTGTATGGGAAGATTGACTAAGTCCATATAAGAAATTCATATTACATTCCATTTCCGATATGAGACTCTTAACACTCCCCCTCACGCTCAAACAGTTAACTGGAGCGTGAACAATATAATTTGGGAGCCCAACATCGCCGAATAAAGAATTGGAATGAGTCTGACTATGATACCACGTAAGAATGGATCTTGGGCCTAACTCAACCCCAAAAGCTAGCTTGTAGGGTGAGGATTGTTTAAGTCTATATAAGAAATCTATGTTCCCATTCCATTTCCGATGTGAGACTCTTAACAGTTTATTACACTTGATTTTTTCAATCTCTTAAACTCTCACTTCTTTAAACATACTCCTATACTACGTTTTTGTTGTCAAATATTCTAGGTTTTAAACTATAAAATTATATTCTAACCTAAAATTGGAAAATCTCACTAAAGGACCGTGTGTATCATGGTCCGATTTGGACTCAACAAATTGTAATTCATGTATAATTGTAATTATGGTATTAGTCTTGTACTAGAAAAAGTATTAGAATTTGAATAGAAAAGGTAGAATTATTTTCCTATATTGTCCATATTTAGGAATTGTATATTTGTATATATACCTCTCATTATCAATGAAAATAATCAAGAGATTATTTCTTTCATGGTATCAGAAGTCTAGAGCTAAAATATCTTCTCTCCAACACTTCTGCTGCCCCCTTCTTTTCTCGGTTTTCGTGCCTCATCTCAGATTCTGTGCCTATTTTTTCTCCTCCTCTATTCCCATTTTTTCTTTCAAATCCCTCATTTACCTATTGTTTTTTCGTTATGTCTACGTCAAAGAATATGTTTCATCCTGCCATTACAGTTTCCAACATCAAGAACAACATCCCTCTTGTTCTTGAACTGAAAAACGTCCAATACGTGACGTGGGCGAAATTATTCAACGTTCACGCACGCTCGCATCAAGTCCTCCATCACATAATCCCCTCGGTACCTGGCGTATAGAAGGTGCCTACCCCCGAGGATAATCCTACGTTATGGATAACCCTTGATGCTACCGTTCTCCAGTGGATTTATTCCACTATCTCTACAGACCTCTTACAGACGATTATTGAACCCGACGCCACGGCGATGGAAACTTGGAATAGGGTGCGTGATATTTTCCAAGATAACAAAAATTCTCGTGCTATCACTCTTGAGCAGGAATTTTCCCATGTCAACATGGAGGATTTTCCGAACGTCTCGGTCTATTGTAAAAGGCTGAAGGAATTGGCGGATCAACTAAGAAATGTTGGTGCGCCCGTCACCAATGATCGTCTTGTTCTTCAGATGGTAGGCCTATCTGAGGCCTACAATGGCGTTGGGACGCTGCTTCGTCAAAGTGATCATCTTCCGCCTTTTTACCAAGTCCGTTCCATGCTCACTTTAGAAGAAGCCGAATTGGCAAAAAAGGTGGCTACCAGTGCATATTTCGTCATGATGATGGCAACGTTAGAAAATCCTCACACATTCTCTGACTATTCTTTCCAAAGCCGTAATAACGGTGGCGGCAAAAGGGTCAAAATCGTAAAAATAATGGCAAGAACCGCGGCGGCAGTCGCGGCGGTACAAGAAATCGAAACAGTGGCGGCGAAAATAATGGTGGTCGGAACAGTGGGCCACAGACCAACTGGCAGCAGCCGTGGGGCTGGGCCAGTGGCCCAACTACCCTTACCCACCATCACCAATTCCTGAGAACTAGGTCCAATTCTAAAATGCTTCCAGGCCTAGTTTTCCGATCCAGCATTCGAGTTCCAGTTCTCGGCCTGCTGTGCCGTGGCAGCAGACTGGCCTGGTAGGGCCTCGGCCTTCGCAGGCCTTCACTACAGTGGGCCCAACTTCGGTCCCAACACCTACTGATATTGAGCCCGCAATGCATACACTCGAATTAAATCCCCCGGACGCAAATTGGTATATGGACACTAGTGCCACTCTCACATGACATCCACTCCAGGTACTCTTTCGTCTTATTTCAATTTGAGCAACAATCGTGGTATAACTGTTGGTAATGGCCATTCAATTCCAATTCGGGGTTATGGTCACACAAATTTGTCTCCCCCACATCCACCTCTTGTTTTAAAAAATGTTCTTCATGCCCCTCACTTAATTAAAATATTGGTGTTTGTCCGAAAATTCACCATTGATAATTGGGTGTCTGTTAATTTTGACCCATTTGGACTCTCTGTGAAGGATTTCAAGATAGGGATACCTATAATGAGATGCAATAGTAGGGGAGAACTTTATCCACTCACCACCACAACCATTTCCACGTCAAGCCACACCTTCCACGTTTGCCGCTCTTGCTCATTCTTTGTGGCATGCACGTTTGGGTCATTCGGGGTCATATATTATTTCTTCTCTATATAAAAATAATTTTATTGATTGTAAGGGTACGAGTAGTACTCTACTTTGTCCTTCTTGTCTATTAGGAAAGCATGTTCGATTACCGTTTGTAGCCTCTACTTCTCGTACATTTATGCCGTTTGACATTATTCATAGTGATTTGTGGACATCTCACGTTTTAAGTTATTTGGGTCATCGCTATTATATCTTATTCTTGGATGATTATTCTAACTTTTTGTGGACCTTTCCTTTATCCAAAAAGTCTCAAGTTTTTTCGCTTTCTTAAACTTTAAAGCATTCATCCGTACTCAATTCGAATGGGAAATTAAAAACATTCAATGTGATAATGGCAGGGAATATGATAATGGGTTGTTTCGTGATTTTTGTGACAATCATGGCATATCTTTTCAGTTTTCTTGTCCACATACGTCCTCTCAAAATGGGAAGTTCGAAAGAAAAATTCGTACCATTAATAATATTGTCCGAACCTTGCTAGCCCATGCTTCATTACTTCATTCTTTTTGGCATTATGTTTTACAAATGACTACATATCTACTTAACATCCTCCCTAACCAAGGCTTTGCATATCAATCCCCACTTAAATTTTTTTACAATAAAGATCTTTCGTATTCTCATCTTAGGGTGTTTGGTGTTTATGCTATCCACTTTTCTCGTCTACTACAATTAACAAACTTCAAGCTCGTTCAACCATTTGTGTGTTTTGGGGTTATCCATCTAATCATCGTGGTTACAAATGTTTTGATTTATTCTCTAACAGAATCATAATTAGTGGCCATGTTATTTTTGATGAAACCCAATTTCCGTTTGCTAAATTGCATAGTTCGGTGTCTAGTTCATATAATTTGGATGATGGGATCTCACTATATATTCTCCACCATTTATTCGAGATGTCCCGTGACCCAAATCCGCCAAAGAGCTCCACCGCTTGTCGACTCCACAAAATCCTCTGTTCGATTAACTCGGCCAAGAGTCCACCGCTCGCCGTCCCAACTCGTCTCGACCTTGGTCCCGGATCTCAGCCCATTTTTTGGTGATGATCCAAGATCACGGCCCACTTCCAGAACTGTTCCATCTTCAGTTTCTCGGTCAGTTTTTGGGGCAGCAAGCAGTACTGCCACCCAGGTAAATCCCCCAATGGGGTATTTTTAAACCAAAAGGCATTTTAATCTTAATTTTAATGTCACTAAATCTCCCCTACCACATAACCCCGTGTCTGCCCTTCATGACCCGAATTGGAAATTGGCCATGAATGATGAATATAATGCTCTTATTGAAAATAAGACGTGGAAGTTGGTGCCCCATCCACCTGGTGTTATTATTATTCAGTCTATGTGAATTTTTACTCATAAAGAAAATTCTGGCGGTTCTTTTGAGAGGCATAAGGCCCGTCTTGTAGGTGATGGTGAAACTCAACAAGTTGGCGTGGATTGTGAAGAGACATTTAGTCCGATGGTCAAACCGGCTACCATTCGCACTATGCTTAGTCTAGCTCTCTCGAAATCATGACCCATTCACCAGCTGGATGTGAAAAATGCTTTCTTACACGGTGATCTTAATGAGACAGTAATTATCCTTATCATGTCTGTTTGCTGAAGAAGTCCTTGTATGAGCTTAAACATGCCTCACGGGCTTGGTATAAAAGGTTTTAGGGACCCCAATTATCCTCAATTATGTCTGTTTGCTGAAGAAGTCCTTGTATGGGCTTAAACATGCCCCCCACAGGCTTGGTATAAAAGGTTTGCAGATTATGTGTCTACTATTGGATTTTTTCACAGCATGTCTGATCATTCTCTGTTCATCTATCAGCGTAGTACTTCTCTGGCATACATTCTGTTATATGTTGATGATATTATCTTAACTGCCTCATCGGATCTTCTACGCACGTCTATCATGACCTTTCTCAGTTCCGAATTTGCTATGAAAGACTTAGGACCCTTGAGCTATTTTTTGGGCATCGCAATCACTCGTCATACATGTGGTCTATTCTTATCACAAAAGAAGTATACGACAGAGATTATTGAGAGAGTTGGCATGTCATCTTGTAAGTCTACTTCTACTCTGGTTGATACAAAACCGAAGTTGAGTGCTACATCTAGCACACCATACGAGGACCCCACCCATTATCGTAGTCTTGCAGGAGGGGCTCTTCAGTATCTGACTTTTACGAGACCAGATATTACTTATGCAGTATAGCAGGTGTGTTTATTTATTCATAATCCGCTGATTGAGCACATGCATGCACTCAAACGCATTATACGATACATACATGACACACTTGATTTTGAATTGCATTTGTATTCGTTCTCCGTCTCTACTCTTGTATCATATACCGATGTTGATTGGGGTGGCTGTCCAGATACCAGACGTTCGACATCTGGTTATTATATGTTCCTTGGGGATAACTTGGTCTCGTGGTCGGCTAAACGCCATGCTACTTTATCACGATCCAGTGCGGAGACCAAGTATCGAGGGGTAGCCAATGTGGTGTCTTAGTCATGTTGGCTAGGTAATCTTCTACTAGAGCTACATTATCATATCCAGAAAGCTACCTTGGTGTATTGTGATAATGTGAGTGTAGTCTATATTTCTGGAAATCCGGTCCAACATCAGCACACTAAACATATCGAGATGGACATACACTTTGTTCGAGAAAAGGTAGCTCGTGGACAAGTACGTATCCTCCATGTCCCTTCACGATACCAAATTGCAGACATATTTACTAAGGGTCTTCCATTGATTCTATTTGAAGATTTTAGCGACAGTCTCAGCGTACGTCAACCGCCGCTATGACCACAGGGGTGTAAAGGACCGTGTGTATCATGATCCGATTTGGACTCAACAAATTGTAACAAATATATTTTTGTTACTATTTTGTAGAACAAATATATTTTTGTTTGTTCTGCTTAGTGGAGTAGCCATATAGAGTGATAGATGGTCAGTTGAGATATCCAACAAGCATTAGCTTTCCCTGAATAAGAGGTGGTTCAACCGCACCTTCTAGTACAACTACCTTGTTACGACTTCACTCCAGTCACTAGCCCATCTTTCACATCTCCTTCTTGCAGTTAAAGTAACGATTTCGAGCATGGCCAGCTCCCGTAGAGTGACGAGCAGTGTGTACAAGGACCGGAACAAATTCACCGTCATATGACTGACTAGAGATTCCAGCTTCGTGCAGACGAGTTGCAGTTTGCCATCCGAACTGAAGACGGGTTTTTGGGGTTAGCTCACCCTTGCGGAATCCAATCCTTTGTCCCGACTATCATAACACCCTTTATAAAAAAAAATTATACTATAGATATATACAAAAAATTATATGTAGATGAAAATTACTTTTTACACTTACATCAAACTTAACCTTGAATACCAACAAGAACAACATATTCAGTCCACAAGTGAGGTCTGGAGAGAATAAAGTGTGTGCATATCTTACCTTTATCTTTGCGGGATAAAAAGGTTATTTCCAAATACCATTTGCGAAATTTCTTACCACTGGTTCTAGTGTTATACCATTCATAACTTTCAACTAACTTCACTAACAAAATAAAGTATTCTGGAAAAAAAATGGGAAAGACGAGTCTAAACAGACTATCAAGTTTTCTTTTCTTGTTTATTTTATAACTTATTTGTTTTCTTCATCATCCTTTTTATAGGGAATACTTCCAAAAATAAATTAAACAATACATGAAGTTTTATGTAAAATCCAAAACCGCAAGAAAAATGTGTTGCTGAACCTTAAATGGAAGCATGTGAAATTATCCCTCAAAAGTAATAAAGTAAATCCAAAAGTTAGTAGTTATTGAAATTCTACATTCTTGGAAGTACTATATAGTTTACTAATATAAGATGTGGATGTTCGTATTATAAAATAAACCTTCCACCAATAAAATTATACAAGTAGACGAGTTTGACCAATAGTTGGAAGAACTCTCCAAGATAAATTAAGACTAAGTCATAATATTTGACCACATGTTAAATGTGAAGTTCATGAACATTATGCTAAAATTCCTCTTCAACCATCAAAGCATGTCAAATATATAGCCGTTAGAATAACCAAATTTTAAAAGTCCCGGCAAAAGGAGAAAGAAAAACACACAAAAAAGCTAGCAATGGAAGAGTTCTTTCAAGTTTCTTGGTTTGATGATAATGAAGCTAATTTTGTGGTGAAACAAAGTGCTTTTGTGAATTTTGAAGACAAACCCATTGAAGGATTTGGAGTTTTTAGCTATGGAAGTGTATCGGCGAATCATCGGAACATTAACAAGAGGAGGATGGAGTTCTTGCAAAAGAGTTGGAGTCCCAAAAATGGAGAAAAGAAAATGGAAAGGGAGAAAGTTCATAAACACATGATTAAAGAGAGGATTAGGAGAGAAAAGCAGAAGCAGAGTTATTTGGCCTTGCATAAATTGCTTCCTATGGGAACCAAGGTTACTGCATTTCCATTACCAAGAAGTTCCACTACTAAAAAAACGAGAATTTTCGACGGAATCCGTGGAAGATTGGCTCGTCAAAAATATTTCTGACGAACTTTCCATCAAAACCCTCATATTTATGATGGTCTTGTTTGTAGAAAATTCGCATTTTTAGTAGTGTTCTACATTTTTTTGAACCAAATTTATCTAGGTCTTGTAGTATATATTACATATTAGTCCAAATATCCTTCCTTTTTTAATTCAAGCATCCAATATTTGGAACCCGACCTCTATCTCAATTTGTCCTAATTCCCGTTGTAGAAAGCCTACTATAAGAGTTAAAACGATCCCTACCAAAAAGATTTCATTCTCAGTGCTCAAATCGGAGACCTCTATATTTTTCTTTTAGAAGTTGTAGTTCTAAAAGAAAGAAAAATGAGCCATACATTTTCTACCACTCTTTTCATTGCAATTTGTTCTACATTTTTGTTTGTTTCAATTTTGCAAGTTCTCATAGTTACGTTGGACTAAATTAATCCTTTTACGAAAAAAAAATGAAGTACATTTTAAAATAAGATGAGCTTGTGATTGCAGGGTGAGAAGAATGCTATAGTCCAAACAGCAGTGAGGAGAATTGAAGAGCTGAAAAAATACAAGGAAAATTTAAAGAAGAGAAATAATGAACTTCACATGATATTAGCAGAGGGTGAAAAGGAGGAATTTGAGAAGGCTAAAATCAAAGCAAAAGTTAGTTATCCAATTTCTGGTGTAGATTCAATGCTAGAGGTTCTCAAGTGCTTGAAAAATTGTGGAACCAAAGCAAATGCTATACAATCAAATTTCTCTCAGCAAGAATTCTCCACTATGATTGAAATAGAAACTAAGGTAATTTAGTGTACTTCTATCCTTGCCATACTGCGGCGTGTATAGGCTGGAATATACGATCGGACAGAATCAAGTAATTTTAGCTCAGATCATATATATATATATATAATTTTAAATTCTAAATCCGTCTTTATTACTCCCACAAAAGTAGGTTATATGTTTAGACCATTAATTCGAGTGATAGCTTGATAGAGAGTATTTATCTTATATGGATAGGAGTATACTAGAAATATAATGTTTTATTATTGTAAAATATTATCGACAATAATTTGGAAAAATAGCAACTTTTAAGTAAAGAGCACTTTATCCTAAAGACTATCTAATTTAAATTTAAATTAGTCGAATCAATAAATTTCTAATAACAAATACAAAAACAATGAAAGGGAAGCCTGTAAAACTATCCTACTATCCCTAGGGCTAGTTCCACTCACCCACAGAAAAGAAAAAGTTACTATTGTCAATTTCATCTATCCCCTCTGTTGTAATTTATTTGATTTTTTTTAGTCTATTCTAAAGAAAATAATAATTTATAGTTACATTAATATTAATAATTTATTTTAAATCACAAATTATAAAAATAATATTTTCTTTCTTAAAGTTCATGTTCTATCAAATATCGCTACACAAAATGTTCCTTTCTTTGTTTCTTCCTTTATTTATTTTTTAATGTTTGCCAAGTTGCTTCTTTAATTGACTAATTATGGTCAATTTTCTGATAGAGTGGAGCAGCAGAACTGGAAAAAGCAGTTCAAAATACACTATTTGAAGCTGAAAGGAACTTTCGTGCCCATTGGTATTAGCCAATGAGACTTTGGTAATTTTAAGCCACATGCAGCTTGTGCTCTCAAAGAAATTTTGGCGTTTGATTTTGACCAGTTGATATATATAATATAATTATCGTAACCAGTTATCTCCTTGTTGATATGCAAAAGCAATTTCGCTTCTTCTTCCCCTTTTCAATTTTTATTTTTTTGTTTTCTCAGTAAGCATCGATTCATTAATTTTTAAGAAAAAATAAAAGGATACTAAGTATTTTTTACCCCTTAGGGGTCGTTTGGTTGCTTGTTTGATCACTATAATATTTGAATATTGAGGTACTATGAGCCCGTCTGAATTGACTGATTAAAAATAGATGATAAACTTCAAGTGTTGAAAGCATTTTTAAATGTTAGAACTAATTTTATAAATAAACACTTACGTTTATGGATAAAAGTGTAGAAACTAATAATAAGTTTGTGTGTTTTAGAAAAGAAGGTATTCATATGTTCCGTTAAAATGATTGAAATGACCTTAGGATTATTTATAAGAAATATAAATTTAAGAGTGTCTTACATAAAAAAAGATGAATAATGAAAATAGAATAGAAATAGTTCGTTATAAATGTTAGATAATTATGGAAATAATCACCTATTATTTTCATAATTCAATCATATCATATCATAATCATGTAATTATGATGTAAATAAATTTAGTATATTCTTAGGATGGTCTACCAAAATTGTAACCTAGAATTAATCCTATTGATTAATGAGAAAGGCATGAAAATAATTTTCTTCATGCTATCAAGAGCCACAAATTAACCCCCCCCCCTTTTTGTTTTGGTCGTAACACAACACCATCGTCGCCCCTCTCACAACCCTAGCCGAAATCCTCCCAATTTCAGTTTCATCAACCAAATCCTAACTAGGGTTTTCTCCAAACCCTAGCCAAAAATACTACCTCTCCCCTTTTTCGGCTTCTTCAACCCACATACTCTAATTAGGGTTCTTCCTATCACTTACTCCAATCACCAAAATATCCTATTTCCTCATTTTTTTTCTTGATTTTTCTTGGGTAACAATGACCGACCAAAACAAATTACATCCCGCTCTTGTCGTAAACAACGTCAAGAACTTCATTCCAGTGATTCTTGAGATGGAAAAAGGGAAATATTTATCTTGGGCGGAGTTATTCAAAGTTCATTGTCGCGCATACCAAGTTATTGACCATATTCTTCCTCCGAAGTCTCCATCGGCGGACACCAATATAGATAAGACTCTATGGTCACGCTTGGATGCTATAGTCCTTCAATGGATTTACGGCACCATCTCTAATGACCTTTTGCACATAATTTTGGAACCGGACTATACGGCTCAACAAGCTTGGGAGCGTTTGCAAATATTTTTCAAGATAATAAGATTTCTCGGGGGGTATATCTTAAAAACCAATTCACCAATGTCAAATTGGATGACTTTGCAAATGTTTCCCTTATTGTCAAGAATTAAAAATGCTTGTCGACCAACTATCCAACGTTGGTGCACGGGTGACAAATCAAAGGTTAGTTCTCCAACTAATTGCGGGTTTGAATGAACAATATGATGGAGTTGCTACGTTCATTCAATAAAGTAACCTACTACCACCATTTTATAAGGCTCATTTGAGGTTTATTCGTGAAGAAACCCAAAAGTTGAAATAGGCGGCGACGGCGGCAAACAATGCCGGCATTGCCCTATTTTCCACTAAAGTGTCTACGAATAATTTTGGCTCTCAAAATTTTGGTTTCGGAGGTGAATATAATCGCAAAATTAATGGACAAAAGAGGGGTCAAAATCGCAACAACAACAAAGGAAAAAATAATAGTGGAAGGGGGCGGGGCCGAGGCTGTGGGAACACGTCCGGCGGGGGAGGCAGCCGCGGGCAGTAGGGGCAGAACTGTCCCCACTGGCAGCTGCAACAGTTTGGTGGCAGCGGGGTAGTGGGGCCAGTTCCTGCCATGGGGCTGGAACTCGCAGCAGTGGGGCCCACCATGCCCGTACCCGATAGCCCAGTGGGCCAGGCCCAACACTACGAACATGCAGCCCGGCGTCTTAGGCAGCCGTCCACAGCAAACATTTTCAGCCCATGGACCATCGTCTTCGAATTATACTCCCACGGGCATCGAGCAAGCCATGAACAAAATGAATCTCAATGTTCCCGATAATTCGTGGTACATGGACACGGGGAAACCTCACACATGACGGTATTTCAAGGTAGTCTCTCGTCTTATTTTAGTATGACCAGTAATAAAAATATTATCGTTGGCAGTGGGTATGAAATTCCAATTCGTGGTATTGGTCAATTAAACCTCCCCCCCCCCCTTTACATTTGAAAAATGTCATACATGCACCCAAACTTATTAAAAACTTGATATTTGTACATCATTTCACCACTAACAACAATGTTTCTGTTAATTTTGATCTGTTTGGATTTTGTGAAGGATTTTCAGACGGGGATGCCACTAATGAGATGTAATAGCACTGGAAATTTGTATCCCATCACCGCCGCCACCAACAACCAAGTCACCCATCCGTCAACCTTTACTGTTATTTTTCCTATTTTATGGCATAACCGTTTGGGACACCCGGGAGCACCGGTGTTCATTGTAACCAACTTGTGGACTCCCATGTTTGTCAGGCTTGCATTTTTGGGAAGCATGCTAAATTTCCATTTTCTTTATCTACTTCCAATACTATTATGTCGTTTGATATCATGCATAGTGATTTGTGAACATCCCCGATTTTAAGTTCGGCATGTCATAAGTATTATATGCTTATTTTGGATGATTATTCTAATTTTTTATGGACATTTTCCATTGAAAAAAAATCGCATGTCCCACTATTTTTAAACAATTTAATATTTTCATCCAAACCCAATTTGAGAAGTCCATTAAATGTTTTCAATGTGACAATGAGAGAGAATTCATAAATGACCAATTTATGAATTTTTTTCACCAAAATGGTATGGCATTGCGTCTTTCATATCCACATATTTCTCCTCAAAATAGGAAAGCCGAAAGAAAAATTCGAACAATCAATAATTTAATTCGCACACTTCTTGCGCATTCGTTCACACCACCATCTTTTTGGCATCATGCTCTTCAAATGGCCACATATCTTTTAAACATTCTTCCTAGAAAGCTACTCTCAAACCTATCACCCACACAAATTTTATACCATCGTATTCCTTCCTATACATATTTGAGGGTTTTCGGGTGTTTGTGTTGTCCATTGTTTCCCTCCACAACCATAAATAAACTTCAAACCCGTTCTACTCCATGTGTCTTTTTGGGATACCCATAAAATCATAGGGGCTATAAGTGTTATGATATGTCTAATGGGAAAATTATCATCTCTCGTCACGTTGTTTTCGATGAGTCCACATTCCCGTTTGCTAACTCTCACACGTCGTCCCCGCCTTTATACGGTTTTTGGATGAGGGGCTACATCCATTTTTAAAGTACCATCTAAGTAGCCCATCTCACCAAGCCCATCCGAGGGGGCCCACTGCCTCCTCGATCTCGACTAAACAAGCCCAAGATGGACCCCAAAGTGTAACGTCCTTGCAACAAAATAAAATTGGGCCAATCTGAGTCAGGGAGCCCACTGCTCCCTCACCCACTTCACCAACCCGGCAAACATGCCCAATAACACAAGCCACCCTTTCAGTCCCTCTTGGCCCAGTACCATTCCCGTAAATCCACAGCCTCAGCCCCACATTACGACCCCACCTCGGTCCATTGAAATACGTGACGTGCACGGGATTTTTCGGCCCAAGCGTCATTTTAATTTGACATCCTCAGTCCAACCATCACCAATTCTGAAAAACCCAAAACCCGAATTGGAAAGTTACCATGTTAGATGAAATTGATGCTCTTATTAAAAATAAGATGTGGGAGTTGGTGCCCCGTCCATCTAATGTGAACATTTTTCTGTCATAAAAAGAATTCTGATGGATCCTTTGCGAGACACAAAACTCATCTTGTTGGTGATGGCAGGTCTCAGCAGGTTGGCGTGGATTGCGGTGAAACGTTCAGCCCAATAGTTAAACCAACATCTATCAGACCAGTTCTCAGTCTGGCTCTGTCAAAATCATGGTCCATTCATCAGTTGGACGTAAAGAATATGTTTCTACATGGTCACCTACATGAAATAATTTACATGCATTAACCTTTGGGTTTCAGAGATCATATTCATCATGATTATGTCTGCTTATTGAATAAATCATTAAATGGTTTAAAACAGGCCATGGGGCATGGTATAACAAGTTTGCAGGGTTCGTCTCCACATTGGGGTTCTCACATAGCAAGTCTGATCAGTCTTTATTCATTTATAAGAAGGGGAATGACATGGAATACATTCTTCTCTATGTGGATGACATCATTCTCACAGCATTATCTGAGTCACTTCGCTAGTCTATTATGACCCTCCTTGCTTCGGAATTTGCTATTAAGGATTTGGGCCATTTAAACTATTTTTTGGACATTGTTGTAACTCAATATGCAGGTGGTATGTTTCTTTGTCAAAAGAAATACCGAGGAGATCATTGACAAAGCCTGTATGTCATCTTGCAAATCGTCCCACACGCTGGTTGATACCAAGGAAAAATTGAGTAACTCTACATGTTCTCCCTACAGTGATCCAACACATTACCGCAGCTTAGTAGGGGCATTGCAGTATCTCACCTTCATGAGATCTGATATCTCCTATGAAGTTCAACATGTGTGTTTACATATGCATGACCCGAAAGAAGAGCATATGGGGGCTCTCAAATGAATTCTGCGGTATGTTAAGGGTACTCTTGATTTCGGGTTGCATCTATATAAGTCAACCATTTCTAGTCTCACGTCTTATACAGATGTTGATTGGGGTGGCTGCCCGGACACAAGGTGTTCCACCTCTAGTTATTGTGTGTTTCTAGGAGACAACCTAATTTCATGGTCGTCAAAACGCCAACCGACACTATCTCGGTCGAGTGTTGAAGCAGAATATCGAGGGGTAGCTAATGTGATCTCTCAATCATGTTGGCTCCGGAATCTTCTTTTAGAACTTCATTGTCCGATCAAAAAAAGCAATCGTGGTTTATTGTGATAATGTGAGTGCGATATATTTGTCAAGTAACCCTGTCCAGCATCAACGCACAAAACACATAGAAATGGATATCTTGTTTGTCCGTGAAAAGGTTGCACGTGGACAAGTCTGGATTCTCCATGTCCCGTTATCAGATTGCAGATATTTTCACGAAAGGTCTTCCGCCCATACTCTTTGATGATTTCACGGACAGTCTCATCATACGAGAACCTCCCGCTAAGACTGTGGGGGATTGTTAGATTTTAAGGAAATAATCACCAATTATTTCCATAATCTAATCATGTAATTAGGATGTAAATAAATTTAGTATATTCTTATGATAGTCTACCAAAATTGTAGCCTAGCATTAATCCTATTGATGTATATATTATTGTATTGATTTGTAAGGGGTGTCAAAGGCTACAGAAAGTAAAAACAAGAGATAAAATAAATCGAATGTCAATTCTGTTCCCGAATGTCAGCGACAGTGTCGTCTGACACAAGTGACAACACTTCGATAAAACAGAAAATCTTTAAGAGTAAAATACAGCAGAAATAATATAGAACACAAAGGTTTATATTTTCATAAGTTATATGTTGTTATAACTTACGATGGTCAATGACCAGAAGTATTGTATATATTTCATATACAAATTCCATTCTTTACAATTTTACAAGATAAAACAAAAGGGAATTAAAATGTGAAGTCGCGGATGACTTCTGCCTGAAAAATCTAACTAAGCAGACATAGACAATCTCTCATTACAATCGCTTCATACAAGGCTAATCTAGAATCTAAACAACGATTGTAATGTTGGACAGAATGTTGTCGACACACTCATGCAACACTTGTGATCTAGATTTCTGAGTTGAAATCCTGAGAACTCTCTGGATATTTTTGCTTTCTGATTCTGGATATCGATTCACTCTTGTAGCCTCTCTATTTATAGTAGAGAGTCTTCTTTGAAAGGCTCATCGATCGGTTGAGAAGGTTGAGGGAAAGATGGGTAGCTGGTGTGTTTGTTGGAGAAGCTCATGGAGTCGAAATCTCAACAACTTTGAATTGTTCTTCACTCGACTTCTTCCCCAAGCTTTGACTCTTTCTCCCACGTTTTACACAATTCCAATTCAACACGCCTATGTCATTTTTACCTCACAGTAAAAATATTACTGCTTGTCATGAAGTAAGACAAAACCGTTATAAAAATGTTAGTCCGAATGTTGTGACATTTGTCCCAACATTTTTGTGCATTCAAATTAGTACTTCAGAAGATATGTTGGGTCAAATGTCACAACACCAAACCCAACATTAACATGATTAATGAGAAAGGCATGAAAATCATTTCCTTCAATAAATTTAGCGTATAAGCTGTAAAATCATAAGTTAGATGTGACCAATTTATGAATTTTGACAAATTTAATGTTATATGCGCCCGATTATAAGCGCTTTCTATTTACCAAACAAATAGATAAGTCAAAAATACTTATAAACTAATTTAACCAGCTTATAAGTTCCGCCAAATATCCTCCATACATACTTAAATATACAATCACAAATATTTGCATCAATCCTAACAAATTAGAATTAGCTATACAAGTCTGCCATGTCCATGTCACCCAGTTTAAATCCGTCTTAGTTTAATATAGGGTGGCAATTCGAGCCCGTATTTAGAAATTTAGCCTGTTTAACTTATATTTTAGTGAATTGGGTCACTCATATTTCTATTGGGTAAATATGAGCCTCAATTCTCTTTTTAACCCATAAAAATATAGACAAATATGGATAAAATTTGGGTACCCATTTATGTGACTCACTAGATCCAATAACAATTCATTTTTCTCAAAATATGAGAAAATGTGGGGAAATATTTTTCGGATTGATAAAAAACACATCAATGCACCCCCAACCCCACCCACCTTACCACCACCACCCTGACCCCTACCCTGCCTACCCACCCCACCACCACCACCCCTACCTTTGCTCCCTACACCCCACGTAGCTACACCACCCCTTAGTCTCCCTCCTTTCCAACTCCCCACACCCATACCCACCAATACCGCACACACCACTACCAACACCCCGCCCACCCCCACTCCCCACACCCCTACCCCCACCCCACAAATTTTTATGTTATATATTTCATTATACTTTTGTAAAATTATAAAAATAAGAAAAAATTTCTTACCTCCCACCCTTACCCCACCACGACTCCTGCAACCCCCATTCCCGACACATTTTACCACCCTCCCTCTCACCCCCACGCACATTTTTTTATTTCATATATTTTACTTTTATAAAAATGAGAAATTTTTCTTACCCCCACACCCCACCACCACCCCTTCCCCCAACACACACACACACAAAAAAATACACTTTTTGTTTCATATATTTTACTTTTATAAAAAATGAGGAACTTTTCTTACCCCACACCCACCTCCTACCCCGCTTTGGCTCTCCCATCCACCCACGTCGATACATTTTCTATTTCATATATTTTATCTTATATAATTATAAATATATGAAAAAAGAATTTAATTTGGCAAAAGAAAATTATAACATTACACTTGAAATAATATTATACTTATGTAGTATAGACTAACCCATAATCAACCAACCCATTTATCATCCAACCGCCCTTTGCCTTGAAAGAATTCACACGCGGACACCAGCTTTCCCAAAATAAGGGGAGATCTGCTGCTTACTGCTCACGGAAACATCCATAAAATATAAGTAGGTTAAAACCCTACCCATTTTTGTTCAAACCATTTTCAACCAAACTCATCCATTGCCACCCCTAGTTTAATAATCTCCATTGAACACAGTACAGTATAATAATTTTTAGAACATATCTTAGAACCAAAATAAATGATCTATGTTTACTAACCCATGCATTATAATCCCAAGACAACTAATTCATGCATAACTTACTTCTAAACCAAACGACCCCTCCAATGCACATATTCAATTACGGAGATATATTACTTGTTGCAACATTATGGGTCGTTGTTGGGTTCATATGTTATTCAAATCAAACAGAATGATTGCAAGTAAAAAAACGGAGATATTCATGACAAATCAGTTTTCAGCAAAGCAAAAGAGTTTTACAGTAACTGGTCAAATAACCCATGTCTCGCATCAAAATTGTTGTAAAAAAAGGATTCTGACAAGGCTAGAACAGGAGAAAAAGTAGACATCGGTGGACAAATCACTTGAGCGGTATGAACCTTGAGGAGTGAGTAGCACCAATACCGGGTCTACCGTGCTTGACAGGCTTATATGAGATTGAGAACTCGGCCAGATAGTGGCCGATCATCTCAGGCTTGACCTCAATCTGATTGAAAGTTTTTCCATTGTAAATTCCGATAATACTTCCAATCATTTCAGGAATGATAATCATGTTCCTCAGGTGAGTCTTGACAGGCTCTGGCTTTTCACCTGGTGGAGCCTCACGTTTCTGCATAAAAATGATTTATGAGTAGGTGCAGGTGAAAAGGAATAATAGGCAATATGAATATCTGCTGAGAAAACAAAATACCAATAAGTTATGGAGGCATATCAACAACCAAGGTAACTCAATAAACCAAGAAGCTATACATTTCAAGAAACTTGGAGTAGCATAATAGACAGAATCCTCTAAAACCAACTATCATCGTCTTTACTTCAAGTCCACTTATCATCAGTAAAGAATATTTTGACGATGAAAAATTTATTTCATAGGTGTGTTTCACTCATGAACTCTTACTAGTAGTGTTCCTAAACCAATCTTTGTCTACAAGAGCAACTCAATCATATACACTAACAAATATGGGTCAGGTTTTAGATCTAAAAGATCTGTTGGGTGCCGTTGATTCTAGTATGTTATGCTCAACTTAATTAACAGTAAATTATGTCAACAAAGCTAAATTAGAATTTCACTAATAAAGTCGCCAAATTGAATTTAATATTACACCTCCTCCATCACCTCCATTTTTATAACTTGCAGCAGGGGATCACAAGGAGGTGAATATTTTAAGATAATTTAAGATTTAGTCAGTAAGGCTGATAGAGATCAAAACCAACTTGTTTAGTACAAATTCAACACTCAATCATTTCACCCTATGTTAAGCATTTCTGACAACATTTGGAAGATCAAAATGACAAATTTTACTTTCAACTACACAGCTCAAACTTGGTGCTGCGGGTTCTTTAGTATGAATACCAAAATTGACATGTAAATAGGCAAGATTGAAACAAAAACTCGAAAACAGAATATGAATGAATAATCTCATAATATATAGACTACCAATTCTTCTAAACATGTGATGGCCAAATGCAGTGTCATTCAAAGAAATGAAATATACCAAACGTCTGATAGATCAACTAAAACAAGCAATGTGCTTTGACTGTTATTTTGTTAATAGTGTGCAACCATATAGACTGATTTCAGCGTTACAAAATATGCCTCTTCATAAAATACTAATTCATATAGTAAAAGGCATCACAATATAGTTAACAGAGTATATCCATACTATGAAAAGTATAAAGTTCTTTTTAATTTTTTTGGCATGTGGCGGGGTGGTGTGTGTGTGTGTTTGGGGGGGGGGGGGCAAAACACCATGATAGTGATGGCACAAACAAGTAAGAGCACAAATATTCATATGCATACCGCCTTCCGCAGCTTCTTGATCAATGCCATCGGCTTCCTCTTCAAACCTCTCTGAAACCTGCAATAAATCAAATTTAGCATAAGATTAGAAGTCCTGACTAAAACTACCACAGATCCAACAGGACTATGCTTGGCATCAACATATAAATGTATGCCTAACATAATCTTAAGCCTCAAATATACATGGTTATGAATTATATATACTGACAATACAAGGATTGTTTACCGTATGAGGCAACTAATGGTAATTAACTAAGTTTAAGTAACTTGCTACAGCAATAAAATAAGTACTCTCTATCCAATTTCTATAACACCCTAACTATTCTGAAAGTCAACTAACTATTCCTATAACTATGACTTTTTCAAATATTTCCGGAAGACTTTTAATTGAAAAGAAGAAAAGCACTTTGTAGCACTTTTATCTAGTTAATATTGACATAAAAATGGAAAACAATAAATCAGAGGAGTACTACTATTTATTAAGAATTCAAGAATTACCTACAATGTTAAAAATACAACATAAAACAAATGCTCTCTCTATCCCTATATAGGAGTATTTATTAACTACTCCTACTATTTTCTCAAAAAGATACGTCCTAACCAGCTACCAAACGACCCCTCACGAAAGACTATTAATTGTAAAAGTAGCATCTGTATAGTACTTTTATCGAGTTCCGTGAACTTTTTACTCCAATTTGCAAAAGATTATAGAAATCGAAGTGTAACAACAACATAACCAGTGAAATCACACAACGTGGTGTCTGGGAGGGTAGAGTGTACGCAGAACTTAACTATACCTTGGCAGTTAGAGCGGAGAAATCGAAGTGTAAATTAAACAAAAACTAAGTATGTATGTGTTGTGACTGCTACTAATTCACAACGAACCAAACTACAATAACAACTTCTATTAAAACTTCACTGAACGTTTACAATAGTTTTCAGGGAATGGAAATACAACAATTGAAATTACACTTAGATAACCAGAAGAAGGGCAAAGGAGTAGAGAAAGAGAGAAGAAGAAATAAGAAGCATATAGTGGTAGAAGACAGTTAATACATATTCCATATCCCTAATGGTCCCAACTCCTATTCTTTATACTCTTACGCACACCCTGCTCCATAACCGTATCATCGGCGGGGTCCCATGAATAATCCCTCAACATTCTATTATCTATACATAGCCTAGAACTTTTCCTTGTGCCACCTAGGATATCCTTTTCATCAGCCACCTTGGCCTTTTCAACTGAATGGGAAGTTTCCGTGTCATTCGTAACAGTGCATTTTACAAATAAATGTACTGCGTACAATAAGACACTTATGGTCCGGCCCTTTCCGGACCCCGCGGCATGGTAATTGATCGTCTGCCCTTTTTTTTAATATTGCTATACAGAAAGAAGAAATGAATTAATTTAAGATGAAATTGAACATTACCTTCTACGAGGACGAGCATTGAAGAGCTTAACGAGCTCATCAGTGGACATATCGAGAAGAGCATCGAGATCGACGCCTCTGTAACTAAACTTCTTAAAGGTCCTCTTCTTTGGCTGCTGTCCGGCCGTCACATCAGCTTCAACGTCCGCCTGTTATCAACACAAAAAAATTGAGAGGAAAAAACAACATTAAATAAGTTATAATGTGGTGGCGGAGATGGTTACCATGGTTGTGGAGATGGAAATCGGCGACCTTTGCGGCGGCGGCGGAGGAAATTGGAGTCTGTAAGGAATTAGGGTTTTTTTGGGGACTGTGAAGACTGTTTTAACTAGGATAGGGTTTTGATCTTAATGGGCTGTGATGGGTCTGCTATGAGGAATAGAGCTGGGCCTCGATGAATGGTCCAATATCAATAAGCATACATTGCTACTACTTTTTTCCCCTATGTTTTGGTAGGAATTGTTACTTCCTAATTACAGTATTAGTTAGACATTAATTAACCTAACAACAAGGAAATTTAAGTACGCATTAGGTGGATTTTGTAAATATGTGTTGCAAAATATTTTTTTGCAACTTTATTTTACAACCAAACAATACTGGAACGTTTCTATGTTGTTAAGAAGAAGATTTTCTTATGACTTAAGAGGAGGTCAAGAGGTTATACAAATATTCAACATTTATTATACAAGTGATATGTTGCATCAATCTACAAGCGAATTGTATTGGAACCGTATAAACGAGCCATAATTTGCACACATATTTTCGTTATCGTTCTTTTTGTTGTGTACTTACAGTAAAACATTTATAAATTGATATTCAAAAAATTAATAAATTCTTTAAGATAATACATTTACTTAAAGAAGATTAAGAAACAATGAACATTATTTATTAGTTTTTATTAATATTATGTACAATGAATCTATGTAATTCAATTACGTAATATGATACATGAATTTTTCTAAGATACAATGTTTTTTTATGTAATCAAAATTTATCTTCAATAAATTACAAAACTCTCTTTAAATTAATAAATATTAATTTATCGGTTAATTAATATCTCTATAGAATAATAAAATATGATGATTCCAACAATATTAATTTATAGAGATTTTACTGTATTTAAGCTTTTATTGAATTTTTAAAATTATAAGAAAATGTTACCATCCTATTGAAATTTTTAATCTAATCATTTAACTATGAGAAATTCATCTGGTTTGTTGGATATTCTAAAAATTATCTTTGGGATATTCATAATATAATTATTCCATAAGCTTTTGGAAACTAATTAAATTTAGTTTCTTAGGAATAACTTTTACATTGATGTTTTCATTTTCTGTCTACGTGCTTTGTCATAAATATTCCAATCTGTTTGGTCACCAAATCAAAATGAATTCTTCTTAAACGTTTAAAATAACTCTACATCTGAATATCCCTAAAAAGGATAAATAATTACTATTAACTATGAAAGGAAAAAGATGAGTGCCAAACTTTTTCATCTCTTGTGTGAAGGGTGAACTCCCTAGGTGGAAAATATGGAAAATGTGCAAAATAAAATTCAACCCTTCTAGACTTTCAATTCAATAAAGGAGGGTGTGAAGTCAAATAAGGTGTGCTATCCAAATTAGATCGCCTAACTTGTATTATTTTGAAGCATATAAATAAGCCTTATGTTTGCACTTCTAATTCATTCCATTATAATTCACTCCAAAACCTCCCTAAAATCTCCTAATATTCTTAAAAGGAAAAAAACATATGTTTCTCCTTAGATATTGATTTAGAAAAATTGAGTATTCTCCTAGTTACAAGAGATAGTTAATTGTTATTATCTCCTTGTACATTAGAAGGAAGTATTGTAATCCCGTTATCTTAGTGAAATCCTACTACACTAGCCCCATGGTTTTTTCCCTAATTTGTTTGGGGTTTTTTCCACAAATCTTGTATCTAAAGTTTATTTTCGCATTTTTTCAACTTTAACTTTAGTAGTGAGGTTGCTTCGAAGGCCGTAATTTTTCCTAACATTGGTATCAAAGCAAGGTTGCAAACGATACTATTCGCCGGTACTATTCACGTATGAATAGTGGGAGGTGGTTCAAGTGACGAAGCTGAATGTTGTTTACAATGGCGACAACAAAGTTTGATGTTGATAAGTTCAACGAAAGTAATTTCTCATTATGAAAGATGAAGGTAATACCGAGGAAGGACAATTGTTTAGCATCAATTGGAGATATGCCCGCTGAGATAATGGATGATGACAAATGGAACAAGATGGATGGAAATGCAGTTGCCGACCTGCACCTAACACTAGCCAATGGTGTTTTGTCCATCGTGGAGGAGAAAAAGACGACGAAGGAAATTTGGGATACGTTGTGCAAGTTGTATGAGGCTAAGTCACTACACAACAAGATCTTCTTAAAGAGAAGATTGTACACTCTTCGGATAGCGGAATCCACATCGGTAACGAACCATATAATTGTTGGAAATTAGCCTTTGGCGGGAGTTGCGACCGACCAACCTTAACGGCTTAAACACTAGTGTTACGTATGTTGGAGAATCCGGTTCTTCACACATGCATGATGTACTAAGTACGTAGATAACCGTAGGGCCAAGAATCGTCAAATTTCATTGAGAAATGAAAGAAATATTGGTTCACGAAGTGAGGTGTTTGAAGCATGGAAAGTGTGGTGTTGTGTTCAATTCTCCCTCATCGGTAGAGGAAGAAAGAATTGTTGTGTATATAAGACTCAAAATTTGTTTGGGGTTTGGGACCCCAAGGGGTATCCCATGTGTTTAAAGGAGGGAGGACCTAGATGTGCTTTGTTGGAAAGACCACACGCCGCGCCGCCTCGCCTTGGCCCTGCTCCGATTCACTACTTTCCGATATTATCTTTTTGGGCCGTAAAACTTTGTCGTAAGTATTTGATCCCGTAAGTTTAATACGCTTTGGACCTGCACTCTTTCAGATGTACAGTTTGGTCCCTCAAGTTTTTCGAAGAAGAATTTTCGACTGGCCGTAATGTAAACGCCAAACACTCAATTCAGCCATTTATTTTAGCTGAATTACTCCTCCTATAATGGCCAAATCCGTTGGTCTTTTCACCATTTATTTTGGTGACTTTAATACCTCCATAATGACCATTATTTGGCCAATAATGGTTGTTATGGAGGCAGTTAAACAGCCCTCCCTCACCTATATAAACACCTCCTACACCATTGTTGAGAAGCACAGAAAATATACTTGATATATACACAAAAATACACAAGCAAAACAGTTTCTTCCTACATCTTCCTTGCATCATTTCTTGCTCAATATTCTTCAAGGTAGCTCTTGAGTTTCCTTTGCTCAAGTGTTCCATTGCTGTTTTAACTTGTGAGACGAATTGTCCAGGACGTATAAAGGATACATACGGGGCAATATTATCTTAAGGACAAAGTGTCACACTCGACTCAGCAAGCAAACAAAGCAGTTTTTCAGTTTTTCAGTTTTCTAGTTCATCTTTGTAATTTTCAGATTTCTAGTTGAATTGTAATTTCAATTCTTACTTTAGCAGTTACTTGTAATTTCCGTTTCCTGCAAATCCTTATAATAACCAACAATAAATACCTTGAATACTCTATTTTCGCAAAAGGCATCTACATGTTACAAAATAGAGACGACTGATCGTGCAGAACTTCTACTTCAAATAAATGTATAAGATATGACACAAAAAGAGGTAATTTCTGGATAAACAAAAATACTAGTAAAATTGTTCTTCATACGAATCAGTCACTATTCCAAACCTATATGATAATGAGAGAGAGCACAAGCCATACTTCTAAAACAATACTACCAGTAACACCCAAACAAAAAAATAAAATCAAAACCCTAAACGAAATGTACATATCCAAACACCCAAAGATATCACTTCTTTGCTTTCTTTGCCGGAGCCTTAATGGTTTTCGGCTTCTTCGTCGGGGTTTTCTTCACTTTAGCAACCGGGGTTGCTTTCTTCGATTTTGCCGGAGCCTTAATGGTTTTTGGCTTCTTCGCCGGGGTTTTCACTTTAGCAACCGCCACCTTCTTCACCGGAGTTGCTTTCTTCGATTTCGCCGGAGCAGTCACCGCTTTCTTCACCGGCGTCGTTGCTCTAGCTTTAGCCTTCTTCTTTGGAGTCACTGCTTTGGGTTTTGCGGCACCGGCGGCGGCTTTCTTCGGCTTTGCCGGACCGGCGACGGGGGAATGCTTGAAAGAGCCTTTGATTTTAGTCAATTTTCCTGAAGCGACAAGCTTCTTCAATTGAATCAATAAGAGTTTCCTGAAATTTGAAGGCAAATCCTTTTGTTTTTCTTCAATGAATTTTGCAATCGCCACTTGACTCGAACCAGTTCTCTCCTTCAACACAATTATTGCTTCTGATATCATCTGCGTAATTCCCATCATTTTAAACATCAAATTCACATCCCAAATAACAAAAACTATTAATCTTACAACTTATGGAGCAAAATCAAACTACGTTATTTCGTCTTTTTCATTATAAGTTATAAACCATTCAACAGCTAGACAAATAGGTACTATACGTTATAAGTTTTCCACCATTTAAAACATAAAATTCACACCCAAAATCATTAAAAAAAAGTTACTTTTAATTTCATGCTTCAAGGGTCGATTTTACAGCAAAATCAAACTAATTCAGCAAAAAAATGACAACAAAATGAATTGGGTAAAGAAATACCTCAGCATAAGGAGGATGAGATCTGGGTTTCTTAGGAGCAGTAGTTTTCTTTGCAGTTGCAGTAGCAGACGCCATTGTTGCAATGCACAACTTAATTGAATATATTCTGTTCAATAGAAATGATTAACTGTGCCAAAATTAACAAGACTTGGAATGATATATAAAGGGAAATAATGAAATCTTATTGGTTAAAAAGAGAGTGACACGGATCAATATAGAATTTGAATATCAGCCTTTCGATTAAAAGTTATCAACGGCTAAAGAGAGTTTTAATGTCTGTTACGCGGATTGAACAATTTGGACTTTTTTTTCATTTTATCCCACGTAAGGAAAGTGGGTTTTTTTGGGATAAGAATTAAATAGTAGTTGGCTTTTTTTTGGGGGGGGGGGGGGGGGTGCCGGGAGGAATTGGAGGTCAAATAATTTGAATTATTATTTGAGGTTTAAATTTTTATAAAGGGTCTTACTTTAATTTTCCTAATTACTAAAATTTGACTACAAATACTCCTAATAGTTAATTAATGACAAAGATTGTCATGTCCCAAACCAGTTGAGATATACCACGGGAACCTTCTCACGAACAAAGTGTATATCCATCTCAATGTGTTTAGTTCGCTGATGGTGAACCGGATTATGAGATAAATAATGGATATGTTATCACAGTAAACCAAAAATGTCTTACGCAGGGGACACTGAAGCTCCAAAAGAAGGTTTCGGAGCCAGCAAATCTCAGCAACAACATTTGCAACGCCTCTACATTATGTTTCTGCACTCGAACGGGATAATGTGGCTTGCCTCTTGGCAGACCAAGATATGAGATTATCCCCTAAGAACACACATTAGCCGGAGATGGAGCGTCGCGTGGGAGGAGAGACTTGGGCATTTAGAGATGTGAGAGGGGTGACACTGGCAGCGGACGTGGATAGGAAAGGATAGAGGTCCCCCTCATTATTGCATCGGGTAAGGAGTTTTCCGGTACGTATGTTCGTTATAGCAAATCCAAAATGATCAAAGTTAATTGATACGGAATTATCTATGACAAATTTTCTAACATAGATTAGGTTCTTGATAATGTGTGGGGAATAGAGAAAGCTATTTAGTGAGAAGTGGGGATACAGTGGTGGGGTTAGAGTGTGCCAAACCCTGAATTGGAATACGATGCCCGTTTCCAACCAGAATATATTGCGGAGTATTTAAATTACACATTTGAGGACCCCCTCACCCAACCATTGTACAGGCCACCCCGACCCAACACAGTTCCCGGACCCAAAACCTCCTCGCCCCATCACAGAACCCACAACCTCTACCCACCATCTTCCCTTGCTTACTCTAGATTTAATATTTTAATCAAGACTTGCTAAGTTACTATACATATATATATATATATATATATATATATACGTATTTGTAATGACCCATTCAGTCGTTAGGTGTGTTTTGATCATTTTACTCATGTTGACCCAATTCCCGAGGTTATCGGCTATCTTAGTGAAAATTGAAATAATTAGAATCCTTAAGAGTGGAGTTGTTTGACCAATTATTGACTTTTGGGTAAACGAACCTTTTCTGAAATTCCGTCAATTCTGTGAGGTCCGGAGGGTTGTTTATGACGTGGTAGGGTGGTTGGTTAGGTTCCCGGGACACTCAGGAGCGTTTTGGGTTATTGGTTTTTGGCCGTTGTGGGTTGTCCCAATGAAATAGACATCCGATGAAAATTCTGAGATCACGAGTGAATCTGTAGGGTTACACGTCTGGGAGGTCTCGGGTGATTGTCGGATTTTGGGATGGAGTTTATGAAAAACTAGTACTCTGTTGGTATCTGATGTCTCGCTGGGGTGAGTCAGAGTCCGCCGCAGCGGACCCGCCTCGGCGAGGCCTGGTCCGCTATGGCGAATGGTGAGGTTTGGTGAGGACTTGATATTGTTGGTATCAATGTGTTGTTGAATAGACTCGGAAGACTTATTGACACTGACCAGAACGATTGGTTCGAGAGTATAACTTATGGTTGTTTCAAAAATGTGTTAAAGTTATAGTATTTTTCACATCTTACAATAACCTTGAAGTTTGGTTAATAGTATTTCTTTTTAAATTTTATTTTGCTACAAAGCACATCCTGGCATGAGGACATGATATTTATGATTGACCTGACCCTGTAATTCTATTTCAAGTTAGTTCTATTTTTTAATTATTCGTTGGCACTTTTTACTGCATGATTTATCAGTTTACTCCAATATGAGAAAGATCAGTTTGAACATGATTTTCCTTCATGCTAAAGTCAGGTCAATAAGGATAACGAACTATTAACTTCTTGTCTTTGGAGTCTGTTTTCTTATGCCCTAGAAATGATAACGTGTTATCAATGATCAATGCAAATCTCTTCATGATTTTGACTGATGTCTGCATTATGTGTAACTCATGATTTCTATCTAGGTCTCAATGAATATATTCACCACAGAAATCATTGGAACTAGTTTAAAACTATGATTTATAATAATATAACAACTATGTTTATCATTGACCATCCAGAAATCTTTTTTTTTTCTACATTAATAAATACCAAACAAATATTAAATTAAAACAAATATTTTTTTCTTCACTATATTTTTTTCGCTAGATTTTTTCTAGTAAGATTTAACAAGGCACGTTATCTATCAAATACAAATCCAAGGGGGAGTGTTATAAATATTATTTATTATTAATATTGTTTATCTTTAAGAGAAAAGTAAGAATTAGTAAATTTGAGACCAAGTAAGTTTTCCCTTTAAATAGAGGGTTCTTTTCATTGTATTTACATCCCTCAAAAGAAATAAAAAATTCTCTTCTCTTTTGCCTTTCTCTACAAATATGCTTTTTTAAATTTTATAACAAATCTTCTGTTTTACAATCGAGGTCATCTGTATTATCCACACACAAATTTTGTAAAATGATAAAAGTGGAAAAATGATTCACGTTTTAAATAATGCCGCCAAACATATCACCAATCAGAGCCCTTATAGCTCAGTGGTAGAGCGTCAGTCTTGTAAACTGAAGGTCCGCAGTTCGATCCTGCGTGAGGGCATTTTGTTTTCTTTTTGGATGTTTCATCCTTTTCAATTGCAAAGAGAGAAAATATTTGCCTTTGTTGCCAGTTGCCAGTTGCCACCAAAGTTTAATGTCGGTGGACATTTGATACATAATTGGTGTGTTCCATTTTCAATAATCCTTTTATTCATTTTTTTATTCTATTTACACAATTTTTACTCTGCGAAGTCAAACTTCGCGATGAAAGCAAATAAATAAATAAATTACGACTTCACATATTGAGTGACATAAAATAAGGAGACATCTTTATGCATGCACAAAAGACGATTAATCGAGATAGTGCAAAGGTGACAAAGCATGCATGAGGTTTCCTTCAATCTGGTGGTCCCAACAAAAAAAAATGTTAGAGCTCACAACCTCAATTGACAAAATCAGGGTTGTTGCCTCGTTGTGAAGACCACTGAATGCTATTGTACCAACCACTATAGCTTAATCATCCCACTTCTTTTTCTCAATCACAATAAAGGACTTGTATTGAACTTATCATGACAAGATCATCGATCTTTGACGCTTATGGGGCCCCTATCATACACATACTTTAGTTTTGTTACCGGCCAGAACTTCTAGCCCTTTTGATTATATTTTATCTCAGTCGTATTTTTTATATATTCGTGAGAAATTATTAGATATATGATCTGTATAGTTCCGTTTATAATATTAATAGAATAAAAGTTATCTGAAACTTCTATAGGAGGGATGCTCAAATATAGCCTCAATGTTTATGGTAGGTCACTGGGTCTTATATATCTCATATGTTAACTTATTGGCCGGTGGAAATCCCATGTTATTTTCCGTTTTAAACATGTCCTTTCTAGTAACAGTTTTCATCATGAAAAAATGGTATGATTTAGCTGACATGGTGAAAGTCATATAGATATATATTTAGATCTTATAAATTATTCAATGACATGTTCAAATATTTTTAGTTGTTTAAGGGTATGCTTTAAATTATTGTCCTTTTAATTAAATGTGAAGGGCTTATCTCTCTATCAAAGATGCATATATCATAGTTTTCATAGCAGGTTTAAAAGAAATAAAATAAACACACAAAGATAAATAAAACACAAATTAATTCTAATTGGAGATGAAACTATTTTTAAGAATTCACTTGTCGGTGAGTGAACTGAACAACAAAATGAAAAATAATGTAACACTTACCACCATGTTAATGACTTAAATTGTGCTCATCTCTTTTTCCAAAATTAATTTCTGATTATGCTTATTTCTATAAGATTGACATTACCCATAAAATATTACTCTGTACTTGATAATAGTTTCATATTAATACACTAAGTTTGGCATTATATTCCAGCAAAAAAAAATTGGCATTATAAAAGTTAAAACTATCTATTTAAAAAATGCCTCCAACTAAAGCAGCTAGTACATACTACATTATAGTTAAGGATTAAGGTATTAAAAAGAGGATAATTTAAACTCTACAAGGGACTAGAATGGAAGAACACAAATATTGGTGGAGCATTTCCTTAATAGCAGAAGTTTCGGGTACATTTTCTAAATTAGGAAACAGCTCCATTACAGAGATCAGGCGAAATCCTAAGAGCATTTGATCTGAATATTCGATATGGATCTTAACCCAGTAAGTATCATAATTTTCATTATTTGATTCCTCTTTTCACTTAATGTACAATCAAATCGTTATTAAATAATACTTGAAATCTCAAAATTGTCGTTTTTTGTCGCGGAGTTGCATTGGTCCTAGGGTTTTGCTTAAGCTCGTAGTTCGTTAATGGCGATTAATTGATCTGTTGATTTACTCTTTCTTCTGTTTTTCGCGTTTCCATTACTTTTCTACTGCATATCATGTGTTACGGATCTGTTTGGAAATTGAAAATTTTCATTTTAGTGAATTGCATCCTTGAATTGTATGATCCGAAAGGTGTTAAATTTGTTTTAGTTGGATGAATTATTACTGCAAATCTAGGTGAAATAATGGAATTAGTAAAAGGTGTTGGTGTGCTAGTTTTGTTGATGCTAGCATCAAGGATATTATGGAGTTATAGTCAAAATTTGATGACTTCAGTATGCGATGAGTACTCCCTCAGGTTGATCCCCTTATTTACCAAGCAAGAAGTGTGTGTATATATAGTGTGTGTATGTATATATCCAAAGGATTCCTTGAGGCGAGGGTCTATCAGAAACAAACTCTCTACTTTCACAAGGTAGGGGTAATGTCTGCGTACACACTACCCTCCCGAAACCCTACTTGTTGGATTACACTGGGTTTGTTGTTGTTGTTGTATATAGAGTCCAAAGGATAGTGGGTTTCAATAAGGGCTCAAAATGTGGAATAGATAGGGCACCATGAGTCTATAATTCACATGGAAGAATGTTGGAATTCTATAAGAAAGGTGGGAGAGACTTTAGTATATTAAGATAAGTGGAATCTTTATAGGTAATGGGTCTCTGATCTCTCTTACGAAAAAGAAATAGATCTTGTTTTTCAATATGTCGTAGTTGTATAACCAATGTTAAATTTCGGACTTCTAGATGTCAAGGTAGTTATGCGGTTTTTTGCTGACCCTTTTTAGGAGGAATGCACATTGATAGGGATCTCTGGGAAATAGAAGAATCCGACTTTAATATGATGGCTGCATTGAGTTTCCTTGAGTTTTGCTTTTCTCTCTCTGAAATTTGAACCAGTTTTGAGTTAAAACTATTTTAGGAGATGAAACCATCATGAGATCGTATTTAGTTTGAGAACCAATCAAGGTGAATAAACCTTTGATAGTACATATCACTCTCATTTTAATTTACCTATTACCAAAAAAACTGAAATGGTGCATTCTTCTTATAGTGCAATTAACACTGAACTTTTTGCCCAGGGCAGCTTTATTGTTGTAAGGTCAATTATTGTGGTAGTGTTGCCCTTTTTTTGTTTGTTTGATAGCTAAAAATATATTTTATAAAACAATTGCACTAAGCCAGTGCTACAAACATACTTACAGGTTGTGCAAATTAGCTACTGTGAAGCTGAAACCATCCGTCTAGTTGCCTTATGATAATGGTTTTTAACATTGATTTACATTATCTGGGCCCTACATCAAGTCCACCTTTCAACTAACTCCAAACTTGAGCTTCTCTACTTAAGAAATGGCATCCCTGGGCACATTTTGTTACTTTTGGCTCTTGCTGTGATGTTACCAGGAATTTAACTCTTTTTTTGTTTAATGGACTTAGTACTAAGGAACACAAGGAGATTCTTGCTACAACATTGTCTGATCTTTATTTCTCTTTGAGCATCTAAGCTCATTGTGTGAAAGCGTTTTACTCCTGCATATCATAGGCTGCTTATAATCTCCAAGAAAATTGTCCTTGTGAAAGAAGGTGCGCTAAAAGTACAGATTCCCATAACGGGTGGTAACAAAAATAGATGGACTAATAAAATATAAAAGGATACCATTTCATTATTTCCTTTCCAAATATTATCGTAGTGCATTAAGCTATCCTATTACTCTTTTATGTTCAAGGTCTCAGTGAATACAACGAGCAGGCATAATGAGTTTAACCTATTGTATTGGTCTAAGATGTCATGAAAAGTCAGGACTATTGGTCTATTTCAAGATATCCCCTTCATTGATCTACATAGAGATTCATAGACTATGTTCTTTTGACAGATATTTTCTACACTGGATCATCTGGTGGAGTGACCTTTTATTTTGTGCTAGAACACATGTTTCTTTTTTCTCCTATATAGTTCTGGTTGAAAAAGATATTTTAGGTCCATATGGAATTAAATAAGCATGTCATAGTAATGATCTTCAACATGTTCAGTTCACAATATGGCTAAAGTGCTGAAAAGATAACTAAATGTTTTTCCTATTAAATGTAAGTGTCAGTATCTGCAACATTAATGCAATTTGTGATGTTTCAGTTTGTATTCAGAGATGTTTGTGTCTTTGGCAAGTGTATCCTTTTGTTCTATCTCATCTTTGAAAATGTTTTAGGATGAGATGCATGTTTTGTGAGCTATGGACAAGTTAGACTGACACGAATATATGACTGTATAATAATAGAAGAAAGAAACTTTTGTTCGGCTGCAGTGAAAGAAAGATAAAAAATGAGATGAAAAGTAAGAATGTTGGTTGGGTTAACTCTTAAGCTAGATTTGTTTGTATATACTTCATTGTCTATAGGGCTGAAGTCTCCCAATAAAGAGTTTTGGTTAATTTGATTCGTGCAGTACTGTTAGTTCGTTGGTGCAACTTTGAGCTTTGCTACTTGGATCGTATATGATAATTATTTATTTATATATTTGAACAGATAGGAAATTGTGGGGTGCTAATTTTGTAATCCTTCTGATAATTTTTAATAAGCTGTTTTTGGTTTCCATATGTACTGCGTATTTGGTTCCACCCATAAATCCTTTTTGTTTCCTATGTTTCAAGTTTCAATAAGAAGGTCCTACTTACTGTTGATATGAATATTCCACATCAATTCATTATGCATGGATGATGCATGAGTTATTCAAAATGATTGGGCATAAAACATCTCTAGATGGCTTTTTAAGTTCTAACGTCGATTGCCTATTTAATATAGTTGCATTGCATCTCTTTGAGAGATGGCTTAGTCTTCCTTCTTTATTCTGTTCTCAAATTCATTGAGCTTCACACGGTTTCACATCCAGACAAAGGAGGGAGGGTGCAGTAGGTTATGTCTAGCTTAAAAAAATCATAATATGATAAATCTTCTAAATGTTGAAATACTAATTTGCTTCAACAAACAGATTTATTATTTGAAATGGACCCAAGTATTGTTAAATAGATGTAGAAAACTTGTCTAGCCAATCATAGTAGCTTGAGAATGAAACTTGGTGATTGTTTTGTGTAAAATGGATTGTTGTGTGTATATATTGATGCAACTCTGAAATTTAAACGTTTAGATGTGCCATTAATTTTAATTACCTTACCTCTTCAAAATAAATAAACAGATGTGCTATTAATTTTGATGTCAGGTAAGTGCCACCTTCCACTATACAATGTCAGTTAGGAGATCGGTGTGATTAAGTATTAGGATAGTGTAGTAAAAGGTACAACTAGCATGCTTACCTTTGAGGATAAAATCTCATGGATGGAAGTTGTTTCAAAAGGCTTATAATTTCTCAAAATCCATGTTGACTTTAGAGTGACAAAATGATGGAAGCAAAAGATTCATATAGAAGATACTAACTAGTTGGTATTTGATACGATTCGACTTGGAATAAATGTGGAATTAAAGAACACAAAGTAAGATAGATTTGATAGAAGAATTAGAGGGGATAATAGAAGGAAGAAAGGATTGAAATCAAGTAATTGATCACAAACCAAGGGAGAAGAGACTTGAACTCATGCTTGAATTACCAACTTGGATACATTCAAGAGGTCCAATTGAAGAGATTAAGGACTAATCCTTTCACTAACCCTAAACTACAATCTAGAAACTAGAGAATCACTCTCATTCAATATTCATCAAAAGCTACATAATGAAATAATAATAGTATTTATATTAGATAGGCTAAGAAGACTAATGACTATTACAAAAATACCCTTAATGAAGAAATACCTTATTTGGTAATCTTGTTAGGGATGATGGAAGCATATTGCAAAAATGACCTCTTTACATAAATAACCTCTTCCACCAAGCTATCGTCCACATCTTGATTGTGGTTATCTTGGAGTCTACTTCCCACGCGATCATCCAAATGTCGTATGCCCTCTTATGTGGACCTTCAAGGGCCTCCATAGGCTCTATCTACATCATCAAGGAACATGTGGCATGACAATACCCGCTTGAAGCTCCATCACCAATCTTAGCCCTCATAATTGCACATGAGCTTCTTATGATTATATCAGAATTAAAGTTAGTTATATTGGTGTCCATACGGTAAAGTTGTCTCCGTGTGACCTATACGTCACGGGTTCGAGCCGTGGAAGCAGCCACTAATGCTTGCATTAGGGTAGACTATCTACATCACACCCCTTAGGGGTGCTGCTCTTCCCCGGTCCCTGTACACGGGATGCTTTGTGCATCGGGCTGACCTTTTATTGGTACGCATACATTAGTTCCAAGTTTGTAGTAGTTTTTTAGCCTTTTTTACTTTGTTTAGAGATTCGTGTCTTAGTAGAAAATTTAGAGAACTCTAATGCTAGATAATCCTTCTCTGCCCCACAAAGGTAGAGGTAATGTCTGCGTACATCCTACCCTCCTCAGACACCACTTTGTGGGATTACACTAGGTATGTTGTTGTTGTTGTTGTAATGTTAGATAATCCCAAATTATTGAATATTGGAATGAAACTGGTCTGAATGTAGGGAAAACAGATCCATATAGACAATCTCAACTAGCTGGGATTGAATTGTAGTTGTGTTGTTATTGTCGTATTCTTTAAGTTCATTCCTTTTAGATCATCATCTGGATGGAAGGGGTTTTATCGGATGTTCCTGAAGGTATTTTTTTTTAAATTAAAAAAATGGTTAACTTTAATACATAATACTCATAGCTTAGAGGAGTTTCTGACCCTTCCGGTTATTTTACTTATCTCTGTTACTTATTTTAGATAATCTTCCTTTCTTGTTTTCTCTCTTTTACTAGCCTTGCTGCTCCCTTCCCCTTACACCCCTAACCACTCTCCGCCGCAAGGAAAGGAGGGAGCACATAGAAAATGTTGATTCATCCTGTCATAAAGTTAATTAAGCTGTCACATTCTTTCTCAGCCTGCAGGAGAGGACTATGCACACCCACAGATATGTTTTTTCCATGTGCTCTTCAAGGTCCAGTTTATTACATTGTCTTCTTATTTCTTTTGTCTTATGTTGTAATAGTGTTTACTTAACACATTTTCTTTGCATTGACAGGCAGCAGCATTAGCATTTTATATTCTATCAGCTTTATTTGTTGATAGTTTTGTTATCATCTTTGTGGTAACTGTTCTTTTAGCTGCTCTTGACTTTTGGGTGGTTAAGAACGTCAGTGGGCGTATCCTTGTGGGTTTGAGGTGGTGGAATGAAATAGATGACAATGGCGAGAGTGTCTGGAGATTTGAGTGCCTTGATCAAGAGGTGGGTAATCTGGTTTCAGGTTCCTTAGCATACATCTTTACCTTCAAACCATCGGTTTATTTTTAGAAGTGCTGGTCCATTTGGTGCTAATGATTAACTTTGTTGGCTTACAAACCTTTTTCCTTCACTTTTCATTTCAGTCAATGGCTCGCATGAACAAGAAGGATTCCTGGCTGTTTTGGTGGACATTGTACCTAACAGTAAGTGAAGACTCTTATCACACTGGCTGCTTATTCGAAAGTTCGACATAAGCAAATTGTGCACATGTATTGTATAATCAGAAGAGTTCAAGAAAAATCGGCAACAAACAACAAAAATATGTGTGGATAAGAACAATGGTCCTTCACACCTTGGCTTCTCGTTTTCTGTTTCAGCTTTTACTTTTTCAGGATTCAAAGAATAGTCTAGCATATGCTCCAGGGCTTCTTTTGTTTCTATCTGTACCTTATTTTGCAAAGTGGAATACTTATCTGTTGATGTGTTGCACCTGATACATGTACTTTGTTGTAGGCTGTTGCTTGGTTCTTTCTCGCGGTATTCTCCCTCATTAGGTTCCAAGCTGATTATCTTCTCGTTGTTGGAGTTTGCTTGACTCTCAGCGTCGCAAATATTGTTGGTTTTACTAGATGTCGCAAAGGTGTGTACTTATTCTAACTTCTATAGATTCTGCGCCTCACAGTATCATGACCTCTGGAGTTTTACTTTGTTGTGGTCCGGCCCTTCCCCGGATCCCACGCATAGCGGGAGTTTAGTGCACCGGGCTGCCTTTTTTATGGTTCCAGTTTTCATGCAAGAGCATAATATGACTAGATTTTGTTAGATTCCCTCATTGGTTTGTGTATTCTTGGGTTCGTTTTTGTCTTGCTCTGCTTGTTTCAGTTTTCATTTTTGTTTTTGGTACTCATTATCAGATGTCTTATGTACTATTCTCTTTCATCTTTTGCTGTCCAATACGCCTTTACTGGTTAATCTTCATAGATTTTTTTTCTTTCTAAAATCCAGATGCTAAGAAGCAGCTTCAAGCATTTGCAACCCAGACTCTCACTTCTCGATTCTCCTCTACTCTACAGTCGGCATTTAGTGTTGTTTGAACACTTTATACGCAGCAAGCCAGTCTTGGAAGGAAACTGCTCGTTAGTGTCCACCACTATGAACAATCATGTATTGATTACATAATGGTTCTGTATACGCTGTGGAGTTATGGTAGCACATACCGGAAGGATGATTAGGAGATTTTGACATGATTTGTACATGCAGAACATGAACGGACTGGAAAAAACATTTTTGTTCCTTTCAGTTTTCACGAGACCAATTGCTTCATTGTATTTTTTTTTTATCACCACGCGTTGCCGTTGAATACATATATGGGCTAAATGTATCTGAAATTTGCCATTCAAGTTCTGCAGCAAGTGCAACAAGGGGTATGGAGGAGAGGTTCCATTGATTTGCTCTGTTCTTATTCATTATTTGTTTTCTTCTTTTTACCTTTCTCTTCTAGTTTTATGATCTTATAAGATAGTTTCTTTACAGTATACACAAACTTGAAGAGATTTAAAGGAGGGCACCTCCCACGTCTTGATTTTAAAAATAAGGTGATCTTGACTAAGTCAAGTATAATTAAGTGAATTAGGTTGTGATTATAATTATAATTATTTATCAAATAATGAACCACAGAATCTGAAAGAATGACATGAAAACAAAAGGAAACTGCTAAATTGACTCTAAAAACAAAAAGTGTATGCTAGCAATTAAATAGACGACAGATAGAATACCAGTATTAGCAACACAATTTGCCCAAGTTGCATAGAGTTTAGTACTAAAAATCATACCTGCACTAGTTATGCCGTGATCATATTAATGATACAAAAAATTATATCAGAAACTCAACAGTATTATATATAAACATTATTTTGCTTTATCATCAAACGAACTACCCCACAGTAGAAACCAAAAACTAAAAGTGCTTTTATTGTCGTTCTGCGCCAATCAAGAATGGGTAAATTGAGAGGCTATGCTTTTTTCTGTGAACTAAAGGCTGTGGCAAGTGTGGATATAACTGAAAATTGTGGAGGGACTCCAAGTGGGGGGTCTCTGTCTTATCTCAATTGTAAGAATGAGAGTAACCCAGAACAAATCATAATCACTAGAAGAAGAAGAAATGGACAACAACAACAAGAAACATTATCCTTTATTTTCTAGTCTCTGCCCAAGTTTTCCTTCACTGAGGAAGGAGGCACCAATTCAAGAACAACATGGCTAGATTGGTTGCTATTCAACCCAAACAGCCTTCTTTCTCTGCCCTCCCTTCTTCCCACTCCGACTTCAACGGTGCCAGATTAATCTCCTCAATTCAGGTACTAATTCCCACTTTACCAGAAAGGAAATGTTGGACTTTTTGTGGGGTTGGGTAGAATTTTTTTTTCTGTATGAGTACTGTGAATGAGTTCAGTTGCCAAACCCATGACTTGGGTTTAGCTAGTATTTCATAATTTGCATAAAAATGCTACCTTTATCTGCTATAATGTCAAGAAGATTATAAAAATGTAATTTTTACTAGACATTAGGCTATAATATCTGTCTCTAGTGTGATAATGACTTTTGTTATAATCGTGGTGTCCGGGCCAGCTTGCACATGCCTTGATTAGTTCCACGGGTACCTACTACCTCCCACCATCACAAGTAGGATAACTCTGTCCAACAAGGCTAGAAATCACCCAAGTGTTTTGCCTCTGTTGGTATTTGAACCTGATACATGATTGTTCTCAATCCAGTTTATTGACCACTAGGCCACACCCTTGGGTGCTAGTGTTATAATGTTTTCTTTGCCTGTTTAAGGTGATCTTTGGCTTTAGCAAGATTAGAAGAGTGAGTATTAATTGTGATGATGTTGGTAATTGATATTCATATTCTACATATATCAAGAATCTGCTGCTTTTGCTTTGCTGCATAATGAGCTGATAGGTTATTGTGGTTTACTTTTATATGATGGTTGTAGTATAAGAGGAGACCATGCCAGCCAAAAGGAGCATTGCGTGTTACAGCATCAAGCACCAAGAAGATCCTTATAATGGGAGGCACTCGATTTATTGGTGTCTTTCTATCCAGACTTCTTGTAAAACAAGGCCACCAGGTAATCATCAACCCAACATAAGTGCTGTTTAAAGTTCAAATCATTTTTCGACTTCTACATTGTCATCCAAATTGTTACCAAGCAAAGATTTTAACCTTTGGACCGAAGATTATAACCTTTGATGTTTGAAGTTGCGTTGAAAATTCACAATGTTCTAATGATTCACAAATGCAGGTTACTCTGTTCACAAGAGGAAAAGCTCCAATCTCTCAACAATTACCAGGTGAATCAGACCAGGATTATGCTGATTTTTCCTCCCAGGTATGTTGGATATCGAGTGAGCTTTGAAGCTCTGTGGTTTTCTTTTTCTTGTTTTACATTTTTTTATTTCTGTTGATTTCATGATTCGAGTTAATCTAAGTGATGAGATATTTTGTTCCAACTGCAGTTATTGCACTTGAAGGGTGACAGAATGGATTTCGATTTTGTGAAGAGTAGTCTTTCTGCAGAGGGCTTTGATGTTGTGTATGACATAAATGGTATTATGGGTGTTTTCTTCTATACCTCAATGTATTCCCTATTTTCTTGTCGTTGCAAACAATATTTTCTAGTAGAAGTATATTTTTCTATTTTTTATCTTCCTTTTTTGGTTTCTTGTTCATGAATCGTTCTTTGTTATTCAGGACGTGAAGCAGCCGAAGTGGCACCAATATTGGATGCATTACCTAATCTAGAACAGTAAGCCGTGAATCTTCTTAATACGTATCATGAACTATTTGCCTTGAGAATGGATTTCTTGATTTTGTTACAAAAATTTGCTCATGAATTGATAGCATTCATATGGCATAGTCGCTCGTGACTAGATAAACGTTATTTGAATGACCGGATTGTAGTGTTTCTTTTTATCTGATCATTTTAATTTCGCTATACCTCAGGTACATATACTGCTCCTCAGCTGGTGTATACCTCAAAACTGATTATTTACCACATTTTGAGGTTAGTATAGTAGCATATGATTATTTGAGCTTATTTTCAGTCGACTTGTGATACTAGATAGTTAAGAAGAATAGACAACACATGGCTGTCATTTTGGTTAGTATAGACGCACTTAAAAGCAACTTTTGTGCTCAAACAAGTAGGAGTTTTACTCGGGAAATTATTGTCAAAATTTCAATTCCAGGTTCCAACTTAAAAAAAATGTTAGACTGGAGGCACTTACAGAATTCGTATTATTGAACTGTCTCCTAGAAGAGAGATTTAGACTCCACGTATTTTTCCTCTCAGAGATGTAACAAATAGTAGCTTATCTGCTCCGTCCCATTTGCACCTTGCTTCGACCTTTTTCCCAATTTTTGTTCTAACCTTGACCCTTTGTTCCTTTCTGTAGTTACCTTTTTTCTCTCTCTCCAGGCTAACAGCATCTTCTTGTCCAATGTCAACAGGCTGATGCAGGTGACCCGAAGAGCAGGCATAAAGGAAAGCTTGAGACAGAAAGCTTGTTAGTATCACGAGATGTTAATTGGACTTCTCTGAGGCCTGTTTATATTTATGGGCCACTTAACTATAATCCAGTTGAAGAGTGGTTCTTCCACCGATTGAAAGCTGGTCGTCCTATTCCAATTCCTAACTCAGGCCTGCAAATAACTCAACTTGGACATGTGAAGGTTAGTCAGCACATATTGGAAGAGTAGTTCACATCCTTTAAACTTGAAATTATGTCAATTTCTACTGTAAGCTTTAGACAATGCTATCACCTTAGAAGTTCTACAATGACGTGTTTGCTTAGGTCCTATAAGGAGTCATTTGGTTGTTGGTTAGAGTTATGCAGGTATTAATAATGCAGAGATTAGTTATGCATGATTTAGTTATTCATGTATTAGTTATTCCATTTTTTACCTTGCATAAAATAATAGTATATAGATTTCCTCGTGACTTATACATGTATTAGTTATGCGGGATTGTAAACTGGTAACCAAACACCGTACTTGATATGCTGAATTTTATACATAGCAACTAAAATGCTACCAAACATGGTACTAGTAATACTGGTTTTCATACATGAATAATTAACTTCCTAATCGGCAAGCAAACGACCCCTAAGTATTCAATATTCACAAGTGGCCTCCATTTAGTAAAGACCAGGAAATATGTTTTTCAAGTAGGATCAACATTCTCTTGGTCCACTTTCAGGCAGTACTTGAGTTAAACCGCATTTTGACATAACGAGCTTAGTAATCGAACCCTTGCTGCAAAATTGTCTCAAATAAGTGCGTCTACGAGAGAGTAATATTTATTTTTATTTTGGTTGGATATTGGCAGGATCTTGCAAAGGCTTTTGTTCAGGTTCTTGGAAATGAGAAAGCAAGCAAGCAAGTATTTAACATATCTGGAGAGAAATATGTCACATTTGATGGATTAGCTAGGGCTTGCGCCAAGGTAACTCTTTTTTTTTTTTTTTGGGGTCAATTTTAGCTTATATTGCTTGGAAAAGCTTTGAATGATAGACAATTGACCGTCAATGTTCGTCATCCAGGCTGGTGGTTTCCCTGAACCCGAGATTGTTCATTACAACCCTAAGGAGTTCGATTTTGGCAAGAAGAAAGCATTCCCATTCCGTGACCAGGTAAATATTATTCCATCAGGTCCATTTTACTTGTCATGGTTACGGTAAATAGTTGGTCCAAAACACTTATCATTTTAGAAAATCATGATCTAATTAATTTTTTTCCACCTTACCCTTACTCTAATAAATGCGGAGAGAGATTAATGTGGTTAACATAAGAGTAGTATTAAATTGAAATTAAAGAATAAATAAGGGTAATATAGCCAAATTATCTTTTTAGTTAATGTTTTCTTAAGGGGCTTGCAAATGACAAACATGACAAGTAAAATGGACCTGAGGGAGTAGTGTGCTGATTTCAGTTTTTACCATTCATATTGAGGTTTGAGTCATTCATGATCAAATAATCAAATTGATAATAATGATATGTCCACACTAAAATTCACCAGTAAATGTTTCCTTAAGAGACATCCTAAAAATGGCAAGAACTATTTGTCTAATAATTCTCGCGCATCTTTATCTTAAATTTTTACGCTGGGATATTACTTTTTGATTAGCAGAATTCGAACAAGGTCTAATCCCCTGTGGATCCAATACCTAAAATACACATCATCAGCAAAAACTGTACTTTTTACATGAGTTTATGTAAATATTTGCGAATAAAACACACATTTTAGTACAACCAATCGTAATCCAAATAAAATACCACAAGAAATATGATATTCATAAATGATAGTAGAGTTTTTTCCTCGGTTGAAGTTGTTAGTAGTCTGTTTCATTTTGGATTTTGGTCCAACATTAGTCTATCTACATTGGTGTTAACGTCGAATTCAAAATATGAATGCAGCATTTCTTTACATCGATCGAAAAGGCAAAGGCTCTGCTAGGGTGGAAACCAGAATTTGACCTGGTGGAAGGTCTTACAGACTCTTACAACCTAGATTTCGGTAGGGGAACTTTCAGGAAAGCAGCAGATTTCTCTACAGATGATCTCATTCTTGAAAAGAAACTAGTTCTCCAGAGCTGAGATTTTGTTTTTCATTTTTGAAATTTGGTTTCTTGCTTTTCCTCCAAGAAGTTCACAAGTCATTAGTGGCCAAATTCACTTGAAACTATTTGAGGTTTTGCTTGTATATTAACTTCACTGAGATGAAATGAATAAGAAGTATTTCCATTTTGCCTTCAACATTTTGCTTGAAATGAATATGTTGGTAAATATTTAACGGATACTAAAAGTGTTAGAACTTTTGAAAAACTTAAAGCACCAAAACTGTTCAGTGCATACTTAAGGGATTATTTTAAACCTATCATCAAACATAAGAGATCATTTTTGTCATTCTATGTGATGATCATATAAATCTACATAAAAATGGGAGAATGTTTGTGGAATTGTAAACTTAAGATATCGTTATCAAGAAAATTATAATACTTTGAACCCAAAAGATAGAATCAGAAAAGAGGGCAAAAGGGGTACGAAGCTCCCGCTATGTGCGAGGTCTGGAGATGGGCCGGACTACAAGAGTCTATTGTACGCAACCTTACCCTGCATTTCTGCAAGAGGTTGTTAAACATAGAATCGTGACATTCTTAAATATTATGTGGAAATGGGGAATATTAATGTGTTGCCATCGCCGACTTATCCTTGAAAAAAAATAGTTTCTAGCCAACTATGGGAAGCCATGATCTATGGTTCTGGCCTTTTAAACTTTGCAGTTCAAGTAAATATGTTTTTGAGGCGTTCTAGCTAAGCTCATTTCCTCTAAGGCTTCTAATGAACATGTTAGGTTTCAGGTCACTAAAGGAGCAAATCAGATAAAGGACCAGCAATGACTTCAAGAAAATGATTGAAAAATGACTGGGAATCTTATTGAAATAGTAATATATTTTGCCAAGGGAAAAAGCTTTTAATGTTGAAATAGTAATATATTGAAAATAAATGTTATATAACATAGTTGGTGTACCTAATTATAACGGGTTTTAGCAGGCACTTTTCCTCATTCCCCAACGTATATATAACTCTAATCATTCATTGTCTCCTTTTTGACTTTTTATTTATATCCGTTAACAACGGCCATTTTTCCCAAAAGTTTTTTGGTTCGATTAATTTCTGTTATACAAATATATCATTGTGATATTTAAAAGATAAATGTTATCTTGCACCGAATATTTATATCAAATTACTCTTAACTTATCATGGTTAAGTAATTAATTTAATAAAAGTAAGTATTAATCAATCATAGTTAAGTAATGAAAGTGTATATACAAATATTAGTTATCATACATCTATTATTTGATGTAAACACATGATACATATAAATTATTACTTGAATAAAGTGTTGAACGCCATGTCATTTTATGGGTTTCCTTCTCTTTTCGTCTTGATGAGTACATTTTTAACAAGTTGTCAGCAGTTAAAAGTTAATATAAAGTGGTACATATCTTTTTATTTTTAGTCTCAGTCTTTGAATTTGAGCTTGGGAATAAATTAGTCTTCCGTGGGAGCGTTCTATCTTCACAACGAAATTTCCAATACGAATATAAATTAATCGAGTTTCAAAATATATACAGAACGAAAAAAAAAGTTGCCCCACAAGTTGGAGTGTTCATTTGTTTAGCTTGGATCCATTTTCATTTAAGTAGGGGCATAATTATTGTCACCTTGGACTTTCTTTTTAAGATCCGTTAACGATGGTCACTTTTTCAAAGTTTCTGGTTTCCGTTGGTGGATTATTTTCTGTTATACAAATTACAAATATGATTAAAGTGATGCATGCCACACCATTTTATTGAACCTTTTTCTTTTCGTTTAGATGAGTAACTTCTTCTTAACAAGTCGCGCCACCATTAAAGTTTGGCACTACAAGAAAGTAGAGATTTGATGACATTTATTTGGTGACATTTGAAATAAATATTGATTTTTTTTTTGACATTTATGAACAAGTGTCATGAAAATAATGACATTTGATGCCAACTATGGTAAAAACAACGACATTTGGTGAAAATGTCGCTAAAATAATAAAATTTGTTGCAAGATGTCATTGTTTTTTATAATATTTGGCAAAAATCTCGTTAAAACTGTGATATTTGATACAAATGTCAAATATATTATGAATATTGTCCAAATGTCATATAATTAGTCGCTAGTTGCCAATTTTTACACCTAATGTTGTAAATCTAATTTTTTTTAAAAGTATTCATCATTATTTATAGGGAAACAACAACAAAAACAACATGCCCAATATAATTGGACAGGTGGGGTTTAGGAAGGATAAAGTGTACGCAGACTTTACCCTTATCTCGAAGATATAGAAACGTTGTTTCCGGGCAAATATTCAAATTTTCTCCTGAGCTATACAATTTAAAGTAAATTTACCTTCCAAAAAAAATGTCTCGTTTTTACCGTCATTGTTATCAAAATTGCTTAATTTTGCCCTAATGGGCTAATGACAGTAACATATATAAAAGGCAAATTATAATAATTCATAAAGTTCAAGGACCAATTCAGATCATTTGCAAAGTCAAAGGCAAATTCATTTAAACCCCACACCCTAAACAATTTTTTAAATCCAACGAAAGGTAATTAAGAAGTCACTATTTATGAATAACCTTTCAAAGAGGATAAATACATGCCAGAGTACATCAATTTAATTAAAACGTGTGAACTATTTTTCTTTAATCCTAACTTCATTATGTTTTTTAATTATATTTCGACGTACATTACTTGATTTATCCAAACCAAGTTTGGAATAATTGCTATGTCAATTTGTAGGAAATCTTCTTGTTAAATCAACCAAATATTATTTGCTTATAATTATGAGAGAAGTAAATAATATGCATTAATTTGAACTTTTCGAATGATCCAAATTTGTCTTACCATTTTCGCATGGTGGTATGACGTTCTACGTGAATCTACATTAGAAGAACATCATACCAAAGTCGTACAGTTAGTATCTCGTTATGGTTTTATTCTGTTTATGATACATTCTTATACCTTGGTATATACATAATTATACAAAATTATATACAATTATACATACTTATACAGATTTATACAATTATATACACTTATATATATAATTACTTGTGCAATAATCTATTTATCAGTGTAAGTTTCAAGGATTAGAAGAGTTGCGTCAAACTCTGTATAAGTGGTAACATCCTTTGCTTGATTGGTGTTATGAAATGTGATTTGAGCCATAAGTGATGGCACACTACCAACATCCTCGACAATCTGATTCGGTCCTCCAAAATTTCAAACTTAAAATAGACTGATTACATCTATCAAAATCAAGTAAATAAGTATCAAATTTATACAAAATCGGTAGATAGAAGAAAATACATGATTTTGAAAATTTTCTAGACTAAATCAGATCACTATGAGAGATATTTTTCTTTTTCTTTTAGATATTCATACTTTTACATAATATTTAAGTATGACTGTTATAGAGAGGTAATTTTATAAAGTGTACCGGTATAATGAATGTCATTACTGTTATAGGTAGAATGATGTTATAGAGAGGTAATTTTATAAAGAGTGTACCGGTATAATGAATGTCATTGGTATTATAGAAGTAAAATATAACATGAAAAATCGGTTTCGGAGAAAATCAAACAATTATAGTGAAATATTGTTATATTGAATGACAATTATAAAAAGGTTTTGACAATATAACAGAACTAGAGGATCAAATTTCAGTGAGACGTTTGGGTTCCTATCTATAGCTCGATGAAATAAGTCAGTATAGGAGTAATCAGAAAGCTCAATTATAATAAGATTTTTACCTCTATCCCCCCCCCCCCCCACAAGAGAAGGTTTGCTATGCACATTTACGAATTTGAAAAGAAGAAAATGATCTTTTTAGATTTTTTGTGTTATTTTCAATTTTCTTATGTAAAAATGTTTTTTTTTTGTAAGAAGTGATATCTTCGCGAAAATGACTATTTTTGCATCGGCTCTCTCTCATTAGGTAATTACCGAGGCGAAATATGCTATCTTCAGAAATTAAGATTGATTTGTAGTTTTCCTACCTTATCGAAGTTGGACGGGATTTAAAATAAAAAAAGATGACAAAGGATCACAAAAATCAATTGACTCTCTATTTTGGTTAATTATGAGATATTAATTTATTTTGATGTAAATACGAGATATAATTTTTTTTTAAAATTTTACTGCTGGGATTTATTAATTAAAACAAAATCGATGAGCATACTCTACCTAAAGTACTACTGTTGGTACGTTCATTATTAATTTCCCAGTTAGATACCATTAAATAATACTATAATAGTAAGCTCTAGGTAAACGGAATCAACCAATAATTACAACGCGTTTTTTTTTTAGAATCCCATTCCCACCCCTATTATTATATTTTATAAATATAATAATAATAACCACTCCCCATCCGCAACTTCTAACGCGCAATTGACAGATCCAATTGATCCAAGACAGCTCTAACATCATCTCATTAAAATAAAAAGAAAATTATACCAATATAATGAATAGAGATTTAATACAAGTTACTATATGTTACTCAGCTTACTCTTAATAAGTTTAATCTTAGCTGTGCTAAGATCTCTCACGTATTACAGTAAGCTAATTAGGCGGCGGATTTTATGGTAAGATTGTAACAAGTTTAACTAGTAAATACAAGAATAGTGTAAAGAAATTTGTACACAATCGGCTCACTTAAAAGTTAGTTGTATGCTGTAATTTACTTTTCATTACACATATGAATGGATGAGAGGCGAAATGAAGATTTAAATTCTAGAATAATTATACTAGATATTGGTAAATGAATTTTGGATATATATATATATTTAGTGAACTTTTAATATAATTATAAAATTAAGAATAAAGCTAATAAATTCAACACGTATCATATCCTTTTCTGCTCTGTTGTTGACCTACAATACATGCTAAATAATCTATTACATTAGGTAAAATGAATTAATAGTGTAAAGTTCTTTTATATTGTCAGTGTGCAACAAAAATTTAATGCAGTATTTCATAGCAATAGACTTGTTCATTGCGTCGGGAACTCGCCCGGCCCGACCCGACACGACCCGAAAAAAATCAGGACCAGGGTCAGTTTATATCTAACCCGTGAGCCACCTGACCCGAAAAAGCGGGCACCCGTTCATATGTAGGGGGTCAGAATTTTTTATCCGTCTGACCCGGTCCGACTCGCGTAATTTGCCTTCGTGATTGGGTTCTTGCGGAAGGTATATTGTGTGTGTATATATATATATATATATATATATATATATATTTATTTATCTTTTTAATATAATTTATATTATTTTTTATTTTATTAATATTTATTTTTTACTTATATATGTGAAGGGACAAACAAATAAGAATCTAGTGATGATGATGCTTATGATGATGCTTATATATTTCAATTCTTTTTGGTGTAATTTTTAATGATTTTATGCTTCTGTTTGTTGTAATTTTTAATGATTTTATGCTTCTGTTTGTTGTAATTTTTAATTGGTGACAAATTATATCGGATAACAGATTTGGTAGAATTGCAGTGTTTGCTTACTATTTTATTTTGTTTTGTAGAGCGGGCCAGGACCGACTCGTGACTCGTAGGGTTCCCGAAGGGTCAGGGTCAGGGTTTGAAAATTAAAAAATAAAACATGATCAGGGTCGGGCAAGCAGAAAAAAAGCCACCTGACCCGCTCGACCCAAGTCATGGACCAAAACTATTATAATATAGACCTTTGCGTAACAATCATCCTCTATGACAGTAAAAAAAACTTTGACTTAATTTTTTATATTATATTATATATCCTCTATAATTCTATTGTGCTATAACAATCCAAAGGTATTTAGATAAATGACGTATTATAGAAATGATATAGGGTAAATCTTTTCGTCTTGGATTTCCTTAGTTAAGGTGGGTATAAATCATGAAAAGACGAATTATCAAATCAAATAAAAATTTATTGTATCAAACCGAAATTTGAAGTTCGTATTTAATATCTACTCTTTAATTATCGAAATCAAATTTTAAAAATATCGAACTGAATACCAAACGACCATTCAACTAGTTTCATCTTCTAGAGGAGAATCTTTATCTTATAGCACTAAAATATCCTATCAAGCAAACGAAAGTAATCTTACTGTACTTCTTTCCTTATCTTTTTATTTTTATTTATAATTTAATCATTTGGTCTTTCAAATTTTCACTTTATATATTCCCCCCAAACATTCTCCCAAATTTGTCTCCTATTTTTTCTCAACAGAAAAAAACCATAACCACCACACATTATTTCTCTACACACTCTCTTAACCCAACACAAACTCTAATAACCAAATGCCATTACCACCCATTTTCTTCATTTACAATCTCTTCAACACATTAATCCTCTCCTTAATCCCCGCAAAACTCACATCCTTCCTTAAACACCCCCACGCGCGGTCGCCGGCGCCGCCACAACAATCGCCGGTCCACATTTCCGAAGTCGTTGGATCACACCACAAAAGAATGGATACAGAAGAACTCCGACGAATTTTCCAAATATTCGACCGTAACGATGACGGACGTATAACGAAGAAGGAATTAAACGATTCGTTAGAGAATATGGGAATATTCATACCTGATCTCGAATTAACACATATGATTGAGAAAATCGATGTGAATGGAGACGGTTGCGTTGACATAGATGAGTTTGGTTCACTTTACCAGACCATCATGGATGAACGTGACGAAGAAGAAGATATGCGTGAGGCGTTTAATGTGTTTGATCAGAATGGTGATGGATTTATTAGTGTTGATGAATTGAAATCTGTGCTTTGTTCGTTAGGATTGAAACAAGGACGAACTATAGAGGATTGTAAACAAATGATAAACAAAGTGGATATTGATGGAGATGGAATGGTTAATTTTGCTGAGTTTAAACAGATGATGAGAGGGGGTTGTTTGAGTTGAGTTAGTTAATTTTCTTTTTTCTTTTTACCTTGTTGCTATTAATTAGAAAAGGAAAAATAATTCCTTTTATTTATTTTTATTTGTTGTGACATGTAAATAAATTTGTTACTGCTATTATTTCTGCTGGATCCGATCCGTTATAATGAAAGGAAAAAGAACTCCAGAATTTTTCGAATTAGCTAAAGGTATGTTTTACAATTCTTGGATTAATTTGTTTTAATATTTTGGTGCATGGTCAATTTGGTTTGACAACTTTAAATGATTAGTTCAATGTTTTTGGATCCAATTGGGAATTTTATTAATTTGAATTTGTGCTAAAATATTCATTGAAGTTCCCAAAAAGCATATGTTTATGAGACTACTTATGTTTACAAAAAATAGTTATTTTAAAATATTTATTACTTTAGAAAAATATGAAAAAATTTATTCTTTTTATTGTAGTATTATTTGCTGGAGATTCACAAATAAAAAATATTTATTTGCTCATTAGTGTGTCTGGATCGGATACATTCTTTGTCAAAACTTGGACAAATGAAAATAAATTGTCTAGTATATATTTTTACCTAAGTTGGAATTTAAACATCAATTCATAATCTCACTTCATTGAGCACTTAGCCATGTTCATCTTTTTATTACTACTATTATTATATTTAGAAAGTCGTTAATCTCTCTGCTTCTATTGACTCTCCCACCCTGATAGTGATATCTCTTTCATTCCAACTCTGTTGAATAAATTAGGGTAAGAACTAATATTAATTTTTACTTTAGTATATGACCCAATAATGATGAATTAGTTTGACTTGACATGAATATTGAATACATATTTTGGCATGGCATGACAAAGTGAGCCACTAATTGACACAACCCACATTTTCGAATTGGCATCTGATAACCCAAATATACGTTTTTTTAAAAATATTTGGTGATGTATAGCTAATTTCTTCTACCTCAAACTTCATTTATGGGATTACATTGGATATGTTGTTGTTATTAACTAAATTCTTCTACCAAAAAAAATTATTCAAAGCTTTTATCCATCAAACAAGACTCATTACGCAATTATTGTTGGACATGTAAAGAAGCAGTACGAGAAGTAAATAAATATTACAAGTGTTCGAAAGGATAAACAAACAAGTCAATATTCAGAACTGCCGCAAGCTTGTTGAGTCTTGAATCTTGATAACCTAAATCAAGAAACACTAAATCTGGATTGTTACAACTGTGGCTGAGTCGAGAGATGACTCTCTGTCTTTAAGACAAGATTGCCCCGTATATATGCTTTTACGTTAACGGGCAATAGTCTCCCAAGATAAAACAGCAATTAATCAACACTAAAAAGCAAATAGGTTGATTCTGAAGAAGAAAACAAACACGAAACGACTTGCTGAAGAATGAAAAAAGAAAGAAGAGTTTTCTATTTTTGTCCACTGTTTGTGCTCACATTTTGGACTGATCTATTTCTCTCTTCTGTTTGTCTCTGTGTAGTATATATTAGTCTCAACAATTGAGCCAAAAGGCTTCAATGTATAGTATAAGGGGAGGAACTTCTCAACTGCCAAGTAATGACCATTAGTGAGGGAGTTAATCAGCCAAGTAATGACAGATTTAATGTGCAACATAAATGAGCTTTTAGGGAGGAGATTAAGTGCAGATTAATAGAGTTTTAACGCTCCAAAAATCAATCCAAACGGCAGGCATGAACTTTCTGCCTTCCGTCGTTCCCACCCAATTTCATCTTCCAGAAACTCCAAAGACCAAACTGTAAATATTAAGCAATTTAGGGGTCTAAAGAGATAATATCAGAAGAGGCCCAAGGCCCGTGACCCGAGCCTGGACCGGAAAGCGGCGGTGCGCGTGCGGACTTAGCCTTGAACCAAAGCACATCTAGGTCATCCCTCCTTCAAACACATGGGTTACCCCTTGGGGTCCCAAACCCTTAGCCAATTTTGAGACTTATAAAGAGAACAATTCTTCATTTTCCCACCGATGTGGTAGATTTGTCCCACACCATATTTCCATGCCTCAAACACCTTACTTCGTGGACCAATATCTCTTTCATTTCTCAACGAAATTTGACGATCCTTGGCCCTACGGTCATCTACTCACTTAGTAGATTATGCACATGTGAAGAGACAAAGCTTCCAACATGCGGAACCCTAGTGTTTAAGTCATTAAATATGGGTGGACGCACCTCCCCACCAAAGACAAATTTCTAACAATTATCTCTCCATCTATTTGAGTAGTATATTCGAAAATCTCCGTAGATATCTATTCTTCCTCCCAAATTGCTACATTTCCCAAAAATTCGGTAAAATTGGTACGCCTTTGAAGGCTTTACCGAATTTTAGTCGTCTTAATATGTCATAATTTCTTGGCTGAATCACATTGCAAATGAAGGTTTTGTCATAATTCGCCTGAATCATTGCAAATGAGGTTCTATTACTAAACTTCACTTTTCAAAAAGTGTCAAATTGGAGTGTCAGTTTGTTGTTTTCTTTAATTTTTGTTAGAGAATGTTACTCAATTTCTGCAGTGAGAAGTGTTAATTATACATTCATATATACATATTATAAAGTATCTCATATTCTGATATATATTGTGTGAATTAATTGATACATTTTTAATTATACATATTATGTAATAATAAATATATATCTGAATATACATATTGTGAAAGACAAGACAAACTTCCGAATATACCATATTTTAAAGTACTAGATATACATTTAGATATCCAATTATTTTTCTCCCATTTATGTATATCACATTATATGCAAATAGTTGTATTTTACTTCATGTAAATCAATTTTGTAAATTTATATATCTTATTATATATAAATTATATATCAGTGGATAATGATCAAGAAACTGAGCGAACGTTTGATAGATAATTATTTGTTATGTACCATGGAACTATATAACCATTAAGTAAAGAACAGTCCGGTAAAGTAAGCTTCCGCTATATGCGGGGTCCGGAGAAGAGCCGGACCACAAGGAACTATTGTATGCAACGATAAAACATGATTATTAAATACATAAATAAGGGCAAAATGAGAAAACAATAAAATAACGACGCGATCACACCAAATCGGTCATTGCATAAAATGACACTTATCATCATTACATAACAAAAGATTTGACAATACAATACATTAAATAATTCAAGTAACAATCAAAACAAACATTGTATTTAAAATTTAAAAACGATACAATACAATAGGTAACAACCATCCAAAGAAGTTGTAATTCAATTTCAGTTGAAGATACTTACGACTCGGACCATCGGAGCCAAGACTAGCTTGTTTCTGTACTCAATCATTTTGACGAGGCGGATAACTTAGTATAATGCCTGAGATAATAGTAAATACTGACAAAATTGAGTATATTGAAGAAAGAGTTGCAGGTTACGTATATCTCTATGCTTCTAAAGTAACCAACTAGTTGTACACAATTCCTGTAACGGCCATATTTTATACCTAGATTTTACATACACAATCTATATACAGCATTGCATCATACTGCATATATGGATTGTAAATAACACGAATTTAATCCAATCAAAAAATTATGAGCTGTCTTTAATTATTCGAAATATATATATATATATACACTCAATCAACTTAGCAATTGCAAATTCCGAGTATATATATAGCTTCGGATCTTACAGTATATGACCAGTAATAAAATATGAGGAAATTAAATAATATACAATTGATTCTCTTATATCGAAACAAAATTGACCAGAAAGTCAACAGTTTTTTACTGACCTTGACTTGAAAAGAGAGAGAGAAGAATTTGGCTAGCCGGCGGCAACCAACCACGGCGGAATATCGGAGTGGTTGCAATTGTCGAGCGGCGCGGCGGAAGGGTTGGAATAGCTATAGGCCTTTCCTATTTTAGAGCACTCGAGGATTAAATTGTCATTTTGTAATCTTTGGTGGCTAGTAGGACGTAAAGATGAACATGCTTGTTTGGCCAAATTGTTGAGAAGCCAATTTATTATAATTACTTTTTTATATTAAAGAGTTAAATGTTTGGTCAAATCTTTTTTCTTAAAGGATATTTTTTAGTAGTATCAAGAGTTATTTTTCAGAAACTCAACTAATAACTTACTTGAAAGCACTTTTGGAATCTTTGTTACAAATTTTTTGGTACGGTAAAAAATCTTTTATATCATAAGTTTTCTATAATAATATTTTATTATAGTAGCAGAAAAATATTCAGATAAACAATTTTGTTATAAAAAGATTTGATTATATAATATTGACAAAAGCATTTTTAAAATTGATTAGTCAAACACAATTTGATACTTTTAAAAAAAAATTCAAAGAAAATGACAAATAATAATTTGATAAATAAAAGAAATTCAAAGCTTGACCAAATTAGCTATAACCAACAAAACTAAAATACTTTTGGTTCAAGCTTCCCTTTGAGAACTCGGACTACTGGTTGCTTAACGAGGAATATTTTGCACGATATTCACATATCTGGGTACGATCTAAGGCATTAAGCAGTCATTGTTAAGCAAATAATTGGGATCTTTACCACAAAAAAAAAATTAAATGGACTTTTTTCAAAATTTTATGATAGGTTGAGTACAATTCATTCCTTTTTGTTCTGAATAAAGCTAATCTGGAAATAATAAGATTATATATACGTGCTCCACACATTTCTACTAAGTAGGGTGAATCAAATCTGAATTTAAGTAATATGGAGGAATTCGTTAAGGTTTTTACATAAGAAATTGTATTAGCAGCTTGATTATGGCGTTAAAATCCAAGCATGCAAAAAACTCATTGTACCATTATTAAATTTATGGATTCAAATCCAATATTTATTGAGATTTTAGTAGATATAAAAAGTTATGAGTTCACATGAACCGTCGTAAGTCATAACCAGAAGGCTAGATCAGCCCCGGCTAGTGCCTATACGAATTGAGATCTTAAAATAATTACATACAATACACTGGAAAATGGGAATTAAAACATAGATTTTCAATTGCAACAAGTTCATGAGCATATCCCTATAACAACAAATTGTTAACAAAACTTACTTATCAATATACACTCTTAATGAAGAATCTGTATAGCACTGTTACAGTATACCTCGGATAAATCCTCGAGGACATATCATACAAGTATAAATCCCGTCTTTCTTAGGAGTAATTAAACCACAAAATTAAATTTGGTTTTTATTGGTAAAATGAATATTTTCTATATCAAGTGACACCTTATAAGCTTTTCTTCATCTAAATTAGGCATAATCACACATGCCATAGAAACAATATCCTCCTGTCATGCACCTGTTGTTGCAGTAACCACAATGTCTCTTGTCATAAGACAAATTCACACATTCCCCTCTGCAACACGTCTCTGTGAAACTACACTTTCTCTTGCAGGCACCACAATGGTGATCATCGTACCCTAAATCCATGCACTTGTTGTTGCAGCATGTCGTGTTTCGGCCTTCCAACACGTGGCATATTTCGTTATCTTTGTGGCAGTGATCGGCCGCCCTAGGGTTCCTAATTTCTTGTTGAGCAAGAAATCGACTTATTTTCATCCTCTTCACTTGGGGTACTTCCACGGGAGTATCTGGATGTTTCCCATTCTCTTGAAATTCTGGATTTTTGGGGTTGTTCGAGTTGTGCATGGTGATTAGAGAGATGGTGAGGGCCATTGTAATGGCTAGAACAACCATGAATTTGATCAACTTCATCATTTTCCAACTTAAAACAAATCGATAATTAATATGGTACATGGAATAATGGTCAAAAGGATTGATAATATTAATGGTATGTGAAAGCGTTCTTGATTAAAATGAGGAGGAGGATGGAAGATGAGGAGAGATTGTTTAGTTTTGTGAAGGATACATAGAGGGGTTTTATACTTTATATAGAGTGGGAAAATGGAGGAGTTGACTTTTTGAAAGATATGGAGGTATGTGAATAAGAAGCAAAAATAGGTTGACTTATAAGAGATGTGATGAATTAACTAGTAGTAATAATTTCATTCTTTGTTTGTTAAATGGCCAATTAAAGCTAATTATTGTGGAAAAATATATTAGGGTATGCATGTTTAAGTAACTTCAAATCAAAATAAGTTTAATTAGGCCATGATGTTGTCTTTAATTCGAAATCACCACTTTTACGTGGATTTGAGGTTTGCTTGAAATGTTTATAAAGTGTTAGAAGGAATTTTACTCGTTATGCATGATTGAAGAGTGAAGTTAACCTTTTATTAATAGAATATTTACAGAATATGCTTAATTGTATATCTCTTATTTTAGGTAGAATTATATTCATTTTGTAATTAGGTTGATTAGTTACCTAGTTTGTAGCAAGGTAAATATTTTCTGTAACACTATATATTGTAAATCATAAATTAATAAAATCAAGGAACATATTCCTTTATGGTATCAGTAGTCAAACCCTAAACTCTCCTACCCTATCAGCCGACCCCCCCTCGGCAGCCCCTCCCCCACCAACTGCAACCCCCTCTCTCACGGCCAGCCCTCATTTTCTCTCTCCCTCTTCCTCCTAAATTTCATTTTCCATGGCTAACCAAACCAAATTTCATCCTGCACTTGCAGTCAATAACATTAAAAACTTCATCACTGTTACTCTTGAGATGGAAAATGGTTAATACTCCTTGTGGGCGGAGCTTTTCAAAATCCATTATCGTGTCTACAACGTTATTAACCATATCATCCCTTCTGAATCAAAACCCTCGACTTCTGATGATGAACTTTGGTCTCGTTTGGATGCAGTTGTCCTCCAGTTGATATACGACATGATATCCAATGATCTGTTGCACACAATCATTGAGACCAATGTCACTGCCATCCAAACGTGGGAACGTTTGGAGAATATTTTTCACGACAACAAAACTCAACGTGCCTTATACCTTGAAAATCAGTTTAAGGACGTTCATCAGGATGACTTTCCTAACGCGTCGGCCTATTGTCAAGAACTAAAGATGCTTGTAGACCAACTCTCCAACGTTGGTGCACTAGTCACTAATCAACGATTTGTAATGCAGCTTATTGCGGGCTTGAATGAATCATATGAAGGTGATGCCACCATCCTTTAGCAATGCTCATTGTTGTCGCCGTTCTATGAGGTCCGTTCGAGGCTAATTCTTGAGGAAACCCGCAAAATTAAGCGCAGCACCACTCAGGCCAGCATTGCCGACGCCGCCCTCACCACCATCGTCGGGCCCTCCGCTGATGACAGGGCTTCGAACTCCGGCAGCCACCACCGCCGACCTGAGGATCCAAGCCTGGGCCTCTCCTCGTTGCCCGTATCCAACATCTTCGTGGACTCTACCTCCGGCCTAATAGGCCCAACCTGGCATACTTGGCGCACGTCCACAACAGGCTTACACAGCACATGTCTCCCCGTCCTCAAACTATGCACCGACTGATATTGCGGCATCTATGAACACTATGTCCCTCAACGCTCTAGACGAATATTATTGTTGGTAGTGGACAAGCCATTCCAATTCGTGGTTTTGGTCATTCTTCCCTATCCCCACCACATCCACCACTAATTTTAAAAAAATATCATCCATGCCCCGATCAAACTTGCTTAGAATTGTTTTACTTGAGCCGAATGTCTTTCGGTAGTAACCTCTCTGTCTTCACAAGGTAGGAATAAGGTCTGCGTATACAATACCTTTTTCGGATCCCACTTGTAAGATTACATTGGATATATTGTTATTGTAAACTCATAGAACTTTATTGCAAACTCTAGCTACACCATTGGTTGCTTCTAATACTTTTTGTCTATCAATTTCATGAGACTAAAAAGATGCCACGTATTCATAGAAGTGTTATACACATTGTAACTTTTTTCCTGTTAAGAAAAATTAACTGAGAGAGATAAAAAAGAAAGAAAATTGAGTCTAAAAGGATAATTTTGTGACTGATTAAGGTTAAAGAATATCACAACTTTCAAAGCTTTCAAGAGATATAATGAAGGGGAACCTCAAAAACTGAAAATTGAAGGAGTTATTATCGATTCAAAAACTAGTCATTAAATTTAAAAAGATGAACATGGACAAGTTTCCTCATTCGGAATTTGAAGAAGTTTTCAAAATCTTCTTTTGGCCATGTTCTAGTTCTAGTTATGTGCACTCTCCCCATTTGGATGTTTGCCTATTTTAAGTTACACGGTCTTTATATACTTCATACTCGTATTCGTCATTAATATGGCCACATTCATAAATTTAGCTCATTTTATTTTGTTATAATATAATAATTAAACATATTTAGAACATTGTATTTCCTTGTACTCTCCCCTATATTGCAATAAAATTGAAACAGTTGCTATTTTCTGATCTCTTAATTAGTTGGCCTATTCCAGAATAAGTTTCGTAGAGAAGTATCAAGAAAACCATGTAAAATTAAGTTTTAATATACCCTCTATGAAGGAACTGAACCAAGTTGTTATAACATGTTCATGTATATATCTACTCCACTCTATGTACATAGACGCTTTCTACTGTTTCAAAAGTATTCCTAAGTCAAACTTCCCTATTTCTAGATCTAATGTCATGGTCAACTTTTTATTTTTGGATAAATTTATTTAGACTCTGAGTTTCAATAATTAAACCTTCATTTTGAAATATCACATATAATATATTACTCCGATCCATTCGTCTTAAAAAAATGTTGCTGTGATAACTGGAGAGCGAAACAAACTTTCCTTTTGGTTAAGTGTTTTTTCAGACGTTTTGGAAGGTCTTTAATTGTAAGAATTGTGAAGTATAAATACGTTTATGTGGTTATAATTAAATAAGCAATTTTCATTTACAAAATTAAGAAATTCAAGTTTAAATTCACAACATTTCTTTTAGGGCGAAGGGCTGCTGCTGCAACTACTTGTTATTGTTATTGCCCCTCCAAAAGCAAACAAAATCTTGCTATGATATGAGCAACTGTTTATAGATTAGTACCTTCTCATAATACATGTGAATAATTGCAAACCAAGGTTGACCCTTGAAAGTAAAAATGAGAAAAGAAGTTGTTGCAAGATGGGAGTTAATTACTGTTAAGAGTACCACATCGGATATGGAATGAGAACATGGACTCCTTATATGCACTTCGACAATCCTCACCCTACAAGCTAGCTTTTGAGGTTAAGTTAGGCCCAAGATCCATTCTTTACATGGTATCAGAGCCAGACTCATTCTAATTCTTTGTTCACCGATGTTGACCCCCAAATTACACGCTCCAGTTAACAAGGTCTGGGCGTGCGGAGGAGTGTTGAGTAACCCATCAGATATGAAATGGGAACATGGACTCCTTATATGGACTTGGACCATCATCACCCTACAAGCTAGCTTTTGGGGTTAAATTAGACCCAGGATCCATTCTTTAAACAAGAAAGTTCTGATTCTTTGGATTACTGCAAACAGAAGGCTCTAGTAGAGTCTGAATGTAGCAAGCACATGCATTCATTTGACTAGATGAAATGAACATGTTCCTCAATCTGTATAGAACTATTATTCTGCAATTAAGAATATCTAATCACATGCTCATTCTTACTAAAAGTTTCCATTACCTTGATCCAGTTTTACATTTTAGTTGAAATTGGTAGAAGCAAGTGCAGTAGACATAATTACTCACTAGAGCTTAAGGTAGAACTTACAGTTCGCGAACATCTCAAGTTTCCTATCACGTCAGCTCTTCATTTCCACCAGCCTCAGCTTGAAACTATACAAAGGGTGGATACATGTTCACCCATTGTTGGGTATAATGGTGCAATCACCTTTGCAGTATCAATGCTTCAGTGAATGTCTTGTACTCAACTCACCAGAAGTACTATACATAATCAAGTTCAATTTTTCTTATGTTGTTTACAATGTCCTCAACTCTTAGATTTATGAATTCAGTTCAAGGTCCTTTATGATTGTACATAATTGTTGTCTGAAAGTTTCAGATCGTTCTCATTCCTGTTGTAATTCTTCATGCAGTTCCTGGATTTTCTTATCCTTATCTTCCTGCAGGTTTATAGATCAATTAAAGAAAGAGGAAGAGTAAAAAAAAAAGAATTACTTCACTGGACCTTGCCCTTGATCAAGAGTTTAAAGACAGCGTTTTTGAAGACTGCCCTAATTAAAGCAGAGGACGATAGTTGTTCAATACGTCAACTACTGTGACTTTGATATTATACAATGTTTACATAATCCTAAGATGTGATCATAGGTGTCGAACGCAAAAGCCATACAAAAAAAGAAAGCATATTCACAGATGATTAGAAATGTTACAATGCAACTAAATATTGAAGCACAACAACAATTCAGTTTCCAACTTACCTAGAAGAATTTCTCTTATGTGAAAGCATTAAAAACTGAACTAACAAGCAACTCATGCACAACAATCAATCTCACCTCACTGAGTATGTTTACGGTTGGTAGTTCCCCAGAAAATTTATAGTTCGTCATTAGCTTATGATTGTGCTCTGCAACAAATTTAGTGACTACGCATTTACCACCATCCCTTGCTGCTAACCGTATCATCGCTTTGCATCCTTCTCTTGTGACTGGTATTGGAGGAAGAACCCTATCTTTTCTAAGAGCATGCTTCGCTGCACGGAAACCTTCCCTTGAACAAACAAAGTCCCGACATATGACAGCCATGTTCTTCAATGAGTGCCTAATTCTGTTTGTTCTAATGGTGAAACCTGTGCACTTAGCATATTCATAGTAGAAATCCCTCGCATCCTCCAGTGAGGAAAAAGTCATCCCAGTAAATGGTTCTATCGTTTCCACATGAGAACTACTTGGAGCTGATTCGATGAATGTCAACTCATCGTTCGGAGCAGTATGTCCATTACAACTGTGCAACATTATCCCATCTTCTTTGGCTTCACTTTCACTAAAAATTTGAAAGGTACCATCATCTGAACCTTGGTCATGATCGTAAAAACAATGTCCATCTGAAGATGACATTATACTCCTGCAAAGAGATCATCAATTGATGAGTGACTAGGTAGATATCACAGGAAGGAGCTTTTCCTTTTTATTTTCATCAATTAGAAACTTCATCAATTCAACTAGCTTATCACTTATGTAAGCTTATAAGCAGAGGAAAAGAATTTTCCTTAGAAGGCTAAATGGCTTCCTAGGCTTGAGGCAAAAGTAACTCCTTTCCCCAAATGATCAGCAGAATGGCAATCTATTGAAACACCAGATAATTTAACCAGTAACAAGATTATCTTTACCTACTTTCTGTAAATCATCACAGACCATGTCAAGATTAGTTATACCTCATTTTACCCTTTCATCCACTCCCCTAACCAAAACACAACAGTAGCTACTCCTAGCATTTTTTTTTAACTTTGGTGTCTGGGTTAGCTTGCGCGCACCTTACCTAACCTAATTCCACGGGTACTTGCTGCTCCCACTAGCCCATGTACCGACTAATTCTGTCTACCAAAGCTTGAAAAGAAGTAAAGAAAACACCTACTGCCTCCATCCTAAATTATACCACACTTTCCCTTTTTAGTCCATCCCAGAGATAATAATAACACATTTTTATATTTAATAATAATTTAATTTTAATTTTTTTATTTTACACAAATTAAATGATTTATAGCCATCACAAAAATATATTTATTTTAGATTATAAGTTTTAAAAGATCTTCTTTCATTCACCCAATCAAACATAATTAGGACGGAGGGAGTATAATTTTTGCCTACTCTTAACATTTTGTATATCATTACTTCCTTTCACATATTATAGCAAATAGGGTCTAAAGATCCAACCTTTTCAAGAATTTAGGCAAGAGGAAAAAGGGAATAGAAATATTCAAAGGGAGTTCAAGAATATGGAGAACTTGAGCTTCGAAAAAAACTTACATTGAGCTCGACTTTTATAGCACTTGCTTCGTACAGTGAATGAAGTCACTGCACCGTAGATCTGCACGGACAGATGGGATGAGTCGGCTATGTGTGCCGTGTACTGACTGCAGTGAAGCACCTTAAAAACTAAGTTTTTTTTTTTGCGAGAAATTGCAATGGGGAAAATATGGACAGCTTTTTTATTTTCGTTAGACTCCAAGGCTTCCGGTTCTTTTTTTAAGTGAAAAGCTTAGTAGGGGTGGGCAAAAAATCAGGGGAACCGAAAAAATCGAACCGAGAAATTTGGTTTGGTTTTTTCTCGGATTTTTCAAAAAATCGAACCGAATCACTAAATTAGTGATTCGGTTCGGTTTTTTTATTTTGGATACAAACCGAACCGAAAAACCGAAATTTTAATATTTTTTTTATTATTTTAGGCTACTACTATCTTTTGAATCATAGTTATTGAAGTTAATCTATGTTATGGAAGTCGCATACGGCATGAACTTGAATAACATATCACGGAAATATTGACATAAAATGTATGGAGAAAAAATAGTTGTAAATTGATAAAACTTTAAATGGTCATAACTATGCGCTTGAATGTCCGTTTTACTCGATTTTTTTTTATTTTGCGTATTTTTTCGAGACGGGGCAGGTCAAACAGCCATTAGGCGGTTTGGTGCAGCCAATTTTTAGAAATACGTCCGTTTTCCCAATCAATTTGTGTTTTCCCCCAAATCGATTTCTAATTTTCTTTAGTAAAAATCTCACGATACACAATAGATTTCAACGTAGAAATTTCATGATAGTGTAGGTGTGAATGTCAATTTCAGTTTTGGAAATTCAATTTTTTTTTAAAAACCGACCCGATCCGGCCCGGTCCACTAGAAAAAACCGATACATCCGGCAATATAAACCGATATATCGGTTTTTTTTAAAAAAAAGTTGTATTTAAAAAAAATCGATTTTTATTCGGTTCATATTTTTCGGATACAAAACCGATATAAACCGATATACGCCCACCCCTAAAGCTTAGTCCAAAATATATTTGACTTTAAAAATCTAAAGTACGTCCAATTTTCGTTCTTATTGCTGCAAGAAAGTATGTAGTCATTATTACTTATTTAATAAAAAAAGATACTTTAGTCGAATTTTCCTTATTACTAATGCAATATTAAAAAAAATGTACTAATAATTAAAGCAAAATCTTAAACGGCAAATAGAAGAAGCGGAGGGAGTGATTTAATGATATTTGTGAAAAAAGTTGGTTTGATTATCAAGTGTTCCCTTTTGCTTCCGTTTCCCGCATCTTATCATCCACCGAAGCCACTTTCATATTCTCCCGAATATCATCATTTCTAATCTTATTTCTCCTTGTATGCCCACACATCCATCTCATCATCATCATCTCCGTAATTTTCACCTTTTGTATGTGCAAAGTCTTAACTGACCAACACTCCATCCCATACAACATAGTCGGGCTAATCACCACCCTATAGAACTTGCCTTTAAATTTTGGTGGCACCTTTTTGTCGCACTAGACTCCAGATGCGAGCCTCCATTTCATCCACCCTGCCCCAATACGATGTGTGACATCGTCATCAATCTCTTCGTTCCCTTGTATAATAGACCCTAGGTACTTGAAGCTTCCTTTCTTTGGAATGACATGAGTACCAAGTCTTACCTCCACGCTTGTCTCAGGGTCGCTCCCGTTGATGAACTTGCACTCCAAATATTCAGTCTTGGTCCTACTCAACTTGAACCATTTAGACTCCAGAGTCTGTCTCCAAACCTCCAGCTTGGCGTTCACTCCGCTGCGAGTCTCATCAATCAGGACTATGTCATCTTCGAATAACATACACCATGGTACCTCCCCTTGGATTTGTCACGTCAGTCCGTCCCTCACCAAGGCAAATAGGAATAGGCTAAGAGTTGATCCCTAGTGCAGCCCCATCATCACTGGGAAGTGCTCCGAGTCTCCTCCTACTGTCTGTACTCTGGTCTTAGCAACATCATACATATCATTGTTCGCCCTAGTGTACGCCACATGTACGCTTCTAACCTCCAAACATCTCCATAAGACCTCCCTAGGGACTTTGTCGGATGCCTTCCCGAGGTCGATGAAAACCATAATATAAGTCTTTCTTCCTCTCTCTATACTGCTCCGCCAACCTTCTAATAAGATGAATGGCTTCGGTAGTCGAACGGCCCGACATAAATCTAAGTTGGTTCTCGGAAATAGACACGCCTCTCCTCACCTTCGTCTTCACGACTCTTTCCCAAACCGCATGGAAACCCGTGCCCAGCACGAGATTTTTGAACCAGAAGTCCACTTTAATCTATCCACTCAAGTTATCTCACTTATACCTAAGAACCCGAAAATAGCCAAGCTTGACCCAAATTAGAATGCGGCCATGCGTGAGGAATTTGATACGCTCACTATACAACACACTTGAGATCTTGTCCTGAAACCAGAGGGGGTCAATGTGATTCATTTTATGTGGCTATATCGTCACAAATTCAGTGATAGTGGTGAGCTTGAACGCCATAAGGCGAGACTTGTGGCAAACGGCACGGGGCAACAAAAAGGAGTTGATTGTGGTGAGACCTTCAGTCCAGTGGTTAAACCAGCCACCATTCGTACTGTTTTGAGCATTGCTATGGGAAAGAACTGGCTGATTCATCAACTTGATGTGAAGAATGTGTTCTTACATGGGAATTTGAAAGAAATAATCTATATACATCAACCACCTGGCTTTGTGCATCTATCAGCTCTTCAGTATGTCTGTCATCTTCGAAAGTCCCTATATGGCCTGAAACAAGGCCCTCATGCTTGGTATGAGCTCTTTGCCACTTACATCATGCAGATTGGGTTCGTGTGCATCAAAAGTGATAATTTACTTTTTTATTTTTCATCGAGGTAATGACAGTGCATACCTTTTGCTCTATGTGGATGACATTGTCCTGACTGTTTCCTCTGATGTGCTGAAAAATGAGATCATTACCTTGCTCAAATCCAAATTTGTCATGACAAACTTGGGTAAGTTGAGCTATTTCTTGGGGATTTCCGTGATCAGATCCGAGAATGCAATGTTCATGTGTCAGCGTAAGTATGCCGAAGAGATTGTCTACAGGGCTAAAATGACAAACTGCAAGATCATGCCTACTCTAATCGACTCGAAGTCGAAACTCAGCGCCAATGATGGGGATCTGGTACTTGATCCTTCTCTTTATAGGAGTCTCGTTGGTCTACTTCAGTATCGTACCTTCACTATGCCCGACATTGCCTATATTATTCAACATGTGTGTTTGTTCATGCATGCTCATAGAGAGCCTCACTTTACCGCTCTTGAACGTATCATTCGGTACGTTAAGGGTACTATTGACTATGAATTACATCTTTATCCATATGGACCGACCAGACTGATATCCTACACAGTTGCCGATTGGGGAAGCCGTCCCGATACATGTCGATCTACTTTCAGCTATTGTGTATTCTTTGGTGATAACCTCATCTCGTGGTCTGCAAAACGGCAAGCCACGCTTTCCCGTTCGAGTGCATAAGCAAAATATAGAGGCGTTGCGAACGTTGTTGCCGAAACTTGTTGGCTTAGAAACCTCCTTCTAGAGCTTTATTGTCCCTTACGTAAGACATTTATGGTCTACTGTGATAACGTATCTGCTGTCTACTTGTCTCATAACCCGGTTCAACATCAGCGAACCAAACATATTGAGATGGATATTCATTTTGTTCGTGAGAAGGTTGTCACGGGTCACGTTCGGGTGTTACATGTTCCTTCTTCCTATCAGTACGCAGATATATTTACTAAGGGACTTCCTTGGCGGTTGTTCCTTGACTTCAGATCCAGTCTGAGCGTCCGGCCTCCTCCCGCTCCGACTGAGGGGGTGTGATAGAGAATACATAAATATTCTCCATATATTCTGTAATTATTATTTTGATGTAATTATGTAAAGTAGATATAATCATACAATTAGGTTTGTAATTGTATACACATATATATTGCATTAATGAGAAACCTCCGACAAGGAGAATTTCACAATTCTACAACTCCTTTACAAACTAGGTAACCAATCTTCCTAATTACAATTGAAATACATTTTCTAATTACAATTGAACTACAATTTATCTAATATAGAAGATGTACAAAGAATATTCGATCAGAATCCACAATAACACTACTCGAATATTTCATCTCCAAACAAACTGTTTGAATATTATGAACCAAAAAACTATTAAAAGTTCGAAACTAAGTTGAGCAAGCTATAATATAGTTTACGGTTTGAAGCTTAACTGGCACATTATTTTTCAATGACTTTTTTTTTGATGACGTATCTTATTTTTCTGAATGGTCTTGAATTACCTAATTCACTAGATTTTTTTTATTGATTCTCCAGTTTTGAGAGCTGGGAAAGGTAAATATCGTTGTATCATTTATTTCCTTTTGACGCCCGATTGAGTTCAAAATCCATAAAGGTTCTTATTCGAGCGAAAGTCCAAACGGGTGAGACGACAAGATCTTGATATAAAGTTTTACCATTCTCAACAATGAAAAATACATTTTTAAAATTCAATTAACTAAGTGGTGTATGGGAGGTTTTGGCCAATTCCCTTTCATACTGGTATATTCTTTCTGAATAATATCAATCAGAAATTCAGAGTTAGCCTTAGGCGGAACGTTTGGTTTTAATTACAGAATAATAGATTATGTTCGAGTACTCTCTTTATATTCAAACATGAGCGCCAAGAATCGTTAATTTTTTTTTTTACTTTCTGTCACAAATTGATATTATTCAATTTGTATAATTTTAAGCTATGTCTGCCTATTGCATAAATATACATTGTTTTCAGGAAGTAAAATATTTACAAATTACAACTAGTTGGATACTTACATGCAATAAAATTTTGTTGGGTGCTACCTGAAAGAAGTTAGACAGAAAGTTTAGCATTGTGAACATCTATTTAGCTTGAGATTACATTAACATTTATCTGTAAGTTACCCTACATTGCACAGATAAGCAATCAATACATTCACTAAGCTGCATTGCTTTCTTCTCAACCTTATTAAGCTCCTGAAGTAGCTTCTTCTTGTTACATTTTTCTTTAAGTGAGATTTCTTTCATTCACAGTTATCTTAATTTACGTCTCAAATTCTTTTATATCGCGATATAACATAAATATTAATGGGACTATAACTGATATGATCAAGTTCTCTGAGGAACTAAAACTTGAAAACCTCAATTCAATTCCAAATGATAACCTTAAGAAATCAAGAAATACCAACTTCAATTAAGTGCATAAGTATCATCAAGAACCTACCATCCTAATGATCCTAGCAAACTGCTGAACAGGCTCCTGATTCGTACGTAAGAAATTGTAAGACTAAATACAAATATCATGTACCAGTGGTTCAATCTAGAGACTCCCACATCAATCTACGCGAGAAAGTTGTGCAAATTTCTTTGACAAGATCTTCCTCTCTTGAATTGCTTGGTGGCTGCACCATCCTCTTCATTAAACTTAATGAAGCCGCTGCCCAGCCAAAAGCACAAGCTTATATCAGCTTTTGACTCAGTGACATTCAGTTATACACCTTTGGCTTTAATCAGTCTGTCATAATCACCTTCGACGGGGTGAAAACTCTAAGGGGCAACACTACTGCTAGAGTTTTTGCATTTGCAAGATGATGAGCACGTCAAATCAAGATTCAGGTAGTTGTGAAAGTTTTTGGAAAAGGGTAAACATGTCTAGGTTACACATGTAAGATAAGGAAAGCACCATCTGCAAGTCTGACAGCGGCAACAAATATTTCCAGGATGAAGCTAAAAACAAAGAAATAAATAAAGAATAAATATACAGCATGATAGCGTTGCATTTCATGTACTGGAAGCATATCCTGGCGGTGGCCAAATTTCCATGTTTTCGGCTGCTTCTTCGGAGACTACAGCTAAGGATTCACTCACTTCTCCTAACACCTCTGTTCTTATTTGCTGTCAAAAGGATGTAGCCACAAGTGAATATGTTCACTTTGCTGTTTTCTCCTTACCTCTCTGTTTCCATTTTTGTGCACGTACAAGTGAAGTTGTAGTAACAATATTGTTTGAGATAAATTATTATATAGTTCATCCCTTAATTGTTGTGGTGCTTATGATAATACAGTTGGAAGCTGAGAAGGAGATTTCACGGGTCATAAATGTGAAGCTGTCTTGTTTTCCAGCCAGTTTTGAGAGGAGAGATTTAATTTAGGTATAAGGGTCTTTATATCTAGCATTCCTTGTTCTGTTTCTTGATCTCTAGAAGGGCAAGATGTTATCCATCTCTCAGCTCAACAACCCAAGCAAGTAAACATGAATTGAAGGTTGTGTTTTACAACAGACAAACACCAGTACCACAAATATATCAAAACTAGAAGAGAAGAATCATCTATATTAAGTTTTTGGAAAGTAGTCAGATCGAGAGAATTGTGTAGGAGACTCTGATGGTGGGATTAGCAGCAGTTGGACCGCGCTATCTACTGACCATGAAGGCAAGTAGATATTTTGTCTTCTTTGATTAAGGCAAGATTTGAATAACGCCAATTTCAATAGCAAGGATAAAGGGATTAGTTGTGTGTTTTCTTGAAAGAGATTGACGCCTTATGTATACCACCAGAACTTTTTTGGGTTTATAATGCTAATAATTTAACAGATCTTCCCATTTAACGGATATTTCTTACCACAGATGCCAAGACAAAGATCCCACTTCCTTTACTTTTTTTTAGAAGACCCAACTCAAAAGAAATCCAGCAGTAGATATGCAACTGAAATTCTTCTTTAATTTACCTATCTAAAAAAACAAAAGAAAGAAAAAGAAGATGCAACTAAAATACACAGAAAGCTCAATCAAAGGGAATAATGAATAACTTGCTCATATATTGGTTACAAACTCAAGAGGATAGACTGCTTTTTATGTTGCTCTGGAACCTATTTAACCCTCCTCTATCCAGGTAAGCAATAGGCATGCTTTGCGAAACTCACAAAGGTGAGTTGCACTGGAAATTTGCGCATATGCTAAAATTGACAACTTAAAAGAGAAAATATCAATTACAAATAAAAATGCTTACCCTACTTATGCTGTCTACTGGGATTTGAAAGCTCCTGCCTTTTAGCTTCAAGTTCTTTAAGAATTCTATGAACAGCTTGAACTTTTGTAGATAGATGTTCACTATGACTTTCCACGTCTTTCACGAGACTAAGGAGCTGTTCTTGGTATGCTGCACTTAGTCGTTTCTTGATCCGAAGTTCTGCTGTTAATTCCTGAATTCTTTTATCTTTCTCATCCTACAAGAATAAACAAAGGGATCAACTTATGACAGTCTTACAACAAATTTCAGCAATCAGTAAATGATTGACTATTACTTCCACGCACAAAGGCCATTTCATGAAACTAAGAAAAATAACATTGAATACCATACAAAACGATGATAAGGAGAGTATGATTTAGATTGGAAAAGTATAAAATTGGAAATCATCCGTGATTGGTTATTGAAAAGTTGGCTCCAAGTTGCCTGACTGCTTAAAGTTTAAAACAATCTTTATGTAAGTTCTTCAAGTTCCTATTAGTCAATTTATGCTTTATACTCTTCCAACTAATCTCTTGTCATATTACATCAGTCTAATATGGTACCTAGTCATATAAAATTATGCACTGAAATAACCACCAACTTCCTCTCTAAAACTATGATTATGGGCAAAGAAAAGATAAAGATATGGAAAAGGAAAAGTTGATGTATATCTTTTGAGATTATTAAGTGACTTTCACTTCTTTTGGCCATGTCAAGAGGCACGGGCAAGATGAATAGTTTCAAAAGCAAAAAACATAAAAATTACAGGACAATAATTAGAGATAAACAAAAAGTGACTGAAGCATAAGGCAGCCCCTACATTTAGATTCTACTGTCACAGATACTAACTTTTATTCACTATCATCAACGACCAAGATGCACCACAATCTCATGTACGTATGAAAATTTTAAGAATCTTTCCTGTGTTATATTGCAAGTCTAGATGAGACCATTTATCAATGCATTTAATATATCCCTTTCTGCGCTAAACGGGATTCCAGAGCAAATTAACCATTACTTAAGCAGAGATGAGTAGTACCGGAGGTGGCACATCCTAGGCCCAATATTGAAAACCCAAACCAAATACTAGTACTAAGTGAAAATATGGAACTTTAATGATTGTAATGCTGCAGCGGATAACCATCGGCAGTCAATTGAGCATATCAAATCACGCTTTCTTGAACAGTTGAAGTTTACTGGAGCATTACTCATTTGTAACAATTAGAAAAAGAGTTGGGACCTCTAGGTATGCAAATAAGGAGCCTAAAGAAGGTAAAAAGAGAGGGGTTAAGGTTAAGGGTAATTGAAATAAGAACTTCTATTACATGTTAATACAAATTAAGAATAAGAAAGCTTACGAAAATTGGACGTCTCTTGGTGGGTGACATAACCAAGGGATGATTATGGTCTCTAACAAATTTTCTGACCACCCACATACCGGGCTTCTCTCGTTTGACTAGGATCATTGCTGTACAACCATCACGTCGTCTATCTCGCTTTTGACTGGCAAAACTTCCCGGCCTTTGATTATCTGGTATCCCTCTACAACCAAGTCCACGAGATATAATTGATCCATCCAGCTCTGACTTGCGAGATGACATAACACGGGTTATAAATCCTGCCGTTCCAGCATACTCATCGTAGTATGTTCTGGCAGCTTCTTCAGATTCAAATGTCATACCCTCATGTGGTTCTTGGGTTCTGTCAGCTTCAGATGTACTTACTTGTCCTACTGTAGATGATTCTACTCTGCTAGCAACAGTTTCCTCTATAATTTGCACATCCACAGAGATAAACAAACAAATAAGTGAACTTTTAGTTGGCAAACTTTCTTGCAAAGATTGACAGGAAAAAAAGAGAAACATTTAGGGTGTGTTTGGTATGGAGGAAAACATTTTAATTTTCTCATGTTTGGTTGGTCAAAATTTTACTAATAATATTTTCTCCTGGAAAATAAGTTTCTTAAAAATGAGGAAAATGACTTCTCTAGTGGAAATACGGAAAACAAGTTCCATGAATAGCATTTTGGACTAATTGTCTCCTCCCCACCCTCCAACACACACCCCACCCTCCCCAAACCCCCACCACCCTCCATAGCCCACATCTGCACCTGCCCACACACCCTACATCCGCCCCCACCTACATAGTGTCTGAATAGATTATATACAAATGCTTTTGGGACAATATTTTCTGCTTACTTACCAAACACCAGAAAATACGTAACAAGGCCACTTATTTTCCTAGAAAACATTGTCCTTCATACCAAACACACCCTTAGTAAAATTTGACCTTTCGGAACAAGCCTACAAATCCTTGCAAAAGAAAGAAAATTGGTCGAAAACAGTTTTGGAAGCTATTTGGAGCTGGTAGCATCAATCAAAACAGGGTAATGTGTGATAGTATGAAGCAAATACTTGCTTCTTCACTAGCCATTTCAAACTTAAAATTTGAAAAAGAAAAGGGTGTCAACATGCAATATGCACACAAGAAAGCAAATTTGTACAACTAATGAGATTTTCAAAAAAAATTAACCCCGGAAATTATATCGAAATCAGGCATCATATACCTACCTTTCCCCTATTATGAAAGCTCCCTTAATCTCTTTAAGTATAGCAGTAATTAAGAAGAACACAAATCCAAGAAAACCAAACATTTATTATGGGAAAATAAACAATTTTCAAGAACCCAATACCCAACTAAAATTCTTAAATCAATGGTGGAGAAGTTGCAGGAATAATTATGTGCACATAACAGAAAGCTTTGATCTTGCTAAAGAAATTGCGATTATTGCAATGCCAAAAGAAAGTATTGTAGCAGTTTTATTCTATTTTTGAGCTAATTTTATAGATATAATCGCAATTATACAAACAAAAAGTATTGATCTTTACCAAGACAAAAACTGAAAGAAAGAGGACTTACTAGTCATCTGTTGAGTAAAAAGGAGTGTTTTGGGGCAAACATTTTACTCTTGTTTAAGAAAAATAGAAATGGAATAAAACTTTGGCCCTAAAAGAAAAGGGTAAAATGGGGATGAGTGACTAAAACTATTTTTGGATGGAAGCACAGCTCCACCAAATTCAGTTACTGTCACTAATGATGAACAAACAAAAGAGGATAGGATTAAATTATTAGGGTTAAATTAATTTGTGGTTTAACTGTTCCATTTTTTTCATATATTTTAAGTTAAAAGTTAAATAAAACCAATTCCACTGATTCCCGGAAATTATGGTTGGTACCCCAAAGAAATATGGCGAGATGAGTGAAATTTCCTCACCGTTATCTTGAGTTTTTACCTCGTAAATGGATTTTTTTTTGGTAAGGAGTGTTTTTTTCTTTTGATAGGTCATACGAGCTCCTTGAATTGAGAAATATTTGATAAAAAAACGCTTCTCGATCATACACGACACTAATTCGGAGTAATCTTGTTAGTAGGTACCGATTACTAAAAAGAGACACTTATGATTGGTCAAATGGTTATAGGGGTTAGGTGGGTTATTCCGGTTTAAATTTTGCGATTAAATTTATTCATGTTTGGGTGAAGGTATTAGCTAAAATTAATATTATTTTTATATTAAAATCTTGATAAAACTTATGTCATACATAGGGTGGGATAAGTTATCCAAGTTTTAGTCTGAAAATTATAATCCTGAAATATACCTACTTTACCAAATGGACCCCTGGGAGGTATGGCAAGTTGCCATTTACGGTTAGTCATTGACAGCATTCTCACAAACTTTGACCATTTGATTTCCATGCTAATTCACATAGAACTCCAAGACACACCTCAAGAACTCAAAACCGCCTACTTAAGGATATTGCAAGTCTTCACTCATGCTGCACTTTCCCTCTGCCATAAGCACTCGAAATTGGTCTATCTATAAGAAAGTTTTAAGTGATAGCAGAGTCATAAAAGAAAAGCATAAAAAATAACCAGATAGTCTGCCACAAGAGAAGAAAACCTTTGCATATTGACACCATAATTCCTAATTCTGGAGTATGTCTCGAAGTAATCCTTGAAGCATGCAAAGAATTACAAAAACGAAAGCTGAAATACAGTTTACTGCATATCAAAAAGAACTGGAAAGACTTAATGAAATGGACTTGAGATTTTACAAAAAATGCAAAAAGGTTTGTTCACAGAGACATCCAACCTTCCAAAAGAATGTTACAATGGATGCACCAGAAATAGACACTGTACCTATTCTTCCTACATTTCCACAATTCTATACGAAAAGGAAATGAAAAAGAAATGAAAACGAGATATGAACTGGTTTTAAATTCTTCATGCTCTTCCCAAAGAAAATGAAAAGACTAACAGGGAGGGGGGGGGGGGGGGGGGAAGCCAAGATAGTAATCATTATGATCTTTACTTAACTTTGGTTCTACACTGCCATTTCTCTACTCTAATATCAACACAGGCAAATTATGCTAAAACTATCTATGATGATGTTGATCTCTAGACTCCATCTCCCTTACATTGTGTACAATATCTTGGATCTTCTTGGACAGAGATTGATTGTGCTCCTCAATGTGCTCGAATATCATTTCCAAATGCCTTTTATATGTTGCAGATCGCTTTTTCTCAGCTGCCAGTTGTTGTGATAGCTCCCGGATTTTGTCATGCTCGTTCTGCACGAAGAAGTTGAGAAACCAAAACAAGAGTTAGCTAAAATCGTGTAAAGGTATTTCTTTGAAGATGAACATTAAGCATAAAATCTCAGTTTTTACATGAATGCATGGAGTAACTATAGTTTCAAAAGTACTGCTATAAGTGGCAATTGATAAATCGACTATAAAATGCTGTTTACTCCATAATCCCAATATTAACCAACATATTTTGCGAGCTCTACTGTTAAAAAAGAATCCTCCCCTCACCCTCCAGTTTATACGATCTAGTGATTTAGTTTCTAGTTTAAAAGCCCTCGCGATGACAATGATATACATTTAATGACAGATTTACCATCTCCAAGTATTTATAGTATTTCAAGATAACGTTTTTTAATCTGATACCAGTATTTTAAGTGCATATTACAACTGAAAATGCAACCGTCATGACTTCTATAAACATTTTTTCTCGCATACCAAAAAAGCCAAAAAGGATTACATTTCTAGATCATCGCACATCAATGTGAATAATATGGAAATTGAAGGATAAGGTGATTCACGAATATATACCCTGTCCACACACACGGATAAAAACATTTTATATTATCTTTTATCCAAATAACAAATCTTAACCGAATAACCATTGACACAATTAACAAGGTGTCATTTTTAACAGAACACTCCCAAAATGGAAGAGGGACTGCCATTTATTGAGCAGTATTAATAATAGTCCAAACAACAGAGAAGGATATCTCTTGCCGAATTTCTCCATTTTCCTTTGTAATGATTTTTCTTGTCGAATTTTTCTTAAAGCTCAATTAGCAATCCAGTTTAAATGTTAGCTCTGAGTGAGCAGCAGGATAATGAAGGGGCCATAAAGAAAGCAAAATGGGCAAATATTTGCAGCGTGGCATCGGGCGTTGTGATAAAAAAGCTATGCCACCTCGAAATGGAACTATCATTTATACCATTTTCCCATTGGTCAACTCGTTGTCTAATAAAAAGGCACCTAAGAAGAAAGTGGCATGTCATACTAACAGTAGAAGTTTGAAAAGGAGAAGGATAATGTTTAGGTGGTGTTGCCTTTGCGAGGAAAACAGTGAAGAGGTGGACTGTAAAAGCACATTCTATATTGACGCCGACTTAAGTGTATATCCATGAAATCATTTTCACTTATAAACAAAACTAACACTAAATATGCAAATAAGAAGAGAACACACGTATAAGATAATCTACAGTTACTAGTACTATACAAAATAGTTGAACTTATAAAAAATAGTACTCCTAATAAATAAAAAAGTTGTGGTGCGAAATATAATGGTTAGTACATATTGTACAAATAGTAATTATCTTTAGAGGCTTGACAACCCACACCATAAATTGACAATAACTTGGTGCGTCTTAACAGGATAATTTTGACTTCGAAATAAACATTAGCACTAAAAATATGTAAATAAGAACAAAGCAGCATAAGATAATCCGCATCCACTGGTACTATATAAAATAGTTGAAGATGTGAGAAGATAAATGCTTCATGGACACGGTTACTAGTATCCAATAGGTACCAATCTGGATGCTGGGTATGTCATCATCTAAATCTTAGGATTCGAAGGTCATAAGGAGTACCAATGCGGGTCTTGAGATACTTGGTAACAAATTTACATATATATGTCAGGAATCAATGAAGTCCTTGAACTTAAACAGCTATAGATAAATTCTTCTTAAATATCTCACATTTTTCCAGTATATCTCATGCAATATCAGAGTTTTTCAATATCTCATACAATATACACACACATGCTATTCATATACATATAAATACATATGCATTATACATAGCACAAAGCCACAAGGCGAAATGTTGAAAGACTTCTTTACTCTTTAAAAAAAAAACCACATTGCATAAAATTGTCATTTAATTATTTTCCTAATGTTTAGGATTTTGAAATCAACTCAAACCTTGCTTATTAAATCTTTCTTATTTGAACTATGTAGGAAGCCTTAATATTTAGAACAATAATATCAGTTAACTTTTATCTTATATAGATCCTTTTCTTATTTTAACTAATATAACATCATTATAATATATTCTATATTACTTTTCCTAATATTTAGGACTTTGCGTTCAACTAAAAATCTGTTTACTAATAAAGGACTCTTTGTAGTTTCTCAGAGTAACTGGAGTTTGAATAATAATGCAATTTTAGTGAGAGCCAGCCATCTTCCCTTTGTTTCATATGATCATTTGGTTTTTAAAAAGAAATTATAGAATTAAAATTTCTTAAGCGACTAATCACTGAAAATCATTGCCAGGATGCTTTGCTCTTTGCCTTTTAACGCCGGATAAGTAACTCGATAACAGCATTATTCACTATATTTCCATTATTTGTATTCGGCATCTGGTTGTCCTGAACATTCCTTTTTGCCTTTTATACCCTTAAGAATTAATTCATTTCATCAAACAAATAATTCTATATAGGGTAAATTTGTAAAATTTATATTTTCTTCTAATAATTAGGTTTTGAGATCAACTAAGATCTTAATTTAGAAGAAACTTATGTCCGCAATATGTGTTTCTATTATTCAACAAGGCAATTAAGGATCTTTGTGGCGCAGGATTTCTTCCTTTGTTGAGCTAGCTAAATGAGTTTAATATTCGTCATTCTCATAAACTTGCACTTTTTTCTTTAATTTTTTTTAATAACTAAAACACATTGTTTAATAAGATTTACGTGATTTTTTAAAATGAGGTACACGTGCAAAGCCTGTAATCCAGAAGATGTTTAACCAAAGGCAATAGTTAAGGATGATATGGTCTAGAAAATTAAATGACTGCTATGTACAGAAAGAAAGTAGGATACCTTATGTTGCAAAACCTTTATAAATATAAGGCAGGAAACTAACCGGATATTGATCATATATCAAGTCCCTACGACCTTTGCCTGGGCACAATGGATGAGAGTGCTCCTTGACAAATTTTGTGACAACCCATTTTCCAGAGCTTACTTTTCTAACTAATACCATTGCTCTGCAACCAACCCTAGTTTCTGCTCTTTGTCGCACAATCTTTTCCCGCTTATCAGGCATTCTAAAACCCTCCTTGTTACAAACTAGTGCTCGGCCAATAGCAGAGCCATCGCGCCTAGATCGTGAAAGCTTGCTAACCCGGATGATAAAACCAACTCTTGTTGCATATGCATTATAAAATGCATGTGCTGCTGCTTCAGATTCAAACTCAAGGCCAACATAAGGTTCATCTGAAGTTGAATTATCTAGAGATTGTGCTTCTTCTAATAAAAGGTCTGCCCTTCCAGGAAGGTCTTGATCCACCTTGACATCATGCACCTGGTGAAGTACCTCCTCACTGGAACTTCCTCCAATTGCATTGTCATCATCTACTGCTCTGACTACCACCAGTGTGCCCTCTTCCTCCTCACCATTGACATGATCATCAACCACAAAGTCCACTGTTTCAACAATTATGTCTAATAAACATAAAACCTCAACAGAAAAAAAGGAAAAAAAAGATTATAGAAAAACCAGACTGCAGAGGGTGTCCAAATTAGAGACAGATTATGCCTCGCAGTTCGAACAACAGAAACAGATGACAGGGTTGGTATCAGATTACAGTTCCCCAAGACGACTAACAAGTTATGTAACAAGCTTAAGCTAGAAGAAGGGAGAATAAGCTATATGTGTGTGCCTATAAAAAATCTATACATACATGTGTGTGTGTAGACACACATACATGTATGTACTGAGATATATATATAGAGAGAGAGATGTAAAGAGCTTGCTGTAGATTAATCTATACATAGATGTAAAGAGCTGATAAAGTCTATGGGATTTACAGATTCTTTTCATCATTTAACTTACACCAACAACAAGAAGATGACTACAATGATACGTTAGTTGATGAAGTGATCTGTTTTTGCCTTCAAAATACTGGAGTACTCTTGCCCCATACGGTCCACCGAATGCACATAGGTGTTATTTCCCTGATAACTTTTATACCCTTTTTCAGCTTTTTAAATTTCCAGTTATAGAAACATTAATATATGGATTTGGTCATTGTCCATCTAATGCCAAAAATGTTCAAGAACGTGTTACCATAGTTCTGTTGTTATTCTGCAATGCATAAAAAATGATCTACACTTATGTTTCCATGTTGCACGCGAAGCATCTGCTGCACAAATAAACCCTCCCTTTTCATAGGATTTCATACCTCCTTTGAAACAATCCAACCAAATCAATGACTCCCTAGGGAGGCTGCACTTTTCCAAATTCTTCTCCAAGGACAACCATATTCCTCATTTATGGATAGAATTTCATACCTTGATTTAACCTACAAGCCCTTCTATCATGAGCCATCTTGAAAAGTCTTTCCCATTGGTCAGCCAGTTACTACCTTCTAATCTGGTGATAAGCTGAATCAAGTTCTCTAAACTCTCGGTCTTGGCAATTCCTTCTAAAGGAGATGCTCCAACTCTGTCCAGCTCTACAATAAGCTATAGTTTCATCAGGATGAATTGACCATCTAAAAATCACTTAACCAATTATCCTTCCATAACCTAATTTTCTGTCCATCCCAAACTTTCAGAGAAGTATGTATTAGAAAATTAGGCAATAGACTTCTAGTATATTTCCGCAGTCCGTGACCATGTGGAGAAACAACTTTTTTAGTGCACCAGCTATCACTTTTTCCATATTTTGCTCTGATAATTCTTCTCCATAAAGATTCCTCCTCTTGACTATATCTCCATAGTCAGCCTTATAAATTCGGTTGTCCTATATGGTTTTGGTTCTTTTGGATTATGATATCCTTGATGAGTCTTTTAACTCACTCCTCATGTTTACATATATCACATATACAACTATTGATTCTACACCTGAACAATGAGCTAAGACATTGAGTAGCTGAAGATAAAGTTTTCTCGTAAGCTCCACATTACCCATGGGAGCCTTTATAACTATATACTGACTCTGTTGTGATTTAGGGCTGAGTTGTCAAGAATAATCTTAGTTCTTGCACTATTAAGCCGTCCCACTGTCTTTGTTTGAGTTCTTCTAAAGGTTAACCTAGTAAAGTATGATGTTGATACCGGTTTAGCTATGTGAATGCCTTGTGGCTGTATATTGATGTAGATTGTTGAATTATGAATTGTTTGGATGGAGTATGGGAGGTTAGTACAGGTTTATTGGCAGAGTTAGGCCCAGTTTAAATAGACTCAAAATTCCTGCATCTTGAGTAGGTTTGCTAGGTCAATTTAGATGACCTACAGTTAGGGAGCCGATATCAACCTGCTGATCAAATAGGACCATAAAAGATTCCAATCAAGTACTGTTGAAGATTATATGCTCTTGCAGCAGTAAAACTTCAACTAAACAAACACTCGCTTCTTTATACAGCAAAAAAAAAAATGATTACGCCTTAATCCTAAACTACTTGGGAATTAGCACATGAATCTTCAGTAGTCTTCTGCTCCATCTCACGCCAATACTTAATAATTAGTCCAAAGGGTTCTTAAAACTAGGAATTCACTAAACCTCACAGTTAAAAAGTTAATAGGGTAAAAAATTCAATCTTGTATTAGCATAACTAATTCAAAAGCCAATTCCAAATTAATGCTGCCCCAAAAAAACAGTCCAAACACATAAGAAGCTGTAACTTTCAGCCTGAAACATCAACTCCAGCACTCAAAACTACAACAACAACATACCCAGTAAAATCTCATAAAGTGAGGTCTAGGGAGTATAGAGTGTACGCAGACATTACCTCTACATTGGACTGTTTCCGGAAGACTCTTGGCACAAGGACAAGCAATTCAAAGCAGCATAAAAAAAGAAATAACGGAAGCGAATAAACCATGACAACATACTATAAAAGCATGATAGAGGAGTAACAAACACAAAAAGGAGCAATTACAAACACAAAGTAATACGATAGTCAAGGAACAAGAAACAACACATAGTAGCAGAAATCAAAGGGCAAGAGTAATACTAGAACTACTGAAAGAGAAAAAAAATACCCAAATACAGGGGAAGCCAATAAAATCCATGTTAATCCCCTAGAAAATTCTATTCATTAACCAAAAGGGTCTTCCCTTATCAGAGTTCAGCTTCAATACCCACCAAAAAAGGCAAATAAAAATAAAAAGCAAATTTTTTCTGAATAAAAATTCAAAAATAAAAGGAAGGAAAAGTAAAGAATCGGAAACGAGAAACTTACTCAAAATCCTTCCTAATAAATAAACGAAATGAATTCACGTTGTGTGAAGGTTCACAGGAACAAGACAGATGGGGGTTCAGGCAGTGGCTAAATTATGGTCATTGTGAATTGAGTTGATTGGAAATAAAGAAGTCAGCTATTTTGGAAGCCGCTAATGAGATACTGACATGTGTTGTACATTCGTGGAGTCGACTGTGTGTTATTATTCCTTATTATTATATGGACCAGCGAAACGATCTGGGCTCAAAATGTGGACCGGGTCTACCTTGAACCGAATACTAGTGTACATTGTTTAATAGTATGTTTGAGTGGGCGTATATCGGTTCGGTTCGGTTCGGTTTTGTATCCGAAAAATATTAACGGAATAAAAATTGGTTTTTTAAAAAAAAAATGATATATCGGTTTATATCGCCGAACGTATCGGTTTATATAGATTTTTTCTATTGGGTCGGGTCGGGTCGAGGAATTTTTAATTTTTTTAAAAAATTGAATTTCCAAAACTGAAATTGACATTCACACCTACACTATCATGAAATTTTGATATTTAAATCTATTGTGTATCGTGAGATTTTTACTGAAGAAAAAGGAAAATTAGAAATCGATTTAGGAAAAAACACAAATCGATTGGGAAAACGGACGTATTTCTAAAAATTGACTGCGCCAAAGGCAATTTGACCGGTCCCGTCTAGAAAAAATACCCAAAATAAAAAAAAACAATCGGGTAAAACGAACATCCGAGCGCATAGTTATGACCATTTAAAGTTTTATCAATTTACAACTATTTTGTCTCCCTACATTTTATGTCAATGTTTCCGTGATATGTTAATCAAATTCATGCCGCATGCGACTTCCATAAAAGCTTCATAGATTAGCTTCAATGGCTATGATTCAAGAGATAGTAGTAGCCTAAAATAAAAAATAAAAATATATATATATTTAATTCGGTTTTTCGGTTCGATTTGTATCCAAAATAAAAAAAACCGAACCGAATCACTAAATCCTGATTCGGTTCTATTTTTCAAAAAATCGATTTAAAAAAAAAACCGAACCGAATTTCGGTTCTCCGGATTTTTTGCCCACCCCTATGTTTGACCAAACTTATTTTTTTTCAAAAGTACTTATTTTTTTCAATAACTTATTATTTTAAAAAAGTGAAGTGTTTGTCCAAAATTTTTAGAGAAAATAAGTACTTTCAAAGAGTAGCTTTCTGCCCAAAAATACTTTTTTTTAAAAGCACTTTTGAGAAAAATTTACTTAAAATCACTTTTGGTCAAACACATTGCTTTTAGCTAAAAGTACTTTTCAAAATAAGTTAATTTTAGAAGTTTGATCAAACAAGTTATAAGTTAAATAGAGTATTTGAATGTTGGTAATAATTATGTTTCAACATGAAATATATGGGGAAAACTTTTTGAATATTTGGTGCAAGTTAGAAGTTAGTCCCACAGTATGAAAGTTTGGATGTTAGTTGAAATATGTGCTTGTTCAAGAAAGTAAATAGAAGTATTGGACGTTTTAAAAAGGAGAGTGAATATTGTGTGCTTTCATGAAACGATGATCTATCGGATACAACATCTCTATCTCACACAAGATAGATAGCGGTAAGATTTGAGTACATTTTACATTTCGCATACCTCACTTATTGGACCACACTGGGTATGTTGTTCATGTAGTGAATATTGTGTGCTTATGAGAGACTAAGGTAGGGAGAAAAAGCTATGGAGATTGGTAACTGATTATAAGTTGTGGTATGATATGATAAATTATAAATAGAATTGATGTGGGAATTAACATAGAAATAAATTTCAAGGTTACAGTCGTAGAAACAAAGAGAATCGGCAATATAATTAGCTTGTAATTAAGACTAATATAGGAAAGAAGATAATCAATATCACTCGTGCGTATGCTTCGCAAATAGAATTATACGTTGAAAGCAATACTGAATTTTGTAAAGATATAAATACTTTGGTCTATGGGATACCATATGGTCTTTAATTATTTGTGAGATCTAAATAGACATGTAACTAGATAAATATAGTGATGTTTTGACCTAATAGGCAGAAAATATGATTTTGATACTGAGAATAAAGAAGGAAATAAAGGAAAAATAATTTACCTTAACTTATAATTTAATTTTAGCTGTCACCTTTTCAAATAAGACGAAGTTACACTAGATGACATTTAAAAGTTGAAGATAATCATTAAAAAAAAAATAGACTTAATCCTTTTTAGAAGTGGTAAGGCCATATAAGGAAAAGATTGTAACCTCCCTTTAATTTATAGTTTTATACTAGAAGAAGCCCTAATGATCATTCAACATAGATCGGTGGTTCATAGGGGTGAGCACGGGTACAGGGTACCCAGATACCCGACTGGAGCCGATACTAACGGATTACGAGTAGATATATTATAATAACGGGTAGGTTCCGGTTAGTAAAATTAGGAATCGATCAATGTCGGGTTCGATTCCGGTTCCGGTAAATAGAGATCGGGTACCGGACCCGGAACCGATACCCGGACCCTATGAACCCACCCCCCGTTTAAATTATTTAGTTTTGGGCTTTGGGGCATTTAATTTTTTGGCTCAGTCCGGTTGATAGGGTCCGACCAACCCCTAAGCCCACTTCTCTTTCTAAACTAAAACACAAATACACAATCGAGTACCGAAAGAAAATTTCATTGTGGATTCTACTTGGCACCTTTTGAAGAAGAAAAAATCAAGTTTTAGATAAATATCATGACTTGGCATAAAAATATGCCTTTGAATTTCATTCTATGAAGGACGGTGAGAGACATAATTCCTACTGATGCTAGAAATGATAAAATGGAAATTGATATACATTCGAAGTGTCGTTGTTGAAGAATTTCAAAAAAAAAACTTGAACATCTACTTTGCGCAGAAAATTATTCCTAAGAAATATGGAAGATCATGTGTGGCCCTATTGGCATCCCCTGTACCAACATATCAATGAAGCAACTATGATGAACTGGTGGTAATGGAAAATTAAAATTCCTAGTGTTGTTGTTCATGGTGAAGTGCATCCCTACAATGATTGTTTGAGAATTGTGGAGGGTAAAGTGTGGAGCCAAATATGACAAAGAGAGACATAATATTCAGAGGTTAATTAGTTTTATCTCTACCAATTTACAGGGTACCCGGGAATCTACCCGGAACCGCAGGGTCCGGGTAGATTCCGGGTAATGATTGCTACGGGTAGATTTCGGATAGTAAATTTAGGAACCGATCTTTTACTAGGTAGGGTCCGAGTAGTTCAAAAAAGTTAGGGTACCCGGACCCGCTCACCCCTAGTGGTTCATGTGGTGAAGCGAAAAAAGTGTTGCAAAATTCGAACATTATTGAAACGCAAAAAGTAAAACATTTCAAAAAAGGCAAAAAAATAGAACATTATTTTAGAATAAGTTGTTTGTATAGGGCAAAATTCGTATAATATAACTGGACGAATTATGTCGCGACACGTGCCAGATAATGATGAGTCAGGTCCATGTCAGTCTATGGCGCTACCGGTAGAGCATAAGCAGGACGGGGGACGTTGTAAGGATTCAAGGTACCAATTAGGGGTGGCAAATGGGTGGGTTTGATTGAATTTGGTTTAGTTGAAAATGGTTTGAATAAAAACGGGTCAGGTTTCAGCCTACCCATATTTTATGTGGGTAAATATGGATTGGTGATAAATGGGTTGGTTGGTTATGGGTTAGCCCATATTATATAAGTGTAATATTATTTCAAGTGTAATGTTATAAAATAATTGTCAAATTAAATTAATTTTTTCATATATTTATAATTATATAAATTAATTTTTTCCATTTTTTTTATAAAATAAAATATATAAAATAGAAAATATGTGTGTTTGGGGGATTGGAGGTGTGGGATAAGAAAAAATTTACTCCTTTTTATAATTTTTTTAAATAAAATTAAGATAATATACACGAAATAGAAAATGTGTCCGGGGGGGGGGGTATGGTGTGTGTGGGGTAAAAATATTTTTTTATAAAAGTAAAATATATGAAATAAAAATTTGTGGTGTATGTGTGGGGAGAGATAGGGTGGTGCGTGGGGTAATAAAAAAATTCTTATTTTTTATAATTTTTTTATAAAAGTAAAATATATGAAATAAAAAATGTGGGGTGGGAGGCGGGTAAAAATCTCATTTGTCATAAAAGTAAAATATATGAAATAAAAATGTGGGGAGAGGGGATACAAAAGTATAAGGAAATATATAAAAAAATCGGGAGAATGAGGAGAGAGGCGGGGTGGTGGTAGTGGGGTGGGTGGGAGTTGGAAGGGGGTAGAGAGTAAGGGTGGCGTAGAGGTGCATTGGGTGTAGGGAGTAGAGGCAGGGGGTAGGTAGGGTAGGGGGCCAAGGGGGTGGGGATAAATGTAGGTGGTGGGGTGGGTAGTGAAGAGTGGATTGGGATTAGGGGTGCATTGATGTATTTTTTATCGATCCGAAAAATATTTTTCCTCAAATTTACATTTTCTCCTATTTTGATGAAAATGAGTTGTTATTGGGTTTAGTGAGTCACATTTATGAGTACCCAAATTTGACCCATATTTGTCCATATTTTTATGGATTAAAAGAGAATTGAAGTCCATCTTTCCCAAACAAAAATATGATTGATCCAAGTCAATAAAATGTGGGTTAAATAGGTTAAGTATCTAAATATGGGCTAAAATTGCCACCTCTAGTATGATCGGTAATGGTGGAGGTCATGTGAACGGTTTAAATCCCAACGGTTGGAAGATTAGTGACATCTATGGAGACACTAACTGTTCAATTATTACAACATTCATTCTCTTGTATTAACAAGGGCATGTATCGTGTGATGTGTAGCCGTGAGCTCATTTATAAGAAAACTATTTCATAATAGAATAAAAGAACATAGAAGAAATGGAATTAGAAACATTACAATCGAAGATTGACCTAAACTATCGAATCGTGATGAAAAGTAATGAATACGGCCGTCAAATCCTCTTCTACGTGCCTCCAATGCTCTCTAGGTCAAAAGTAATGTTCAAACCGTGTATGTTAAGTATTTAAACCCTTCAAAAATAGGCTCTAACAGAAATACCCTTTTAAAATTCGGAATAAAAATTATTGGCAGCAAAAATGCATTGCCACGACGCAGGCTGCTTAGCACAGTGCGCCGCGGCTGTGCGAAAATTCTGAAACTTTCCAATTCCCTTCAATTATGTTCCCTTGGTGTAATCATAACACCATCATTCTCTTATCATTAATTCACATTTATCATTCCATCATCATTCCACAATTAATACATAATCATTAGGCACTTTAGTTTTCATAAAAATTCCACTATCTTCCAATTTCTCTTGTGCACAGTAGTGGTTTCCTCATCTCAATTTCTTAACTTTTCAATATTCACCTTTGGTCTTCAAATTCCGAACTCGATCCCGCTTTATCCGTTGGACTTCTACTCAAACTTCGCAGTCTTGTATTCTTCATTTAAGCTCCAAACACATTTGTTTGTCCGGAATCAATTTTTACACAAGAAACACACGTAATGAGTGTAAAATATTACCTTATAGCTCAAATATCATTAAAATATAGTAAATGAAGACGTGAAATAAAGTCAAAAATTCATGTTACTAGCCTCTCATCGGGGCTCCACAAAAATGTTGAAAATTTGTCTTTGGTGGCGAGGTGCGTTCACCCATATTTGATGAATTAAACACTAGAGTTTCGCATGTTGGAGGCTTTGTCTCTTCACACGTGCATAATCTACTAAGTGAGTAGATGACCGTAGGGCCAAGAATTGTCAAATTTCGTTGAGAAATGAAAGAGATATTGATCCACGGAGTAAGGTGTTTGAGGCATGGAAATATGGTGTGGGACAAATCTACCACATCGGTGGAAAAATGAAGAATTGCTCTCTTTATAAGTCTCAAAATTGGCTAAGGGTTTGGGACCCCAAGGGGTAACCCATATGTTTAAAGGAGGGAGGACCTAGATGTGCTTGGGTTCAAGCCTAAGCCCACACGCGCGCCGCCGCCCGTCCGGGCTCGGGGTCGGGTCACGGGTCACGGGCTTCTTATGATATTATCTCTTTGGACCCCAGATTGCTTAATATTTACAGTTTGGTCCCTAGAGTTTCTAAAAAGATGAAATTGGGAACAACGGAAGGTAGAAAGTTTCTGCCTACCGTTGGCGTTGATTTTGGGGGGGCATTATTGTGCTTTAACCAGCCATTACTTGGCTGATTAACTCCCTCCTTCAATGGCGGGTCACGGGTCACGGGCTTCTTATGATATTATCTCTTTGGACCCCAGATTGCTTAATATTTACAGTTTGGTCCCTAGAGTTTCTAAAAAGATGAAATTGGGAACAACGGAAGGCAGAAAGTTTCTGCCTACCGTTGGCGTTGATTTTTGGGGGCATTATTGTGCTTTAATCAGCCATTATTTGGTTGATTAACTCCCTCCTTCAATGGCCATAAACAACCATTACTTGGCTGATTTAATCCCTCCTTCAATGGCCATAAACAGCCATTTTTTTGGCAGTTGGAGTCCCTCCCCTTATGCTATATATTGGAGCATTTTGGCTCAATTGTGTGAGACAGAAAGACACAGAAAAATGAGACAAGATATATACACAAAGACAAAACAGAAGAGAAACAGAAAGTCCAAAACGTGAGCAGAAACGTTGGGACAAAAACAGAAAACTCTTCCTTCATTTTCTATTATTCAGCAAGTCATTTCGTGTTTGTTTTCTTCGTCAGAATCAACCTATTTGCTTTGTAGTGTTGATTAGTTGTTGTTTTATCTTGGGAGACTATTGCCCTTTAACGTAAAAGAATATATACGGGGCAATCTTGTCTTAAAGACAGAGAGTCGTCTCTCGACTCAGCCACGGTTGTAACAATCCAGATTTAGTGTTTCTTGATTTCAGGTTATCAAGATTCAAGACTCAACAAGCTTGCGGCAGTTCTGAACATTGGCTTGTTTGTTTATCCTTTCGAATACTTGTAATATTTATTTACTTTCTGTACTGCTTTACATATCCAACAAAAAACGATGTCGCATTGACTGGCTTGAGATTAGTTATATAACCATGCAAGAAGGATTTTCTCCAAAATTGTCTTTAGTTTAGGACTCTCCAAATTTACATGATACGGTAAATAGCAATTGCTTTTGGTTTAGGACTTTTATGAATGTAAATATTTGTTTCCTATAATAATTAGTACAGATGGATTCTAGTTAACGTAGTACCATTTTTTATAAAGTAAGTAATGTAAACTATTAAATTTAAAGCCCTACATATTAGGAAAAATATTATAAAAATAATTAAATAATAATTGAAGAAAAATAGTAAATGACAATTTTGTCTATTGTTAAGTCTTTTAATGAAGGACAAAAAGTTCAATCAATATTTCTAAGGCCCTTTCGTACTATTAATATAATATAGATATAGACAGATTAGACTGAAGATATTATGAAAAACGTTAGATCATAACCTAAAATTTTGTAACACCAAACAATGATGCAGTGTTTTGAACTTTTGATAGTTCCAAAGGTTATATTTGCACAAATTTTTTAAAAATATGAATAAAATCTAAAATTCTGAGATGAGAGGGAAGGACGACTTGACTCGAATTCAGGACTTGATCTTGAATCCTACATTGGTTAATGATGGAGCAGGGGAAGTTTTTCTTTTTTCACCAATGTTGGCACAGTCGAGGCTCGTCCATACCCAATCCAAATGGGCCTCCGATTCCCCCCCCCCCCCTATTGTAGCTTTATAATCCACTCGCCTTTTTTCAGTCCTTGTAAGGCAAAATCCCTCCAGGCCCTAGTCTTCTTTCTCCGCTTGAGTCTGAAGTTCAGCAGCCCTAGTCTTCTTTCTCCGCTTGAGTCTGAAGTTCAGCTGCTTTCATCGTTGATGAACACATGTGCTAATATAAGACAAAAAAAATGGAGAGAGTCCATGTCAATCAGTAACAATCAATTAGTGAAATGAGATTAACGTAAATCAGCCAATAACATTGAATAATAATTTTAAAGCCCATTTATGATTTAACACAAGCCATTTAGATGTTCTACTAGTAATCATCCTTTTCACGCTAGTCCCTCAAATCAATATTTGTGAGTGTGCAAATTCAGAATTTAAAAATGATGAGTTCACCATTACTTTAGAAACAAAAAGAAAAACATGCAACATGTTAGATTCAATCCCTGAACCTTGAGGAATTGAACATAGCCCATAACCAGTGCTTCACTCAGCCTTGTTTAACCATGTGTTCCTTCAATTAATAATAAATATATTTTTAAAATTATACATATAATATATCGAGTTTAATCGAGTAAACATGAATTTACATTACACATTTTTTATATATAAATTCGCGTCTGCTTTCTCCCATTGTTTCAAGTTCTCTTTTTATTTGCTCTATTGTTGCTAATTAGCACGGATTTGCATGCCCGATCACGTGCATCCATTAATCAACTAGTTCTGGCCCCTCAAGTTTCGTATTCATGCCTAGTACCAAAACAAATACAAACCTCCCCACCTCCTCCTTCCCCCACTTCCCACCCATCGCGGGCGTAAAAAACATACTCCCTACGCTCCATTTTATATGAGTTTTTAGGGAAAATGGCTAAAATGCATCATAACGTTTGCCTAGATTTGGTATAACTCACCTAATCTTTACTGGCATTCTATTACCTTCTGAACTTTTTTAAAACGTAATAAATACACTCTTAAAAGGCCACAACTAAATTTGTCCTGAGAGGTGTATTGCACGCGCCTAAACACATTATATTTTATCAATTAAAGTTTTTCTTTATCATTTTTGCACTTTGTCCCTCCTTCTTTCTTCCTCCACCAACCCCAACTTCACCACACCCATAGAAATAACATACCCACTTTTAAATCACCATTTTTTACAATCCAGTTTTTCCTTTTCTTTCCCCATTTCGTTCCCTTTTAGATGTCTAGCTTTATTTTAATGCTCATAGGTACTAAAAGCTTTAAGTGAATTTCATAAAATAAATCTTCACCCTATATGTTTAAGTGGAGTTCATAAAATAAAGCTTCACCCTATATGTTTAAGTGGAGTTCATAAAATAAAGCTTTATTTTACTGCTCATAAATTTTCCGACAAAATCGGCTTTTGCATAGGTACTAAATAATTTCTGATGTGAAGCTTTATTTGAGATGAATATGGGTGTTTGATCAGAAGCTCATAGGAATTAGATAGTTGGGGTTAAGAGTCATATAGGTCAGCATATATGAATTTGAAATCATTTGAAAATCCAATATTCAAAGTGTTGAAAAAAATTACCACTTGAGAGAGAAGTGACTTTTCTCTGTTCCGGGTGATAATGGAATATGTGCATCGTTATTTTAGAGGTTATTTTAATTGTGGAAATGGAAAAAGAATAAAAAGTAATACTAATAATCTTCAAGCATTAATTTAGTTGAGGGCAGTGGTGGTTCTTGATTTCTTGGAGCTCCCTCGTCCGTCAGAATTTGTGCATCGTTATTTTAGTAGTTATTTTTGTTGGAAATTTACTAATGTGAAATTAAGTTTATCTCATTATTTATGACTCGAACAATTGGACCCCGCACGTCGGAAATATTATTTCCACACACATGCAATCTTAGTGTCAAGTATCGTAATTTCGTTAATGAAAGAGATATTGGTACTAAAGTGAAATGTTTGAGACATAGAATGATGGATGGTTATTGGATGAATAACAAGTGCTCCACGTTGGTAAACGAAGAAGGATTGTGCGAAGTGTAAGATGGAACAGGTCGGAAAGGGCCGCGGAGCCGAGAAGGGCCGCGACGCCTCGCGGATTGGGCCGCAGCGCCGCGGCGCCCCCCTTACAGCACCGCGACGCTAATTCCATGTTTTGGTTCTGGAGCCGTGGCGCTGCGACGCTAAATGCTGAAGCGCAGCGCCGCTACCCAAGCAGTGAGTGCTCGACGGAAGTCCAAAAATTTGGCTGATTATGAAGAGGTTTTGGAGCATTAACTTGACAGTTTTCCTTCATAACTTAGCCATTATTTGGATGCATTTGTTGGTGGTTTAAAGGGCCATTACATGACATTTAAATGACCATTACATGGGCACTTGAAGGGACCATCTTGCACACCTATAAATTGAGGTTTTGACTCAATTCTATAGAAGAACATAGGACATATATGCACATATGAACAGAAAAATAAGTTCACAACACCACAAAGAGATCATATTTTCATGATATCAATCTTTCTCTTAGCAATCTTCATTATTCGTGTTCTTCGCTGAAATCATTTGTGTAGTCTTTGCACACTTGATAGTTTGTTGTTTCATATTGGGAGACTATTGTCCACACTTCCGTAAAGCCTATATACGGGGGCAATCTTGTCTTAAAGACAGAGAGCCATCTCTCGACTCAGTCGGTGGTGTTGTGGTTTATCTAATTGGTTGCTAAATGTTTCAGGTGTTAACTTATTAGACGAAGGACTCTAACTGTTCGTATTCTCAGCGGATCTACAAGCCACGAGTGCATCAGTTCATGTTCTTGTATTTTTGAATACAAGATTCATATTTGAAGTTTTAATTCAAGATCAATATATTGACAACTTGTTGTTGTCCTCATTGTTGTTTATCATTTCGATCACTGTAATAGTTATTTACTATTTCCGTTGTTGCTTTACATATTCCAACAATTTTAATTGTGGAAATGGAAAAAGAATAAAAAGTAATACTAATAATCTTCAAGCTTTAATTTAGTTGAGGGCGGTGGTGGTTCTTGATTTCTTGCAGCTCCTTCGTCCGTTATAATTTGTGCATCGTTATTTTAGTGGTTATTTTAATTGTGGAAATGGAAAAATAATAAAAAGTACTACTAATAATCTTCAAGCTTTAATTTAGTTGAGGGCGGTGATGGTTCTTGATTTCTTGTAGCTCCCTCGTCCGTCATAATTTGTGCATCGTTATTTTAGAGGTTATTTTAATTGTGGAAATGGAAAAAGAATAAAAAGTAATACTAATAATCTTCAAGATTTAATTTAGTTGAGGGCGGTGATGGTTCTTGATTTCTTGCAGCTCCCTCGTCCGTCATAATTTGTGCATCGTTATTTTAGTGGTTATTTTAATTGTGGAAATGGAAAAGAATAAAAAGTAATACTAATAATCTTCAAGCTTTAATTTATTTTAGTGGTTATTTTAATTGTGGAAATGGAAAAAGAATAAAAAGTAATATTAATAAACTTCAAGCATTAATTTAGTTGAGGGCGGTGATCGTTCTTGATTTCTTGCAGCTCCCTCGTCCGTCATAATTTGTGCATCGTTATTTTAGTGGTTATTTTAACTGTGGAAATAGAAAAAAAATAAAAAGTAATACTAATAATCTTCAAGATTTAATTTAGTTGAGGGTGGTGGTGGTTCTTGATTTCTTGCAGCTCCCTCGTCCGTCATAATTTGTGCATCATTATTTTAGTGGTTATTTTAATTGTGGAAATGGAAAAAGAATAAAAAGTAATACTAATAATCTTCAAGCTTTAATTTAGTTGAGGGCGATGATGGTTCTTGATTTCTTGCAGCTCCCTCGTCCGTCATAATTTGTGCATCGTTATTTTAGTGGTTATTTTAATTGTGGAAATGGAAAAAGAATAAAAAGTAATATTAATAATCTTCAAGCATTAATTTAGTTGAGGGCGGTGATGGTTCTTGATTTCTTGCAGCTCCCTCGTCCGTCATAATTTGTGCATCGTTTTTTTAGTGGTTATTTTAATTGTGGAAATGGAAAAAGAATAAAAAGTAATACTAATAATCTTCAATCTTTAATTTAGTTGAGGGCGGTGGTGGTTCTTGATTTCTTGCAGCTCCCTCGTCCGTCATAATTTGTGCATCGTTATTTTAGTGGTTATTTTAATTGTGGAAATGGAAAAGGAATAAAAAGTACTACTAATAATCTTCAAGCTTTAATTTAGTTGAGGGCGGCGATGGTTCTTGATTTCTTGCAGCTCCTTCGTCCGTCATAATTTGTGTATCGTTATTTTAGTGGTTATTTTAATTGTGGAAATGGAAAAAGAATAAAAAGTAATAGTAATAATCTTCAAGCTTTAATTTAGTTGAGGGCGGTGTTTAAGAAGTAAAGAAAGATGTTTGAACTTATGGTCTAAAATAATCCATAGAAATTTGTGTGGCTAGAATTCATTTCATTAAGGATATAAATGTAAATTTAGAGTTGAATTGTTATTAAATATAGAAATATGTCATTCTTTTTAAAATTATTGAATTATTACTAAATATAGAAATATGTCATTTTTTGGGACCGACTAAAATACATTCATATAAATTGATAGAGAGTACTTTTTCCGTTCCATTTTTGTGATAATGTTCAAATCATAGTAAGAAAGTCAAAGTAGTTAATTTTTTACATGAATTAAATATAGATTTTTTTTTAAGTTTTGAAAACAAAACTTACATATTTGAAGGGGGAAAAAAGTACTACAAATCACACAATTAATAGTTAATAATTTTAAATATTTAAGAAAAAAGTGTTCAAAGAAGAGTAGTACAAGAATATTTAAACTAGATAATTAATCAACTTAATTACAATAATAATATAATTTTATCTAAAATAAGAGATATATACAATTAATGAAAGAATATTTGAGAAATATTCTATTAGTTGGAACAGAGCTAGAGCATTTTAGAAAAAGATTCAACATAATCCTTTATAATTTGAATAGAAAGGGAAAAAATGATCTCTTGTATTCTATTTTTAAATATTACGTCTAAAAATAGAGATTTTTTAAGATTTAACATGAAATATATAATAAAAAAATGTAATTGACAGCAAAAACAATTAATTGACCCGGGAGTATTTAGCATCTCCCATTAACTTAAAGGCTTTTAACAGAGAAAAGACCATTTAAACAATATCCATTTCGAGAAATACATGCATTTCTTTGTTTCCCTTGAATCTCGAATAAGCAGGTGTAATCATTGAGTTCTAATACGGTACTTTTTTCCTTTCACATTCCACTCTTAGTTTGAAATAGAAGTTGAATCCGGAGGTCCTACTAATTGAGTTAAAAGAAAGCAAATTTAATTAGAAGATTGGATCTAACATCGAGAGAAATGTTGAATATACATAATGAAAGAAATAATTTTTTGATTATTTTCATTAATTGAAAGACTATTTATACAAGTTACATATTTTTATAATAGGAGAATCTTATTCCTATTCTACTCCTAAAACCTTATTCTACTTGAATTATATTTATGGTAATACAATTATTATGGTAAATGTACAATATTAATTACATTACAACATTACCTAAACTAGGAGACTAAATATTACCTAAATAGAAGTTGAATCCGGATGTCCTACTAATTGAGTTAAAAGAAAACAAATTTAATTAGAAGATTGGATCTAACATCGAGAGAAATGTTGAATATACATAATGAAATATATCTCAACTTCTTCGTCTTCGGTTTCATCTTGCAGACAAATTTTAGGGATTCCAAATCTGACTTAACATAAGAATATGTACAGAATACTTCATATTTTTTTGCTTTTGCTCGGTAGTTACGTCTACAATTTGTTTTCTACTATTATTTTTTTCACGTATGGAATTATAAAAAAAAAAACAAGGAGTACATAGGTGAGTGTGCTTCAATTCCTATGTGAACAAGTTGGTAGTCTTAGATTTAATTAAAAATATCTGAAAATAATAATAATCCTGCAGGTAGAGTTAATTGCTTTAGAATAAAGGTTGGTTGGATATGTATAATCATCAAACAAATTAAAGAAATAGACAGGATTTGGTGAGACATCCTGCCATGGAATGATTTGAATTTGCTTTATGAACAAATTGCAAATTTACACTTTCCACCCGTGAATTTAACTTGAAAAGCTATGGGCCAATAATGTACTTTTAATCCTTGCTAACCGTTGATGGATCAAAAACAGTATTGTATAGGACAAAATTCGTTTAAGAAAGCTGCACAGATTATGGTGAGACACGTGGAGTATAATGCTAAGTCAAACCCACATCAGATTACAACACTCTCGGTTTGATATGCATGGTACCGGAGCGACATGAGCAAAGCTGGTAACGGTATTAAAGAAGGCTAAGAGTCGTTTGCATAGTAACGGACAACCGTTACTAAATTTGATCGCACGACTTCCAACAACCTTTTAATAACATTTATTGAGATATTTGTTGTCCAATTATTACAACATTCATTCTCCTGCATTTATGAGGGCATAATTCGTGGGTTGTGTACCCGTGTACCTCATGTATAAATATGACATATTATTCGATTGTAACCGATCATATTCTGGCTATCACAATTTACTTATTGATATTCGCTTGATTTCTGTGCTTTCATACAAATCACTGTCACTTTTGGTTAGAAGCTATCTCAAGGCTCAGGCTAACTATTGCTTACTTTGTCTTGTTATTATTTATCTTAAGTGTAATTCTTATTTAACGTGTCACTTGAGATCCACGTGTCCTTAACCACACATAAAAATTCAAATGTACCATTTTTTGGATAAAGAGTTTGGCGCCACCGTGGAACTTGGACAATTGTGGTGTCACAAGTGACCCCTCTACTAATTTACTTTTCCTTTAAGTCTTTTTGTTTGTTCAAATCAGATAGAATGAAAGGATTATGTGACAACAATTGTAACATCGGGGGCAACACTGCAATCTAGGGTGTCACCCCCAAGGACGGTCAGACTCAACATGGGGATGATCTGATGGATGAAACACCAGAAGAATCCATATAAAATTTCCAGGCGCACAATGTTGCGATAAGCAAATAGCTGGAGCGTATGAAGCAGTTTCAAGAAGAGTTCATGTCTAGAAATGCTGGTAGTACTCCGACAAGAGAACATACCCCTCCACCGAATACACATGGAGAGACCGGTGGTGATCAAGGCAGAACCAATGATAACCAAGACAAATCTGCAAATGGTGGTTCAGAGAGCGATATTTTTGAAAACTCGTTCCAGGATAAGGTTATGAAATTCATGAAGAACATGACTAGCAAAGTTGATACCAATGCAAAGAAGGCAGAGAAAACTGCCCAGCAGTTCCGGAGCAAATTCAGTCAAATATCAGGGGCTCTGCCCGTGGCTGACGGTCCAAATGCGAAGAAGTATATTCAATTGGTGTATAAGCTAGAGGCTGCATTAAAATTAATACCCAAAAGGTTCAAAATGCCTTTTGTGACTAATTATGACAGGACTAACAATCCTTAGGAGCATATCATGGCGTATACTACGGCTGTAAAGGGAAACGGTCTACAAGAACACGAGATAGAATTGATTCTGATTAAAAAGTTTACTGAGACACTTACTAAGGGATCTCTGACATGATATTCACAACTCCGCGAGAATCGATCGGCTCATTCGCCCAACTCGCACATGTTCATAAAGGCTCATGCATGGGCCCGGAAGGTGAAAGCACGTAAGGCGGATATATTTCGCATTGCGCTAGAAGAATCATAACTCCTTAGAGACTTTGTTACACGGTTCCAGAAGGAGCGAATATTGTTACCAGCGGTCCCAGACGAATGGGTTGTAGAGGCTTTCACGAAAGGGTTGAATTCGGCAGGCTCGGATGCCTCCCGAAAGCTCAAAGAAAATCGATTGGAGTTCCAGGCTACCACTTGGGAAGAAGTGCACAACCAGTATGAGTCCAAAATTCGGATTGAGAATGATATACTTGGATCTAAGGTCGGTAGCATCTTCACATAGGCGGAGAAAGGGAATTCCTCAAAAAACCGTTATTAACCTTATCATTCCACCGGAAAGCAAGGAGGGGGACATTATTTTCACTCTTTTGATAAATCAAGTAACAAAGGAGGTTTCAGATGAAACAATCAGGGATCGGGGAATTCTGAGAAAAACAACTCATCTAAGGGTACCGAATATCCAAAATTATCTGAATATAACTTCAGCATCGATGAAGATTAGATGGTGGCGATATTGAGGATGCATCCATCGTCTCGACATCCGAAACTATTGCAGTCTTATCAAAGTAAAAGATATCAGTCCGACTGGTGCGATTTCCATGACACTCACAGGCATAGAATGTGGACTGCAGAAATCTGCAAGAAGAGGTGGCAGGAATGCTAAGCAGGGGCCATCTCTGGGAGTATCTGAGTGAAATATCTCAGAATAATTATGAGTGGGGATCACCCGCAGAAGGAAAGTCTAAACTGGCTGAATCGCCTCATGTTATAAACATGATTTATGGTAGATCAATGATTGCCTCTACATCATTCACGACGGCTAAAAGTAAAAATATCTTTGTGACTCGGGAAAAGAGGTTCCGAGAGATACTTGACAAACATAATGTCACGTTCACGAAAGAAGATATAGTCGGAGTAATCTTCTCTCATATAATGATGCATTAGTGATCACGATGCCTATTTATTGCTACCAGGTCAAAAGGGTTCTAACAAATTCCGGAAGTTTAGCTAACATAATCAGACTAAAGGTGGTGGAAGAAATGAATATGGTAGATAAAATAGTTCTGACTGCCAGAACTCTTTCAGGTTTCAACATGTCAAGTGAAACCATGAAGCGGGAAGTAGACCTACCGGTAGACGCGATGGGGTTATCAAGATGACAAGGTTTTACATCCTCGATGGGGATATGAGGTACAATGCAAGATTTGGAAGACCCTGAATACATGATATGAAGGCGGTCCCGTTAACCTTGTGTCTGTTGGTGAAATTTTTGACACCGGAAAGAATACAGCGAATTCGGGGTAAACAACCTACTGCTAGATAAATGTTTGTTATAGAAAAACCAGAGGTGGTAGCAGACCCCAAATAGAAATTACAGAAAGCGGAGTTGGTACCCGAAGAGGTTCGCTTGGTCCCGCCAGTAGAAATCAGTAGCCACCTATCCGGAGGAAGAGTTTTCGGACCGATATCAAGTACCCAGATACTTTCAGGTACCGAATGAATCAAATACCACCAAGTCCATTGTAGAGGAGTTGGAGCAGATTGTACTACATTCAGAAACTTCCGATAGAAAGGTATACCCGGACACTGAATTAACCCCGAAGCTCAGGGATTTAATTCTTAAATATATTATATCTAACAGTGATTGCTTTGCATGGTCTCATGAAATATGATAGGCATTCCTCCAAATGTCACAACTCATAAGTTGGGCATAGATCTTAGTTTCCCACCGGTACGACAGAAGAAACGGCCAATAGCCGAACACCGTAATAGGTTTGTTAAGGAATAGGTAGCTAGACTACTTAATATAAGATCGATCCGGAAGGTAAAATACCCGGATTGGTTAGCGAACATAGTTGTAGTACCTAAAAAGGAAAATAAATTTAGAATGTGTATTGATTACAAAAATTTAAATAAGACATGCCTTAAAGATTCATTTCCGCTACCGAACATTGATAATATGATCGATGCTACAGTCGGGCATGAGATAATGAGTTTTCTCGATGCGTATTCTGGGTATAACCAAATAGGGATGCAATCGGAAGACAAAAAATATATTTTTAACTACTTTTGGTACTTATTATTATAACGTTATGCCTTTTTGACTAAAAAAATTGGGGCCACGTATCAAAGGTTAGTAAATAAAATGTTTGAAAAGCAATTAGGTAAAACAATGGAAGTGTATATAGACGATACACTTGTTAAGAGTCTTCGTGCAGAAGACCATTTAAGTCATTTACAAGAAACCTTTGAGGTACTAAGAAAGTACAATTTGAAGTTGAATCCTGAGAAGTGTTCCTTCGGGGTCAATCTGAAGTTGAATCCTGACAAAGTAATCCAGAGCTTTACCTAATTCTTAGATTATCGCATGCTAACTATTGCTTACTTTATCTTGTTATTATTTATCTTAAGTATAATTCTTATTTAACGTGTCACTTGAGATCCATGTGTCCTTGACCACGTATACAAATTCAACTGTATCGTTTTCCGGGTAAATAAATATCCCGAGTAGATGAGATCTCTTGCCCTCTAAAGTTTAAATAGAACAAAATGATTTTTTATATAAAAAATTAAGATCTTTTATAAAAGAATCATAAAACTAAAAAAATTATAAAGGACAAAAAAAAAATCATTTGTCTCGACTCTCGCGGAAACTTGAACTATATGCTTTTTTTTTTTTTTCTACAACCATATACTTTGTCAGTTGTGCAATGTTAGGTACTAGTATACTACGAGCTCATTTCCAATTAATAATAAATCGAATGAATATTATATCATATCATGTTAATTGAAAAAACACTACTCCTATTTTTCATTAGGAATGAACTAAGGACAATATATTCAGGCAGTTATTAAAGCAATTCGTGAATCATGTCAAGACTATTTTAATAAACATGTGATATTAAAAAAAAAAAATCTGGAACAAAGGGAATAGATTCAAATTAATCCATATCAATTCATCATTTTGCGTATATGTTATTGACTCGGCCTTGCAATAATAAAATTAACCATATTACATTTGTCTCAAGCAGTTCACATAAAAAATGAAGAAAGTCAAAATAAAGAATACTGTATAAATTTCGAAAATACAGGAAACATTTTATCCTTAAATAAATAATGACAAGGGGCAGTGCTGTTGGTTTCATAAGAAAACTCACTCACCCACAGATTACAACCATATGATACGATTTCACGTGGATTAGACTTTATTAATATTGTTTTAAGTCAGTGAAATACTTTTATTTGGCCAAACAAAAAAATTAAAAGTTTATTAGTAGTATTTATTAAACAGACAAAAATAAAAATGCATTAAAACAAGTGGACATTATTAAATAAAGACATTGAAACAAGTGGGGCATTTATTAAAACTGTGGGTTGCTATCAGCTACCAAAACAGAATCTTTGAAAACCACTCGTGGCCTTTATTATATTTCTCACTGATATTTTAATTAATTAAGAACAAGTTTATTTTCTGGAATTTCAACTCTTAGTTTGTATTGGTGGGCGATGTGTGCTTGAAAACTATGTTATACCAAAAAATGTAAAAACGATTTTAATAATCTAAATTTTAGCATGGATAAGGGCGTTTGATGGATGAAAATTGCCATTTCTTATCTAATTGCAATTAAGTTAGTGTTACCTTAGATTAAACATTAATAAATTGCTGTCTCCAAACAAAAAAACACCAACAACATACTTTTATCTTGCTTCACATCAACGTTAAGTTGCATTTGTTAAACTTGCCATAATCAAATTATTGGAGATTAATTATATATGAAGTAATTAACTTGTATTTTTGGCGTATTGTTCATTATATTCAAAATTTCAAATCATATTACAGTCAAATTTCTATAATGGAACCATTTGTCCGAAAATTTAATGATTGCTATAGTGAAGTGTTGTTATGTATGTATATTGACATTTGATATTTAGATCTCATTTAGCTGTTATAAATAAAAGTACGCAAATAATTATTTTTCTGCTCTTTTTATATTATAAATGAAAATAATATACTCGTTGATTTTAAAACCTCAACTGATTTTCATATCTCAATAATTAAAAATTGAAAGACTAATAAATTCATAACTAGTTGTACCATACCGATAAAGAATTAGTAATATCTAAGGAACATATGCATTTAATATTAATTAAGAATTTAAATATTTTAAGTTTGACGTAAGAATTCTACAATTGTAGGTTATTTCGTAAATTTTAGTCTCTTAGTGATAATATAACGCTTTAATTGGCGAAGATATTTATTCAAATTTTCAACAAAAGGGTATTCAATAGCTTTCCTTTGAAGGTTGTATAAGAACTTCACAATTGACTCTTCTATCTAACACCAAGTAGCAGTAGGGTGAGGCTCTTCATCATCACTTTTCGTTGTCACCTTTTGCATTTACGGTCTCTGTTCTTCCACTCCAATCACATGTGCAATAATCTCTTCATCAGTGTAAGTTTCAAAGATTGGAAGTGTTGTGTCAAACTCCATATAAGTGGTAGCATCCATTGCTTATAAGATGAAATTTGAGCTATAAGTGATGACACATTACCAACCTCAACAATTTCTAAATTTTCATTATGAACATTGGAGTTGTCACCTGTATGTAGATTTCTAGTATTTCTCCAATAATGAAGAATGGTAGAGGTCTTAACATCATTCTACGCTTCCGCAAGAGTGTTAATTGCTTGTTGTAAGTTGAACTAGTTGTCATTAGATATCCTTTAGATTCGTACTTGAAATTTATTATGTGCATGACATTAATAATGATTATCATAAAAAATTTAATATTTTATTTTTATACATAAATTTCTTACAATATATTATTACACAATATTTGAGTAAAACTGCTATAAAGAGGTAATTTTACAAATAGTGTACTGCTATAATTAATGTCATTGTTGTTATAGGTAGAGAGTTGTTATAGAGAAATAAAATATAACATGAAAAATTGATTTTAAAAAAATCAATATATTATAACAAATAACAATTATAGAGATGTTTGAATGTATACGACTTTCAATAGAGGGAAAAACGATAGCCTCGTAACCATAGTTTAAATTGTAATCCTTTAGAACATGTTCAAAGTTTAAGCATAAATTTAGCTTTGTTTGGTTTCAATTACGTAAACCATTTCTTTGCTTAAATTATTAAGAAATGTTTTTTTTTAATCTCTACAGTATTTTTTCATTTTTATGATATGTGATTGATTGACTTTTCTAGATATATCTTTTTTCATTTTATAATGCGTTTTATGAAGGAAAATAATTTATTCAAGATATCATGAATCTTTAAATGATTTCAATAATTCTCTATTCTTTTCTACATTAAAAATTGCTAGAAACACCCCTATTTTAATTTTAATAGTATACATTAAACAAGCTTCGACTAGAAATTGAAAAATCTCTTTCTATATCATTTTGACTACAAATTTTATTTAGATATAAATTAATTAAACTAGCAGAAAAACAATTTAGACTTCCCTCCATCAACTTTAAATTAATCTTCAATGTTTTATCTTTGCAATATTGTAGTTTATGTATTTTTTACTCTTATCTTAATTGTTTTAACAAATTATTATTTTATTTTTTGTTTTCTTAAAACTGATCTTTGTATATGTAGGGCATGCGTATATCTCATATTAATCATTGCATGATCAAAGAAGATTAAATAATAAAAGATGGAGTATATACTTTCACAATTTTACTGAATTCAATGGGATTAGGATTCAACTGGATTAAAAGCTAATTGTAGATCCAGTTTAATCCTAATCCCATTTAATTCCTTCTTGCAATTAGATTCATTACCGGTCTATTTGTCCGAATACGTACTCCAACTCAAATTTATATTCTTTTCACAAATTTAGTGGGATAATAGAATAGAAAATCAATTTTTATATAATACAATTGCCTCTCAACAAAAGTGGAGTTTAATATAAATGAATTCTCGTATACATATTCCATAATGAGTGAATCGTAAACCAAAAAATATTCACAATAACATTTACCATAAACTAATGACAAGTAAAAAAAAAAAAATTCCAAACTTTCCCCAATTTTATATTTTTTGGTAATTAATCACTGTGATTGTTTAACAAGCAAAAATTTCAAATACTCAAAGTCCAAAAATAACATATTAGTACGAAACATTTCTCTACTTTTCTAAATCTTCATTATTTTTGTATGATATTTTTCTTTTCTTCAATCAAGTAAATAAAGGTCCCGACATCCACATAAAAGTGACGTGCCATTCAAGATTAATAATATCATTACCCTAAAATTAAGGAATTGCATTTTATTATTGGATAATACTCTTTTTTCTAACAAAAAAAAAGTAGTATTTTTTTAAAAGGTTAATAAAATCCAGTCCGTAATTAACTAGTTTTCGTCTCCTTCTTAAGACTCTTTAACCACCTTCTATATAAAGCTCCTTCAATCTTCACTTCTATCCTCTCTTCTCTCTATATCTGTCTATAATAAACATATATATACATATATTCTCTCTATATCTATATTCATCGTACCCATGGCAGTTAACGGTAGTGCTTCAGGTTTGATCGTAAGCTTCGGCGAGATGTTGATCGATTTCGTTCCAACAGTTTCCGGCGTATCCCTCGCCGAGGCTCCCGGGTTTTTGAAAGCTCCCGGCGGTGCACCGGCAAACGTCGCTATCGCGGTGACAAGGCTCGGCGGTAAGTCGGCGTTCGTCGGAAAACTCGGTGATGATGAGTTCGGACACATGCTCGCCGGAATTCTCAAACAGAACGGCGTACAAGCCGACGGGATCAACTTTGATAAGGGAGCTAGAACGGCGTTGGCGTTCGTGACTCTACGCGCTGATGGAGAGCGTGAGTTCATGTTTTATAGGAATCCTAGTGCCGATATGTTGCTCACACCCGATGAGTTGAATCTTGATCTTATTAGATCTGTAAGTATCATCGTTATCAAATATTTTTTATTTAAAAATTTTAAGCCAACTCTCATTGGATTTTATGACTTGTGCGTGTTTCTCACGTGTTTTTTGACTCAACTGTAGTTTAGTTACTGTATTAATTAATAATTGGAAAAGGACCTAAAACTTATTTTTATTTTTAGGTGGGGTTGGTTTGGTGACTTTACTGTAGTTTTGCTAATTAATAAAAAAAGGACATTATATATCATTAAAGCTAGTTTATGTCCTGTTGCAAACTTGGGGCAGCTGTTAGTGATACGGATTTTTCTTGAGAGTGGTTGTTGTCTGTTAGCCTAGCCAACTTCCTCCCTTTCAGGTGTTGAAATCTGAAAGAGCTCTACTTTGTCTCCTTTCTACATATCATTATCACTTTTGTTTCCACGCGCCTATTTTGTTTCTATCCTCTTATGAATAATAATAATAATAAAGTATCTTCTAAGTTTTTAGTTCACAAAATATTTGCAACAAAACAACTTACTATACTATTATTGCAAGGAAAAATTGCTTTGGGACTGAAATTAGTTTCATATCACATCTGCATACATGTTAAAGGACATTAATAGTCCTAATAAATCAGAAGTTACTGTCATGTAAAATGTGACAGAAGAATAATGAAATACATCACGCCAAAAAAAAGTTAAAAAACTCATGAAAGTCAGAAAGTGTATAGTGACGATATATACTAGGAATATATCAACCGAGATTTTAAGAGGCACCAATCTTTACTTCAATGGGGTAGGTGGGGGTAGTACAGTTAAATGCATGTCAGATGTCATTATCATGGATTCATATAGTCATTAAATGTCACCTATTTAGATCAGCCCCACATATAATTAATCAAAACTAATTTGCCTTGATTTTTCCTACCTTTGACCTCTCATGTTCCGTATAGTTACTTTAACGCTGTAATCCTTAATCCATACTTATTAAAATTAGATGAGGCAGTTTCATGGATGATAGTGAAATATAATTTCAGTTTTCAGTTCAGAAGATAATATGTTCATTTTTAATATCTTGCAGCCTATTGTTTATCTGATTTTTATATTTGTGACTGTGTGTAGGCTAAGGTGTTCCACTACGGATCAATTAGTTTGATCGTGGAGCCATGCAGAGCAGCACATTTGAAGGCAATGGAAGTGGCAAAGGAGGCAGGGGCATTGCTCTCATATGACCCAAACCTTCGTTTGCCACTGTGGCCGTCGGCAGAGGAGGCAAGGAAGCAAATTAAGAGCATCTGGGACAAGGCTGATGTGATCAAGGTGAGCGATGTCGAGCTCGAATTCCTCACTGGAAGTGACAAGATTGATGATGAGTCCGCTATGTCTTTATGGCATCCCAACTTGAAGCTCCTTTTGGTCACCCTTGGTGAGAAGGGTTGCAATTATTACACCAAGGTACATTTCCTTCTACTCTTTTATGTCTTTATCCGGAAAAAGAATATTTACGCTGTCTTAAACTTAATCATCCATAAAAATGTGGGAATATTACATGTTAAAATAATGTCCTTTTATTTGCTTGTTACTGCTTTCTCTAGTACATAGCTGTAAAGTGGTAATGGGGGTTGGTGAGAACTTGAAGAATTTTGAGAACCACTGTTTAAATTTGTAATTAAAGTGGTACCAAGTTGGCTAAAGTGGACCTGCAGCACTTAGTACATAATTGGCGAGCCTAATTTTATTTCTTCCACTTGATCTTTAGCCGAAAGGTTATGACATAATTTAAAGTATTCTTTACTTTTCGCCGTACTGCTAATTAGTAATTAAGCTGAGTGTCCCCTCATGTCCAATAAGGTCGCATATCTTTTTATTGTCTTCTTAAATAGAATCTGTGATTTCAATATACTGACAAGGTTGAATAGTTATTACTCTATGTAGTTACGCATTGTTTAATTGATAAATTTTGAAGTAGGCCATACTTTGGAATTTGTCTACGAATTAATTCCTGAACGAATATTAAGTAATTTATTGGGCCTGAACTTGAGATTGAAACAATAAAAATGATAGTAGAGTTGATTGATTTCTGAAATTTCTTTGGAGGATAGCTTAGTGACTTGAACCTTAGTAAAAATTCTCTAATAAAATGTGTTGTATAATTTGGTTTGATCTGACTTGTTTTTTTGGGTGTAGAAATTCCATGGAAGCGTTGAGGCATTCCATGTGAAGACTGTTGACACCACTGGAGCTGGTGATTCTTTTGTTGGTGCCCTTCTAACAAAGATTGTTGATGACCAAGCCATTCTTGAGGTAATATAATAAGTACCTTTATGATTTCTTACCCCTAATTAAAAATAGAGATATAATTTGTGTAAAAAAATATAGGATGAAGCAAGGTTGAAGGAAGTACTAAGGTTTTCATGTGCATGTGGAGCCATCACAACGACCAAGAAAGGAGCAATCCCAGCTCTGCCTACTGAAGCTGAAGCCCTCACTTTGCTTAAGGCAGGATCCTCATAGAATGATATGATGATGTTACCCTTTATGAGTTTTTGCTTTCAATTAATCAAGCTTTAGTTTTTTTGGGGTTCCGGATTTTAATGTCTTCTTGTGATGATCAAAGACTCTGCATAAAGGCACTTAATAAACTAAGCTTTCTTCCTATTGATCTGTCGGTGCAATTTTACCTTTTACCTGTACGCTTTCTTTTCCTACTTTTGAGTTCTATTTTTCATCATTGATTATACATTTCATCATTCTAATTGAGTTATTTTCATTCCAAAATTATATTCTAGGAGAGAAATGGTATTCAGCAACTTTCTTTCATCAATCCCAGGGCCCCTCCCTGTTCCTTTTTCAGATTTCCCCTGTTTGGTTTGCAATGAAAGAAGAAAGAAAATAAACACCAGAAAATAGGTTTAGGCCAAGGTTATTTTCCTTTTGGGTATGTGACTGATTAGGTGGGGTTTACTTAAGAAATTTGAGAAGTTTCAATTATTCTTTTTGAAGCAATAATAAATTGAAAAATCACTTAAAATATAACATTCTGTAAGTAGGTTGTATATTCAAACGGCAAATGTGGCAGATTCTTCTAAGGGTGGCCGTGGGACGGGAAGGGAAGTGGTCTCGCCCCGTATCCCACTATCAGAGGGGACGGGAAAGGGGATTTGGGAGACTTTTAAAAACTTTAAATATATATATATATATATTTTAAACATTTAAATAATTGAACAAGATAGTGAAAAAACATCCTAAGGCTAATTGTCTCTTATATTATTTAATAGAAATATAATTTTTTTGTAATACAAGTTCAAAATTGAAACTTTGTTTCGTAGTTCAAAAGTTGCAAATCACTTAGTAAAATTGACATTAAAAATTACATATGCAACCATACTTTTTTTAAATTTTCTGACAATCTCTTGAGGATCATTAGAATTTGTTGATCAAATTGTTCAACGTCGCTTCTTGTTCCCTCAAATAAGATTTCATTGTAATTGTAGTCGTCTTCTTCATTGATCTCTGGTTGACCGCACCTTCTACGCTCGGTTCTAATCCAATCTCTACATAAAACTGCAATCTCCAAACTGTCTCCCGCCAACGAATGTCTGTGCTCTCCTATTTGAAATCTTCTAGCAGAAAAAGCGCTTTCAGAAGCTATAGATAACGCTTGAATATTCAACACATTTCGGGCCATCTTTGATAGAGTCGGAAAAGTCTTTTCATTCTCCCTCCAGTATTTCAGCAAGTCTTCATGTCCATTTTCATTAGCAATTGATTCGATCGATACAACACCCTGCAAAACATAAACATCAAACTCGCTAATTTGTGAAGCACTTCAACCACTATATATTCTATTTCGAAGGCCTTGAATACTTGAAGCAGAAACTACACATTTTTTATAAGGTTGAAGTGAAGTAGAAGAAGATGGTACAGAAGCCGGTTGATTATTTGTACTTTGATATTGGTACTACATATACATAGTTTTTGCATTGTGTTTGTATGCTAGAGATAATATCTTCTTTAGTTGGTTCTTCAATTGGAAGTATTTCTAGGCATTCATAAATCGTTTCAATAAGGGCATTACAACCGTCTACTTTAATAGTAGGATTTAATACAACACTAATAAAATAAATAGTGGGAATAGGAAAAAAATAATTTTTAAATTTTACAAACATTTTTGTAATAGCTGGAGCGTAATTTGTTTTTTTTTTCATATATTCATTTAATAACAAAAATATTAGAGCTATATAAAATAATATAGATGAAATTGTAGGATAATAAATACCAGAAAATTCTTTAGTAGCTAGAAAAAATTTCTTTAAGAATATAATACGTTTCAAAATTGTATCCCGATCATCATCTACAAGCATATCCGAAGGATTTTGATTATGGCGTTAAATAATAAAGTTACAGGTCTTATATACTCGTGAAAAACAACTACTCGTTCATACAAAGAATTTCACCTAGTTGTAACTTCCTTTGAAATTTTTCTATAAGGTAATCCACAATCATGACATGTTTTTTTAAACTCTTTGCGTCTTTGTATTTTATTACCTTTAAAAATAAAGTTGATAGCAAATTGTACTTTATCAAAGATGTTTTTAAAAAGTTTTAGGCTATCATTTACAGATAAGTTATAAATATGACATGCACATCTAACATGAAAAATATCGGGAAAAGATAGAGTACATCGAGTTTTAAAAATATTTACAGCATAATCATTAGAAGAAGCATTATATAATGTAATAGTCATAATTTTATCATTAATTCCATAATATTCACTAGTTTTATGAATATTTCTTGAAATAAAAATTTCAGTGTGCCTTTCATCAATATATCTATATGCTAATATACATTTTTGCATAGACCAATTGTGATCTATCTAATGACATGTAACATTTATATAATCATTATCACTAGTACTACGTCCTATGTCAGAAGTGATAACCACTTTGTCATTAAAATGATACAATGCATAACGTAAAAATTGTTGATATTCATGCGCAAATTTAAAAACATCTCTTCTAATAGTTGATATAGGAAAACCGTTAAAAGTAGAATTATATGTTTCTCGAATGTAATGAATAAAACTAGGAGAGGAAGGAAATAAAAAAGGCAAACCCTCCACATCAACTAATTTGCTAAATTTTTCCGATCTTTGTGTTTATCATATTTCGGACCTATAACTACCCCGTCATCGAGTTAATTTGACTCTGTACTTGATCGGGGACACTATGTGAACCTTGTCCCGACTCAGAAGACATTTTGCACACCAATTTTTCAGTCAAGTATTAGTTATACCTTGCTTTGTGATTCTTTTCTACATGTCTTATTAAATCTCTTGTCCCACCTTGACCTTTTCAGTTTTAAATTTATAAACTTCGCGACAAATTTTATAAATAGCTAGTTGATTAAGAATGTCCCTTTCAAAAAATTCTTATGCAGGTAATTTTTATTTTCATTGTTTTTGGCCTCTTCTCATACTAGGGAGAATAAGAGGGATTCCAGTTTCAGTTTCAGCCTGAGGTGGAGTTGCACTAGTGGGTGAGTTATCTAAATTATCTTCTAATTCATTTTCTAAATCATAGTCTTGTTCAGATGCAGAATATACCTCATGATCTAATGGTATATTAATATCAACATTAAAAAAATTCAGTTTTATCTACATGAGTGAAATTATCATAATTAGGATTATTAGAAGATACACCCTTACCCTTGTTACCCCTACTACCTCTACCAAAAAAGCGTTCAAATCGTTCCATTATAATTATGCAAATAAATAATTAAAATTTAAAAAATTAAATACGATAATTAAAATTAAACAATAATAATTTAAATAAAAGAAGGAACGAGTGTACCAAACGTCGACGTGTAATCGAGATTGAAAATTAAAACTTTGTTCGATGATCCTCAAGCTAGTTGTCAATTTAACTCCCAATTTTTGAACTTTGATAGAAATTACCAAATAAAATATAATATAATATTTAGTATGCAATTTAGACTTGTAGAGAGGGATATTAGAGAGACGGTAGAAAGATTTGTGAGAACAATGATGTATTTATAGTTGAGAAATATGATTAATGTGTAAATATGCTAACTTACGGGTAAAAAATAAATATTAAGGGGATAGAGGGATTTATGGGGTGGTGAGGGGCCAAAATAGCCGTTTCTAGTGGTTGCCAACGGTTAAAATTGTATTCCTCATATATTATATGTATTCTAAACAAATATAAATTCTATAATATGCTAAAGAATCGGAGCGTTGAATGTTTAATTTTGAAGTGAGTATAATCTTAGGAGGCAAGAGATTTTAGGTCTTGTTGGAGCTTCAAAGACGGGGATGAATTGAGGTAGCTGGCTTGCCAAAAGTGTTGCTTTATGTTTAATCCGATGTATTAGTAAAATGCTATGTGCTCTTCACCTTCAGATCAAACAAGAAAAAACGTATCTTTTCCTACGACTTTCTCTCACTTACAGATAAGGGATTTTAAGTAAAATTTATTGAAAACTTTTTAATTTCAACTTTTCATATGACATATTTAAGACTATAAGATTAAATGACATTTTAATATATTCTTCATATTTTTTATTTAAGATCAGACTATAAGATTAAATGATATTTTAATATATTTTTCATATTTTTAATTTAAGATCACAAAATTTAAAAATCTTCTTTATTTTTTTAAACTTCGTGTCAAATGAAAACAAATGAAAACATTTTGAAACGGAAGGAGTAGTACTTCATCTTTTCAAAGTAGAATATGTTAAATTGATTGTAAGAATATCGAAAAAAACTAAATCTAGACAGAATTGAGTTAAAGGAATCCAGATATGTGTGGGTAAAGTTGCAGTGTACTCCATATATGATCCTTTATGTCTGCCTTTTTCTGAAGCAACCGCATTCTATCACGTGAATTTTTTTTTCACGAAATGAGTTCTCATCGTTTAAATGAATATCTCTTATGTGATAATGAAACATAGATAATGACTAATAATCTAATTAAAACTAAACATGAATATTTTTAGTAGCATTCAGTGTCTTATTACTGGATATAATAGTGAAATATAACTAATTTATGTTTTTAGCTTAATAAAGCCTATTTATGTACCCTCAAGGGAGGAATAGTTTTTTAATCAAGCTATTTAAAATGTAGACAGAAAAAATAAAAATATAGTACGTTCTGTCAATAAACTAGTAGGAAAGATTAATAATCTAATTATAACTAAACATAAAATATTTCAGTTGCTTTTAATATCTTATTACGGATTGCAAATTACAATACTGAAATATAACTAATTTTTGTTATAACTAGTAGGAAAGATTAATAATCTAATTATAACTAAACATAAAATATTTCAGTTGCTTTTAATATCTTATTACGGATTGCAAATTACAATACTGAAATATAACTAATTTTTGTTATAACTAGTAGGAAAGATTAATAATCTAATTATAACTAAACATAAAATATTTCAGTTGCTTTTAATATCTTATTACGGATTGCAAATTACAATACTGAAATATAACTAATTTGTGCTTTTACCTTAAACAAAAATTCTTTTATTATCATTTCTAAATAATAAAAAAAATATAGTACGTTCTGTCAATAAACTAGTAGGAAAAAAAATGAAAATTACGTATATTAAGCCAAGCTGACGTATACAGAAGTCGCAACACCGAGGGCGTAAGAACCAATCGCCGCCGCAATCAATTCTTTCCCAGGCTTCAACACCGCACCAACACCAGCAATCCCTAAAACACCCACCGGAACCCGCTTCAACATCTCTTTCCCTGCACACGAAACGACAGCGTTCGCAAACTCCTTAAATTTATCATTCCTAAGCACAATTTCGCTCTCCTTCTCCTCCTGACGCGTGGAAACGATTTTGAAGGCCTTATCGACTTGTAATCGGGTCGGAGGCGATTTGACCCAATTGGTTATGAGAGGGACGGAGGGATAGAGAGAAGCGTGGAGGCGTTCGGTGGCGGAGAAAAGCTGGTAGGATTTGACTCCGGCGAAGGCGTGTTGTGATAGGGAGAGACAATCATCGTAGACTGAGTCACATGCCGAGTTGAACTCGGATGAGTTTTTGAGTGAGTTGCTAACTCGCTTGGAAGCTGAGAGTCCCATAATTGTCGTTAATTTTTTCTGTGATTCTGTGTAATCTCTGCTTCAGATATTGTGGTGCTACAAAAGTTTTGGACTATCACAGTGTTTGACACGGAATTGTATGGGTCAGATGGATCTTTTTGCAGGCTATTGCGGAGCCAAGTTAGTATAGAATGAGAAATGCCGCAAGATCGCGAGCTCAATCTCTGCATCGCATAAACCTTTCTTGGTTGAGCGTACACATGACTTGCCATCGGTGGCGTGGTTTGCAGGCTATCATCGATCCGAGTTTATCCCATTGTATTGGCCGAAAGAATAGCGACTGCGGATTCCTTTATAAAAAAAAAATGAATCTTTTTGCGGCCCAAAGTGTTCATTTGATTCCATATCCAGCCTATAAAGGATCATTTGCACTTTTGTGCTCTTTTGTACTGGTCATTAATTTTTCTCCCTCAAATAGATGCCTACCCAATAAGCATAACTTCCATTGAAGGACAAAAATTAAAGACACAAAAACCATACAATTTCTAGGCCTATAAACAGGAGATCCATATCCCTGGAAAGTGTGCAGATAACTAATCTTTTAAGGTATAACCTAGGTTTCTAAGTTTTCGCAAATATAACCCACTTAAAACATCTTCAGGTGCTCGAGTCTGAAGCTTTACACGTGTATAAGGTTTAACTTGCCAAATTTGGAAGCACGCACGCGACATTACATGTTTGAACTTCGATCTTGTCAAAGTCTAACTTCATATACTTAGAAGCAAACAAACTTTTGACATACGCGATTAAAATTTAAATTTATCATGTGAAAATTTTGATATTTTTATTTGAAGTTATAAAATCATTGATAATTTTTTTTTTGGATGATATGAACTTTGGAATTTATGCAATTCAAGCATCACCTCATCCTCATGTCGCTCAAAATATCCTCCTTCTCCTAGTATGAAGAATCAAAGGCATTGCCAAATATCAAATATCATATAAGTTATCTAATTCAAATCATCAATCTTGAATTGACTTGAAGTCGATTAGATGAATTGTTTGTATTCACCTTGAATAAATTTACTACTTAAGAGATCGATGGATGTAAGAAGTGACATATGAAAATGGAAAGTATTTGATTTCTATTTCTGATGCGACTCCTTTCCATTTTTTTGCTTTTTTGTTTTGAAAGTTTTTGCTTTGATTGAATATACATGTCATAATATAATATTAATATCTAAGATTTAATTGACTAAAGCCCTAACCATGAGAGAATAATCAATTACTTCCATATATTTGCTCCCAAAGAAAATTAATATGAAAATATTGATAATTTTGGGATCTAATTTTTTTTTTCTAACTGCAAAATGAGGAATGTAAAATCAAAATAGGTGTTAATAGCATTTTTGGTCCTTCCGCTTCGGTAAATTCTAACTTTACTTATTACTGTTAGTAATTTTAATTTTAGTCGTTATGCTATCTGACTAAGCACAAAATCGTTACTTAAAATATGCAATTTTGATCCCTTTGCATGTTACATTCACAAATTTTCAGAATTATTAATCGTTTAATCACTTAATTACTCATGTGTTATGTCAAACTTGTATTGTAATATACTTTTAAAAGTAGTCCAAACATAACTTTTTTTTCTATGTAAAGGAACCTAAAACACATATTTCAATTAATTAAATGCTAAATATGTTTGAATCATATATTACATGATCAAAATTTATCATTAATTTAGAGACCAAAAGTGACTATTCTCCCTGTTAAAGCTAGTTAATGAATAAAACTAGCCAAGTTGGTGTGAATGAGAAATGGAAGGCAACCTTTCCGAACAGTCACCAACCTATTCCGAAGAGGCACCTTCAAGGCTATATAAACTAAGGCAATGCCTCATTTTAAATATACCAAAAACCAAAAATTTCTGCATCTGAAATTCTGCATTCTTTTTTTCACAAATAAAAACTATCGAGTCTTACTGTGTTTCGTTGCCAACTTTGAGTTCGTCGAAGTCGAAGGCGTTTGACGTACCGCTACTCCTGCGACAGGTATATCCGTTTTATCCTGGGAGGAAGTAATCCATAACCTCGGGTACAGTGAGGGGATTAAATTCCTTAAGGACACACAGTGAATTCTGTGGTCTCGGATATTTTCTTACTTCAGATATTATTTTCCGGTTTACTGTTTTTACGGTTTTTGTCTTTCCGTTTGGTTTCTGTTTTTCCTGATTTTTGAACACAGGCACAACAACAAGCTTAAGGAATTTAGTCATTATTTTTGTGTTCATTTGTTCTTGTTTAACAATTACAGAACGTTGTCGGAAAAAAAAAATGTATGTTGTTTGGAGACTAAAATCTTCGGATTTTCTACTCCGGTTGAGATTAAAGTTTTCATAACTTTCTACTCCTTTGGGTACTTGATTTGAAGATATAAAAACTTCATCAAGTATACAACATACAATTTACTGGAAAAAAAAAAGTGTATGTTTGTTGTTTCGATGTAACGAACTTGTATGTTGTTTGGAGACTAAAATCTTTGGATTTTCTACTCCGGTTGAGATTAAAGTTTCCATAACTTTCTACTCCGTTGGGTACTTGATTTGAAGATATAAAAACTTCATCAAGTATACAACATACAATTTACTGGAAAAAAAAAAGAAAAAAAAGGTGTTTGTTGTTTCGGTGTAACGAACTAATATGTTGTTTGGAGACTAAAATCTTCGAATTTTTTACTCCGGTTGAGATTAAAGTTTTCATAATTTTCTACTCATTTGGGTACTTGATTTGAAGATATAAAAACTTCATCAAGTATACAACATACAATTTACTGCATTTCGTTTCAAGGATTTTAAATCTGATTGTGTAACCTTGATTCGGTTTGAAGAAATAAAATCTTCACCATTGTGTATTACATCTGCTGCTGTCAAAACTCAAAACTGATTCAGTTCGATAATTTATAGCATTCACGTTTAGGACATGTCAATTATAGAACCTTGCGAAAAATGATTAGTTTGGAAGTATTGCCTAAGTTTGAATGCAATCAATCAAAATGTCAAATATGTGTTGAGTCTAAGTATGTTAAACATCCTTATAAGTCAGTTGAAAGGAATTCGAGTCCTTTAGACTTAATCCATACAGATATTTGTGACATAAAGTCAATCTCATCTCGTGGTGGGAAGAAGTATTTCATAACTTTTATTGACGATAGTACGCGGTATTGCTACGTTTGTTTACTTAATAGTAAAGATGAAGCAATTGAAGCATTCGGGCAATACAAAAGTGAAGTTGAGACTCAACTTAACAAAAGATTAAAATGATAAGGAGTGATAGGGCGGTGAATATGAATCTCCTTTTGAACAAATATGTTTGGAATATGGCATTATTCATCAAACAATCGCCTTTACTCGCCACAATCAAACGGAATTGCGGAAAGGAAAAATAGAACCCTGAAAGAAATGATGAATGCCACATTAATAAGTTCGGTTTACCCCAGAACTTGTGGGGAAGTCATTCTAACAATAGCGAATACTCAATCGAGTGCCCCATAGCAAAACAAAATCTATTCCATACGAAAAGTGGAAAGGAAGGAAGCCCAATTTGGGATACTTCAAAGTGTGGGGGTGTTTGGCCAAGGTGCAAATTCCTAAACCCAAAAGGGTAAAAATAGGACCTAAAACCATTGATTGTGTTTTCATAGGATATGCCACAACTAGTAAGGCATATCGATTTCAGTTCTAAATCAGAAAATCCCGACATTCAGGTAAATACGGTAATTGAATCAGATAATGCTGACTTCTTTGAAACCATATATCCGTATAAAAAGGAATGTGAGTCGTCTAGCAAAGAATCTAAACGACCTCGGGAAGAAACAAAAGAAAATATTCCTGATGAGGAAAATCCGAGACGCAGCAAACGTCAAAGGACGTCTACTTCATTTGGACCGATTTCTAACATTTTTGTTGGAGAATGAGCCTCGAACCTTCAACGGTGTGTCTTCATCGGAGCTCAATTTTGGAAAGAGGCAATCAATAGTGAGATAGAATCCATCTTAAACAACCATACTTGGGAATTGGTTGACCTTCCTCCAGGAAATAAACCTTTAGGTTCCAAATGGATTTTCAAGCGGAAAATGAAAGCTGATGGTACTATTGATAAATATAAGGCAAGACTAGTTGTTAAAGGGTTTAGACAACGAGAAGGTCTTGATTACTTTGATACATACTCGCCGTACGAGGATTACATCTATTCGGGTGTTAGTAGCGTTAGCCGTAGGTATGCGGTCTTGAAATCCATCAAATGGATGTGAAAACAGCCTTCTTAAATGGAGAGTTAGAGGAAGAAATTTACATGGAACAACCCGAGGGGTTTGTAGTTCCAGGAAAGAGAAGAAGGTGTGTCGACTTGTTAAGTCTCTTTACTGGACTAAAACAAGCACCCAAACAAGTGGCATGCAAAATTTGACCATACAATCTTTGTCAAATGGATTCAAGATAAATGAGTGTGATAAATGTGTCTACATTAAGAACACTCCAAACCACGTAGTCATTGTTTGTTTGTGCGTGGATGATATGTTGATAATGAGTAACGACATTGCTAACATAAATGCTACTAAGCGCATGCTTGCTAGTAAGTTTGATATGAAAGACTTAGGAGTTGCCGATTTAATTACGGGAATTAAAATCCATAAAACTCCTCAAGGTCTAGCATTGTCTCAATCTCATTATATTGAAACGGTACTTGAAAAGTTCAAGTATTTGGACTTTAAAGTTGCAAAGACGCCAATTGATATGAACCTTGCTCTTGCAAAGAATAAAGGTGAAAGTCATTCTCAATTGGATTATGCAGTGTTGGGAAGTTTGATGTATATCATGAACTGCAGCGACCGATATTGCATGTGCTATAAGTAAACTAAGTCGCTACACTAGTAATCCCGACCAAAAACATTGGTGGCAATGAAACGAAGTTTTGGGGTATTTAAAACATACTTAAAACTTTGCTTTGCATTATAAATGTATCCTGCGGTTATTGAAGGATACAATGATGCAAATGGATCACCGGTTCAATCAAAACTAAATCCACAAGTGGATATGTTTTTACCATAGGTGGAGGAGCGATGTCTTGGAAGTCATCCAAATGCAGGACATGTATCGCCCGCTCTACAATGGAATCTGAGTTCATAGCTTTAGACAAAGCGGTGAAGAAGGCTGAATGGCTCAGAATTTCTTAGAAGATATTCCATTTTGGCCCAAACCGTTGGCTCCTATATGCATACATTGCGATAGCCAAGCGGCAATAGGAAGAGCCGGGAGCCTTATGTACAACGGAAAGTCTCGTCACATACGACGAAGACATAATACCGTTAGACAACTACTCTCTAGTGGAATTATCATAATTGACTATGTTAAGTCAAGAGATAATGTGTCGGATCCACTAACTAAAGGCCTAACTAGAGAGGTAGTTGAAAGATCATCAAGGGGAATGGGACTATGGCCGAGGACAAGTCATCGTGACGGTAACTCTACCTAGAAGACTGGAGATCCCAAGATCTAGGTTCAAAGAGATCAAACAAAGTCATTAATGACGGTTCAACATTGTCACAATAACTCTTTGATCCATTCTCGTGATGAGACAATGTTCAGTACCAGGATAAAACATTGCGGCTTTTTAATGGTTCCTAAGTTTGGTACGGGGTATATCAAATAGTGTATCTACGGGATGACACATTTAGGAATCACCTATGTAAGTGTGAAGTGTAAGCCGCTTCAAGGAGAATTATGTAAGGCCAATTCTCTACGCACTTATGAACCAGGCAGTGTTCATGGTCAAACGAACAAAACAATGAGAACCAAAGACGGTTAAAGGGTTAATTGTGTGACATGTGGTTGTCTAGGTATACACCAAAGCTCGACGGTTCAAGGATATCACATCTACCGATTGACCGAGTATATCCGACATATGTTCACTACGGAAAGTTCAAAGAGAAATGTACTTATCCAGGTGCGATTAATCCTTGCTTACGAATCACACAGTTTTTTGTCATGCATGTTTTTCATCATATACCCATTCCCCATTCATGGGGGGGAGTGTTAAAGCTAGTTAATGAATAAAACTAGCCAAGTTGGTGTGAATGAGAAATGGAAGGCAACCTTTCCGAACAGTCACCAACCTATTCCGAAGAGGCACCTTCAAGGCTATATAAACTAAGGCAATGCCTCATTTTAAATATACCAAAAACCAAAAATTTCTGCATCTGAAATTCTGCATTCTTTTTTCACAAATAAAACTATCGAGTCTTACTGTGTTTCGTTGCCAACTTTGAGTTCGTCGAAGTCGAAGGCGTTTGACGTACCGCTACTCCTGCGACAGGTATATCCGTTTTATCCTGGGAGGAAGTAATCCATAACCTCGGGTACAGTGAGGGGATTAAATTCCTTAAGGACACACAGTGAATTCTGTGGTCTCAGATATTTTCTTACTTCTGTATTATTTTTCCAGTTTCTGTTTTTTTCTGGTTTTTGTCTTTCCGTTTGGTTTCTGTTTTTCCTGATTTTTGAACACAGGCACAACAACACTCCCATCAAAGGAAACTTTCTTTTCAAATAAGTAATTAAGGTTCAAATTTCACAAAACAAAACGTGTTTTCTTTCTTTTCTTTTTCTTATTCACGAACACACCCCTCTAGAAAAAGCTTTCACAAATAGCGTAAACTTAGGAAAGCCATCAATTTCAATAATCACAAACTCTTATAATCCATTACCAAAATTAACCTAACAATTGCCATGAAAAAATTATCATCATGGCGAAGAACATTAATCCCATTACAAACTCTTGTCCTCTTTTTTTCATCATTGTTCTGATAATTTTCCTTTCTTCGCCCCAACTTCCAAATGCTGAACAACAAACTAGTTTCCCAAACAAGTTGTTCCCCACAATTGAGGTAACATTAGCCAACGATAACAATTTCTAAATTTATTACATGTGTAGAGATTACGACACAATTAACTGTAAGGATTTTGTTGGCTGGTTGTACGCAACGGATATTGAAAACTTGTTTCAAACCCAACAAACGTAGAACTGTTTGACTATAGGATAATTTTAAACGGTAAACATAAGACTTGAATGGTACTTACATGTTTACAATATCTGAAATCTTTATCAACTGTGGGTACGCATGTGAATGTCCTTTCGATTGCAAGCTCCAAGCTTCAATGTATTCCTCCTTTGGAAAGCTAAGAAATCTGGCAGAGGTTCGAGAGTGTTTTGATTCTGAGTCTCTAAGACTTAGAATAATGATATGAAAATCAAGTGTATTGAATAATGAAGTGTAGGTCTGAATTTATAGGTGAAAAATTAGGTCAAACCGGATTAGGGTTTGACCTTGGGCCTGGCCCAAAATTCGAGACATATTAGGTCATTACGCCGCGGCCCTATGCTCATAGCTTTTGTTTAATCCCATTAAGAATTGAAGTGGTCGGGTTTCCAGATCAGCATATACATGAAAAAGGATCGAGCGACCTAAGGGTAGAGCTAGAGTCCGGAGCTACCGAAGGAATCAACATATTTTATTTACTGGCTTACTTCTTTTGAGTAAGGATTGTTTAACGCTTACTTGATAGAGTAAGGAAGGGCTATGATTTGTTGGGCGAAGAGCTGTCAGAATCAAGACTCTGAGGGACGGCAATGAAGGCGCTCTATGCTCTGTCTGACTATCGAAGGTCTAAGATCTAAGAGAGGACTATAGCTAAACCTAACCTTTGTGATTTCAGATAAACTACATAAGCAATTGATTCTTCACACTCACAAGCATGTGATGGTATCATAACATTCATTTCTGCCCACAAATCCTTCAATTTTGAATTATAGATTGTTGCAGACTCATTACCTTATTTGAGATTTTCAATTTCTAACCATAGATGATAAGATCTGGTTAGATCAGTTATGTCAATTTTTTCCTCAAAAACCTTTTAAACCTTATTTGCATTTGATGCATACATGATCCCAAGTAGTAATTTGTGGGCGCCGCGGCGCTGACGTGGCCCTACACTGTCTCATTTTATTTTCTGCACATTCTTAATTAAATCCAAAATCCAATTTTAACTTAATTAAAACAATCATTATTCATTTAAATATCTCAATTCTAAATTGAATATTTAATACTCTCTCAATACATCCTTAGATCGAAAAGACAATCGACATAGTGTGACCCTACATGCCTTCACATATCGACATTAATCAAATTAAGGTCTACACGGAACTCCTAGACGGCACCGCAAGACGAACTCAATATGTGAAGTACGTTTACACAAATCTAGTAAACTTAACCTCTATGTGGTAAGATAAAATCCTTCCATTCACGACACACCCGATTAAGGATTTGTCAAGTGTCTATCCAAATGACTTAATCATTGTATCTCATCTATATTAGTTGACAACTAGACCATATTCTAAATATATCTATTGCGTTGGCCAATGACTTAGTCAACCTAATATCACTGAGAAACTGAGTGTTCTTTCGAATATACATTCGAGGAATGAATCCTAATCTTGGTTCAACTACTACCTTTAATCCACATCGTAATGTATCCAATACAAATCGTATCTCAACCTATAAGACATTTGAGCTTAGGACAGGATCAAAGTATATTACTTTGTAGACAAGGTGCGCATTGACCTCAAGTCTAAGGACTTCTATCTCCCACACGTTGATCATACTTTAGACAAGTATAACAAACAGTATATCAACAGGGTATACCAATACTTCCAAAGTATCCATGTGTCCATCACGAGTAGCCGTTACTCGTAGCAGGTGAGACATACTACATCCTCTAAGGATGTGATGCAGATCACATGTCGACTTATCACATATCATCGATATCCCATTCTCGATGATCATTAGTCGAGGCTATTTTAAGAGTTACGTTATAATATTAATACCTCACATTATTAATAACAACGTAACATCTAGGGATGCATATTATAGAATATTATAAACAATCAACTAATACTTCAATAATTGAAAATGCCAAAATATTAATCTCCATTAATAATAATACGAATGCGTATAAAATACATTTATCCTAATACAGATTGTCTCTTGGACATACATATACTTTCATTACCACCTTAACAAAGCTTCCTCCGGGTGATAATTACAAATTTAACATCTCTCAGATTGCTTTCCCTATGAGATGGTGTTATTTGTACATTAATCCACGTACACGTGGATTCTTTTGGGCTTATAATGTGAGATCCAAATGTACCAAATGTTTTTGGAGTGTTACGAATTTTCCTTATTTGTATAAAGCTGATCGTGTGAGGTGGGAACGTGAAAAGCTTTTTGTCTCTGTTGGGTTAAATATTAATGATTATTTGATAAGGAGCATTTGATATTGAGATATAACATTTAATGTCTTCTACATGAAAGCAAGATAGAGAGAGATTTGAGAATGTTCGATATATGCATATGGATTCAAAGGTTTATGAAGAATTATTTGATATGAATGAGATATATACCCAATGTTTTTAAATGCAGACACACTTATACATATGTTTGTTCATTTGACACGTTATTCAAGTCGAGTTTCCTTAAGTTAGGCATCCTTTTTATCCTTGCTATTTCCAAAAGAAGAAAGATAGGTCAAAGCTCTTTTGGAGAGCCCATTTGTTGGGTTCGACGGCTCCAACGACAAGGTTGGACATTTAGTCTTCTAATGGAAGATGCATACTAGAAAGAAAATTTAAAGGGTCTTCAAAAAAGAGTAAGGGAGTGATGAGCAACCTTAATCGGCCTTGTCTAACGAAAGATGACTTTAATTTTTGGTTGATATAAGTTTTTTTTTGTGTGTGTAATTGAATTCAATGGGCAACATATTTGAGTGTTACTTCAAGAAATAATTAGAATTTTCAATCATTCACTTGCTTTGACTATTCATGCTATAGATGTTTTTCTTCTTCTCTAATTCATTCTTTATTTTTTTATAAAAAAACAATTTTTATGGGCGTGGAAGGTAGAAGAGGAGAGTGTTTTAGAAATATGTAAAGATAAACTTTATAGCAAGTTCATCAAAGGATACTTTATTTATACTTTAAATGAATTTTAACTTTAAATTTGGTAAACCTTTCACTAGTGAAGGTAAGAAATTTTAACATCGATGGGTGTACGCGATCGAAGGATTATCCTTTGTTTAATTTAGATTACAATATAAAATTATATGTATCGCAGCTCATGATAATGGCTCTTTAGATGAACTTGAATTCCCCAAAAAAAAGGGAAAGTAAAGGCATGGCACAATATTAAATAGTAACAAAGTTTCACATATTGAGATTAATATAGTATAATTGAGGAGTTTCTCATGTTAAGAATAATATAATTTAAACAACTTATGATTTTTTTACATATATGTTTAATTTTAACATTTGTCTATTTGGTATGAAGGAACTTATTTAAATTAAAAAAATTATTTGTATAGAAAACATTGAAAATGCTGTTTAAAAGATACATTGAGAATTTGTAAAGCATTTAAAACGTAGCCACAAGTCATGATTTGAGCGACAGTGATCACTTTTCTCTGAGTACGAATTTCAGAAAACGAGATGTGGAATACGAACTTCAGTGACTTCAATACTACTTTGTAAAGGTTGGCCGTGTATAGTGGTCCTAAAGGTGCTATATGTGCACTTCGCTCCCTTTCTTTTGAAAAAAAAAACAATTGGACTGGGCTCAACATTTAAATCCAAAGTATATTTTGGAACCTTGGAAGGATGTTACCCCAAGCCCAAGTTATTTCTAGCGGACTGGATGAACAGAAAGACCCAAATTCGAACTCAACCCACTCTGTAATTCTTCTCAACTTTTCGCGCTGTTGTCCTCCTCGTTACCTCTCTCTGCCGCAAAGGAATCAAATTGTAAGTTTCTCTTTTTATGAATTTTTTTCACAATAATTTTAGTGAATTTATGGATTATACTACTGTGTTTGCTAAAGCTTCACATCTGATATGATAGTTCCTTATGATGTTTACAAATAAGTATACGTTCGTATTTTGCTTTCCTGTGATAATGCCTCAAAATTGTGAGTATATTAAGGGTGGTCAGTGGGCCGGGTTCGGGGCGGGGTGAGTCCCGGCTGGACTGGTGAGGGCGGGACCGGTCCTCCGGCGTGATTGGCGGGATCCGCCGATGTCCCGCCTCGTTCCCGATCCCGTCGTAAAAGGGGACCGCCAAGAGGCGGGGTCGGGATCGGTTTTTCCTTTTTTTATTGACTTAATTTTAAAAAATAACATATATAAACACTTCAATAATTGAACAAGATAGTATAATAAAAACATCTCAATGCTGTTTTTGTGCCTCTTATATTATTTAATAGAAATATGATTTTTTTTTGTAATACAATTTCAAAATTGCAACTTTGTGGTGTTGAAAGTTGCAAATCACATAGTAAAATTGCAATTAAAAAATTATATCTTTATAAACACCTTTTTCTAATTTCTTCACAATATCTCGTGGTTCTTCAGTTGAAATTGGAATTTGTTGGTCAAATTGGTCGACGTCGCTTCCAGCTTCGTCGGACAAGATTTCATGTTGTCTCCCGCCAATGAGTGCTCTGCTATTTGAAATCTTCCGGCTGAAAAAGTGCTTTCAGACGTTGTTGATGACGCTTGAATGTTCAACACATCTCGAGTCATCTTTGCTAGTGTTGGAAATGTCTTCTCATTTTCCCTCAAGTATTTAAGCAAGTCTTAACGTCCTTCTTCATTGAGAACTGCTTGGTACGGTACAACCCTGCAAAACAAAAAACATCAAACTCGCTAACTTGATTAGCAGTGGTACCACTAAACATTCTATTTCTATGACTTTCAATACTAGCAGCAGAAACATCATGTCTTTTATAAGGTTGTACTGAAGAAGAAAAAGATGGTATAGAAGCCGGTTGATTACTAGCACTTTCTTATTGGTAATGCGTATATACTTTTTTGCATTCATCGTGTATGCTAGATAAAACTTCTTCTTTAGTTGGTTCCGTAGATGGTTGTTCATTTGGAGTTTTTGGAGTTGGAGGTGGAAGTACTGCTATACAATCATAAATAGTTTCAATAAGTGTTTTACAACCGTCTATTTTAATAGTCGAATTTAATACAACACCAATAATATAAATAGTGCGAATAAGAAAAAAATATTTTTTTAATTTGATAAATATTTTTTAATAGGTGTTTTATAAGATATTTTTTCCCATATATTCACTAAGTAACAAAAATATTAGAGCTATATAAAATAACATAGTTAAAATAGTAGGATAATATATATACCAGAAAATTCTTTAGTTGCTTGAAAAAATTTCTCTAAAAATACAATAAGTTCTGAAATTTTTTTCCAATCGTTATCTATAAGCATATCACTTGAATTTCGATTATGAGCGTTAAAAAATAAAGTTATAGGTCTTGTATAATCATAAGCAACAGGTAGTTATTCATATAGAGAATTCCACCTAGTCGCTACTTCTTCAGAAATTTTTTTATAAGGTAGTCCACAATCGTGACAAGTTTTTTTATATTCTTTTTTTGTATTCTATTACATCTAAAAATAAAGTTTATAGCAAATTATACTTTATTAAGAATGTCTTCAAAAAGTGATAGACCATCCTATACAACTAAGTTATAAATATGGCACACACATTTTATAAAAATATGATTAAGAAAAGATGGAGTTAATAGATTTTTAAAAGTCTCACAACATAATTATTAGAAGAAACATTATCTAACGTAACAATCATTATTTTGTCAGTTATACCATAATAATCGCAAACTTGATGAATATTTTCTGCAATAAAATTTTCAGTGTGCCTATCATCAATACATCTATATGCTAAAATACGTTTTTGCATAGACCATTTATAATCTATCCAATGACATGTTACATTTAAATAATCATGGTCGTTAGTTCTACGGCCTATATCAGACGTGATAGATACTTTGCCAGGAAAATGATATAATGAATAACGTAAATATTGTTGATATTCATGTGTAAATTTAAAAACGTCTCTCCTAACAGTTGATCTAGAAAAACTGTTAAAAACAGGATTATACATATCTCTTATGTAATGAATAAAATCAGGAGATGAAAGAAATGAAAAAGGCAAACCTTCCACCGCAACTAATTTTGCTATTGCTTATCTATCTCTATATTATCGTATGTAGGACCTACAATTCCCCCGTCATCGAGTTAATTTGACCATGTACTTGGTCTGGGATAATATGTGAACATTGTCCCGACTGAGAGCGCATTGGCTCACCCGACTTTGTAGCCTCGTATTCATTCCACCTAGCTTTGTAAAAGCTTTGTACATGTCTCAATAAACCTTCCGTCCCACCCTGACCTTTTTCCATTTTAAATTTATAAACATTTTTACAAATTTTACATCTAGCTACTTGATTCTTATCAAAAAAATCTCATGCAACTGATTTTAATTTTCGTTGTGTTGGGACCTTGTCTCATACTAAGGGGAATATGAGGCGTTCCAGTTTCAGTTTGAGGTGCACTAGTGGGTGTCATCTAGATTAGTGGGTGTGTCATGTAGATTATCTTCTAAATTAAAGTCTGGTTGCAGAATATATCTCATCATCCAATGATATATCATTAAAAAATTCAGGTTCATCTATATGAGTGTAATCAATCAAATCATCTTGTCTAGGAATATGATGACTATAAGAAGTACCCTTGCCCTTGTTACCCATACTAGAAGAAGCACCCATACCTGTACCCTTAAACGTACCTCTTAATCTTTCTATTTTAATTATGCAAATAAATAATTAAAGATAATGAAATTAAGTGCGATAATTAAGATAAAGTAACAATAATAATTTAAAGAAGGAACAAAGGTACCAAATGCCGACGTACGCCTTGAAAATTGAAACTTTGCTCGATGGATGATCCTTAAGCTAGTTGCCAACTTCAGTCCCAATTTTTGAACTTTGATACAATTATACAAATGAGCAAATAAAATAAAATATTTAGTAGGCAATTTAATTGTAGACTTGTAGAGAGATAGATTGAGAATTGTAGGAAGATTTGTGATATAAAATTAAGAGAAAATGAGGTATTTATAGTTGAAAAATTGGGTTAAAATGTAAATATACTAACTTAGGGGTTAAAAATAAATATTAAGGGGGTGGGGGGGCCAAAAATGACCGTTGCACAACGGTCAAATTATAAATTGGCCGTTGTGCAACAGTCATTTTTGCAAAGGGGGTGTTGGGGGTGTGGTCAGGGTGGGACGGGCCTGGGGCGGGACGAGCCTAGGTCCCGACCCGGTTTCGAGTCCAGACACCTTTTTCTTAGGCCGGGTCGGGCCGGGTCGGGGTCGGGACCGGGCCGACCCGGCCCACTGGCCAGCCTTAGTATATTCTAATTGAGTTAATTGTCAAAAACACACTTAAAATATCACCTTTTCGCGAGTTTTATTCTATTAATCTTAAGTATAAGTTCGTATTTTTCTTTCATCCTCTGTTCTATTTTTTCCCCAACATAGTTACTTGGACTTATGTGCAAAAAGAAAAGGTTCAATTTTCTTTCATATTGTTCCTCTTTTCCTTATTATCCTAAACAGTTCAAGAAAAAAAATTTAAATTATATATATAGGCTTATTGGAAACATTCTCCCGACCTTCACAAGGTAGGGGTAAGGTCTGCGTATACTTTATCCTTCCCAAACCCCACCTGGTGATTATAGTGGGTATGTTGTTGTGTGTGTATATATATATATATATATATATATAGGCTTGGTGGGTGGAGTTCTGTTGGGAAAAAAACTTATCCCTTCCTTTTCTTGCACAATTTTCGATTTATGGTGAATAAAATTTCTTATTATTGAAGGGGAGCCTCGGAGCGATGATAGAGTTGTTTCTGGGTGACCTATAGGTCACGCATTCGAGCCGTGTAAGCAGCACTAATGCTTGCATTCGGTTATACTGTATATGTGCCCTTTCTCTTGTTTTCCAATCCTTTTTGAAATTTTGTATTTTAAGGGTGGTGATTGACTGGCTATTTTAATTCGTTTACAGTTCTCAAGGACAGGCGAAACACTTGTGATGTGACCACTAACTCCATTGTGCTCCACGTTCTTGAAGAGATAATTCCTTCATTTTCAAACAGGTACCTCTGAGTCTGCTGATCTCTTTATAAATTAACATTACCTCTACACATTATCTAGTGTTATTTATTTTGACATGGAAGGTAAAATATCATGAGGACGGAAGGTGCTTGACTCAGAGAAGCTTACTATTAAACTAATCCTCTATTTATGATCCAAAAGAAAAAGATCGTCTACTTTACATTTTTTGGTCTTAGCAAGTTATAACATAGTATTGTGACTTGCGAAATTAATAGCCAATGTGAGCGAGGACCAAGTATTTATATTTAAGAAGGTGAGCTCACTCAATTTGTCCGAGTAAGCTGCTCCCGTCTGCCTGTGATTTAGTAAAAGGGAAGGAATGTCTTTTCTTGGATTCTTGCATTATGAACTAAAAAAAGTAACTCAAGTCACCTTATAGAATATAGATTTCTGTGTTACTGCATGTACTTGTTATTGTTACTGATGTTTAGTTGTTTGCTGGGTTCTACATACTGTGGTAAAGAGCAACTGAAGGAGTTGTTGGGCGTGTAGTACCTTCTGAAGCCTCAAAGGCATTCATTTGAGCATAGCTCAAGGTCTCAACTACACAGAAGCCTCGCTAGATTTAGTCGGGGATGATATCTAGCAAGGACCACGATTTCGTCGTCGTTGGAAAGAGATTCATTTCATGTGTATGATATGCTTACATGTAAGTATAGGTTTAAAACTTAATAGAGTGAGGTCATGTTTATGTTTGTTATTTTACGACTTTTGTTCTATTTGGTCTCACAGGCTTCAGAGAAGACATACTATGATTCGTGCTGGAGATACAGTCTGATGAAAATATGTAGATACTCATCTCTCACAGGCAATAATTATTTACACGGGCAGGTTATATGAGTTCAACTAAACTTATTGCGTTTGACTCAAACTATGCAAAAATAAATAAATAAAATGTATGCATATAATAAGACCATATTCATTCTGAACTCTAGATTAGCCTTTGGTTATTGTCTAATTCTGAAATAAGCTAAGCCATTGATTCTTATTCTTATCTAACATTCCACCTCCGTCTAACCCTGGCTGTCATCTTCTCATCATCTTAATTTAGAGCTGTTACGTTTACATGAAGCTTCTGGCCGTTGATGCAATTGGTATTGTTGCTGGATAACCAAATAATTTTCTAAGATAAAATATTTTCCTTAAAAAAAGTACATGAAATTAAAGTTTACCTAATTCATCTCGCTTGACAGTTTTAACCCAATCTTCTTAGTAAGTAGGGTACAGAGAAGAACGCCAGCCATAGCCTTCTCCAACAATATACCTCTCTGAATTTACTGATTTCATCAAAATCCCAACAACAAAAAATAGCAAAAATATTTTAACCTGCATATTGTGTTATCTTATCAATTTCCACATAGAGTTAGATGTCTTTTATTTTTCTTAATCATATTTGAAGCTATATAGCAAGTTACAACAATAAATTCAACTGAAATAAAACCCTTTATAAATGTTCTACTACTAATCTCACACAAGTTCCGTTATTAAAGGTGTTATAAATATTGAACGTTACACAACTGTATTTATAACAAATTAATTCAATTCAAGTAGTTCTTCCACGTATCTTATTTCAACAGTTGAAACAAGCCGAGGTTAGTGTCACAGTGAACTTAAGTATTGCACAAAAAAGACAATTTATCTCAAAAGAAAATTTTTGGGAAAACATCAACTATTGCTAGCTTATTTATAAAAAAAAATACATTATGAAGAATTAATTACTAAGCTGAACTATCGTGAAATATACATGTAACATGAATATTATAATACTTGTTTTGAAATCACTCAACCAGTAAATTCTTCAATTACAAATTACAGAAATGAACTTAGATGCAGTGAAATCTAATGTTTCTTTTCCACCCTCAAATATCTTGAGAGATAATTAATGTTTGAAACATTTACATTGAACAGAATATTAGAAACATATTTGAAATATCTTGAGATATGTTTATTATTGACTTAATGATAATTAAATATGTATGAAATAATTTTATAAATAATTAAATATTTATTTGTTGATATAATGGTAATTGAACATTTATCGAGTGATATAATATTTTTCAATACGAAGTAAGCTTGTTATATCTTCTTCTTTTTTTTCATCCTAAGAGATGTTTTAAAACACTTCTAAATGTTTAAAACATGAGTGTTAAGAGCAAAAGAAGTCCAAACATCTCTCAGATTATTTTAAACATAAGAAGTTCAAATATTTCACAAATTATTTTAGACATCTTGTGATATATTTAAATCAGTATAAATTAAAGATGATATAACATATCGTCATGTAGGAAAAGTTTAGCTCCAAATTCAATCAAATTCAGATGAAATTCTATTCACAAATTAAAATATCTTTTATATTAAAATATTAAGTTACAAATTATATTCCTTTTTTTATAAGAAAATTTAAATATTTAACACACTTGTTAGGTTAGGATAGAAACATATACAAACTAATATTTGTATATAATTTCCATTATACATAGAGGTTAAATATGTAATTTTAAAAATAAGGAATCAATTATAAAGTCACTGAGTGTAATTTAATTTTTTTCTTCTAATTATAACCCTTGTCGATTTTTCACTTATAAAATCAGATTGCAGCAAAGAGCTCTGTAATTACTCTTCTCGAAAGTTCCAATATGGACGCTCTAAATTCCTACGCATCATCGGCGGCGATTGCACAACAAACATGGGAGTTAGAAAACAACATCGTAACAATGGACGCGCCGTCGGGTTCAACACCGGAAAACTCCGCGTCGGACGCTATATTCCACTACGACGAGGCGGCACAGACGAAGTTCCAACGGGAAAAACCGTGGGCGAGTGACCCTCACTTCTTCAAGCGCGTGAAGATCTCTGCACTCGCACTTCTTAAGATGGTTGTTCACGCGCGTTCTGGTGGTACAATTGAGGTTATGGGACTCATGCAGGGTAAGACTGACGGTGATGCTATTATTGTTATGGACGCTTTTGCCCTCCCTGTTGAAGGTACTGAAACTAGGGTTAATGCTCAAGCTGATGCTTATGAATATATGGTCGAATATTCACAGACCAACAAGCAGGTTAGTGCGTTTATAGTACTCTGTTCCAATTTATGTGACACCGTTTGGATTTTGACCGCAATTTATTCATAATATTTTAAATTATTAATTATTGGGACTTATATTACTTTTTATGCAGTTTCTAAATATGTAAATTAATTTTCAAAAAACTTAAAGATTGTATTTCCCTATCCACGGTCAAAATAAAGAAGTTTTGACTCTCGAAATCCGAACATTATCACATTCATAATGTACGCATTGCATTGTACTATAGTACGATATTGTATTGTACTGTATTAATGAATACAATATTTGGATAGACTGTATCTTGTTGTGGTTTAATAACATGTTATTTTTTTATTTGACGGTATAGTACTGTATAATAAGTTAATAACATGTAAGTTCACTAAAATATAGGTAAATGAAATAAGTGATCACGCAAAACCACCAAATCCGTGGCAATTGAGCTTTCTCATGGTTATATAACAATGGATTTACAACACCATGCAATATAATTTTAAGAACAATGAAAACAAACATGGTGTCAATGAAAACAATACAATACAAACAGGGGGGGACAGAGTATTTTTTTTCTCTTTTTGATGGGTATCTATACTGTGAGCGCTAGAACATTTTTGGTTCAGAGGGAAATAATGGAGAAAGGTTGCCCTAGCAATAACTAGTCAATTTACATTGACTTTTTCAGATTTACTGAAGATTGGAACAAAAAAAACGGGTTCAAATGGAGCAGAACTGTAGGTTGAGAGAGTAAATACAATGAATTTTAGAATTACTCCCTAAATGTTGGAATGTAACCGGTTCAAATCAAAGCTAAATGACTTGTGAAGGTTCATATAGCAGATTTTACAATCTACAATGAATTTTCAGATTTAATGAATATTGGAAACGGGCTCAGAATGAGCAGAACTGTTGGTTGATAGAGTAAATAAGGTGTAATTATTTCCTAAATATTGGAATGGAAACGGTTCAAATGGAAGCAAAATGAATAGTGAAAGTTCATATAGCAGATCCCAACTAGTTTGAGATTGAGGTTTTGTTCTTGTTGGTGTCCGGGCGAGGTTGCCTTGACTACTTTACCTATTTGAGCTTCATGGCTGCACCAAAGGTTAACTAAAATCAAGTTTCTTCTTTTCATGAGTATCTAGAATACTGTGAAGCTTAAGTTAATTGATTTTCCTTGAGGGTTGTGTGGAATTTTCACAGTTTGATGGAAGTTGTACCATGTGATTTAAGTGGAAATTTGTTTAGTGGAGAGGAAAATCCTGTTGCAGTGTCTAAAGTTAGGCTTTAATTCGTTGGTGTGCTAGTATTTGTTAATTTCTCTTTATCCTACATAATATATTTGTAATTTTCTTTTAAGAAATAATAAGAGATGATCATTGTGATATGTGTTTTTGATCTTATTACACGAGTGGGCTCCGCTACTTGATTCGAGGTCAAGATGCTCCTACAAACAGATTGTTGTTTGGTTTCTGAAGTGGATAGAGTTTAATCTCTCCTATTACATGTTAGCATGTTCATGCCGTTGCTCCAAAATGGCATCTTAGGGACACTCGTTCCTAATTCCTTGGTCATAAACCTTTGTTGCTCAGCTCCTCCAGAAATGCCACAGCACCCGTATCAGATCCTCCAAAAATGTATAACTTTTGGAGGATCCTACACGCACTTAACAACATTTTTGAAGGATCCGAGCAGCATAGTCATAACCTGCTAGTAGTCTGTAATATATTGCGCAGGTTTCCATCATCATGCACATACACATGAGGTTCTTCCGGACGTGCCACGACTGCTTTTTCACATACATTTTAGAGAATCATCATCAAAAAGTCAATTCTTTCAGATGATCTGTTGCTTCATATGTGTTTCGATAAGCATTTTCTTGGAGTCCTTGTGTATATCTATAATTTCAGGAGTTAGTAACCTTAGCAGTTTATTTGAGCTTCAGGTCAAAAATCTTTCATAGGTCACGGAATTCAATCTTGTTGCACCTAGAAATTCTTTTGAGCTGATTATATTTATGCTGTATACATTGTTATATAGGATTTATACATTTGTGTATCAAATTGGAGTGTGCTTGTCACTGTAGTTTGTTCACCATTCTTTTTGGTATAGGCTGGTCGGCTGGAAAATGTGGTCGGGTGGTACCATTCCCATCCTGGTTATGGATGCTGGCTCTCTGGCATTGATGTGACTACACAAATGCTTAACCAGCAATATCAGGAGCCCTTTCTTGCAGTTGTTATTGATCCAACAAGAACTGTTTCTGCTGGAAAAGTTGACATTGGTGCCTTTCGAACATATCCTGAAGGATATAAGCCTCCAGATGACCCCATCTCAGAATATCAGACCATTCCTTTGAACAAAATCGAAGACTTTGGAGTACATTGCAAGCAGGTCACTTCTTTGGCACTCACACGTTTATGTTAAAAGCTAGGACTTCAGCTTTACTCCGACTGTTAGCTCACCAACTTTTCTCTTAATTTGCAGTATTATTCATTGGATGTTACGTATTTTAAGTCCTCTCTCGATTGCCATCTCTTGGACCTACTATGGAACAAGTATTGGGTGAACACACTTTCTTCTTCCCCTTTGCTTGGAAATGGAGACTATGTTGCTGGACAGATATCTGATCTTGGTAATACATTGTTGCCTACATTTTTCACTTTCTTTTATCATCATAATGATTTGATGCCTGGATATGAGTTTGCACAATATTGAAACACCTCAAACCTAGTTGATCCCCTTAAATCATGCAGCTGAAAAGTTGGAGCAAGCTGAAAATCAACTGTCCCATTCACGTTTTGGGCCCTTAATGGCACCCCCTCAAAGGAAGGAGGAGGTAATTTATTTTTCGTTTTTCTTGAGTCTTGACAATGCATAATCTAAATTACAAGTCGATCTCTTACTTTGTTTGAAGAATATTAGTTTGACCAATAAAAAAAAGAATATTAGTTTGACCAATAAAAAAAGAATATTAGTTTGACAGTTTTTAGTCTTTTGGATTTTGAAGCTATTTACCTTGGAATCTTTTTGGCATGTGATTCTATTTAGACATCATCAAACCTAGGTAGTATTTTGTGTGTACAGATTGGTCATTTTTGGAACTTTGTAGCTTATAGCATACCAGCCTCTTGATCATATTTGCTGGGTCATGAAACTGCTTACAGTTAAAATGTGCAAGGATATGCAAAGGGAACTAAATATAGATTTGCCTCCAATTGTGCATGTTCATTTTCTCTCTTTTTTTTTTTTTAAATGATGAGAATTTGCTAAAAAAAATTATGTACTGGAGAACCTAATGCGTGTTTATAAGGATCAACTAGGAGAAAATAATGCAATACTAGAAGAAAGGGATACATTCTGTATTCAAACGTGGAACTATGATTGATATTGTTTTGTTACACACTCAGCAACAGCTTTTGTGTGACATTCTTAAAAAGGGTGAAATGGCCAAGATTGTATGAACGAAGAGTTTTATTACTACTTTAACAGAGGATATTAAAAGAGGTATAGTGGACAAAGAAAAAAACTAGTTCATTATGATAATGTGCCAATATGATCCTATCTTTACCTATGCATGGTTTGGTCCTCTATTATAGTAGACCTGCGGAGTAAAGTGATGAGAAAGCAGTCAAAGGGAAAATGAGTGGAAAACAAAACTATAGGATTATATTAGCAACTAACCTAGCGAAGTTTGAGGATAAGCTTTGTGATTACTTATTTGGTATACAAGTCTTATGCCTTGGACGCTGATTTTCAATCAGTCTTTATGTGTTCTCTCTACTTCCCTTTGTTGCACACATGCAATATTATACCGAGGAAAGTAGATCCTGAAAGCATTGAACCAAACCATTTTCCCCCACTTCCAAAGTCTATTTAAGTGGGCATGTAAGCATTTTGTCCAAAATTAGTGGTGGAAGTTGCAGAATCCTTTGTTGAACACTTGTGACAAGTTAAAGATCCATTGTATTGAGCAAGAAGATAGAGGATCACAAATGACTAGGCAACAGCGTATTGTCTGGCAGTTTATAATCACTTTTACTGTTGTCCCTATTACTGTGTTAGGAGCACTTGTAGAAAAGGATGAGCTTGATAGAGGTACCAGGGTGGAGCTTCACTTTCTTGTACTGCAATATCCCTTTCCTGTATGTTTTGTGAAAGCATAAAATCAGTAATTTGCTGCTGTAGGTGGTGATGTGCCATATTGTTTCAGTTCATGTATCTTACTACTATTTGTTTTTGGGCTTGGTTATGTGGTTGTTACCTAGTCTTGATCTCCAAGTTCAGGCTATCCATTGAATGCTATCATGTTTTCACTTCAACTTTCAGTAGTCTTTTGCCTTTGCTTTTACCTTGCCTACTTATTCACTAAATTGCAAAATATAACATGCATCAGGCAACTTTGGTTGCACAGTGGTACTAAATGTGTTGTTCCTCTGGAGTTGCAGGAAGAATCTCAGCTTGGTAAGATTACACGTGATAGTGCTAAGATTACTGTCGAGCAAGTTCATGGCTTAATGTCGCAGGTATACGCTGTTCTATTCTTACATTAGTCGCATATCATTCTTCTAGCTTGAATTCAAACATTTCCATTGCTGGATAGGAATGTCTTGACACTCTATGTATTTATCCTTGGTTTTCAGGTTATTAAAGACATTCTTTTCAATAGTGTTCGTCAGTCAGGCAAATCGCAGGCAGAACCCTCTGGTCCTGAGCCCATGATCGAAACCTGAAAGTTCATATCCTATTAATCCGGATGTAGATCTGTTTGATGCAACTTTAGGTTTCTTTTTGCAGTTAACTATACAACTTTGACTCCATTATGTAGCTCCAAAGAGGTGAAAGTTTACGGTGATTGGCTCTCGGGATTTCACGTCCATTACTGTTTAACGTTATGGAAGATTTTGCCTGCTAGTTCTTTTCCTTATTGTTAATTAAAAGTTTAGTATTTTGACATGATTGGTTTGGTTCTTCTGAGAAAAAAACCCGGCTCTAAGAGATCACAGTAAATCATGAACCGTCATTTCTGCTTCAAACTTTTTATGAATTTGACATTAATTTTTTTTAGTTCGAGTTCTCTTTAGCCTACGGTTAAAAAGAGCTAGATTGAGCTCAACATAAGAACTGTGTATTAACCAAATCATGCCTCAACGATCTTTGATAACACCTTGATTAAGTAGTATTTATTTACTTGATTGGGATCCCGTGTCTTCTATATATTGACTAGTACAAAATGAAATCTAAAAAGACCAGGATCCAGTGGGTAGTAGAAGTAGCATGTTTTCATTTGTTTTTCCAAATTTCAAAACCAGAATTCTGAGTTTTCCTTTTTATGTGCTCTATTTGTTTTCCTTGTTATTACAGAGTAATTTTCTTTTTCTCCATTTTATTTGTAGGCAAGACCAATGTTGATCGGAAGCTATATATTATTCCAGTGCTTGACAGTTACTTGTTAAATGATTAATTGTATGATTGGATATCTTCACTTTCAATGTACAAGAATATATATCATATTAGCCATGTTATAGAATGGTGTTTATGACTTTTTATAAAATTGTTTCACGCTAATTTTAATAGACTTTATGGAGGATTAATTGCGTCAGAAAAATACACTTATTATAGAGATATCTTCAGATACATGGGCATGGAATATGAGATAAATTCGTATGAGACTTTTTCTCTTTCTATAGTAAACTATATTGCTTTTGTATTTCCAAAGTTTGTGTATTCGAGTACTGGAAACATAACTATGAATATTTACGTACCAATCTCCTCGTACATATGTACAAGGTAGGTCTTGCAATTGTCAATCTTTAAGTTCAAAAGTTTGTACAACATTCGAGTTTTGGGAAAAAGGTTGGCCTAATTTTATAAACTGTTATTAATATTTGACACTTTTTTTATTCTAAATATTCTATTCATCACTCTGTTGTTTCTTATATTTAGGCTGTATTCTAAATATTCTATTCATCACCCTCAAACTTTGCACATAATTTCATTTTGAACCTTATCTTTGCATGGTACTTAAAAGTTAATCTATTTTCTTAGTCCCAAAACTCTGTTGTTTGATCTATTCTTTGGGGTGACAATCACCAAGAAAGAGAAATTTCTTGGGTGACAATCGACAAATCTCTTTAAGCAAGGAGAAGTAGTCATTTAAAACGATGATGACTTAGACTTTAGATTGGACGAAACACAAAACTAACTAAAGAGTTGTTTGTCATACTTTGAGTAAATTAATTAATTAAGCAATCCATTTTCTTCACTTCATATCTATTACTAGATCTTTGTGCACGGCTATAAACCAAGAAGCTTAAGGGAAACAATTATCCAAGTTTATTACAAGTTTTTCTTTTCTTCAATTTTTGAAATCCAATATAAAATCCCGTTTATATAAGTAATACTTTTGGATGAGTTGATATTTCGTAAACATGTTCATACATTTCCAAAAGGGTGACTTAACAAACAACAACAACATACCCAGTGAAATTCCACAACGTGGGGTCTGAGGAGGGTAGAGTGTACGCATACCCTACCTCTACCTTGGTAGGTAGAACGGCTATTTTCGAGAGACCCCGGTTCAAGACAAAGCATAAGCAAGACAAGCACAACAAGGCAAGACAAGAGAAACAGTCAGACCCGGACAAAAAATTTAAAGTAGTATGAAAAGCGAATAAGCTTAGATAACGCATTCTGAAAAAAGAAGCAGTAACTACCGCAAGTACATTAAATAAACAAAGTACACTAAAAAACACATAGCAGCAGAAATCAAAATACAAGGAACTATAAAGTAATACTCCGCCTATTAGTATGATAGGCGAAGCGGGCCTACAATAACAACACTACACTCCCAGTTTGTAAGCGTACGTAGGACTACGCTCGACTACCTACTACCCTTCTACCCTAATTCGCGTACTCCACAACCCCCTATCTAAGGTCATGTCCTCAGTAAGTTGCACCTGCGCCATAAGCTGTCTAATCACCTCTCCCCAATACTTCTTCGGCCTGCCTCTACCTCTCATGAACCCGTCCACAGCCAACCTCTCACACCTCCGCACTGGGACATTTGTGTCTCTTCTCTGCACATGCCAAAAACCATCTCAACCTCACTTCCCGCATCTTATTCTCCATCGATGCCACTCCCACTCTGTCCTGGATATCATAATTTCTAATTCTATCCCTCCTTGTATGCCCGCACATCCATCTCAACATCATCATCTCTGCAACTTTCATCTTTTGGATGTGCGAAGTCTTGACTGGCCAACACTCCGCCCCAGCATAGTCGATCTAACTACCACCCTATAGAACTTGCCTTTAAGTTTTGGTGGAACCTTTTTGTCCCACAAGACTCCAGATGTGAGCCTCCATTTTAACCACCCTGCCACAATACGATGCGTGACATCGTCATCAATCTTACCATTCCCTTGGATAATAGACCCGAGGTACTTGAAGCTTTATTTCTTTGGAATGACCTGAGTACCAAGCTTCACCGCCCCGCCTGTCTCAAGGCCGCTCCCGTTACTAAACTTTCACTCTAAGTATTCTGTCTTGGTCTTACTCAGCCTGAACCCTTTAGATTCCAGAGTTTGTCTCCAATCCTCCAGCTTAACGTTCACTCCACTGCGAGTCTTATCAATTAGGACTATGTCGTTTGTGAATAACATACACCATGACACCTCTCCTTGGATTTGTCGCGTCAGTCCATCCATCACCAAGGCAAATAAGAATGGGCTAAGAGCTGATCCCTGGTGCAGCCCCATCATCACTGAAAAGTGCTCCGAGTCTCCTCCTATTGTCCGTACCCTGGTCTTAGCTCCATCATACATATCCTTGATCGCCCTAGTGTACGCCACATGTACACCTTTAACCTCCAAACATCTCCATAGAACCTCCCTAGATACTTTGTCGTATGTCTTTTCGAGGTAGATGAAAACTATATGTAAGTCTCTATTCCTTTCCCTATACTACTCCACCAACCTCCTAATAAGATGAATGTCCTCTGTAGTCGAACGCCCCGGCATGAATCCAAACTGGTTTTCGGAGATAGACACGCCTTTTCTCACCCTCCATGACTCTTTCCCAAACTTTCATAGTATGACTTAGCAGCTTGATACCCATTTGGATATCACCTTTGTTCTTGTACAAAGGAACCATTGTACTCCACCTCCATTCTTCGGGCATTCTTGCCTTCTTAAAAATGACCTTAAATAACTCAGTCAGCCACTCCAAACCTGTTCTACCTGTGCTCTTCCAGAATTAAATTGGGATCTCATCAGGCCCAGTCGCTCGTCCCCAGCGCATTCTGTGAACATCACCCTTAACCTCCTCAAGCTTAATGCTTCTACAATATTCAAAATCCAGATACCTACCAGATTTCTCCAGATCTCCCAACACAATGTATCTATCTCTTTTCTCATTCAAGAGTTTATGAAAGTAATACTGCTACCTCTGCCTAATATGCGCGTACTCCACTATTACTTTGTCGTCCTCGTCCTTGATGTACCTCACGTGATCCAAGTCACGGGCCCTCCTCTCCCTCGCCTTGGCTAGTCTGTATAACTTCTTATCTCTACCTTTTTTCTCTAATTCCACATACATGCGTTCTAAAGCCACGTTTTTGCCGCCGTAACCGCAAGCTTTGCCTCCTTCCTCGCCATCTTATAGAGCTCTATATTCGTCTACTTAGCCACCTCATCCTTACTTTCTACCAATTTTGCATACGCCGCTTTCTTTGCTTCCACCTTCTCTTTAACTTTATTATTCCACCACTAGTCCCCTCGATGCCCACCACGGCTACCCCGCGAGACCCCTAGCACTTCCTTAGCCACCTCTCGAATGTAGCTAGCCATCTTGTCCCACATATCTGTCGCATCCCCACTACTCTCCCAAGCCTCCTTGGCCAGCAACCACTCCCCCATCTCTTTTGCACTAGCCATAGTCAAACTCTTCCATTTGATTCTTAACCTGCCATTCACAACCCTCTTCTTCTTCTCTATCATGATCTCCAAATCCATCACCAAAAGCTTATGTCGGGTTACAAGATACTCCCTCAGAATAACCTTGCAGTCTTTACAAAGACCGTTGTCAACCTTCCGAAGGAGCAAGAAGACTATGTGAGTCTTAGCCACCGAACTCCGGAAAGTCACCAAGTACTCCTCCTTCTTCAGGAATCTCGAGTTGGCTATCACCATCCCAGAAGCTCTAGCGAACTTTAAAAAGTTAGACGCCTCCCCCGTTCCTGTCCCCAAGGCCAAAGCCTCCATGCACGTCGTCATAACCACCTGGAAGTGACCCGATATGTCCGTTGAAATCCTCTTCTATAAATAACTTCTTAGTGGGTGGTAGACCTCCTACCATTTCGTCTAAATCCTCCCAAAAGCACATCTTCTCCTCCTCGTCCAAGTCCGCTTGTGGTGCGTAAGCACTAATAATGTTCATAGTGAATCCTCCAACTACCAACTTAATCGCCATCATCCTGTCATTGACCCTCCTAACCTCTACCACCTGGTCCCTTAGCTCGCAGTCTACTAAAATGCCTACTCCAAATTTATATTTCGACCTACCCGAGAACCATAACTTATACCCGTATATATCCTTAGTCTTAGGTCCTACCCATTTGGTCTCTTGGACACATGCTATATTGATCCTCCTCTTCTTAAGAATCTTCACTAACTCTATGGACTTCCCCGTCAAAGTTCCAATGTTCCAAGATCCTATTCTCAGCCTAGCATCTCCCTTACCCCATTTACCCCCTAACCCTAACCCTCGCCCTCGCCCCCGTCCCCGACCGAGAACAGGACCCTAGTCTACCATCAGTCACCAAAGCCACTAAAGATGATATGCACTAATAGTCTAATCCAAGGTTTACACCTACAGCAGGAACGCTAAGAATGATAAAACTAAAGGTAGGAAGAGTAAAATGCAAGAACGTAATATATTAAGGGCAGGAACCAACATATTATGAAATGAATTTGACAGGCAAGCAAAGATAAATTAGCAACAAGAATGAAGGCCATAGAGATAGAACCCGGATGTTTGGCGGAAGACCGGAAGTTGATGCTTTGAATATATCTCTGCTAGTACCTGCAAAAGCAAAGCCAAGAAAAACAAAAAGGGAGAAGAGAAGAGATATAGGGAGAAAGGTCACCTTGATGGAGAAACTCGCAGATCTGAGAAGAACAAGAAGAATAGAAAGGAGAAAGGACGAGACCACCAACAATGCTGTAGTGCAAGACCAAACTCAAGGAGTGAATCCGACCAAGTAAATTGAAACGCAAAACTATTTATTAGACAACAACAACAACTTGCCCAGTGGAATCCCACGCCGTGGGGTCTGGGGAGGGTAGATTATACATAGACCTCACATCTACCTTGGTAGGTAAAATGGTTGTTTCCGAGACCCTCCGGCTCAAGACATGCACATGCACCAGCAAAACAAGAAAAAAAACCAGATCCGGTCAAAAAAATTAAAGCATTATGAAATATGAATATCAATATAAAAATGTTGGTATAAAAAATGAGTACACATACTAGAAAAAGAATAGTAACTAACACATAGCACATAGCAGCAGAAATCAAACTACCAGGGCCTATAAAGCAATATTACGCATATTCGTATGATATGCTAAGCGAATCTACAATAATAACACTACAACTACATGTATTTTAGCTTAAGTAGGACTACCCTCGACTACCTACTACCCTTCTACCATAATCTGTGTCCTCCACAACCCTTTATCTAAGGTTATATCCTCAATAAGTTGCACATGTGCCATATCCCGTCTAATCACCTATCCCCAATATTTCTTCGGCCTACTTCTACCCCTCTCAAAAGATCATCTGAATATTTGTCGGAGGAGATAAAAAATAGTGATGTTAAGAGACACAAGTCAGCTAAGTACCCCGATTTAGAGAAAGCTTTATATGAATGGTTTATTCAAAGACAAGATAAAGTGAATATGTCAGGAGAAATGATCCAAAGTAAAGCAAAAGAGTTTTTTCAGAAAATGTATGGTGAAACAAATCCAGAATTCAGCTTTTCTAGTAGATGTTTAGAACGTGAGGGTGTTAGCTCATTGGCAACACCATTTATGGCATACAGAGTTTGTGATCCGTTCGGATCATGAATCTTTGAGACACTTGAAGGGTCAATCTAAGCTCAACACGAGGCATGCAAAATGGGTGGAATTTATTGAGTATTTTCCTTATGTGATCACCTACAAGCGGGGAAAAGAGAATGGTGTGGCGGATGCTTTGTCTAGGAGATTTGTGTTGTTGAATGCCATGACTTCTAAAATGATGGGATTTGAAAGTTTGAAGGAGTTCTATTCCAATGACTCTGATTTCAATGTGGTTTATGAAAAGTTAGCCCAAGGAAATAGGGTTGATCGGTTCTAATTAATTGATGGATTCTTGTTAAAAAATGGTAGAGTATGTGTTCCCAAAAGCTCATGGAGGAAACTTTTTGTGAATGAAGCACATAGTGGAAACATGATGGGTCACTTTGGAGTTGCCAAAACTCTTGACATCCTCAAGGAGCAATTCTATTGGCCCAAGATGAGACATGACGTGGAGAGGCTTTGTGGACAATGCCTCGAGTGCAAGCAAGTCAAGTCCAAGACTTGCCCTAAAGGTATGTATACTCTTTTCCCTACTCCTAATAGCCCTTGGGTAGACATTTCTTTGGATTTTTTTTGGGTCTACCAAGGACCAAAAGGGATCATGATAGTATTTTTGTGGTAGTGGATAGATTTTAAAAAATGTCTCATTTCATACCATGTTACAAGTGTGATGATGCATCTCATGTGGCATCCTTGTTTGTTATTCATGTTCTTAAATTGCATGGGGTACTTCGCACTATTGTTAGTGATAGGGATTCCAAATTCCTTGGTCATTTTTGGAAGAGTCTATGGGGTGCACTTGGCACCAAACTCGTGTTCTCTACTTCTTGTCACCCTCAAAAGGATGGATAAACCGAGGTAGTAAATAGGACTCTTGGGAGCATGCTTAGGTGTGTGGTTAGAGGAAGACCAACTTCTTGGGAGGACCATTTGTTGGTTATTTTTGCTCTATGGTACTTTATAAAGCAGTACGGGAAGTATATAACTATTACAAGCATTCGAAAGGATAAACAAATGTTCAATAGTTCAACTAGTAATTTGAAATTACAATTGTTACACAAGTAAAAACTGGAAATTCCAGTTTTGTAGAAGACGGAAAAATGTAAATTGTTTTTGCTGAGTCGAGTGTAGCACTCTGTCCTTAAGACAATATTGCCCCGTATGTATCCTTTATACGTCCTGGACAATTTGTCTCCCAAGATAAAACAGCAATGGAACCCTTGAGCAAAGGAAACTCAAGAGCTACCGTGAAGAATATTGAATAACGAAATGATGCTTGGAAGTTGTAGGAAGAAAGCTATTTTGGTTGTGTATTTTCGTGCACTGTTTTGCTGCATCTCTTACTGTTAACTCTTCTTCAACAATGGTGTAAGGGGGGTGTTTATATAGGAGAGGGATGGACTGTTTTGCTGCCTGAAAACTGCCTCCATAATAGCCAAATAATGGCCATTATGGAGGTAGTAAAGTCACCAACATAAATGGTGAAAGATTGCCAACGGATTGGCCATTATTGGAGGTGTAATTCAGCCAAAATAAATGGCTGAATTGAGTGCTGGAACGTTTCTGTTCTGGACCGTCGAAATTCTGACTTTCTGAAAACTTCAGGGACCAAACTGTACATCTTGAAACTTCAGGGATCAAACTGCACATCTGAAAGAATTCTGGTCCAAACTGCACATCTGAAACTTCTGGGATCAAACTGTACTTCTGACAAAGTTTTCTGGCCCAAAAAGATAATATCGAAGGCCCACATGACACAACCCACAAATGGAACCCTGACCGGACGGGCAAGCGGCGGCAGCGTGTGGTCTTTCCTTGAACCGGCACATCTAGGTCCTCCCTCCTTTAAACACATGGGATACCCCTTGGGGTCCCAAACCCCAAACCAATTTCGAGTCTTATATACACAACAATTCTTTCTTCCTCTACCGATGAGGGAGAATTGAACACAATACCACACTTTCCATGCTTCAAACACCTTACTTCGTGGACCAATATCTCTTTCATTTCTCAATGAAATTTGACGATTCTTGGCCCTACGGTTATCTACGTACTTAGTAGATCATGCATGTGTGAAGAACCGGATTCTCCAACATACGTAACACTAGTGTTTAAGCCGTTAAAGTTGGTCGGTCGCAATTCCCGCCAAAGGCAAATTTCCAACACCATTTACCTTTGATGGAATTTGCATATAATAGGTCTCTCCACTTCTCTATTGGCATGACTCCATTTGAAGTTTGCTATGATTTTAATCCTTTGTTTCCCTTAACTTTAACCCCTTTGTCTAGTGATGTTGTTATGAGTTTAGATGCAAAACAAAGGGCAATTGAGATGGTAAAGATTCACGCTAAAGTGAAGGAACACATAGAGAAGATCAACACAAGAGTGGCCAAAAGACAAAACAAAGGTCGAAAAAGAGTGAACTTCCAACCAGATGATTGGGTTTGGGTTCACTTTCGAAAGGAGAGATTTCCCCAATTGAGGAATGGCAAGTTGTGCCCAAGAGGAGATGGGTCGTTCAAAGTCCTTGAGAAGATCAATGACAATGCCTACAAGATTGACTTACCAAGTGAGTACAATGTCCATAATATTTTCAATATAAGTGATCTATCTTCTTGTGTTGGAGGTGAACCTTTAGATTCGAGGACGGATCATTTCCAAGAAGGGGAGGATGATATGACCCGAGCGAGCTCAAGACCATTCACTCGTGGCCAAGCAAGGGAGCTCCAAGAATTACAATCCATGTTCATGAAGAGAGGAGCGTTCGAAGAGCTTGAAGAGAATATCTCACGAGTATATAATGTTTGGATGATAGCTTGGGAGGATATTCAAGAAGAAGAAGATACAAGAGAAGGAGTCACTTCACAAAGTGGCTAAAGAAGAACCCATGTAGGGAGGGTTATTTGTGCAAAGGCTACTTTTGACCATTTGTTGTAATAGACATAACTATAAATAGTTGCATTAGTTTCATTTGATTTTTTTTAGTTTTTGGATGACAATTAATATTTTCATTAAAATTCTACTTAAGCATATAATTAGTGATAATTAGTGGTAAGCTTAGTTAGAGTGTAATTTTTTTTTTTATCGTTGGAGAACACTTCAATGGCTTAAAAAATTTGAACCATAGAAATACTTAAAAGTTACGGAACCAATCTACTACAACACTAAAACTTCCATAAAGTGGAAATTTTTACCAAGACTAAGAGCCCGTTTGGATTAGCTTAAAAAGTGACTTTTATGTATAAGTGCTTTTAGACCTTTTAAGTATTAACCTTATTTATAATAAATAGTTATGCACTTTTTTCCTGGCAAAATGACCAAAATATCTTTAAAGTTGTTAATAATATAAAAACTGATTTCTTTTCTTAAATCAGAAAAAATTGATTTATTTTAATTAAAAAGTGAAAATCCCGTTTTTCTAAAAAAAAAATATGTAAAAGCTGAACTTTTTTAAAAAATCAAGAAAACATATTAATATTTTCTAGATTTAAAAAAAATCCAGATTTTTTAAAATAAAATTTTAATTTGTGAGAAATCTGACTTTTTAGGACACTTTTTTTTTTAAAATTCAGTTATCCAGATTTAAAAAGAAAACTTTTTTTCCAATTTTTTTTATAAAAATTACAATTTTCCAGATTTCTTACAAAAGCAGGTTTTAAAAAAAAATATATTTTTTCCAGATTTAAAAAAAAAAAAGATTTCCAGATTCTAAAAAAATATTTTTAAAAAGGTGAAAAATATTTAGGGCTTTTTAGATATGATGGTAATGTTGGAATTAAAAAAAATATAAGGATAAAGAGTAAAATCATTGATCAAACCAAAATGACTTTTAAACTCAAAAAAAAATAAGTAGGGTTAACCAACTTCTCCCTTTTAACTTATTTTAAGTATTTTTTAAACTTATTTTAAGTAATTTTCTAATTTGACACACTTCAATAAGTTAAAAAAAGGCTTATAACAGTCCAAAAGCAAATTTTCAAAAAGTAACTTCCCAACGCTTAAACTTTCACCGATGAGCTTTAGCTTCATTTTTGTTCTCCAGCTCAAAATTCTCGTGTTATTTGTTTCTCCAGGATTGTTTCATATTGGATTATACTAATTGTAATTTTCGAGTACAACCAATTTGTTAAGAGAACATTCACCATAACACAACATAACCATAACGCTACAGAATTAACACCAGAGCACAAAGTGAAGAAGAAATAGGGAATATGATAATAAGGAATCCAAACTTTAATTATAAAATGTAAATTTATTTCTCATGTAAATCGCTAACAAATCAACCTCTCTGTATAATGCATCTCGCAAAATCGACGAACATAATAATCAATACACCAAAATTGCCTTGAAAATGCTGATTTGTGCAATTGCTGTTAGATTTTGTAGAGCAGGGATTAAATAGTTGAAGGTAGAGAGATTGGACGTGGAGAGAACATTCACCAAACACTAGTAGAACCATAAACGTTACAGAACTAGGAAATATCCAACTTTAATATAACAAAACTGTAGATTTATTTCTCATATATACTGCAAAAAAAGAATATAATAATAGTACTACATAAGAGTATCAAACCAATAATAATAACCAAACTTCCTAAATCCTTAACGAATCAATCACTCTCGCCTCTCTGTATAAACCGATCTCGAACATAATAATCAAATACTTTAGTGCCTCAACAAAGCAACAGCAGAGACAAGTATAGAAGTAGCCACCAAAGCACCGGATTGAGCCAGAGAGAACGCCGCTCCGGCGTCAGGTGCCGGTGCCGGAGCCATTCCAATCTCCTGAGCCGATGCTGCCACAGAGAAAACAACAACAATCAATGCAACCAAAAATGCCTTGCTGATTTGTGCCATTGCTGCTTAGATTTAAGGAGAAAAATAGAGACTGTTGTTTTTGCTTGAGATGGAGAGATAGAGAGAGAGAATTAGGGTTTTGATTTGATGATGGCAAATTGAAGGCCAAGGGGTGTGAATTTATAGGGAGTGAGGAACGCGTGAAAGAGTTTTGAATCGGCGAGGCATGTGAAAGGAGGAAAGTTCGTTGCGGCGCTGGACACGTTGCGAGTATCTACTGGAAATGACCTGCTTAATGTTCGACTCTTCTCTATGTGCGCTGTCTTTAATTTGCTTTACTTAACAAAACAATTACTCTCTCCATTTTAATATATAAATAATGTTTTTAGCTTGAGCATATCTTAAGAAATTGCTTAATTTTAGAAAAAATTAAGAATATTTTTACTAACTTATTGATAATCAAATTTTTTATTTTTTAAAATAAAAAAAAATTACTTAATGACTTTTAATTATGTAAATAAAAATAATTTTGAAAAATTAAGAACAATTTCTTCTTAAAATCTTTAAAAACCACTTATTTTGATACGAATAGAGTATTACTAAAAGTTCTTTAAGAGAAATTTATTTTTTCTTTCTTTGGGAGTCTTTGGTAGTATGATTTTCACAATATATATATACTAATTTCTACGAATGATGCGCCGCACGTTAATAAAAGAACGTCTGCTCAGACGATCAATATTAACTACGTCATTCCCCTGCTTCTTCCACTATTACATTTTCGTTTGTGTAGATAGAATAATTTTCCTTTCGGATTCCTTTCATTATTCACAATATATATAGTTGTACAAATATTGATTCCAAATATGGTATGAATCCTAACTTACCTTACAAAGGTTGATTCCTAATATAATTAGAATCCTAAGATACCTTAAATATACATCTATCATAATTACAAAACATACAGAGAATATTCGCTAATACTCCCCCTCAGACGGAGCGGGAGGAGGCCGAACGCTAAGGCTGGATCGGAAGTCGGTGAAAAGCTGTCGCGGTAGTCCCTTTGTGAAGATGTTTGCATACTGACAAGAGGAAGGCACGTGTAATATTTTGACCTGACCACGGGCAACCTTCTCTCGCACAAAGTGGATATCCATCTCAATATGCTTAGTCCGCTGATGTTGGACCGGATTATGAGACATATAGATGGCAAATATGTTGTCACAATAGACTATAGACGCCTTGCGGAGTGGACACTGGAGTTCCAAAAGAAGATTTCGGAGCCAACAGATCTCAGCAACTACGTTAGCAATACCGCGATATTCTGCTTCAGCACTCGAACGGGAAAGTGTGGCCTGCCGCTTGGCGGACCATGAGATAAGATTATCCCCAAGAAATACACAGTACCCTGAGGTGGAGCGACGTGTGTCGGGGCATCCTGCCCAATCTGCATCCGTGTAGGCAAGTAGCTTGGTCGGGGCAAAGAGGTATAGATGTAATCTGAAGTCTAGTGTGCCCTTAACGTATCTGATAATACGTTTGAGGGGGGTAAAATGGGACTCTCGGGGGTCGTGCATGAACAGACACAACTGCTGAACGGCATATGCAATATTAAGCCTAGTGAATGTAAGATACTGAAGAGCACCTGCTAGACTCCGATACAGAGTGGGATCAGAAACTGACGCACCGTCATTGGCATTAAGCTTGGATTTTGAGTCCACCGGAGTTGGCATAATTTTATAATTTGCCATCTTGGCCCTGTACACTATCTCTTCTGCATACTTACGCTGACACAGGAACATAGTGGCTGCAGATCTGGTCACCGATATACCCAAAAAATAACTTAGCTTGCCCAAGTCAGTCATAACAAATTCAGTTTTGAGTAGAGCAATGATTTCATTCTTCAACCCGTCAGATGAGGCAGTAAGAACAATGTCATCGACATATAATAGCAAATATGCAGTGTTGTTGCCTTAGTAAAAAGTGAAAAGAGAGATATCACACCTGCTACATACAAAACCAATCTGCAGAAGATACCTGGCGAACCGATCATACCAAGCGCGGGGTGCCTGTTTCAATCCATATAATGACTTCATGAGACGACACACAAACTGCGAAGCTGCAGGTTGAACAAAGCCAGGAGGTTGATGCATGTACACAGTCTCTTTCAAATCCCCATGAAGAAATGCATTCTTGACATCAAGCTGATGAATCGGCCAATGCACGCTCATAGCAATACTGAGAACAGTCTGAATAGTGGCCGGTTTAACAACCGGATTGAATGTCTCACCACAATCAATACCCTCATGCTGATTAGTGCCATTGGCAACTAGTCTTGCCTTATACCTCTCTAAGTCACCACTGTCTCTGAACTTGTGACGAAACATGAACGCATTCCAATTAGGGTCCAGTTTAGCTAGTTTTGGATTCTTTGGAATGAGTGATAAGGTTTGTGTGGAGAGATTGAATTAAACCTTGGGTTTGAAGATCCCGTATTGTGCACGAGTCTCCATGTGGTGAGAGGGCAGCAGTGGGAGGTCGGGACTGTGAGGTTGCATAGCTGCGGGACACGTTGCTGGGCTGTGAGGCATCATGGTTGTGGGACTAGTTGCTGGGCTGAGGGGCAGCAGTGGTGCTGGAGGTGCAGGAGACTCGGCTGGAGGCAGTATGGGTGGTGTATGGGTATTAGACCGAAAGCATGGAGCTGGATTGGGTGGCAGCATTGCTGCTGGAGGGCCAGACAGTACTGTTGAAGGCAGCAATGGTGTTGTCGACCGAGAGCAGGTGGCTGGAGGCAGTAATGGTGAGGACGATGCTATCGGGACAATGGACTGCTGTTGGTACAGATTGTGGATGACCGGGGACAGACTTGGTTCATCGAGAAAGAAGTAATCGGTGGTCTGAAATTTCCGGAGATTGGAAAAAGAAAAGGTTGTCTCGTCAAAGGTGACGTGATGGGAGATGATGATTTTGCGAGTAGCAATGTCATAGCACAAGTAGCCCCGATGATTAGGAGATAGACCAAAGAAGACACATGACAGAGTGCGAGGGGCAAGTTTGTGAGGTGAGATGTGGCTCCGGTGTCCATGTACCAATTGTCATCGGGCTGTTGAAGGTTCACGGTGGTGTAGGCCTGGCCTAAATCAGTCGGGGCAGTCTTTGGGCTGCTGCGATTCTTTCTTCTTCTTTGGACTACAATCAGGTGGGCTCGCTGCTGCCGCGGGCTGCCTGGTGGCTAGCGAGGGCCCAGATGCCGTCGACCAAGGCTATTGGGCGGGGCCTGCGGTCGAATGCAGGCATGCAGCGAGGCCCGATTCTTTGGTTGGGCCACTACTGCTGCTGGTTGGACCACTGCTGCTGCTGGTTCCAGATTGGCTGCTGTCCAGCCCACTGGTTGCGTTGGCCCTTTCCGCGGCCCTTGCCTTTGTTGTTGCGACCTCTGCCGCCACGACCTCCGCCGCTCTGCTACTGCTGCTGCTGGACATGCTGTGGTGGCTGGTTGCTGCTGCCCGCAGGTGTTGCCATCCCGTCAACGGCTAACGCCTTTTGATTATGTTCCTCTTGTTTAGCACGTCTAGTTTCTTCCAACAATAGTTGTGAACGTGCCTTGTTGAAACTTGGGAGAGGGTCGGCTTGTTGAATCATTGTTGCGAGTGTGTCATATTCACATTTTGGTAAACCCGCAACAAGTTGAATCACCATCTTGGTTTCTGAAACAGAAGTCCCGACATTAGATAGTTGATCGGTTAAGAGTTTCAGTTGCTTACAATATTCGGACATGTTAAAATTCTCGAGGCGGGTATTATTGAATTGCTCTTCCAAATATACGGCCCGAGTATTTTTATTGTCCTGAAAGATTTCTTCTAGCCGGACCTAAAGTTCACGTGCCGTAGCACATGTTTTCATGATAGTGCACAACATGTCTTTGGAGATGGTGTCGTAGATCCATTGTTTGATACCATGAAAGATAGAATAATTTCCCTTCCGGATTCCTTTCATTATTCACAATATATATAGTTGTACAAAGGTTGATTCCTAATATGGTACGAATCCTAACTTACCTTACAAAGGTTGATTCCTAATATAATTAGAATCCTAAGATACCTTAAATATACATCTATCATAATTACAAAATATACAGAGAATATTCAGAGAATATTCGCTAATAGTGTAGGGGCATGTTTACCTTGTTGCAAGGGTGTCATCCGACACCGTTTCATAAAAACAAATCACTAAAATATGGGTAAATATCAATAAAAAATAAATGATTACGTACATATACTACTACATGACACTGTTTGACGAAGCAGCCAGTTAGTTCAAAGCTTAAGCTAGCTCGCGGTTGGATATCGCGGGAAAAAGGGGAGGCGGAGGAGAGATATACGGCGGCTGATTTAGGCCTAGGGTAGGGAGAGATTTTTGACTCTTGATACCATGTAGAATAATATCATATCCTTGATTGAGTTCTTCTATTAATGTAATATATATAATACAGGCGATGCCAATTAGTTGACATGATATTTTAGTCATGTTAGTATGTTAACTTTAGTTCCTTTGTTTTCTAGAAGCTTTGTAGTGACATCAGAGATTTAAATACCAGTATATATAAGATGGTTATCATCTTTTTGTTTGATCTTTTGATGGTGGACTACAGTTAAAATTGAAGGGTGGAATAACATTTGTGTATCACACTCTAGGATGTCAATAAAAAGTTCATTTCATGTGTCAATTTGCTTAATTTTAATTCAAGTCTTTAAATTAGTGAGGATCTTGAAGGGAAAGGACCGATAGGTGTTGTGGGGAAAAATGTGTAAATTTTATGGTAAAATGGTTCACTTAGAAATCATGTGACATAACATTTAGGAATTAAGATTTGGAGGCCTTAAGGGATGTGATAACAGATGCACCTGTCCATTTGTCTCCCAAGGACTCCCCTTTTCATTTGTTCCATTTACACACTGAGGCATGTGCATTAGGCTCATCTTTCCTATGATTTGTTGATAATTACCAACAACCGCATTATAGGAAATTCTCCGATCTAAATTTTTTCCATTTGTTTTATTTTTCTCAAGTTTCAAACTTCCCAGTCATTAGAAACTGAATTGAACCTTATTCGAGGGACCTGATCATTTCTGCTAGAATCGGCCACTCGCTAGCTGCAGTGGCCTGCTCTCCAAAACTGATTTTTTTTTTTTTGAGGTGAGTCTTGAAGTAACTGGTAAAGTTGCTGTCATGTGACCAGGAGATCATGGGTTCAAGCCGTGTAAACAGCCTCTGGCAGAAATGCAAGGTAAGACTGCGTACAACAGACCCTTGTGGTCCAGTCCTTCCCCGAACCCCGCGCGGGAGTTTAGTGCACCGGGCTGCCCCTTTTTTTATTTTTTATCAAATTCTACTTAACTTTTCCATGCAAATTATGTCTACCAAAATCTTTTGGGATTGATTTAAAACTTTCTACAAGGCTTAAAAGTCCATTAGCCTTTCAGCTATCGGTTATGCAATTTTTTACAATGAAGTTAGAGCTCTAGCTGCCCCATAGTACTTGAAAATTGAAATCCTCCCACTGCCTATAAAATGCCTGTCTTTATTCAACGCAAACTGAGTAGCCTATGCTGTAGCCAGATATTCTTAATCTCTGCTTGATATAAATGTCTCGGTGGCTTCCTCGCTCACTTTTGACTCTTCCCTTCTATGATTTTAACTGCCTGTTTTCCAGACTCGATACTAAATGATGCACCAAGTCATTAACAGTCATCACCCTTGAAATCCTAGCTTGAGATGTCTGATTGTCAAGATCTATTGAATTCTCTTAAATGAGTGTAAACAACCATTCTAATGGTTAATAATGTCATAGATATAGGTTTGTTGGGTCTTTGCCTAATGATTCTAGAATTTTACTATCGACTCACTTCCGTTCATATTTTATTTCAGATCGTTTGTAAGTAGTTCTTTGACATGCCACCTTTAAGTGTCACTGAAGCAATTGAACAGCTGGAAAATGTCGACCATGACTTCTATGGTTTCCGGAATGAGGAAACTGGTACTAACAAATGACTTGAAATCTTCATAAACAATTTTACGACTGCTTCAATGGTAATTTTCTGTTTTATTTGGTTTATGATTATATGCCTTGCTGCAGGTAAGATTAACATTCTTTACAGACGAAAAGAAGGGGGTTATGGAATTATTATTCCAAATGAAGATGGTGAAGCAGGAGGATGTTTTTGCAGCTATCATCTGCAACTTACAACATGGAATGTAGATGTTTCAACCTTTATGATTTCTGTAAAAATTGTAATTATAACTTGAAAAGAAAAAGGGAAAAATGTATGTCAGCGCACTGAATTTTACATTCTAGTATGTGTTTTCTTGTATCTTTGCTCATTGTGCTCTGGTGGTAAGGAGCTACAACACTTATATGCTTGCAGCTTATAAAGGTTCTACATATCAATTTCTTAGTAAGTCAATTTAGATACGTAGAAACTACGTAATTTACTCTTGTTATTGCGTATGATGAATGGTGGTCATAATTTTTGGTTGCAAAGAAAGAGAAAACTGTATCATTCACTCTTCCTTTTCCTTCCTATTTGTTGAACAAAGGGTTAATCGACCATATTTACTATGGCAGAACACATCTGGAAAATGTGCAAAAATTTTCTTTCCCATTTTGGAATAGTCGATATTTCAGGTTAAAATCGTTTAACTAATAACAAGCCAAAAAAGAAAAGGTCCAGAAACATCCTTATGAATTGAACGTAGTTCATCATTAATTGGATGTTTAATGGGGTTCATGGAATTATACACGACAGAATGTTGACTGGATAATCTCATCTATCAGGTGCTTTATTCTCTCCATTACTGTATTCTATTTTTATTGTCAAAAACAGATGAGTAGTTATGCATAAGCTTCATTATCGTAGTTAATCACCATAGTCAAAAAAAGAAAACGTTTAAATGTACAACGTAAATGCACCCAACATATAAAATGTTAGTACTTAATATAAATTCACAATGCATTTTAAGGCCATTTATATTAATGATTGATAATTATGCCGACGACTGCTTGTGCACATTATGTTAAAACTATAAATGTGATACATGTCTGTCTAGAGAGGCAAGAATCCATATTTAAATGATACAAATAGCCTAGCATTGTATTCACTTCATCATAATAACCCAAATTGAAGTAAAAAGGCAGCTCGGTGCAATAAGCTCTCGCTATGCGTGGGGTTCGGGGAAGGACCAGACCACAAGGGTCTATTGTATGCAGCCTTACCTTGCATTTCTGCAAGAGGATGTTTTCATGGCTTAACTCGTGACCTCCAGGTCACATAATAGCAACTTTACCAGTTATTCTAAGGCTCCCCTTCTGTAATTAAGTAGTGTATTAGAAATTAGTCAACAAGTCTCTTATATAAACTTGAAAAGAAAGGAGTTTCTTCCAAAATCCTAAAGCTAGGTGTACAATGGAGAACATGAGGAAATTAGTAATATTGTTAGTATTATACTTGGGATTAGTCTTTGGAGAAAATATTATTAGCACTAATATTGATGCAGGCAAAAAGGAGAAGAACTGTGGATTTCCAGCAATATATAATTTTGGTGACTCGAATTCGGACACAGGTGGAAAATCAGCGGCTTTCCATGAGGTGCAGCCACCCAATGGTCAGACTTTATTCGGTAGACCTTTGGAAGAGTGTGCGATGGTCGTCTCATCATTGACCTCATAGGTACTATTTCCACCCGCTTCCCCTTAATTTCTTAGGAGCCTTGGCATTGCGATAAAGAAATACCGCAATTTGATCAAGAGGTCATGTGTTCAAGTTCTTTTTCCTTGACTAGTGAACCAGTTGGCCTTTTTAACTAGTAGTAAAATATTTATACAATCGCTTAAAAATATTATACTATCATGCAACATAAGAAGGGGACCGTGGCGCAAATAGAAGTTACAGTTGGCGATCACAGGTTCAAGTCGCTGAAACATCCTCTCAGAATTACAAGGTGTGGCAAGGTAGATCGATGTGGTATGGCTCCATCTGGGACCTCGCGCATAGCCAGAAATTAGTGCATTGGATGCCTTTTTTTAATTGTTAGTAAAATGTTTATATAATTAGGTCACTTGAAAAGCTGCTTACCCTTTATAACTAGTATGAATTGCTAAGTTACCTACTATACCAACTGAAAGTACAATAATAATGTAAGAATTAATCTTTACACTATAGTACACGTATAGCTTGAATCCAAAGAACATACAATAGTAGAGTACTACATATCTTGAATGAACTCTTAACAAGAAAACTTGTTTTTCTTTTTCTGGTGTGCAGCGGACAGAATGGATTTTCAGTATTTGAGTGCCTATTTAGATTCGATTAGTGCAGGTTTTAGGAATGGTGCAAATTTTGCAACGGCAGGTTCATCCATACTCCCTGGTGGTTACAGTCCCTTTTACCTTGGTCTCCAGATTTCTCAGTTTTTGCAATTCAAGAAACGTACTACTTTGCTCAGTGATTTACCAAGTGAGTTACTTTCTCCTTGCCTTAATTTTCTTTTTCTTTATTTTTAACATTCACATGTACTCAGGATGAGTGTATATATTGTTGATATTATTCATGCAGATACAAATTCAAAGTGGTCTTCCTCCAAAGTCAACATTCCAAAGCCAGAAGATTTCTCAAAGGCACTTTACACATTTGACATTGGACAAAATGACCTTTCCTATGGTTTTCAACATTCCCACGAAGCACAAGTCTTAGCATCTATTCCACAAATCTTAAACAACTTTACTCAAGCCATTCATGTATGTTCTTTTTTTCTTCTTCTGAATCATTCTTACAATCTCATTAATAATGCAGAAAGTAGAGGTGGAAGTAGGATTTTGAGTTTATGTATTCTGAATTCTGAAAAAGACAATATATTCGGTTCTGGATAATATATGTATATATATTACTAGATTCTGCCAAACTCGTAGCTCTGTCCCTTTCTAGAAGATTATTGGATTGAAACAGGAGAGCCCTATTATAGTGGGACTACTCTCCCCCTGGTGATACTATCTGCTTTGATCTTGCAATCCTCGACATCCTTAAAGTGCATTACTAGTGTAACATCTCGTACTTTCGGGTCACGGTTTGAATCGCTAGGCGTATGTAAAAATCGCTAGGCATGTGTAAATAGACCTGAGCGTTGGGAAAATTTATGTTATATTTACGTATGCTAATAAAGAGATTAGTATATAAAATGATAAAACCCCGAAATAATTTTGGACGTAGCAAGTATGACGATGGGGATCGAAAATAAATTCGATGTGCGCACAAAGAGGTTATGGACTAGTGTCATATCACAAAATTATGACATTGAGTATATGGAGGTTTTATAAGTCATCAAGGTTTAAGTTAATTGAGATCACGAAATTAATTATGTGTGTGATTGATTAATTGTGGGATTAATTAATCTTGGTGGGGGACAAAACTAAGTGGGGGTTATGCACGTGTAGTCTTCAAAATTAGCTAACTAATGACTAGCCTAAATTACTAAATAGGTGGCAATATATTATGGTTTGCATGTTAAGTAGTGAAGGCATTATGAATAGTAGGTGACTTGGGGGTGATTAAAATGGGGAGGGGGCAAAGTCGTGGTCTAGTTTATCATATATATCTCCCTCCGAATTACTTTTACATATAACACTACCCTTCATTTTTTTTAAAGTTACAAAGGGCACAGCCCCCTCCATTAGTTATAAGGGTAGATTAGTGTTAACAAATTGATAGCAACTCATCTAAGTGTAGGCAGTGACGTTTTTGCTCCTAAGAACAATGGCCAACAACATTGTTTGGTGTTTCTTGGCAAGCAACAAGATTTTCCTTCCATTTTAGTGAATCGAGGTATGTTAAGGCAAATTATTTCTTTCTTTTGGCATGTTCCATGTAACGAAATATAACCGTGATATTGCTCCATAATTTATTATACTCCTAGTAGATAAGAATATTCATGTTATTGATTCCTATGCTAAAAGCATGTCTAAATATGTTTCCAAGACCTTATTGAGACATATGAAAAAGATGTTGATATTTATAGTGTTAGCCAAAGGTACGAGGATATTATGTCATTCGATAAGTTCAGAAGTTTCATTGTCATTCATGCATATATATACATATAATATATTGGACCGGGTTGCACGATCCGCAACACTAACATATATTGGATCGGGTTGCACGATCCGCAACACTAACATATATTGGGACGGGTTGCACGATCCGCAACACTAACATATACTGGGACGGGTTGCACGATCCGCAACACTAACATATATTGGGACGGGTTGAACGATCCGCAACACTAACATATATTGGGACGGGTTGAACGATCTGCAACACTAACATATATATATATATATATATATATATATATATATATATATATATCGCATTTGCATTGTGCATAACATTTAGGCATATCTATTAGGGCCCTCAGATCGTTTTTGTAGGTTGGGTCCGGTCTATTACTCTTTCCTTGTGCCTATTTTGCTGTAGGGAGTTGGTTCACAGGTACAACCTTTGTAATGCATTTACTGCTGGTTAGCCGTTCCGGTCGGCTGTTGGTATTGTTGGTTGTTTCTGTTTCTGTTGTTATTATATCCCTGTTATGCTATTAATCATGTCTGACATACTCAGTACATCAGTCGTACTGACGTCTCTTTTGTTGGGGGACGCTGCGTTTCATGCCCGCAGGTTCACATAGGCAAGGAGACGATCCACGTTAGTAGGTGGCAGATTCAGCGGATTTTGGAACACTCCCCTTATTTCGGAGTGTCGGTCTATTTTGGTACTATATATTTTTGCATGTCTATACGGGTATGGCGGGGCCTTGTCCCGACCTTTTGATCTCATGTACTCTTTAGAGGCTTGTAGACGGTGTCCTGTGTGGTAGTCTTGTATGGCCTTGTCGGCCTTTGGGATGTATTTATATAAGTTGGTTATCTGATTTTACGTAGTCCTTTTCGGCTTAGTCCGCATTTAATTATGATTAGGTGTTGACTGTACGAGTGGTGGTACCCGGCGGGTGGGATCCGGATGCCCGTCGCGGCCCTCCGGTTTGGATCGTGACAACTAGGACCTAAGGCTTGCTTCCATATTTACCTAACATCTTTTTGTGTTTGATCTATGTGGTATTTGACTTAAATGTTACACATCTGGGAGACAAACATTTTTTTTGCTAATGTTTTTTTATAACAACATAAACTGAGCTTACATGAGCAATGATGATTCATATAGCCGACTCCAACTTATTTGGGATTGATGCATAGTTATTGTTGTTGACTGTTGGTTCTCTTGTTTGTCTTAATATCTATGTATATACATAATTTGTGCAGCAACTTTACGATGAAGGAGCTCTGAATTTCTGGATCCACAATACTGGACCCATTGGATGTTTGCCCATTAGTGTCATAGATTACCCATTGAAGCCTCAGGGCTTGGATGCCATTGGGTGCATAGAGAACCAAAACAAGGTGGTTCGTGAGTTCAACAAGCAACTCAAGGACAGGATATCACACTTAAAAGCAGAGCTCCCTCATGCTACATTTACTTATGTTGATATGTATTCAGCGAAGTATCAACTAATTAGCTCTGCCAAGAAACAAGGTAATTCCTTGCCAAGATAGTCACTACTAGTATGTTTTTCTGTTGCTTTGTTAATAACTCTACTACTCTTGAATGGTTAAAAAATGAACCAAACTGTTAACCTATTTTAATTTCTTCCTAGAAGTTCAATGTCGGGGGCATCCTGGTTCATGCAGGGTCCGGGGAAGGGTCGGGTCCCAAGGAGGTCTAATGTAGGTAGCCTACTGATCTATATGTCACACAGACAACTTTATCATTGCTCCAAGGTTCCCCTTCTGCAAGTGGCAATGTTAAAAAAGGATTTACGTTATATATATACTAACATTAAAAATTCTTTTTACATGATCAGTGTGACTTAACCTATTATACTAGTTAGTAACCATTTTTATCAGGTTACCAATTAGTAATATTTATCATTGACATTTACCTTTAGCTAGCTTATGAGCAAGATGATTGTGTAATATCTTTTGCATTGTCAGTACATAAAACTTAAACTCCTAAAAAATATGTACAGCTGGTTATTAAAGTAGATATTTCAAATGGGCAAGCAGATTATGGAGACCCATTGAAGTTATGTTGTGGATGGTACTACAAGGACTATGTAGTTGCATGTGGGCAGACAGCCGTAGTGAATGGCAGAGAGTATGGGAAGGCATGTAGGGATCCCACAAAGTACATTAGCTGGGATGGAATACACTACACAGATGCTGCAAATGTCTGGTTAGCCAAATCTATTCTCAATGGCTCTTTCTCAGATCCTCCAGTTCCTATTGAACAATCTTGCAGTCACTAATCCACCAGAGTTTAACAAAGATGTGTTTTGGTCCGGCCAATCATTCTGCAGTTTCCAAGAATATTACTGCCATATATATATATATATATAGCTGCATATATTATATTTGTCTACTACTGAGAAACCATTAGGAACTTCTCAATCTCATCTTTAATGTATGATCACTTTAATATGTTATCTGCTACTCCATTATCTCACTTGTCTATGGTTGTTAAAAGAAAAATGAGAACATGGACCATGATCTGAATTTTAACCTTTTATTAGTACTACAACAACTGTTATGCCTCAATCTCAAGCGTATAAGCTGTAATGAAATTAAACAACTAACAAGTTAAACACCTAATTGCTAATTCAACCAACCCAAGCACACCATATGTTGAGAATTTTGGCATAACAAGTAGACCATAAAACTAAATTTTTAATTAGCAAATGTGATACTCCATAAGATTCCAACAGCATTTTCAAGTTTTCCACAAAATGGAGAACTGTTCATCCTCTTTGCTAACCAGATTATAATTATAAAAGAAGCTTGGAAACAAAAGTTTACTTTCGAAATGTCAACAAGTCCACAGCTTTCGACTTCAACTGATTCAATAGGGCTGCATAATGTTATAATGAACTATAAGGTTAATTTCAGTAACAAGTTCACAGTCACTCGTTCAAGGCAAGGAGAAAGGACATCTTCCCTTTTCTCCAGAACACATCAGTATATACTCAAGCCTTTGAGCTTTTCATAATTTATAAGAAAAGGTTTCCAGGTAAAGAAGAACGGAAAATTTTGAACTTCATGTAACACCCTGTATGCACAATATATATATACTAAACTACTCTACCTCAACCAATTTTAGAATCTATACACATCCTAAAACTTTCAGCTCTTTTAACCACTTGGCGGTTGAAGGGCTATTGGAGCATGCTTCACATATGAAAGGTGAGTTGCTAGTAGTATGCATTATGCAATCAAACTCATTTTCTTGTTTTGGTTTCTACTGTAGGCGACACCTGTGACCCACCGCCACCACCAAGAGCTACATTTTATATCAATGCTTCCGTGATATGTTAATCAAGTTCATGTCGAATTTGACTTCCATAAAAGCTTCATAGATTGGATTCAATGACTATGATTCAAGAGATAGTTGTAGCCTAAAATAAAAAATAAGATTAATTACATATTTAATTCGGTTTTTCGGTTCTGTTCGTATCCAAAATTAGAAAATTGAATCACTAAATCCTGATTCGGTTCGTTTTTTCAAAAAATCATTTTTTTTAAAAAAAAAACGAACCGAACAGCCGGTTCGGTTTTTTCGGTTCTCCGGATTTTTTGCCCACCCCTATTTTAAATTTCATTTTACGAAATGCTAAACTGAGATGCAAACTCCTCACTCTTAGCCATCTTTACTGTATTGGATAAAGGCCCAGCCCATTGTGTGTCTCATATTGCAATAGTGGGCCGTCAAATTATCGGAGCCCAACCCAAGATAAATCCTTCTTTACTCAAGAAGTGAACCAACTTTCATCCCTGATTTGCTATTGAGAGAATTGTAGTGTCTTTGAGCTGTGCAACGAAAGGGATTATCCTCCCCCTTACCCTGAGGCCTGAACTAGACATTGTTGAAACAACACCAGGAAGTTCAGTTTGATACAAATGTGAAAATTGGGTGGAGTTTAAGCCAAGATTGCTCACACCTCGACTAATTCCACGGGATACCTGCTACCTCCCACCCGCACATATATCAAGTAACTCTATCAACCAAAGCTTGGAGAGGTGGCAAAAAAGCTAGGCGGTTTTTTGCCTCCACTGAAATTTGAACTCGAGACCTTATCATTTTCAACACACTTCATGTCTAATGAATTAAAAAGAAATAGATGTAGCCCCATTAATAGGTGGATAAACTAATTCTATTAAAGAAAAAATAACTACTCATTCAACAATACTGTAGTTTTTTTTTATCCTGTTAAATTTGCAAGGAGGTGTTCAGCATCAGCATCCTTTTAACAGGAATTTTCTCTTCATTGTGTAGCAAGTAGAAAAAATTAGACCAAGTAGCAATTACAATAGACAAACTCTTCAAAGTTCCATTGTTTCATCAGAAACTAAACATCATAGAACTATTCAGCAAAATGAGTCGCTTGAAGGCTGGACTGATCGATTGTATTCTTGTTAATGATACCATAAATTTCAACTATCTCTGTCCAGGCAATGAATACAGCTAAATCTAGCTATACCAAAGGCATATATAGGAATCAGCTTAACCATAACAAGAACTAAAGTAATAAAAGAAGCGGCCTCTCACCGGTCTCTACATCTTGAATTACAGAGCCCGTGGACATGCCTAAAAGGAAAGCTCTCCACATACTTGTGAGGAGAAACCCAAGCAAACGAATATGCTACAGCATGCAAACCTGTTATTTCACTAGTTTTCTTGCTCACCAGGACGCCGATATGGCAAGAATCTGTGGTCTTTTGCAGCATTCTTGCGCCTTTTCTTCTCAATATATGCTTCCAGTTTGCCAGATGATTTGAGTTCCTTGTATTTATCAATAAGTTTGCGCTTCTGAATTTCAGATTTTTTGAGATAATAAGGTTGTTTCCCTTGCTTAGCAGCTTCTCTCTCTTTCTTCTTGTGCTCTTGCAGAATCTCTTTCTCAGTGTGCTTCATTCCTGCCGATTTCAATTGTTTGTCAATCCAAGAAAGACGACTTTTCAGTTCATTTACCTCTTCTGGGTCATTGGATTTCCTCATCTGTTTCTTCAGCTCCTCTTTTTCTGCTGGAAGATTATCCTCGTAAAGAAAATTGTATCTCTTTTTGAACCGTTCCACGTCGAGCTCGCCAGTTAAAGACTCAAAGCGGGGGTCACGCGTAGCCTTTTTAGGAACTTGGATAATTTCCCTAAATCTGCTCACTGGCTTCTTGCTACTCATCTCCATTGGCCTATTCTTGTTAGCTCGGCCACTTTTTTCTGCCGAATTAAACTTCCTATACATTGTATCCGACCCATCAGACCGTGCTCTCTGCAATTCCTCAAAGGTCACATCAGCAAGCTCATCCTCTATCTCCTTTGCCTCCTCATCTTCAGACGAAGATTCATGTTCATCATAGTCGTCAAATTTGATTTTACTTGAACTTGCAACAGCTGGCTTGTCTTTTCTCATCTCAACAATTTGATTTAGCTAGAGAAACAGAACTCGAGAACTTTGCTGTACAAAGATTGAGAGGGGCAAGGGAAAACCTCAATGATAGTAGTATATAACACAAACCAATAGTTAAAACAGAAGAATATGTACTATGCCGGGTCATGAATCTGCCACTAATATGGTGATCTTGTAGGTTCACCATTCAAGCAAAGTTGTATCTTATATTACTTGACATTTAAGAGCTATTTTGATTTAACTTGACATATATAATCTGCTTTAGTCTTCCAGTAATTTTTTTTTCAATAATATAAAATAATAATACCCACCTTTTATGTTTTAATAATAAGAAAATTCAGTACCATTTAATCCTTCATGTTTTAAAAAAAGTACTTGGTTAAAGAGATTAAACATATCACTGCAAAAAAAAGACATTCAAATGGGGCAGGGAAGGGCGGGTCAAGACTTGCCCCGCCCCGCTCCATTGCCATCCTTATTATTAATCCTACACCTCACTACTTAGGGAGTAGTACACATCTAAAAGGAGCAAAACGTAGATTTTCAAAAAGAATATTGAAAAGCCAGAGCTGCCCTTTTTTAATAGTCTAAACATAACCCCAAATAAGTGTTAACAGCAAAAAGGTCTAGCACTCATCTTACTAATTTTACTAATACAATAACGCTAAACACAAAAGGGCAAATAAAGAATCAGTTTTTTAGGCAAATTTATAGTCATTTCTACTTTGTAGATACAATTTGAATATTCAAACATCTAACAGATTACATAAATAGATGTGCAGAGCAAAACGAAACTTGGTAACCTTTCATAAAAAAGCAACTCCGATAAAGAAATGCAACAAAAACGCAGTTAACATCAATCCAATCGTTTAATCGTGCGAAAGATGGGAAATTATAGCTATTGAAGTGGGGTCTAGGGAGCGTAGAGTGTACCCAGACCTTATGGTTTGCAGAAGACCCTCGACATAACGACAAAGCAAATCAAAGCAATACGAAAAAAGAAATAACATAAACGAATAAACTACTATAAAAGCATGATAGAGGAGTAACGACTACAAAAAGGAGCAATAACAACCACAAAGTAGTACGATAGTCAAAGAACACGAAACAACAAATAGTAGCAGAAATTAAAGGGATGCTATTCAAAGGCAATCTAGAACAACTGAAGAGTGAAGTCCAAAACCATATCTCTAGAAAAAAAAGAGGGAAATATTTAAAATAGAAAAAAGCTTACCTGGATAGGTCGAGCAATCCAACGACAATTAACTGTTGGAGCACCAACCGTATCAATGGCGATAGTTGAGGAACCCTAGTTTCAATAGACCAGCGGTAGCAAGCGTGTAAATTTGTTAATTTATGGTTGAGCCTATTTTGTTTATTACCTATGGGCTGTGGGATTGGGAGTTTGGGATAACAAATGGGTCACTCGCACAAACGTCCCTATTTTGGGTGGTTTTTAATTTTTGGCCTTCAACTTTGTGCCATTCAAAACTTTTTGTGTGGCACAAGTTAAGATATTTTGCTCGAAATAATTTATATTTCATTCACATAAGTTATGAAAACTCAACATAAAAATGGTTAAAACACATCAAACTCCACAAAAACCTGCACGAAAAAAGATAAACATATGCCCAAAAAGGTATAATTTCATATTCTGAACACTAACAAATTGCCGGAACTGGAACCGGACCCGACATTGATCGGTTACTAATTTTACTACCCGGAACCTACCCGTTATTATAATATATCTACCCGGAACATACCCATTAGTGTCGGTTCCGGACAGGTATCTGGGTAACCTGTACCCGTGCTCACCCTTAGTCTACGTACACTCTACTCTCTCCAGACACCACGTTATGGGATTTCATTGAGTATGTTGTTGTTGTACCTGTATAGCCTAAAAATTGGCTCGTTAATAAATTCAATTTGTTTAACCGAATTTAAAAATTCAATAATCGAAATTGAACCGAATAATTGAATTTTAAAAAATTAAAACTGAAACTAATTTTTTTTAAATCGGTTCTGTTCAAACAGAAATATGCACACCCGTACATGTAAGTCATATTCTATAACCAAAATCTAAAGTTGTTTGTTTTTTCCATCCACCAAAATGCATCACATCCTTAATTTTTTGTAATGCATGCACAACTTCTGAAATATTTTTCTCGTGTTGTAGCAAGTAATTTTGTATGGTGACTACTGCTTGAAAGGCCTCTTTTGATGACACATTTGGTATGACGCTACTATCGTTTGGTTCAGGATCATTCTCATCATTTAGTACAAACTCAATAATTTCTTCATCGGTAGGCAATTCCATAACTGCATCATTCTCGTTAGGATGTTTGACGTCCATCACATTTCTATAGCGTAAATTAGAAATGACATCAGTTAATCCTTGGATATCTTCTTCTAATTGACCAACTTCTACTTCAGGAACATCAATTTCTTCGGACCGAATCTTGCAATGCCGGAAACAATTTGCAATTGTTTTTGCGGTCACATCAAATCTCCAAGCCATGGTAGAAAAATTAATAGCATCCAAAATGTTAATCTTTTCAAGATTTGGTGAGCCAACTTTAAAACAATTCAATGAACCTTTGAAACACACAGAAATGGGCTAAACCATCAATAAAGAGAGATTTAAAAAATACAGGGTCATTTAGAGCCAAAACATGCACACAAAATCTTGATCATGCTAGTCACTTGTCATAAGAACACTTTCAAACCTATAGCACAGTTAGAATGATCTTCAAACAGTCTTACTAGGTTTACTAGTCAAGATGTCATGGTTATCGAATGCCTATGCCTAATGAATTAGTTCCAGGATTTTATCCAAAAAGACACACCATAGTATTTCACACCCAAACAGAGTCGTACATGAAATCAAAAGGCTAGCATAGATAAATGCAGAATCTATTCATGTCATACTCGTTATATCGCATAATGCTAGAATAAGCTCACTCTTGACATGTTAGGTGTTAAAATTCAATTAATAAGTAACCATCAGCAGCAAATGTTATGGAGTTTACGACTACTCAACATCAACAGCCAAGAAATACCATATTCAACCCACAGTTTCTATTTCCCTCTAGTTCAGAATTCATTAGGCCAAATGCCCATTTAGGAAAATCAAACATAAATTAATCATGTTTCAATATGGTAAACACATTAATTCAGGATAAACACTACTAAATACATAACTAAACGAAACATAGCAAGTACATAAATATTTACTAACACGTAGAAATAAGCTGGAAATTAAAAGAAATTGAATTTACCCCTTTGATGCGCAGCCGTAGTCGAGAATTAGGAGTGGTTTGCCTTCTCCAAATGCCACAATAAGCTCGAACCACACAAGATCAGAAGAAAAAAAGTTTAAACTCAAAATATGAGACTTAATGCTTGATTTTTTTGGGTAGATACCACTGTCAAGACGTTTGCTCAAATTTTGGGGGGAAATTCAAGGCTTAAGGCTTGGTTTGGGACTGAGGGGAAAGGTTTCTTTTATAGGAGCACAAACCCTATACAAATCTCTCTACTTTCGTCGAATGGAAGGGAGACGGAGTACGGCGGCTTAGGGTTCCTATGCCCTAATTGACGAGTGAAAGAGAATGAAAGGCTTGGCCTCCTCTTCGTTGGTTTAAGACAATAATGGGCTGGGCCTGGTCTGTTAACAGACTGGGCTCAGCGATTTTAAGAAAAGATAAAAGGGAGCCCCCAATTCGTAGAATGAAAGGGAGAGGATTTTAAGTAAAATAATTTAAAGGATGATCACTTAAATTTCAATTGTGGCCAAATTGATCGATTTAAAACAATTAAGGCGAAATTCCAAAATAAATAAATAATTAAGCCTAAAATATTTTCATGATTAAAACAATTGAGGGGTAAAATAAGATGATATTTGACACTCTATTTAATTACTCAAATTTCCTTAATTCAACGGAGTAAAATATTTATCCAATTCATATAATTAATTTAGATAATTAAGTAGATTATTGTCCTCTTTAAATCATAAAAATTGATATATATTTTTTGAAAATATGTAAAATATGTTAATGATATACAATAATATATTCAGTAATGTTTTGCCAAATAACATGGCAAAATGTCACCGAAATAATTTCATAAAATACAATATTTCATTCCGTTTATAACCAAGAATTTTGAATAATTAAATAAGATATTGGAGGGTAAAAATTAGGTGTCGACAATATATCTGATGTTAAATATTATCTATGGGATGAACCGTACTTGTTTAAATTTTGTGCAAATAATATCATTAGAAGATGTGTACCATAGGAAGAGATGAACCAAATATTGTATCACTGCCATGGTAGAGCAATAGGAGGGCATTATGCAGCCAATCGAACTGCTTTTATGGTTTTGAAAGTATGATTTTTCTGATCAACAGATTTTAAAGATGCACATGCATACGTGGCACAATGTGACAAGTGTTAAAGAACAGATAATATCACTAAGAGAGATGAAATGTCATTGCAATCAATACAAGGATGTGAAATATTTATCTAGAGGGTTCAGCTTGCTGGCAGGGAGTCAACTTTGCGGCCTTAGGGTCGCAAGTTCGATTCTCCCCTCCGGATATCGTCCTCCGGGGCACATACATGTGGTAAAGCCTGGGCGCTAAAAGCCCACGGGCATGTTGCAGTGTGGGTTCGGTCTCCGCCAAGCCTTGTGGATGGGGCTTGTGGGGGGGGGGGGGTCAACCTTGTAGCATTGATCCGTTGGACGCAAGCAGATACTGACCATGTGTGCACATCCCGCGATTTACCTGGTGGTGGGGTGGTGGGGTGCTGAAGGACTGGTCCCATTATCTCAGGGACGTGCAGGTAATCTGGAGTGAAGTAGTCGGTATGGCGCACAGAAGCCTGGATTATCAAAAAAAAAAAAAAAAGGATGTGAAATATTTGATGTTTGGGAATAGATTTTATGGGCATGTTTCCCTACTTTATGGACATATCGAACGACGTACTTTTCAATTGGTACTACCCCATACATAGTAGTCTTTGGAAAAGCGTGTCATCTTTCAGTTGAATTAAAACATAAATTTTTTTGGGCATTAAAAGTACTGAACTTTGAAGTGAATTTTGCTGGTATAAATAGATTTTTTCAGATTAATGAGTTGGAAGAACTAAGATTGGAAGCCTATCAACATGCCAAAATTTTCAAGGAAAAAACCAAAAAAATGACATGACAATTTAATCCGATAAAAAATTCAAATTGAAGATCAGATACTTCTTTACAATAGCAAATTCAGACTATTTTCAGAAAAATTGAAATTTAGGTGGACAGATCCTTACAAAGTTACAATGTTACTCCATATGGAGCAACTGAAATACAGCGGACCGATAAAAAAAAGTTTATGTTAAATGGTCACATGTTAAAATTATATTTTGGAGAAAATTTTGATCAACACCCATCTGTCACTTGGATAGATTGATGAAATTTAGAGTTACTAAGTCGAGCTGATGACGCTAAACTTAGATCTCTGATTTCTTAATTTTTTTACCCGTAGCAATTGAGGGAGAAGCAATGAGCCTTGTAAGTCCATCATATATTCAATAAATTAAATGCTTAACCAATTGATCTGGTCAATATCCGGATTATTGTACAACCAGAACATTCATGAAGGCCTTCACAAAAACAGAGTCACCTACAAAGAAGCAATTCCATAGTGATCGATATGCCTAAATAACTTATTGATTAACCATTTAATGATGCAACTCATATGCTGGCAATGGTAAACTTTCTCGTTTACATTTATAACCAGGATACTAATAATTGTTAAGTTAAACTAGTCTAGTTTATCATTCATTAAAATTATTTTAAATTAAAAAAAAAAAGGAGCTTATTATATTATATATAATCTATATCTATATTATATTAAAAGCATGAATTTTCTAATTTAAATGTAAATTACATAAAAAAAACTTCTAAAACCTAAATACCATACTTAAAAAAAAACCATGTAACAACAACCAAAATGAAAAGACACCACCCATAGGAATAAACTGTTAAAGCTAGTTAATGAATAAAACTAGCCAAGTTGGTGTGAATGAGAAATGGAAGGCAACCTTTCCGAACAGTCACCAACCTATTCCGAAGAGGCACCTTCAAGGCTATATAAACTAAGGCAATGCCTCATTTTAAAGAGACCAAAAAAACCAAAAATTTCTGCATCTAAAATTCTGCATTCTTTTTCACAAATAAAACTATCGAGTCTTACTGTGTTTCGTTGCCAACTTTGAGTTCGTCGAAGTCGAAGGCGTTTGACGCATCTGCTACTCTGCGATGAGGTATATCCGTTTTATCCTGGGAGGAAGTAATCCATAACCTCGGGTACAGTGAGGGGATTAAATTCCTTAAGGACACACAGTGAATTCTGTGGTCTCGGATATTTTCTTACTTCTGTATTATTTTTCCAGTTTCTGTTTTTTCTGATTTTTGTCTTTCCGTTTGGTTTCTGTTTTTCCTGGTTTTTGAACACAGGCACAACAACAAGCTTAAGGAATTTAATCATTATTTCTGTGTTCATTTGTTCTTGTTTAACAATTACAGAACGTTGTCGGAAAAAAAAAGTGTATGTTGTTTGGAGACTAAAATCTTCGGATTTTCTACTCCGGTTGAGATTAAAGTTTTCATAACTTTCTACTCCTTTGGGTACTTGATTTGAAGATATAAAAACTTCATCAAGTATACAACATACAATTTACTGAAGAAAAAAAAAAGGTGTATGTTTGTTGTTTCGATGTAACGAACTTGTATGTTGTTTGGAGACTAAAATCTTCGGATTTTCTACTCCGGTTGAGATTAAAGTTTCCATAACTTTCTACTCACTTGGGTCCTTGATTTGAAGATATAAAAAGTTCATCAAGTATACAACATACAATTCTTGGGAAAAAAAGGTGTTTGTTGTTTGATGTAACGAACTAATATGTTGTTTGGAGACTAAAATCTTGAATTTTTACTCGGTTGAGATTAAAGTTTTTATAATTTTCTACTCATTTGGGTACTTGATTTGAAGATATAAAACTTCATCAAGTATACAACATACAATTTACTGCATTTCGTTTCAAGGATTTTAAATCTGTTTGTGTAACCTTGATTCGGTTTGAAGAAATAAAATCTTCACCATTGTGTATTACATCTGCTGCTGTCAAAACTGATTCGGTTTGAAGTCTTCACCGTTTATTAAACTTTTTCTGTTGCTTCGTTTGCGACAGAAATGGGAGACATGACTCCAAATTTGAATGCTACTGCTACTGCCACACTAGCCCCCATGGTTGGTTCTACGAGCAATGTTGCGTCCTCCAGTCGTACTGCACCAGCACCGGCTCCGGCAGAGAAGCCTGGAAAATTCACCGGAATTGATTTCAAACGATGGCAACAAAAGATGTTCTTCTATTTAACTACTTTAAACCTCCAAAAGTTTATTAAGGAGGTCGTTCCGATTTTGCCGGAATCAACACCTGAGAATGAACGTTTTGTTGTAACTGAGGCATGGAAGCACTCAGATTTTTTGTGCAAGAATTATATTCTTAGCGGACTGGAGGATGATCTTTACAACGTCTATAGTAATGTGGAAACATCAAAAGATCTATGGGATGCGTTGGAAAAGAAATATAAAATGTAAGATCTTTGGATTAAAGAAATTTATCACGCCAAGTTTCGACTACAAAATGGTAGATGGCAAGTCCATTGTTACTCAAGTTCAAGAGTTGCAGGTTATCATCCACGATCTACTCATTTGAAGGTTTGGTGATTAGTGGGGCGTTTCAAGTTGCGGCAGTAATAGAGAAGCTGCCTCCTTCATGGAAGGACTTCAAAAATTACTTGAAACACAAGCGAAAGGAGATGACACTGGAGGATCTCATCGTCCGGTTGAGAATCGAGGAAGATAACAAGGCAGGGGAGAAGAAGGCAAATGTGAGATCAACCATAGGGGGAGCACATATTGTTGAAGCTGCCCCAACTAATCTGAAAAAGAGGAAAAATGCATCGGGACCAAGGAGCTATCCCAACAAGAAGAAATTCAAGGGAAACTGCCACAATTGTGGAAAAATCGGACACAAAGTTGCAGACTGTCGTGCTCCGAAAAAGGTAAAGAAGAAGGCTCAGGCTAATATGGTTGAAACAAACGAGGAAGTTGATGACTTGTGCGCTATGTTGTCTGAGTGCAACTTAGTGGGAAATCCGAAAGAGTGGTGGATTGACTCTGGCGCCACTCGCCACATTTGTGCTGTTAGAGAAGCCTTTGCTTCATATGCTCCCGCCGGGCCCGACGATACCATATATATGGGAAATTCTGCAACGGCCAAAATTGAAGGTTATGGAAAGATACTGCTGAAGATGACATCTGGCAAGGTGGTGACTCTTAACAACGTCTGTCATGTTCCTGAAATTAGGAAAAATCTAGTATCTACCGGACTTCTAGTAAAGAACGGTTTTAAGTGTGTTTTTGTTTCTGACAAGGTTGTAATAAGTAAGAACGAGATGTACATAGGAAAAGGTTACCTCATAGAGGGCCTTTTCAAACTGAATGTAATGGTCGTTGCCAATAATAATAAAGTTTCTGCTTCGTCTTACTTACTTGAGTCAAATAATTTATGGCATTCACGTTTAGGACATGTCAATTACAGAACCTTGCGAAAAATGATTAGTTTGGAAGTATTGCCTAAGTTTGAATGCAATCAATCAAAATGTCAAATCTGTGTTGAGTCTAAGTATGTTAAACATCCTTATAAGTCAGTTGAAAGGAATTCAAGTCCTTTAGACTTAATCCATACAGATATTTGTGACATGAAGTCAATCCCATCTCGCGGTAGAAAGAAGTATTTCATAACTTTTACTGACGATAGTACGCGGTATTGCTACGTTTATTTACTTAATAGTAAAGATGAAGCAATTGAAGCATTCAGGCAATACAAAACTGAAGTTGAGACTCAACTTAACAAAAGATTAAAATGATAAGGAGTGATAGGGCGGTGAATATGAATCTCCTTTTGAACAAATATGTTTGGAATATGGCATTATTCATCAAACAATCGCCTTTACTCGCCACAATCAAACGGAATTGCGGAAAGGAAAAATAGAACCCTGAAAGAAATGATGAATGCCTGTTAATAAGTTCTGGTTTACCCCAGAACTTGTGGGGGGAAGCCATTCTAACAGCTAGCCGAATACTCAATCGAGTGCCCCATAGCAAAACAAAATCTATTCCATACGAAAAGTGGAAAGGAAGGAAGCCCAATTTGGGATACTTCAAAGTGTGGGGGTGTTTGGCCAAGGTGCAAATTCCTAAACCCAAAAGGGTAAAAATAGGACCTAAAACCATTGATTGTGTTTTCATAGGATATGCCACAAATAGTAAGGCATATCGATTTACGGAGTTCTAAATCAGAAAATCCCGACATTCAGGTAAATACGGTAATTGAATCAGATAATGTTGACTTCTTTGAAACCATATATCTGTATAAAAAGAAATGTGAGTCGTCTAGCAAAGAATCTAAACGACCTCGGGAAGAAACAAAGGAGAATATTCCTGATGAGGAAAAACCGAGACGCAGCAAACGTCAAAGGACGTCTACTTCATTTGGACCAGAATTTCTAACATTTTTGTTGGAGAATGAGCCTCGAACCTTCAACGAAGCTATGTCTTCATCGGAAGCTCAATTTTGGAAAGAGGCAATCAATAGTGAGATAGAATCCATATTAAACAACCATACTTGGGAATTGGTTGACCTTCCTCCAGGGAATAAACCTTTAGGTTCCAAATGGATTTTTAAGCGGAAAATGAAAGTTGATGGTACTATTGATAAATATAAGGCAAGACTAGTTGTTAAAGGGTTTAGACAACGAGAAGGTCTTGATTACTTTGATACATACTCGCCGAACGAGGATTACATCTATTCGGGTGTTAGTAGCGTTAGCGTGGTATGCGGTCTTGAAATCCATCAAATGGATGTGAAAACAGCCTTCTTAAATGGAGAGTTAGAGGAAGAAATTTACATGGAACAACCTGAGGGTTTGTAGTTCCAGGGAAAGAGAAGAAGGTGTGTCGACTTGTTAAGTCTCTTTACTGACTAAAACAAGCACCCAAACAAGTGGCATGCAAAATTTGACCATACAATCTTTGTCAAATGGATTCAAGATAAATGAGTGTGATAAATGTGTCTACATTAAGAACACTCCAAACCACGTAGTCATTGTTTGTTTGTACGTGGATGATATGTTGATAATGAGTAACGACATTGCTAACATAAATGCTATTAAGCGCATGCTTGCTAGTAAGTTTGATATGAAAGACTTAGGAGTTGCCGATTTAATTCTGGGAATTAAAATCCATAAGACTCCTCAAGGTCTAGCATTGTCTCAATCTCATTATATTGAAACGGTACTTGAAAAGTTCAAATATTTGGACTTTAAAGTTGCAAAGACGCCAATTGATATGAACCTTGCTCTTGCAAAGAATAAAGGTGAAAGTCATTCTCAATTGGATTATGCCAGAGTGTTGGGAAGTTTGATGTATATCATGAACTGACGCGACCTGATATTGCATGTGCTATAAGTAAACTAAGTCGCTACACTAGTAATCCCGACCAAAAACATTGGCTGGCAATGAAACGAGTTTTGGGGTATTTAAAACATACTCAAAACTTTGCTTTGCATTATAACAGGTATCCTGCAGTTATTGAAGGATACAGTGATGCAAATTGGATCACCGGTTCAACTGAAACTAAATCCACAAGTGGATATGTTTTTACCATAGGTGGAGGAGCAATGTCTTGGAAGTCATCCAAACAGACATGTATCGCCCGCTCTACAATGGAATCTGAGTTCATAGCTTTAGACAAAGCCGGTGAAGAAGCTGAATGGCTCCGGAATTTCTTAGAAGATATTCCATTTTGGCACAAACCGTTGGCTCCTATATGCATACATTGCGATAGCCAAGCGGCAATAGGAAGAGCCGGGAGCCTTATGTACAACGGAAAGTCTCGTCACATACGACGAAGACATAATACCGTTAGACAACTACTCTCTAGTGGAATTATCACAATTGACTATGTTAAGTCAAGAGATAATGTGTCGGATCCACTAACTAAAGGCCTAACTAGAGAGGTAGTTGAAAGATCATCAAGGAATGGGACTATGGCCGAGGACAAGTCATCGTGACAAAGAACTCTACCTAGAAGACTGGAGATCCCAAGATCTAGGTTCAAAGAGATCAAACAAAGTCATTAATGACGGTTCAACATTGTCACAATAACTCTTTGGTCCATTCTCGTGATGAGACAATGTTCGATGCAGGATAAAGCATTGCGGCTTTTAATGGTTCCTAAGTTTGGTACGGGTATATCAAATAGTGTATCTACGGGATGACACATTTAGGAATCACCTATGTAAGTGTGAAGTGTAAGCCGCTTCAAGGAGAATTATGTAAGGCCAATTCTCTACGCACTTATGAACCAGCGGTGTTCATGGTCAAACGAACAAAACAATGAGAACCAAAGACGGTTAAAGGGTTAATTGTGTGACATGTGGTTGTCTAGGTATACACCAAAGCTCGACGGTTCAAGGATATCACATCTACCGATTGACCGAGTATATCCGACATATGTTCACTACGGAAAGTTCAAAGAGAAATCTACTTATCCAGATGCGATTAATCCTTGCTTACGAATCACACAGTTTTTGTCATGCATGTTTTTCATCATATAACCATTCCCCATTCATGTGGGGGATTGTTAAAGCTAGTTAATGAATAAAACTAGCCAAGTTGGTGTGAATGAGAAATGGAAGGCAACCTTTCCGAACAGTCACCAACCTATTCCGAAGAGGCACCTTCAAGGCTATATAAACTAAGGCAATGCCTCATTTTAAAGAGACCAAAAAAACCAAAAATTTCTGCATCTAAAATTCTGCATTCTTTTTCACAAATAAAACTATCGAGTCTTACTGTGTTTCGTTGCCAACTTTGAGTTCGTCGAAGTCGAAGGCGTTTGACGTACCGCTACTCCTGCGACAGGTATATCCGTTTTATCCTGGGAGGAAGTAATCCATAACCTCGGGTACAGTGAGGGGATTAAATTCCTTAAGGACACACAGTGAATTCTGTGGTCTCGGATATTTTCTTACTTCTGTATTATTTTTCCAGTTTCTGTTTTTTCTGGTTTTTGTCTTTCCGTTTGGTTTCTGTTTTTCCTGATTTTTGAACACAGGCACAACAACATAAACTACACCGTTTGAGAAAAGAAGTCAAGTAGTATCACACATATATATACCAACGACGGTTTTCAGAGGGTATTTGAGGACAAACAATTATGTTTCACCATGGTAGAAGATCATATTTACTAACATGTATAATATATTTGCCTTTGACTATATATGTAATTTATTTTTGGTTGTGGCATCTCCCGTATTTTGTAAAAAATATTTAATACTCCATAGTTTGTGTTGCATGCAATAAATATTTAAGTAACCAATTCACTTGAAATGACTGTTGATTTGAAAAATATATACTCTTCACAGAAGACCATGGTCAATAGTGGTTATATTGTTGGGTGCTGCATCATTTGGTTTGGATAAAGTACCATAAATTTTCACACTCAAACCTTTTGTTTTATCTCATTTATGTGAAGAATTACTGTAATATAGTTTGTTTGTTGCCTGTACTTTCTTTTTTGTGGATTTTATTTGAAATAAGATAATGAAAGATTTTTTTCTATTCTATATCGGAATTATTGTAAGAAAATTTGGATTAAAGAAAGGGATTAATTTGTCAGGTGATTTTGAAGGCCATTGCAATACGTAGGACAAGATAATTTACATTCTTCACTTGCAAGTCATAATGAAGTGATCATGATTTACTTGCATTTTATGATGATGATGCACTTTGGTCTCTTTACAAAATTATAATCGACTTTTGGTTTAGCTGCCGAACAAGCGAAATTTACAAGTTACAAAATAGAGGTATGATTCTGACTTTAGTTTCTAGATTATTTTGTTGTTATGGTTGTTATTGTTATAATATTATTATTAGCCTTAATACATGACAACTCCTTAATAAAGTATTTATACTAAACAATTTTGGTTCAAATTTTGATTTTTGTTGGCACGTGTCATCAAAGATTTATTAAGTAGTTAAGTAACCATATAAAATATGTCATATCCTTTAATTATACATATCAATCCCAATAGGAACATGTCTAAGATTTTACAACTTATTGAGGTTAATGCGTATATCTAAATAAAGTGGCATATTTTACTTGACTAACTTATCTATTTAACGCACACTCGAGAACAAGCCGTAGTTCAAACGTCTAAATAGTGACGTATTTTACTTGACTAACTTATTTATTTAACGCACACTCGAGAACAAGCCATAGTTCAAACGTCTAAATGAAATTAGCTGACAAATTTAAAAGGTTATTAATGTATTAAACCATATTCAAACTTTGGGATAAAAACTGAATTACATGCATGTATTCATCAGATGGTATTGGGAGGTTTACTCGATAATATTGGAGTAACTGTTTGACTTAAGTTAACTTTTCGTTCGCGAAATTGATATGTATTTGGAAGGAGTATTTAAAGTTTGGGATTTGTTTGAAACGAACATTCATTCTAAAATTGTTATTCTTTTAGCGGTATCCCATAGGTGTCTGTCTGATTTAATATTGCATCTAATATAAGTTTGTTTCGTTCTCTTCCAACAAGGTATTTGTATTACTTGCTTACACGATAGTAATGCTTCTGATTTTTACTAATTAGAATAATTTAAATATAAAACTAATTAAAACACTAATAACTACTGCTAGCGCAAGAACACTTAATTTTTTAAATATTTTAAATTGTAGTCTATTTAAAATTATTTTTGTTAGGTTCTTGAGTTTAATACTTTACTAATTTAGATGAGCTGAACAATCATTGGTCATTCATAAATTTGTACTTATATTTATGTATAATTATTTACTTAAAGAATTATTTAAAATTAATATTATTTTACAAAAATATAGTACTTAATCGGCATGGACATGCAATGCACATATCGAGAAACTAATACATGTTAGATACTAGTACTATATAGAAATAGATGGGATGTTCTGCATTTTTTTTAAAGAAAAATAAATAAAGATTTCATAAGATCATTTCATGTGTAAACTTAAAATGTAGATGTTTAAGTACGAGACGTCGTTTTCACATGGATATGAGTATATAGTTTATAGGGCAACGGTACAAATATATCCTTCAATTTTGTGATTTAGAATAAATATATTTCTCATTAAAAAAATGGTATATCTTTGCCGTTACAAAATGATGTAAATATAATAATAATATAAATAGTCTTGTTTATTGTGAAAGAATGGAACGGAAAAAGATCTCATCAACATCTCTATCACACAAAAGGTAAGAAACTACTCCCTACCTAGAACTGTTAAAATGGCCTGGCCTGACCCATTCGGACTAGTCCACACGGGTTTTAAAATTTGACGGGTCAGGTCGGGCTGACCCACCATTTTGATGGGCCTTTAAACATCAAGTCAAATTCATTACTACGTGGGTTGCGGGGCTGACCCCAGCCCACCATTTTTAAAAATATATTTTTCATAATTCTTTAATTTAAATTCTAATTTAAAATGCTAACATAAATATTTACAAGATAATAGTATATGGTGCTACCACTTGCTAACCAAGTCTCAAATCCACAAATAAAATGATTCTAATAATGATTATTAAGTTTGGCTTCAAGTAAAGATTTGATTGTACGGCTTCGGTATGAAATATCTACCATTTTATGCAATTATTTTGGGTACAACTGAAGAAAACGATCTTGTAGGACGAAACCTTCTGCGAAACTGAATAACTTTTGACATTGTTAACACTTAACATATTAATAAGTGATATCACTCGAACCAAATAGAGATATTAATAGCAAACTAAACAGTTAATGAGTAGCGATACAACTAGCTAAATAGAAATATTAACTTAGCTTTGTTTCAATCGATCTCAATAAAACGCAAACGAAGATGATAATATTTCATCCATTTAAAGTAAAAATGAACTTCTCAAAGAAACTTCCATGACACTTATGATGTATCCAACATCAACACATCATCTTTATTAAGCACATCTGATTCTGCTTGTAGATTAATTTTTTGGCCCACTGGCCGGTCCAACCCACACACACTCAAGCCCACTGATTAGCGGGCTTACTCGATTTATGCTAAAAAGACTCGTTTTTAAACGGGCATCCAAAATTCAAACCCAATCCTAAAATTACGGGCTGGACTGAATCGGCCCACGGGCCTTAGCCCACATTAACTGCTCTATCCCTACCTACCATCTCCTATCCCACATGACATTGCAGGTGTGTGTATTTTTTAATTTTTTTCTGTTTTCATTTCTATGTTCTACAAAAATAAAAAAAAATACTTCCACTCTTTAATATTTGAGGAGTCTATAAGGTGGTTCTTTAACCACGTTTTCCTTACATTTTTTTTAAATATTTGAATTATAAATTATCATGACTTATAGCATTTTTAATGTAGTTTCTAAATATATAAATTTTATTTTTATAAACTTGAAAAATCTATGTCAAAATTTAAGGTTAAAGTTATAAAGTTTGACCCTCGTACTTCGAAAAAGTTCACATAAATTGAAATGGATGGAGTATAGACATGTCCAAAGCTCGGGTCAGATGACTTTTTTTTCTGCTTGCCCGACCTTGGCCCGACCATGACCCTATTTTTTTTAATTTTCCGACCCTGGCCTTGACCCTTCGGGGACGTTACCGATCACGGGTCGGCCCTGACCCGCTCTACAAAATAAAATAAAAATATTTTGTTATTAAAATAATAGTCCAAATTAAAGTCCAAAAACATAACATATATTCTTAAAACATGTAAAAACTCTAAATTTAAGGATTTAAAAAAAAAAATGATTCCCAACACTGAAATTGACATTCACACCTACATTACCACGAATTTTTGACGTTGAAATGTATTGTATATCGTGAGATCTTTACTAAAGAAAAGGAAAATTAGAAATCGATTTGGGGGAAAACACAAATTTATTGGAAAAAAGGACGTTTTTCTAAAAATTGGCGGCGCCAAACCGCCTTACGGCTATTTGACCGACCGCGTCTCGAGAAAATATGCAAAATAAAAAAAAGGGGTAAAACGGACATCCGAGCGCAGAGTTAAGACCATTTAAAGTTGCACCAATTTACAACTACTTTCTCTCCCTACATTTTATGTCAATGCTTCTGTTAATTGCCGCATTCGACTTCCATATAAGCTTCATAGATTGGCTTCAATGGCTATGATTCAAGAGATAACAGTAGCCTAAAATCAAAAATAAGATTAATTACATAGGTATCTTAAATAAACATTAATAAAATAATAGTAAAATGAACGGGTCGGGGTCGGGTAACTGGTCGGTCCGGGCCGGGTCAGACGGGTAAAAAATGATGACCCTGGCCCTACCCTGACCCTGACCCTGACCCTGATCGGGTCCCTGCTTTTTTCGAGTCAGGTGGCTCCCGGGTTAGATATATGTTGACCCTGGCCCTGGTTTTTTCGGATCGGGTCAGGCTGATCCCCGACCCGATGGACAGGTCTAATGGAGTATATAAAATCAAAAGTTTATACAAGTGTTTGTGTGGAGAAGTACGTTTCAGCTTCTAGAAAATGTCAAATCCATAGGCCGCCCCTTGTGGTCGTCAAGATTTTTCACTTAGACACCTCAACTAATCATTGTTCCATTTAGACACATCAGGTGGGGTTCGACTGTGTCATTTAGACACTTTTCGTTGAATCAGCCAAATATGTATAATGCAATGTGTGTGTAACACACTCGCCGATGACATGATAAAATAGAACAACATATCCAGTGAAATCACAAAATGTGGGATCTGGGGAGGGTAGAGTGTACGCAGACCATACCGACATGACAAAATGACAAATTAAATTATGACATGTGTCATTTGATCCCATAATAATAAAAATAATAATTTTTGAGTAAAACTAATATTTCAAAAAAGAAAAAAGAAAAATTCTATTTTCTAAACCCTACACATTATTAATACAAAAAAAAAAACATTTACTAACAAAAGATAAATTTTGAAATCACATTCTTGGTGTTCTTCATCATTTTCATGTGTATTCTTATTCCAACCATGATTTTAATCCAAATTTTAAAGAAAAACTCCTCCAAATTTGTTTTAACTTCAGCTAAAGATTCCCCACGAAGACAACTCAAACATTAGTTTCTCAAAATTTTCATCAAATAAAGTAACTCATTTTAAACGTTCAAGCTTTCTAAAGAACCCTTTAATGGTGTTTCGATAAGTTTCTTTGGTTTTTTTTTTCTCTTTTTACTAGGAGAGAGAGCTAAAAATGAGTTGAATTAAAAATGTAATTGATTTTTTTCAGTAGTGATAGCGGCGTCGATGATGGTAGAAAGATGGTAGAAAAAAGAACGAAGAAGAAGAAGGAAATTTAAAAAGTAATGAAGAAGAAGGAAATTAAAAAAATATTTGATTTTTTGGCCTTTTCACGTGCCTGTTTGGTGTGAAATCTCCCAACTTATCAAGTCAGTGAAAATGTCTAAATGACACAGTGAAGGTACATCTCAAGTGTCTAAATAAAATATAATTTAGTTACGATGTCTAAATGAAAGATTTTGACGATCACAAGGGTCACTCTCTTTTTGAATGGTATCATTTTACAATTTTTATTGCATTTAATATTAAGAACTCGTATTCACCTTTTTGGGATGAAAAGTCAAAAGTCTCTTATGACAATTGACAAGTTGTCATAATTGATACAAGATAGTTGATTGTCTACCTGAACTTTCATCTTGTTGGTGAGAGTTCGAATACTCACGTTGTAATTTCTCTCCCATTTTACCTACCCCTACACACTATGTAATAAATTAAAAATATATATATATATATATATATAATTCATAACTTGGTAACTATTTAAAAAAATGAAAAATGAAAGAAAAGAAAAAACGAAAAATACTAGGGAAAAAAAAGAGGAGAGGTGAATACCACCTGCTGACTTCCTCTTATTTTCTTTCTCTTGCTCTTTCCTTTTTTTATGGGGCGGGGGGTGTGGGGTGTTATAAGTTGGTACAGAATAATTCTTAAACCATAAAGTTATATCTTAACTTTCTTGTCGACACAAAGTTCGACTAAATGGCAATAGCGCTTACAAATATAGTTGCAATCAAATGAAATCCAGTATAGCATACTTTTAAATCGCATAAGTATTGTTCATCAATACTGTCACGCAGGAAGGATCGTCTTAACGATATTGAAGGCCTAAGGCGGAATTTTAATACGAGATCTTAACTTAACTAAAGTATTTATATACTCATTAAATAATTTTTCTTCGTTATACAAAGTGTGATAATACTTAAGATTTTACAATTAAAAATAAAAATTAAATTTTATGCATCTTTTTTCGCCTATAACAATGAAATATTATTTAATGTCACTGTTGTTATAGTATAACAACCATTCATTGTATCAGAAAAAAAAATAGTGGACACAACTGTTATAAAGATATCTGACTTTATAGTTTAAACTTTAAAGTAGTTATATTTTTTATTAATGGCAACAGAAAGTGTTGATTTCACTTCTTCTCTACTAATCTCCCACGAAAAATTGGCTTGTGTTATTTTTAATAACTATATAAGAGCTCGAGCTGAAACACACAACATGGAAACTCATGCATAGTTTAATAACGTGAAAACAAAATGCGAAATTACGTCACAATAAGGATCCAATTTTAACCACTTTGAGAGTCCGGTTGGAAATTAGCCTTTGGCGGGAGTTGCGACCGATCAACTTTAACGGCTTAAACACTAGTGTTACGTATGTTGGAGAATCCGGTTCTTCACACATGCATGATCTACTAAGTACGTAGATAACCTTAGGGCCAAGAATCGTCAAATTTCATTGAGAAATGAAAGAGATATTGGTCCACGAAGTAAGGTGTTTGAAGCATGGAAAGTGTGGTATTGTGTTCAATTCTCCCTCATCGGTAGAGGAAGAAAGAATTGTTGTGTATATAAGACTCGAAATTGGTTTGAGGTTTGGGACCCCAAGGGGTATCCCATGTGTTTAAAGGAGGGAGGACCTAGATGTGCTTCGGTTCAAGGAAAGACCACACGCGCGCCCGCCCGTCCGTTCCGGGTTCACGACGTCACGGATCACGGGTCACGTCACGGGCTGTGGGCCTTCTGATATTATCTTTTTGGGCCAGAGAACTTTGCCAGATGTACAGTTTGGTCCCTGAAGTTTCCAGAACGTCAAAATTTGGACAGTCAAAGCAGAAACGCCAAGCACTCAATTCAGCCATTTATTTTGGCTGAATTACTCCTCCTATAATGGCCAAATCCGTTGGTCTTTCACCATTTATGTTGGTGACTTTACTACCTCCATAATGGTCATTATTTGGCTATTATGGAGGCAGTTTTCAGCCCCTCAATCACCTATATAAACACCCTCTTACACCATTGTTGAGCACTAAGAACATTACATAAATGATACACGAAAATATAGAAAATACACAAGGAAAACAGTTTCTTCCTACACCTTCTAAGGCATCATTTCGTTACTCAATATTCTTCACGGTAGCTCTTGAGTTTCTTTTGCTCAAGTGTTCCATTGCTGTTTTATCTTGGGAGACAAATTGTCCAGGACGTATAAAGGATACATACAGGGCAATATTGTCTTAAGGACAGAGTGCCACACTCGACTCAGCAAAACCAGTTTCCATTTTTCCGTCTTCAACAAAATTGTAATTTCAGTTTTGTGGTTATATTGTAATTTTCAGATTTCTAGATGAATTATTGAATCTTTGTTTATCCTTTCGAATACTTGTAATAGTTATATACTTCCCGTACTGCTTTATAAAGTACCATAGAGCAAAAATACCCAACAAGTCCTTGGTGCATTTGAAATTGAAAGTAACATATTCTGTCTTTAAATAGCTTATCCCGATGGTATGTTTGCTTATCACACCTCCTAAACTTAGTAGCAGCTCATTTTCCAATTACAATAACAATAAAGAGCCCAAGAAAAACAATCACCAGTGACAGCTTATTGACCATGACGAATAATAACAAATATGTACTACTGGTCCAAAATCCAAACACAAAAAGAAGATGCCTCATAATGGAAAATGTTTCTTTATCAACAGCAACCATTTTTTTCCCTCAAACAATATTTCTCATGTTATTGAACATTACAATGCCTTTATGATCACAAACACATACATCTATATACACCAGATGAGCACTAAAAAGAATTCTCAAATCTCAGATGTCTAGAATACCAAATTAAAAAAAACAACGAATTTGTGAAATAGCACCCAAAATCTTATTTACAAGATGGTGGAATAGCTCATTTCTTGGTCTGGTTTCGACACTTTTGGACAAACCAAACTCAGGACTAGTGTTTGTTGTGATCAGTTCTTAGAACCCCAGTTTCGTCCGCTCCACAAGTTTTAGTCTTAAATCGCCTTCTGCAGGAAGGTTCCCACCACTCTCCAACATTTTGCGCCACCAAGTAATTAGTTCATCCTGCAAGGAATTCGAGACGGATTTGAGATTAGAGTCGATGGATTCAAAGTAGGTGCAATGTATTATATGTACTAAGTTCTAAACTTTTCACGTCTATATCAGGGTCCGACCTAGGTATAGGTTCACGTGAACCTAGTCGTTTTTGTTCAGACTCGGTATTTATATTAGGAAATTCATAAAATATATATAAATATTTGACAGTCTTGAGGTCGTTGTAGGAACCCATAAACTTCAAATCCTAGTTAACTAGATTCGCTCACGTAAAAAAACAAGGACAAGATGCAGCATCAGGTTGGCACAAATATGCTGCCAAGTAAGAAAATGAATATGTGAAAGCGATTACTGTTGGAATTTTACTAATGTGGAATTAAGTATATCTCATTAATTTATGACTCGAACAATTGGGGCCCGCACGTCGAAAACGTCGTTTCCACACACGTGCACACGTAGTGCCAAGTATCGCAAATTTAATTAGTGAAAGAGATATTGGTACCTATGTAATACATTTGAGACATGGAATTATGGATGGTTATTGGCCAAATGACAATGTATTCCACTTTGGTAAAAGAAGGAAGAAGTGTACGAAGTGTAAGATGAAACGAGTCGAAAATCGCCACGGAGCCACGAAGGGCCGCGGCGCGGAGTGCCTCCCAGGCAGCGCCACAACGCTAATTGGGTCTTCAGTTACTGGAGCCACGACGCTAAATCACATAGTCCCGGCGCTTCGGAGGGAGAATGTTGTAAGGGAAGTTGGAGAGTTCTGACCTTTGGGCTGGTCTTGGAGCATTGATTCTCCATTACTTGGCACATGAATTCAGTCATTATTTGCCTGAATGTAACCCCTCAATTAAGTGTCATTACATGGCTATTGAAGGTCATTAGTTGGCTAGTTGAGGGGTCTTCTCTAGGGATGGCAACGAATCAGATCTGGACTGGTTCCTACTAGATCAAGATCCAAATCCGTTTTTCATACCTGAATCCAGATCCATCGGGTCCATAAAAATTATATCCAAATTCGGATACACCGGGTCCACGGATCGAATCTGGATCCACATGTAAAAACAAATCAGGTCAACCCCTTAATCTATTTTACTTGGAACCAAAATTTATATCCATCACATGAAGCAACTTTGAATTAGCTATTTTAAGACTCAAAATTATTGACCTAAGAGGTGTAGCATATAGGGATGGCAGGTGGGTATAATTTTGTGGATTCCGCAACGCACCCGCCCTAGTTGGGGCGGGTATGGGTATAGTTTTGGTGGGTAGTAGGCGGGTATGGGTATTGAAAATGTACCCGTCACGGGTAGGCGAGTAAGTGGTGAATTTGCAGTCATACCCGCCTATCCGCCCGCATACCTTATACCCGCTCCAAGCCCAAAATATTAGCAGCCCATAAGTCGTGCCTTCAGCCCATAAATCACGACAAGTCTCTCATTCTCCAACAAAACTCAAAACCCTACACCTGTTCAGTCATTCACGCCTCTCTCTCTCGTTCCCCTTCACACCGTCTCTCCTCACTCTCTCATTCTCGACGTCTCTGCCTTTTTCTTTAAAGGAGATGTTGATCGAAAAATATTGTTGTCTTTGCTTTGGGCTTTGAGGTTGTCTGGTGAGGTCAATTTTTGTGCATTTTTTAAGTTTTACTTTATTGGATTTATGGAGTTCAATTGAAAAAGTTGAAAATTTTTAGCTTATATAGCTGAAATAATATCTGGATTTTTTCTACATTTGTAATATATAATTATTTAGGTGGATAATTTTTGGGTTTTCTTGAAAATTTTGTTTTCTTGATTCTTTGTTGTGCAAGGGGGAAGAGGTGAAAAAAAATGGGGAATTCTGATGGTGAAAAAATCTGGAATTCTCCTCCCTCTCCCAAAGAAAATGAGATCGTGACAGTATTGATTCTTGACTCAAAATTTTTTGAATTTGAATTTTTGGGATCATGTTGATCACTAATTGATAAAAACTGAATTGATTACAAAATATGGCACGCCAGTACATGCGGGTATTGGCGGGTGACGGATATCCACTTGGGTGGTGGAGCGGGTGTGGATTTAGGAATATACCCGCCTAGGTGGGTATGTATGTTGAAAATTGTACCTGCTGTTGACACCCAATTTTGTCTCATCTTTTCTGATTTTATTTGCAATTTTTAATATTTTTGACACCTTAAGACAATTTTAAAATATAGGCATATATATGTATATATATCATTATTATTATTATTATTTGCATTTTTTATTTGTCATTTGCATTTTTATATCATACTTTCATCCTAATATTATATGTTATTTTATTTTCGCGAAACGACATCGCATTTTTATTTTTTTAGCACCAAGCATTTCGCAAATATTATATTTTTATCATATTGTCATCTTTACAATTTATAAATTTTGCAAAGCTTTCTTTTTATATAATAAAACCTTTTTGTATTCTAAACCCATAACCCATTTATTTTCCAACCGAACACCCTAATTTCTTATTTCCTAATTCCCTAACCAAACCAACCCCCAAGCCCAATCCCCCTTATTCCCCTCCCCTTATTTCCCCAAGCCCAACCGGCCAATCCCCCAAGCCCAAACCGAACCGGCCCATCGCCCATTTTCCCTTATCCCCCAAACCAAAACACTTCTAAAAACAAAGAAAACCCTAACACCCCTAATCCTCTCAAACCCCCAAGTCGCCGCACACCCCATGCCCCACGCCCATCACGTCGCCAACCAACCCACCCCCAAAACACGCCGGTCACCTTCACCTATACCCCTATCCCCTAAAATTCGCAACCCATACCCCCAAAATCCGCTTCCAAAATCAGATTTTTTAACCCTTTTATTCGAATTTCACACTCGTTCGAGGGGGGGGGGGTAAGCCATCTATAAATACCACATGTTCTTCTTAATTTTTGAGGGGGTTTTTTGGTCCGGTCCGAGTCGAAAAGAAGATTTTTGGAGGTCCGAAAATCAAGTTCAAGTTTTGAAATCCAAAATTCAAAATCTAAGATTATCCTAAGGTTGGTATTGCTTTCTTTTTGTGTTGTTCATCATCTTAAAGAGTCCGAAAATATGAGTTAAAATTATTGGGGTTTTGGTATTGAATAATCTGAAATTTTTGCTATTCTTCACTATTTTTGAATTAAGATTGAGTCCATTAAGATCGGATCGGTGTGATTTGAATAAATTTCTAGATTTATATGTTTTATATCTTGTTGTTGGTTATCTGAAATTTGAAAAGAAATCGATCCGGGTTGAAAAATCTGATTCGGGTCGGGTCGACCCGGTTTGAATAAAATTCCAGATTTATATGTGTTATATTTTGTTGTTGGTTATCTGAAAATTTGGAAAGAAATCGATTCGGGTTGAAATATTCGATTCGGGTCGGGTCACTGTTTCGGGTCGGGTCGACACGGTTCGAATAAATTTTCAGATTTTGTGTTTTATTATTTTTTGTTGTTGGTTATCTGAAAATTTGGAAAGAAATCGATTCGGGTTGAAATATCTGTTTCGGGTCGGGTCACTGATCCGGGTCGGGTCGACCTGGTTCGAATAAATTTTCAGATTTTGTGTTTTAATATTTTTGTTGTTGGTTATCTGAAATCTAAAAAAAAATGTTTGATTCCGAGTCGGATCAACGTTACGACTGGTCGAATTTCGAAGCGATCTTGCTTGTCCGAAAATTTCGTAATTGGCCTGACGTTTTAATTGCAAACTGTTGGTTTATTTTGGCATTTAAATATCCACACACGGATATCTTTACTGCTTTAGGCCGATGAAATTAAATTTGAGGCCGCACTTTTTTTCGTTTCGTTTCTCTGTTTACTGTTTTCTTTAACATCCGTGCAATGGATTACTGTTTTATTTGTTTTAACTAACACTACACTTAGGCCGATGAAAGTGAATTCGAGGCCGCGCTTTTCTTCTTTCGTTTCTCTGTTTCTTGAATTTACTGTTTTAAACATCCGTGCCATGGATATGTACTGTTTTTATTGTTTACTGTTTTTGAATTAAATACTACATTGGCCGATGAAAAAATATTCGTCGATTTTTTAGGCCTCCACAATTGTAAAGACGAAAAATAAAACTTCTAGGCAATGATGAAACTTAAATCTTTTTCACCCGAGAGATCAACATGTTCGGTAGGCAAGGCAACTAAAATGACCAACGAGTCATATGTTCGCAGCCACGACGTGATTGGAATGATCTTTTCAAAATTTAAGTCTGAGTCCTCCGTAATCAAAACATTTATTGTTTTGGATACGGATCCGAAGTTATGTATATTCATTTATTTCTAACCGTTTGTTCTTGACAGCTTGCAAGGGTTAAAGTCAAAGAAGGCAAATACCACCGGAGATTATTTATTTTTTTGTTGTTTTTACTTTCTTTAATTTAGCTTTATTTCATTCTGTATTGTAATAGTATTGTACTATGAAATTATTGAAATATTTAGAATAGGTAGAATTAGATTAATTAATAGGGTAGTCAAAAACTTGAAACCCGTCGCTAGTTTATTTATTTTTAGGCTCGGTTAGTTTTAAAATCGTTAATCGCTAGTTTATCTATTTTAGGCCCGTTGCCCATAAAAATCACATTGCATATATTTTTATCAATTTTCATATAGATGTAAATTTATTTATTTTTTCTCTCAACTTTTCATGTACAAAATGCATCATTTTATTATCTACTTACAACATTATTTTTATACTTGTAAAAACATGCATTTTTTTAGTACAATAATTAACCTGAGTTTGATCGGATAACCGCAAGTTAGCGGATCTTAAAGGATGCCTAACCCCTTCCCTTTAGGATAATAAAGGACTCTTACCTAGAATCTCATTAGTTTCGTAGATCACAAAATTGGAGTTATTTTGCATTTTTAGTTAGTATTTAGGTGTCTTAATTCACCTTAGAATAATTAGGTGGCGACTCCTCAAAGCAAGCATTTTTATCCAATCCAGAGGCGATCAATGCCATCGCGTCGCGAAGCCCGCGGGTCAAAAATGGGTGCGACACCTGCCACGGGTGGCGGGTATAAAATTTTCTGACGGGTACGGGTGCGGGGGAGGGGTACCCGCACCCGCCCCGCCCAATTGCCATCCCTAGTAGCATAGACTGACATATTAACCTCAAATCATCCTACTTGACTTGATCAAAGCGAAATTCAGTCACAGAAACATTTAACTCTGAGACAAAGGCAGTACCAAATCAAACTTGATCTATTGAACTTATTTAGTCTAAACAGGATGTGCACATGACTTAGATGAATTGTATGTATAAGATATGTTATGCAAATGATTTATAGTAGATTTGATTGACTACAAACAGGGCTTAAACATGCTATTTAGTCTTAACCACAAATAATGATCATTACTACTCCCTACAACATTTTGTATCTGTGTGAATAAATAAATGTTACATAGCTTAAGTTCAAGCAAGATGAACACATTCTAATCTAATCCATTAACCAACTAACATAGTTAAGATCATAATATGAATTTAATGTATGATGAACTCATCCTAATTCTAAACAGAACATGATCTTGGGTCCTTTATGGACTTGGGCCTAGAAAACAAAAGGAAGACCAAAATTTATTCTAGGTTATGGATATATTTAATAAAAAATGGATATATGGGTCGGATCTGGACCGGAGATGTATCTCAAATACAAGATCCAAATCCAGATCCGTCGGGTCCAAATTTTGAAGATCCATATCCTATAAAACGGATCTGGATCCACCGGGTCCAGGATCCACTGCCATCTCTAGTCTTCTCCTTACACTACAAATTGAGGATTTTGGCTCAATTGAAGAACACTACACAACACTTCCAGAATTTTCTGAATTCATCTTCTTTCTCTCTAGCAAAGTTACTATATTCAAAGTTCTTCAAGAGTAACACTTGAGTTTCTTTTACTCTTGGGAGACTATTGTCCGACAACGTAAAAGGAGATATACGAGGCAATCTTGTCTTAAAGACAGAGTGTCATCACTCGACTCAGCAAATCACACAAGCAGAATTGTTAAGTTCTTGATTTTCAATTTATTATAATATTTAGTTTATCCTTTCTTACCATTGTAATAGTTACTTACTTCCCGTTTCCTACAACAATTGTATCCCAACAATTTTAAGACAAGGTTGGTTGTAAGTACCTAGAAAGATGATTGGAAAAGAACAAATTGCTTCTGATTCTGCTGCTGCTACTCAAGGCAACCCCTCTGCCTTCCCCACTGCTCAAGGCACACCTAATGCCTTTCCGGTTGCTCAAGGCTCATCCAACGCCTTTTTTGCTGCTAAAGGGAACGTTGTCGTTCCTCCACCTGCTGGATTCCACCATGAACGCCCTAAAAAGTTCATGGGCTCCAACTTCAAGAGATGGCAACAGAAGATGCTATTCTATCTGACTGTTATGGGAATAACTTATTTCCTAACAGAAGATCCTCCACAAGCTGGAGATGAAATAGACCATTCGCCTACAGAAACGGTTGAAGGGGGCCTAGGTATCCATGTCATTAATGGCATGAAGATGGTTCTTGATGCATGAAGGCATAGTGATTTCATGTGTAAGAACTATATATTGAATTGCTTGTTGGACCCTCTCTAACTTACGGGTTGCATTATTCGAGATATCCAACTGTACTAGAGGGGTACAGTGATGCAAACTGGATATCTGATATAGAGAACACCAAGTCCACCAATAGGTATGTATTTACAATTGGTGGTGGGGCTGTGTCTTGAAAATCCTCGAAGCAAACCTGCATCGCCCGATCCACGATGGAATCGGAGTTTATCGCTTTAGACAAAGCAGGAGAAGAAGTTGAGTGGCTTCATGACTTTTTAGAGGATGTTCCTTGTTGGAACAAACACGTACCTTCTGTAATGATCCACTGCGACAGTCAGTCGGCTCTAGGAAGGGCACGTAGTTCTATGTACAACGACAAGTCTCGTCATATTCGACGGAGGCATAACACCGTTAGCAGCTGATCACCACGGGTATAATATCCATTGATTACATAAAATCAAAGAATAACATAGCAGACCCACTAACAAAGGGCTTACCCAAAGATCAGATGTTCTGTCTGTCTAGGGGAATGGGCTTAAAACCCAAGGTATAAGGACCAATACGGTGGTAACCCAACCTTACTGACTGGAGATCCCAGGAATTAGGTTCAATGGGAAAACTAAGCTGTAAAGGTTCAGTTGAGAGCTTCGGTGGAAGCATGAACACTTCGGATTAGTGATTTCTGTAAAGAAACACCAAATCCAAAGTCATTCTCGCGATAGACTATAAGTGCTATCTGCAGTGTGGGTAAATGTTAAGTTTCCAAAACCTTTAATGATCCTCATCAGTTGAGGTTAGATTTGTGAAAACTTTTAATGATTCCTAAGACTTGTAAAGTGGAGTATAGCAGGATAACTTGTAGGAGACAACCTATTTAAGTGCGAGGACAGGCTGCCTCAAATGAACACACTTAAGAATCCAAGAAGTGTCCACGGCCACAACGAACAAAACATTACGAAGAACAGAGTAAGAAAAGTTGTTGTGTTGGTACCGTTGACTTGGCTTACACTAAACACTGATGGTTCAAGACATCACGTTCACTGCGCGGTAAGTAAGTTCGATGGTATTCAACTATGGAAGGTTCAAAACGTATGCTACTTATCCAGATGCAACATCGGTCCGCTGAAAGATTGTTGGAAAAAGCACCATGTGTGTGCGTCAAAATCTCTTTCAAGAGGGGATTGTTGAAAATTTACTAATGTGAAAATAAGTATATCCCATTAATTTATGACTCGAACAATTGGGGCCCGTACGTCGAAAACGTCGTTTCCACACACGTGCACACGTAGTGCCAAGTATCGCAAATTTTATTAGTGAAAGAGATATTGGTACGTATGTAATACGTTTGAGACATGGAATTATGGACGGTTATTGGCCAAATGACAATGTATTCCACTTTGGTAAAAGAATGAAGTGTACGAAGTGTAAGATGAAATGAGTCGAAAATCGCCGCGAAGGGCCGCGTCGCAACCCCGTCAGAGCCGAGGCGCCGGAGCGCCGCGGCGCTAAATCACATAGTCGCGGTGCTTCGGAGGCAGAATGTTGCGACGGGAAGTTGGAGAGTTCTAACCTTTGGGCTGGTCTTGGAGCATTTATTCTCCATTACTTCGCACATGAATTCAGCCATTATTTGGCTGAATGTAACCCCTCATTTAAGTGTCATTACATGGCTATTGAAGGCCATTAGTTGGCTAGTTGAAGGATTTCTCCTTACACTATAAATTGAGGTTTTTGGCTCAATTGAAGAACACTACACAACACTTAGAGAATACTCCACAATTTTCTGAATTCATCTTCTTCCTCTCTAGCAAAGTTACTATATTCAAAGTTCTTCAAGAGTACCACTTGAGTTTTCTTTGCTCAATTGTTAAGTTACTGTTGTATCTTGGGAGACTATTGTCCGACAACGTAAAAGGAGATATACGGGGCAATCTTGTCTTAAAGACAGAGTGTCATCACTCGATTCAGCAAATCACACAAGCAGAATTGTTAAGTTCTTGATTTCCAGTTTATTGTAATATTTAGTTTATCCTTTCTTACCATTGTAATAGTCGTTCCCTACAACAATTGTATTCCAACAATTACTTCCCTAAAGAAAAAAAATTGATGTATTTAACATGATATCTCTCACTTTCCAGTGAGAATTATCACCGGAAGCTTCATAAAAATGGGTAAGAAAGGGAATAAACTAGAAAATAACTAATTCAGAGAAAGGAATCTCCGAAAACTATGTATAATGTGTAAGTAAAAAGTATGGTACCTCCAAAAAGTCTTGGTTGGAGACATACTGGCTTCCCACAAAGCATTTGACTCCACATACTTTAACATATATGCAGTTCTTGGAATCTCTCTCTAATTTTTCTCCGTTAAGACCTGTGGATTCCATAACCGGGAGTTATGACAAGTTTAAATAAAGATTAACTATTTGTTCTGCATTAAGCTTACCAGTTATGCATGCAACATAATATCCTGTACCTCCTAGCCCTGCTTCCCACTTCCTTAGTCTCAAACGCAAGAAAAATCCATCCAAATGTGATAGTGAAGTGTTGGAGTTCATCCATCTGAGGGAACCAAAAAATGTAATTAAAATGGAAAAAAACCAATTGGTGTATATGTAACAGAGCGACGACTCGTGAAAATAATGGGGCAAGAACAGCCCCAAACCAAAATCATATATAAGACGAATTTGTGATAATAAATCGACACTGCTTGTGCAAAATATTGCTGCATCTTACCGTAGCTTAGTATTTGGAAAGCTTTTGAACTCTCACATCTTCTTACTGGAATGCAAACTGTACTAAATCTAAATCTAAACAATAACAAACATGAAATTGGTATTACTAACTTGCATAAGATGGTTTGCTTACTTGAGAATGTCCACACGAGACAACCGAAGACCCCTGATGACATCAAAAATTCCTTTTGGAACATCTTCTATCTCCTTACTAACAAGATTGGAAGAAATTATATTTTCATTCAAACTGTTCTCCGTAGGATCAGAAGTTCTGTGCTTCGGAACTTGATTGGACCCAGAAGTTATCGCAAACCAAAACTGCTTTCTGTTGTGCATTAGGTCACTAGATGATTTAGCAAGTTCAGTGGGATGGCCTTGCTTTATTTCAAGAAGGCCAGGCAAATATTCTTTGCTAGAGAAGAACCGCAAATTATCTCTATTGTGTTCTAACTGCTGTGATCTGTTTGAAGATGAAGTTGGACAGTACATAGCCCAGTGATCAAGCTGAAAACATCTAATGCACAAACAAGAAGATTCCTCTGCGCCATCATAAGACCCGATGCTTCTAATAAGAACTTCCAATTCAGATTCTGTCACCTCTGAACAGTTGCGTAAGTCATGGCCACTTCTGCCACAGAAGAAACAAGTTGTTGTTCTTGTGTAGCTATTATTCTCACTTCTTGTTGAAGAAGGTACCATGAGTTTCAGGGCATCCAATCTCCTGGCAAACAGAGAGGCCAGTGCCTCCGACTTCTTGAACTTAGCAGAAGGTATAATAGGATGCAGACTATTCATGGACCTTTCATAATTATTGTCATGCATCTCTTTCGAGCTGGCTGCAACATCACCACCTTGGTCACCAGATGAAGTCTCCTTTGCATCAGATCTTGCCTGTTCAATCCGAAAGTCCACACTTGTTTGAGCTTGAGGATTGGGCTTTCTGCATTCTGAGGAGCATGTTAATGTTTCATGTGTAGTTGGCTTGGAATTATCTATGTTCAAAACAGTTCCGGGAGTTTTGTTGGAGAATCTAGTAATCCACAGGCTACGAAGAGATTGATTTCTATTGGACATGTCACTAGAAGCTTTGTTTTCTGCTGAAGTGGTCCTACTAGACTCCTGAGGAGCAACAACTGGAGGCATAATCTGAGTTTGCATCGGTGGCACCTCTTTGCGAGCCACTGTAGATTGGTTGAATTTGTCATTAGACATTATCATGTGTGCATCTGACATATCGTCTCCCCGATGACAGGATATTGGAGGAACATCGATGAGGATTTTAGATTCTCCCAGTGAATGATGCTCTTTTGGTATTTCTGTTTCAGACACCTTCAAGGTTGGGGAGTATAGCGACTGAAATACAGATTGGAAACCATACTTGCTACTGGAATCATGATCTTTGTCATACATAACAATTTCCTGATGACTAGTCTCCTTTGCATGATTTTCCTCATTATTAGGAGTTAAGGTGAGAGCAAGAGTAGGAGGCTCTTCAAGATTGGATTTAGAGAAACCCTTTACCATGTTTGAAATCCAAGTCACGAAAGAGCTATTACGTGCAATTGTGGATTCTGTAGCAGGATCTCCGTGCATATCCGTTCTGATTCTTTTACTTCCAACAAAAAACTGCTGCTGATCAAAGTACCAACGTTTCGTACCCTTTGGGACTAACCTTGTACTATTGCAGCTTTCTACACTCTCATGGCTATCTTCCTCATCATTTGACATTTTGCTATTGGCATTTCCGCCGGATAATGCTTTTCCTTTGCCTTTCCTTCTATATGATGAGGACCTGCCATGTGTCGGAGAAGTTTCAGGTGGAATGGAACTCTCCCTAAGAAGTCGCTCCTCATTCTGATCACAAGTCTCGCTAATCCCGGGAAGATTTACATCATTCTTAGCTGTGCACTCCAGTTTCTCCAGTTCTGGCAGACTGGTAGATTCTGCTTCCTTTTTGGTTGGTGAATTTGGAAGCAGACACGCAAGGGCCTCCGAGTCTTTGACAGTAGGAATTAGAGTCTCACCGCTACCCAAAACATCTTCCTTTCTACACTTGTCACTAGTCGAAATTTCTTGATTAACTTTCCCAGCTAGAGGTTCACTAGTTTCCATATCAATCTTGGAATTGCCTCCATGTAGGAAATATCTCTCTGTTCCAAAAACTCCCTTACCTGCATCAAACAAAGTGACTTAATAAGACACATGTTATGAAATCGAATTTAACCTTAAAACTCTAGCACGCCATCCTTTTGTCAGCCTACTAAATCAAGATGGTGATACACAAGCCCCTCAATCCTAAAATAACAGGACACGATTAGGAATAGAGTGAGTTTAGGGTAGTAGACTATACCTGCCTGATTTTCACAACTTTCAACTGCCTGAGCAATATCTTGAGTAATGCAAAAGCCCTTCTCGATATTCTTCACATTTTCCTCATCTTGATTAGTGTTTAACATATCAACTCCATCAGCAGTGTTCATTATCTTAACTTCGCTGCTGCAGCCTGTCAGATGACTGTTTACTCAGCACGTTTAAAATAAAGAGAATAAATGTGAGCAACAGCACCACGTAACTAAGATGATAGCCTTACCAATTTCATTTCCACTTTTTGATCCCATTAAATTGGTTTTAAACATTTCTTGAGAGTCGATTATCTTCTCATAAGCGGCATTTTCATCATAAGTCCCCTTAAATCTGTCACTTTGTGATGGCGAAGCAATCAAAGTGCTTGGTCCCACATTCCACAAAAGAAAAGGTTTTTTGTCAGCTAAGCCACTATCAGCGCATTTGAGGCTCAAACCTATGTGAGGGGACCAAACTAACTCAGATAGGGGATCAGATGCTGCAAATGCCATATCCACCGTTGAGCTTGCATTTACACCTGCACCTGATGAATAGTCTTTTGGCTTTGTCTGAACATTATTACGAGTGGTGCAACCTAGAGCAAGCCCTAAATCAATATCATCGTCGTTCAAATTTGTCATCAGCAAGGCACACTACAGCTTTTAAGGAAGCCTGATAAGAAAAAAAGTACGTATCTTAACAAATTTCAGTAAATAGCAAAGAGTTCATACAAAACAAGTATCAAATGACAACTACAAAAGCAATATAGCTGTCATAAGCAATATTAAAGTTGTCACCAAAACATAACATCTCTGAATTAATTTTTAACCATGTTACACAACAGTCAACAATGATTAAAGATTTCTTAATACAACCCCATCTCCCCCACACCACAAAATAAGGGATATGCTACTTTTATGGTGCACTTTTTTTCAAGAAAGATTGAAAAGTATTACTATAATAAATCCAAATAAAAAAACATAGCAAGCTTCCAACGGGTATGCTACTTTAATGGTGCATTATTTTTATCAAAGATTCAGATTCAGCACAACTTGGCACTCAGATTCTTGTTATCTGCAGTCTTCTTGTGAGCAATTAATTAATATATCAAATTATAGTGTCTCATGAACTAAGACTTCTATTAACTACCCCGGTGCGATGGTTGGGATCCCTCGCTCTTCGACTAGTAGTCTCGAATTTAGTAGGGAGTGTTTTACCACTCGATGGACCTAAAAAGGACAGCCATGGTGCAGAAAGCCTCCCGTGTTCATCCGGGTCCAGAAAGGGGCCGAACCCCAAGGATGCATCGGGGGCTGATTCCACAGCTTGAACCTATGACCAGAGACAACTTTGCTCCAAGACCCCCTTCTAGTGGGACTAAGTAACGCAAATTTGGATTGCTCAGTAATAGATTTTGAATACCACATAGTTAAACCGAAAAATGAAAATAACTATGAACTCCTTCCTCCAAACACTCCAAACATCCCCACCCACACCCACCCCCCAAACACCCCCTACCCCCACCAGGAACAAAAAACAGACCTCCAAATCCAGAAAAGACCATCTCCCAAATCTTCAGAATTAATTACTCCATCCGTCCCAAAATACTTGTCATGTTTCTCTTTTTAAAAGTCACTTTGACTAAAATCTAAAGCTAAATTAGATTAGATTAATTCAATATTTTAAAATTAAAATTTAGATTTTCGAAAACTATACGAAAATTACTGTGAGTGGTAATTTTTCTCAAATTAATATGACGAAAAATTATAGCTTAAAATATTGATCAAAGTTACTATAATTTGACTCTTTAAACACGTAATGTGACAAGTATTTTGGGACGAGTAATATTTTTTTAGTTAAAGAAACGGTAAAGAAAATAGTAAATGGATTAGTTCAGGATATGTCAATTTGGATTTCACATCAATTACTATACATTTCAGCTGCTAATCAACACTGATTAAATATCATCACATAAAACAAAAACCAGTGATCTAGTAATGATGCTATTACCAGCAAAATAAGACAAAACATTCAACAAAAAGTAATTACCAGCAAAAAATTTGGTTGATCCAAGAACTTTTTAACTACTTTTAAGACCATGTTTGGACTTTCTTCTAGAAAAACATAATTCAAACATATTAACAAAACCAAGAATTTTCATAGCATCATATTCCAAAACCTTCAAGCAAAAAAAGAAAAAAAAAACAAGATTCAGAATTTACTAACCATCATGTTAATTAATTAATTATTCTCACCACTAAGCATGAAAAAGTGGGTAATTAATATAATTTGATCAAGAAAACATAAAAACTACTTAGTACTTATATAAATTAAGCAAATTAAGAAATACACGTACCGTTGTCTCCAAAAATCCATAGCAGCCACTTTTATCTCTCATAAAAATCAAAACTTAATCATTCTTTCAAATTTTCCTCCATTGTTGTACTAGTAAAGAGTAAACTAGTCAACCAAAATATTTCAGAAAATTGCTAATTTTTTGCTTGATATGTAAAGAAACAGAAGAAGAAATCGAGACACTTAAAATGTTGCATATTTTTGAAATTTTGGTATGTATATGTTTGTAATTTGTAATATAAGAAACCAGAGCTCTCAAAATTGAAAAGTCACAAAGCACTGTACAACAACTTTATTGACTTGTGGTTGAGAAAATGCTACGTGGACTGTTCCATGCCCAGTCAATCTCACTATGAAGAATACAATATTTTCTCTATTTTTATTTTATAATCATGAATGACTCTTTATATTAAAAATAATTAATATAAAAAATTTATTTGAGATTTGAATCTTGAAATTAAATTATATTATTTATTAAAATATGTGACATGATAGTGTAAGAATAGAGTATATAAAACTTAAATCATATTTTTAATGAGAAAATTATATTACAAAACTTATATATTTGATTTTTTTATTTATTAAATTTTGTGTCGACTTAAATATATAAAATGAAAATGTTTTACCTATTTACAAGGGAAAAGGAAAAAAAAAATAGAAGCATGAGTTGTCAAGATAGTGTGCTACAAATTCCAAGTTTCTTGTGTAAGGGAATAGTGTCCACAAAAGGCAAATTGGGATTTGCAAGTTGCAACTAAAGCAAAATTATTAAAGTTGCTATTTTTGGAATGTTGTAAGTTGAAAACTTTGTGGAAAAGGAAATTGAATTATTTTTAACCACTTCAAGTACAAAGAAAATAGTATAGTAGTATAAAGAAGATTGCATTGCTTCATTGGGAAATAATTAGTGGTTTGAATTAATTATATCACATTTTAATAAGTATAGTACTTTGTTTGATGGGATAGTGTACATAGTGGAGGATTAGTGGATAAGGTGAACATGGAATTGAAGAATTCTATTTTTATCCTCTTTTTGTTGAGTAGGGTATGACTTTTTAAAGTTTAAACTGATATATTCAACAAAAAAAGTGAGAAAAATAATTAGAAACCATTGACTTATTTTTGCTATAACAATATTATAAAATGAAGATTGTGTGAACGGTCTTCCAACATGTTTTTTGGGTTCTTTTGTAGATCTTAGGGATGTGAGAATTAATATATAATATTTGGTCTTTTTTGGTTAAGAAGATTGTTGGGTCCCGGGTAGCTATGTAATAGTAAATAAATGCAAATAAACTAAATCATTTTTGAATGATAATTCTGTTTTCGAATGTCATGACTAATATTGTCTGACAACGGTAACAACACAATAGTAAAACAGAAAATCTTTGAAGAGTAAAAAGCAGCGAAAATATAAAGGACGCAAATGTTTAATTTTTCATAAGTTATATGTTGATATAACTTATGATGGTCAATGACCAAAAGTATTATATATATTAGATACAATTGAATAAATTCATTCTTTTACAATTTTACAAAATACAACAAAAAGGAATTAAAAAATGATGAAGTCGCAGATGACTTCTGCCTGAAAAATCTACCTAAATAGACATACACAACTTCTCATTACAACTGCTTCAATACATAACAAATCTAGAATCTAAGCAACAATTATAATGTTGGACAGAATGTTGTCGACACGCTCAAGCAACACTTGTGATCCAGATTTATGAGATTAATTTCCGAGAGCTCTTTTGGTATTTTTGATTTCTGATTCTGGATGTCGATTCACTTCAGCATCCTCTCTATTTATAGTAGAGAGTCTTCCTTGAAAAACTCATCGATTTGTTGTGAAGGTTGAGGGAAATGTGGGCACCTGGTGTGTTTGTTGGAGAAGATCATGGAGCAAATCCTCTAACTTCTTGGACTTGTTCCTCAAGCATAGCAACGGATATGACTCGTTCTTCCCACATTTTTCATCAACTCCTATTTACCTTGCCAAGTCACTTTTACTTCGTAGTAATATTTCCACGAATATTGTTTCATTCCGTGAAGTAAGGCAAAACTGTTTTTCATAAAATATTGATCTGAATGTTGTGACATTTATTCCAAACATTTCTTAAATTCAAATTAGTACTTAAAACGATATATTGGGTAAAATGTCACAACACCAAATCCAACATTAACAAATATAATATCAATTAGAATCACAGTGTATATATGTTTGTTGTATTTCTGCACTTTTATATAAGATTTGTATTTACATCATGATTTAAACTCGTGATGTGCGTCTAACTCACACACACTTTTACTACTAAATTAAAGCCTTCGAGCAAGGCCTTATTACATTTTTTTAATTAAAAGAACTTGAGCAGTACCATATAAAAGAAAGTTTCTAGCAATGAGAATGAAATTATAAAATTAGTACTTAGTAGTAAACATGATGCTAGTATTATAGTCCGACTAAATATATATATATATATATAATGATTTCATGAACCATGATTTTGAGCCTGCTTTTGGCCTATTTTGCGACAATAGAAGAATTCGATTTATTTGCATTTGACACCTCTATTACCCTAGTTGATATTAAGTAAAATATGCCATTCATTTGTATCACCAAGTGCATAAATTACAATTTTGATGCATATAATTTGACCACATAGTATCCTTCCCTCAGGGCCAATTTTGATTAACAAATTTCAGCATGTACTTTGCGTCGGTGGGGTTTTATCACATCAAATTCATCCTCGATGGGGTGCAATCGAGGGAGAAAAATTCCGGGTGTCATTCACCTGTTCAATGTGAACGATATCTTCATCCTTGTCAATCATGATCGGAAACTTGACATATTGTTACGAATACAAACATGACAATTATAAATTAAGGCATAGCGATTTCAGGTTCTTCGAGGGCTAACTAAAACTCTCTTACCAATTGGTTGTGTTTGATTGCAGGGCCTTGACGATGTAAGCACATGTTTAATCAATTTTCTGACCATGATCTTTAAATATTATGAAATAATTTCTAATATATGTGTCTAATTTCACGATATCCTTATTAGGGATTCACATTAAAAAAAAAATATATATATATATATATATATATATATATATATTAGCTTACTTCCAAAGAGTTGAATCTCCAAGATTCCCCTTACCAAGAATTCATAGACTAAGAGTCTTATCATTATTAGAATTAATACTAAAGAAAAAAGAGAGATACTTGATAGAATAGGATAGTATATTCTGTCATAATTGTGTATATTATTTATATGGTATGTGTATATTTAGTCATTACTTATCGTAATTGTAGCCTAGAATCATGTTGTATTTTAGTATATTTACTACCACTTTGGAATGAAAGAATCAAGGAAAATATTTCTTACATGGTATCAGATTCTAGGAAAAGTTTCTAAACCCTAGAATTACATTCCTTCACCGTCGGCACCCCCCCCCCCCTCTCTGCGCCGCCGACCACCCTTCTCTTCCGTTAGCCATGTCTGACTCGAAATCAAATTTCTATCCCGCCCTCACAGTTTCAAACATTAAATCCCATATCTCCATCACCCTTGAAATGAAAAACATGTCCATTATGTGACGTGGGCGGAGATTTTCAAAATTCACTGTCGATCACACATGGTTATCCATCACATCATTCCCCCGAAAAAATGCAAGAAGAAGGTGTCGAAAACTGATGATGAAATGGCATTTTGGTTGACCCTTGATGCGACGGTTCTCCAATGGATTTATGCCACAATTTCAAGTGATTTGCTGCATACTATTCTTGAACCCGACTCAACGACTATGGAGGCTTGGGAACGCTTACGTGACATATTCCAAGATAATGAGAATTCTCGTGCCGTCAGACTTGAGCAAGAATTTTCCACCACTGACATGACGGATTTTCGCAATGCGTCCGCATATTGTCAACGACTCAAGGTTTTGTCGGACCAACTCAAGAATGTCGGAGCGCCGGTAACTAACAATCGACTCGTGTTACAAATGGTTGTCGGCCTCACCTACGCATATAGTGGAGTAGGTACGATCATCCGCCAAATCAACCCTCTTCCGCCATTTTACCAAAGAAGCGGGGTTTTCCAAAAAGACAGCCACCGTGTCAAATTCTGCCATGGTTGCCGCTCCGTCCAATGATAATTCTTCACAATTTGAAAATTTGCCGCCAAACGGTGGCCAAAAGGGACGAAATAGCGGTAATTGAGGTAAAAATTGCATGGTGGCAAGGGTGGCGGCCACCGACGTGGCGGAGGTAGCGACAGGGGCGGTGACCAGCAGCAACAGCCAACCCAGTGGCAGCCGAGGGCCCAGTGGGGCAGTGGACCGATACCATAGGCCTGGTAGTGGCCTTGGGCCGTGCCTCCCTACCCCTTTCCCTCTGGAAATTGGGTAGGCACACTCCTAGGCCAACAGTCCAGACGCAACAGTCCAGCCAGCAGCCCAAAATTCTTGGGCCACTGTCGAATCAGTGGTAGCAGGCCCACTTGGCAGTGGTGACCCCGACCGACATCGAGACCGCAATGCACACTCTTGGTCTTAATCCACCCGACGCAAATTGGTACATGGACACCGGTGCAACGTCTCATATGACGTCCTCACAAGGTAATCTATTGTCATTTTTTAATTTGAGCAATAATCGTGGTATAATTATTAGAAATAGACATTCAATTCCAATTCGTGGTTATGGTACTACAAAGTTGGCTCCCCCGAACCCACCGTTAACTCTAAAAAATATCCTTCATGCTCCTCATTTGATTAAAAACTTGATTTCAGTTAAAAAATTTACTACTGACAATTGGTTTTTTGTTGAATTTGATCCATTTGGATTTTTCGTGAAGGATTTTCAGACGGGGATGCGTCTAATGAGATGTGATAATCGGGGCGAGCTTTATCCAATCACCACAACCACCCATCAAGCCACATTACCATCAACTTTTGCAGCTTTAGCTCCTTTTTTATGGCATGAACGTTTGGGTCATCCGAGAGCACCTATTTTTGCCTCCCTTAAACAAAATAAATTTATTTCATGTACTAGAACTCGTAGTTCTCATATTTGTCATTCTTGTACGCTTGGAAAACATGTTAAACTGTCGTTTGTTGCCTCTAATTCATGCACTATTATGCCTTTTGATATTATCCATAATGATATTTGGACATCTCCCGTTTTGAGCTCTTCAAGCCATCGATATTATCTTCTTTTGTTGGATGATTACTCTAATTTTTTGTGGGCATTTCCTTTATCCAAAAAGTCACAAGTTTTTTTCACATTTCTTTCCTTTAGAGCGTTCATCCGCACTCAATTTAAATTGGATATTAAAAATATTCAATGTGACAATGGTAGAGAATTTGATAATGGGTCATTTTGGAATTTTTGCAAAGCTAATGGTTTATCTTTTCGTTTCTCTTGTCCACACACCTCATCTCAAAATGGAAAAACAGAATGAAAAATTTGAATAATTAATAACATTGTTAGAACCTTACTTGTCTATGCCTCCCTACCACTATCAGTTTGGCGTCATGCATTACAAATGACAACCTATCTCCTTAACATACTTCCGAGCAAAAAATTAGCCTATAAATCCCCTCTCCAAATTCTATATCTAAAGGATCCATCATACTCTCATCTACGGGTATTCAGGTGCTTATGTTATCCTCTTTTTCCTTCTACTATCATCAATAAACTTCAACCCCAGTCTACTCATGTTTTTTGGGATATCCGTCAAACTATCATGGTTATAAATGTTACGACTTATCCTCTAATAAAATAATTGTGAGTCGCCACGTGGTCTTTGATGAATCAATTTTTCCCTTTGTCAAATTACATTATTCCGTACTTCCTACCTACGAATTTCTTGATGATAGCATGCCCCCATATTTAGTCCATAAATTGGCCTTCCAAACAGGTCCAATTTTTCCCGATGTCTCGGCCAGCAGCTCGGCCCAATTACCGAGCCCGGTGGTCGCTAACCCACCAGTAGAAGCCTCTGGGCGACCCACTATCGAGGCCGACGCTGGCGGTCTGTTGGGTCACGGCGCAACCTCAGGCACGGGCTGCCCAGTTACTGCCAACCTCTCGGGCAGTCCGGTCTCATCTTCCCCCGGACCCATCTCACATTTCGGCACAACCCCAATTCCGGCCCAATGACCAGTCATTCGTAGTCAATACGTGATTTTTAAACCAAATAAAAAATACCATATTCACACCCATGTTACCAAATTACCGTTGCCTCGTAATCATGTGTCTCTCCTTAATGACCCGAATTGTAAAATGGCTATGGATGATTAATATAATGCTCTTATTAAAAATAAGATGTGGGATTTGGTGCCTCGCCTCATCCTTCTAATGTTAATGTGATTCAGTCTATGTTGATTTTTAGTCATAAAGAAAAATCTGATAGTACATTTGAGAGGCATAAAGCCTGTCTTGAAGGTGATGGAAAAACTCAACAGGTTGGTGTGGACTGCGGTGAGACTTTCAGTCCGGTGGTCAAATCAGCAACTATCTGCACGGTACTGAGTCTAGTTCTTTCGAAGGCATGGCCACTTTATCAGCTTGATGTAAAAAATGCATTCACGCATGGAGAACTCAATGAAATGATGTTCATGTATCAGCCCATGGGGTACAGAGACCCCACTTATCCTAATCATGTGTGCCTACTGAAGAAATCCTTGTATGAGCCCAAACAAACTCCTCGGACCTGGTACAAGAGATTTGCAGATTATGTTTCAAATATTGGATTTTCTAACAGTAGGTCTGATCATTCTCTATTCATATACCGTCAGGGTAATGACATAGCTTACATTCTTCTGTATGTGGATGATATTATATTAACTGCCTCATCTGATGCTCTTCGTAAGTCTATCATGTCTCTTCTTGCCTCAGAATTTGCAATGAAAGATCTAGGGCCACTTAAGTTACTTCTTAGGGATAGTTGTAACACGTCATACATGTGGTTTATTTTTATCTCAAAAGAAGTATGCAGAAGAGATTGTTGAATGAGCTTTCATGTCCTCGTGTAAGCTTTCTTTCACTCCGGTTGATAGTAAGCCTAAGTTGAGTGCTTCTTCTAGCTAGCCATATGCCGACCCATCATATTACCGCAACCTTGTATGAGCCCTACGATATCTTACTTTCACAAGGTTCCGGCATATCTTATATTGTGCAATATGTTTGTCTATTCATGCATAACCCGGTGGAGGATCACATGCATGCTCTCAAACGCATTGTACGCTATATTCATGGCACTCTTGATCATGACTTGCATTTATATCCATCTTCGACAACCACTCTTATTTCTTACACAAATGCTGATTGGGGTGGATGTCCGGATACTAGACGATCCACGTCCGGTTATTTTGTATTTCTCGGTAAAAAATTGATATCTTGGTCCTCCAAACAGCAAGTTACCTTGTCCAGATCCAGTACCGAAGCAGAATACCGAGGAGTAGCCAATGTGGTGTCTAAATCTTATTGGCTACGAAACTTTCTTTTGGAGCTCCACTGTCCGGTTCCGAAGGCGACATTGGTATATTGTGATAATGTTAGTGCGATTTATCTCTCAGAGAATTCGGTTCAACATCAACGCACTAAACATATTGAGCTGGATATTCACTTTGTTTGCAAAAATGTTGCTCGTGGACAGGTTTGTGTCATCCATGTCCCATCACGCTATCAGATTGCTGATATTTTTACAAAAGGTCTTCCGCTGGTTCTATTTGAAGACCTTCGGGACCGTCTTAGCATACGCCGACCTCCCGGTTCGACTGCGGTGTGTGTGATAGAATAGGATAGTATATTCGATCAAAATTGTGTATATTATGTAGATGGTGAGTGTATATTTAGTCATTACTTACCATAATTGTAGCCTAGGATTATGCTTATATTTTAGTATATTTACTACCAATTTAAAATGAAAGAATCAATGAAAATATTTCTTACAATACTAATATTTTTTCCTTTGTACTAAAATTCTAAAGTACACCAAAAATATCGTTCAAAAAGTTATTAATCTCTTTCATGATGCGGAGGGATATTATCTCTCAATCTCTAAAAGTTAAGGGAGTTAAAAGTGAAATTTATTCTAAATATAATCCTACTCTTAGTGGCAAATAAGATTTTTGTGATAATTGACTCGATAGATTTAATTCAAATATATTCATATTTATTTAAACACAAAATGGTTGACATGTGTAGCCTCCCCTATCCCCCCAACCCACACACCAGAAATCCTACAAATGTCCCATGGTTCTAATGGAAGGAAAATAATTATTGGGTTTTAACTAGATGAAAATTCTCTCTTGAAACCAATTTTATAGGCTCATCTTCTTTTATTCTCGTTTAATTTTTTGAAACATATAGTTTTGGAATATAATTATGGAGAGAAGATGTTTATTAATTTGAATTAGTTCTGAAAAAGTATCTTAAAAAATATCTAATGTAATTATCATAGTTAAAAAAATTAAGTCGATTAATTACTATCAGAAAATCATTCATTTTCAGCGAAATTCATGGTAAATTGGCTCGTCTGTATCGTTGCCCACAAAATTTTCGTCAGAAATTCCTTACCGACGAGTCAAATTCTTGGTTTTTGAGAACTTTCGTCAGAAAGGTCTAAAGTAAGTTGCATAGCATGTGAAAATCATATCCATTTCATTTTCATAAAAGAGCTAATTGACAAGGTGAAATCACTTAAAAACAACTAAGAAAAGTACAAGTAAGCCTTAATGTTACTCTTTAAATTGACATGAAAATCCCTATGATAGTTTTTATGGTAAGAAGTCAAATTTAGGCATCTAAAGAGGGGACCTGTAGCATTAAAGGAAGAATTGATGGTTATTTGACAAAATTGAAAGCTGCAGCTCAAGTGTTCAATGCTAATCCAAAATTAATGGGACAAAAAGTGGGCCCTAAAATTAACTAAATGAGCCCATAGCTGTTTTATGGCTTTTGGTCCAATAAGGATTTATTTCACTAATATCTTATTCCAAAAGGTGGAATCTCCCACCCCAGGAGCCCCCACACCGCGGTCCGACAGGTCTGTGAAGGAGGTAAATCATGGTGACTCAATTGATTTCAAAGGTTAGACCAGTACCACGCTGCGCACAAGGGAAAACTAAGGTAGGGTAAACTTTTTAAAGTGACTGGTCCCACCGCATTACGACCCCATACCCCAGAAAACCCCACCTCCGGCCTGGCCCTACGGATTAGTATACACCGCTTGGCCCTACGCGTATGGAGAGATTTTTTTGGGGGAACACAGTTCCACTCTCGCTGATCAGAGGACTCGAACACGGAACCTCAGACAGCAATACCCTAATGTATTGGCCACTGGGCCAAACACTTTGGATTTTATTTCACTAATATCAATCGGGCAATTAGCAGGAATGCTCTTATTTTGTGGTGTTTTTTTATTTTTGCCTCTCAAATTAAATTTTTTTAATTTTTGGCTTTCGCTTAAAAATTTTGGGTTCCGAGTTCGAAACCCCGCTCAGTTAAAGATTTTAAAAAATCGAAGGCACATTTTGGATTCGTAAGGCAGACAGAGTTTTTTTGAAAACTATGCCTTATCCATCAAAGTTTGCTACCTTAAGGCAAAGTTTGTCTTCAGGCATAACGCAAACTCTGTCTTGCGAATTCAAACTTTACTTTGTGATTTTTTTTCAATTTTTAACTGAGCATGAATTCGAACCCGAAACTTGAAATATTTTTAAGTGAAAGATAAAAATTAAAGATTTTAAATTTGAGGGAAAAAGTTAAAGACCAGTGCCTTTGAAGAGAATCCGCGCAAAAAAGAAGAAGATATCAAGCAATATGTTGAGATTTGGCCTTTTTCGTCATGTTGCACTATTGTTTTTAAAGACTCACTTTTACTTATTCATTTTTAACTCCGCAAGCCTCTTAAAAATTAATAAATGAAGTATATATTTTACTATAATACCTATATTAATTGGTGTATAGTCTCAATAGACTTGAAAATGAGTAATTAATGTTAAGGGTAAAATAAAAATAAAAGTTTATCTTTCTCTTTATATGCTAAAGTGGACAAGTAAAAGTGAAAATTTATTTTTAGTATATGGACAAGTAAGAGTGAAAGGGAATACATATTTATAGGTATTCCTGTATGGTTTTGTTGGGTTCAAAACATATAAGTAAGGCACAACGGAAGTTTAAAAATTTGTTCTTACTTACCCCAACAATTACTTCTGGTATGGTTATATGACAATCAAAGACCTGTAACATAAAACATGAACACTTACATGTTGTATTATCTGGAATCTTTATCAATTGTGGGTTCGCACGTGAAATCCCTTTCGATTGCAAGCTCCAAGCTTCAATGTATTTCTCCTTCGGAAAGCTAGGAAATCCGGCAGAGGTTTGAGAGAGTGTTTTGATTCTAAGTCTCTAAGACTTAGAATAATAATCTGAAATTAAGTGTGTTGAATAATGAAATGAATGTCTGTATTTATAGGTGAAAAATTAGGTCAAACTGGATTAGGGTTTGACCTTGGGCCTGACCCATAAATCGAGACATATTAGGTCATTAGCGCCGCGGCCCTATGGTGTGGGCGCCGCGGCGCTTGACGTGGCCCTACACCGCCTCGATTTATTTTCCGCACATTCTTAATTAAATCCAAAATCCAATTTTGACTTAATTAAAACAATCATTATTTATTTAAATATCTCGATTCTAAATTGAATATTTAATACTCTCTCAATACATCCTTAGATCGAAAAGACAATCGACATAGTGTGACCCTACATGCCTTCACATATCGACATTAATCAAATTAAGGTCTACGCGGAACTCCTAGACAGCGCCGCAAGACGAACTCAATATGTGAAATGCGCTTTACACCTAATCCAAAGAAACTTAACTTCTATGTGGTAAGATAAAATCCTTTCATTCACGACACGCCCGGTCAAGCTTAGGATTTGTCAAGTGTCTATCAAAATGGCTTAATCATTGTATCTCATCTATATTAGTTGACAACTAGACCATATTCTAAATATATCTATTGCGTTGGCCAGCGACTTAGTCAACCTAATATCACTGAGAATCTGAGTGTTCTCTCGAATATACATTCGAGGAATGAATCCTAATCTTGGCTCAACTACCACCTTCAACCCACGTCGTAATGTACCCAATACAAGCCGCATCTCAACTTATAAGGCATTTGAGCTTAGGACATGATCAAAGTACATTACTTTGTAGACAAGGTGCGTATTGACCTCAAGTCTAAGGACTTCTATCTCCCACACGCTGATCATACTTTAGACAAGTATAACAAATAATATATCAACATGGTATACCAATACTTTCAAAGTATCCATATGTCCATCATGAGTAGCAATTACTCGTAGCAGGTGAGACATACTACATCCTCTAAGGATGTGATGCATACCACATGTCGACTTATCACATATCATCGATATCTCATTCTCGATGATCATTAGTCGAGGCTATTTTAAGAGTTACGCTCTATCATCAATATCTCACTCTATTAATGACAACGTAAACTCAAGGAATGCACTTTAATGAATAATTACAAACAATCAATTATTAATTCAATAATTGCAAATGCCAAAATATTAATCTCCATTAATAATAATACGAATGTGTATAAAGTACATTTGTCCTAATATAGATTGTCTTTAGGACATAAATATACTTTCAATTCCACCAAGAAGTCGCGATGATAAAAATTTTAATAAGGATATTCAAAATATAAAAAAATAAATATACTATTTTTTTTTACAAACCAACATCTATTATATGTATTTATATATATAATTTTCAAGGCTATGTATTTTCCGCTGAAAGAGATTCAAATGAACTCTCTTGTACTCCCTAACTCCGCCCTACGCACTAAGGAGTGTAACAAACTGATGAGATTTTCCACCCTTTACAAAAAGTCTCAAATTTAATCTTCAAAAAACGAAAATACTTCTGGTAAGAAGTCTTCTCTCTTTAGTGAACCCTACATGATTGAATTAAGAGAAAGAGAAATATACGCGTGTGTATGTATTATAATATGCATTTATGTACAAAAAAAATGCGTGGATTGCCCTTCATATGGATTGGTCTTTAATTTTTTCTCCTCAATTTGCTGGTCCTTAAATTTTAACCCTACTTTTCATTTAATAAAAATTTATGGGCAAAAGTATCATTTATTCGCGGATCTAGTAAATCAGAGATTTTGGGTTCGAATCCCAACAGAGGCAAAAATAGAAAAAAAATTCGCAAGACAAATTTATCATAGAAATTATGTTTATTCGGCCAAAGTTATATAGAGCATATGCTCCTTGGGACATAGTTTCTATGTAAATAACCGGACAAGGCATAATCTTAATTTTCAACGAAATTTTGTCTTCAGACATAGTTACATAGAAACTATGCCCCTTAAGCCATAATCTCTATACACTTTTGACCGAATAGGCATAATTTCTATGAAATCATGCCTTGCGATTTTTTTCCTGACTCTGTTGGGATTCGAACCCATAACATTATAGGTATTTTCGAAGGCATAGGCGTAATTTCTATACAACTTTAGTCGAATGGTCATATTTTCTAATGAAATCTTATCTTGTGATTTCTTTTTCTTTTTAACTCTACTTAGATTCGAACCCACAATCTCAAAGATATTTCTGATAAGTTTTTAGGCAAAGGATAAAAATTAAAGACCACCAATTTGAGGGACAAAAATTAAAGACCACTCCAAAATAGGGGCAATCGCGTGAATTTCCCATTTATGTATATACCATTACTCTTACTCCTATGTTTTATTTTACTAGTTTTTGGGTGCATGTGCCCCATATATTAAATGAAATGACCGAACGGCCCCCTAAATTTACATCCATTTTTCATCCCTGCTACCATACTTATGAAATCAATGTCAAATTTGCATTGAATATTAGAAGTAATAGAAATCTTTTCATATACCGTGATTCTTTTTGAAACTGAGCGAGCATAATTTGTTTAATCTTTGAAGGAAGAACCAAAGATTATATTTCCATTTTCCCGCTTTGATATTTGTTTTTGTTTTTTGGATTGTGGGGTGGGTGGTCTTTTCGTCATAAAAGGCCTTTGATGAGGCCATTCCTTGTTGTTAAATATACACACAATATACATGTGTATATTGTGTCTCGTCTGGCTCTCGGTTTTGTCCCCTTTGTACCGTGTAATTGATGGTAAATATTTAATATCATAGTTTAGGTAATGTTGTAATGTATTTAGTATTGTACACTTACCATAATAATTGTATTACCATAAATGTATAGTTAGTATCTAAGTGGAATAAGGTTTTAGGAATAGAGTAAGAATATGATTCTCCTATTATGAAAATATGTAACTTGTATAAATAGTCTTTCAATCAATGAAAATAATCAAGGGATTATTTCTTTCATGGTATTAGAAGTTTAGGTCTTAAAATCCTCTCCCCCTTTTCTTCCTCTTGGCCGTCGACCAACCAATGCACAAAGCCGAGACCAAAGTTTTTCGCAACTTGTTCTCGGATTGGTTGATTCTGACGGTTCCTCTACTTCCCAAATTTTTTCTCTCAAAATCCCTCAATCACATATTGTTCTATCAATATGTCTACATCCCGGAACACGTTTCATCCCGCCCTTACAGTTTATAACATCAAGAATAACATCCTTCTTGTTCTTGAAATAGAAAACGTCTAATATGCGACATGGGCCGAACTGTTCAAAATTCACGCACGATCGCATCAAGTCATCCATCACATAATCCCCGCGGCTCCTGAGAATACGGAGGTGCCAAAACGCGAGGATGATCCTAAGTTGTGGACGACTCTTGATGCTACCATCCTTCAGTGGATATATTCCACAATTTCTACCGACCTTTTGCAAACAATTATTGAGCCTGATGCTACGGCACATGCGAATTGGGATAGACTGCGTGATATATTCAAGATAATCAAAATTCTAGAGTCGTTACCCTTGAGCAGGATTTCTCTCACGTCAATATGGAAGATTTTCCTAATGTTTCGGCTTATTGCAAAAGATTAAAGAAATTGGCGGACCAACTTCGCAACGTTGGTGCGCCAGTTTCAAACGATCGTTTGGTCCTCCAAATGGTTTCCGACCTCTCCGAGGCCTATAGTGGTGTGGGAACGCTTCTTCGCCAAAGCAATCCGCTTCCGCAATTTTATCAGACTCGTTCTATGCTTACACTCGAAGAAATAGGCATGACAAAACGAGCGACTACCGGTGCTAGTCCCGTAGTCATGATGACCGAGTCCACAGTGTATCCTACCGGTTCCAACAACTCAGGCCAATATCGCAACAACGGTGGCGGCAAAAAGGGTGGAAATAAGAAAAATAATGGCAAGAACCGCGTCGGCAACAACGGCGGCAGCCGGCAGAATGGTGGTAACGGTGGGGTCCTCGCGGTGGTAAGCAACAACAATTTTGGGCCCCACAGTGGCCCCCTATGCAGTGGCAGTGGGCCCCACAACAGCAGTTTGGGCCCAGCCAGTTCTCGCCCAACTGGCAGTGGGCGGCCCAACAGCAGCCCAGGCCCAATTCGACCTGCTCCACATACAATCAGCAGTCTGGGCCGAGGCCGCAAGCAGGGGGTTCGGTTCGATTTTTTCTTCAGTTTGTTTTAATAAAACCAAAATCAAACCAAATATTATCGATTTTTAAAAATTTAAAACGAAACCAAATCAAACCCAAATAACTATCGGTTTGATTCGATTTGCGATTTGGATCCGTTTCTAACCAAACCGTGAACACCCCTGAATTGTTAACTGTGTTGGATGGTATTTGCTGCTCTCAAAGCTAAGTCCACTTTAAAATCTTGAAAATGATATTTTGCTAAATTGCTCGGATTCTTCAAAATTGTTGTTGCATTCGTGTTGAATCTCTAAAAATGCAAGTCCACTTTAAAATCTTGAAAGTGACATTGTGCTAATTGGTACTCCTTCGGATCAAAAAGAGTATCCGCTTAATCATTTGCACACCCCTTAAGAAAATATTAACTTCTAGGCAAAAATAAATAATTTGACTAAAATATCCCTAATTAAATAGGTATTGAAATTTAGCCACATAACACTTAATAAGGGCAAATTTAAAAAAATGGGATTAATTATTTCTTGATTTGATAAATGGACACTTTTTGACTCAAAAAACAAAGGCTAAGTGGACACTCTTTTTTATCTGGAGGGAGTATCTATTTCGCCGGATTCAATACCTAAATTCTAAATCCAACAATATTTTTGAAAAGTCCGAACAATATAACTTAAACTTCTAAATCTCTTAACCCCACTCTCAACCTCCACCCCCCATTGATACTTCAACACAAACAAGCTTAATGAAGTAAAAAAGTAGTTACTGTCGTCCATGGTAGCATGTATCTTAGGGACACTAATCTTGACTTTAAGATTGTGATTAACAGTAATTTCCTAATCTTTTCCTGTTCATGCTTCTATTTAGAAGCTTAATTATTGAATGACCACTTCAGGAAAACTATTGAGCGCTAATCTCCAAACCTTGGCTGCTGAGAGAAACCAATCATAGCTAGTAGTACTGTCAATAGACAATTTGGCAGCTTTGATTGGAATTACACCTAGCATTAAGCAATAATTCTTCATTCTATGGTTGGTGTAATTGTTAAATGAATTAAGGGAATCAACGGTTGTGTCCTGACATGATTTTTGGGTAATTCTGTCTCATGAATTAATATTTTAAATTTGAGTTAGGTCGAAAATCTGTTTTCTCAACATGATATAAAAAATAAAGCTAGCAGAAAACTGATTTAACTGGAAACTGGAAAACGTCATTGAGGATGAGGCTACCGATCGACAAATGATTTCTATTTTATATGTCACTTGACGACTTGATTAGAAGCTTTCCCTTTCTTTCCCGTATGTGCTTTCCTCTCGCATCATGAGCAAGATATTACATTTGAGTTAGATCCAACATTTGTTTTCTTAACATGATATTAGAACTAAACCCTTCCCTATTTTTGGGTTATACAGTGTTGGGTTTCCGTGTTACATTATCTATGCAATTGATGTCCAGTTCGGGCGTGCGGGGTGTTAAGTGTCCCACATTGATTGAGAGAATAGACCGTTATCTCCTCATATTTCTGGACAATTCTCGCCTCATGAATTAACTTTTGAGTTTGAGTTGGACTAAATATTCATTTACGAAGCAAAACTCTACCTTCTCGCCATTCAATTCATCATTGTTTGACAATCCTCCTCCTCCATCCATCTGAAATCGAGACTGACTATGCTTTGCCTCTCAGTAGTCAGTACAGCAAGAACCAACCAAGTACTTTGAATGATAATTGTCATTTACCCTTTTGAAAGAATAAAAGGGAAACTGGCTTCCACAGGCATATCAAGTTGATTTAAGAAAGGGGCTAAATCTACATAGACTAATGGAACTCAACAGCAAACAAGAGAGGGACAAAAAGTACTCTACCAAAGAAATGGTAAGACATGTTTCACAAGCTTCACATTGCAGAATCTATCTACTCATCACAATGATTAATTTTCTGGGAAAAGATACAGTCCAGATAATAAAAAAGTAAAGTAGTACAACTAGTTGAATTTTTCAGCATTGACCTTAATACTTATTTTGAGACTTTTAACACCATATCTCAAGCCACGAGGCTCTAGAGCATCCGAAAACTCAGCAGTTGAAACTCTAAAAGTTAGAGCCAAGTGTACCAACTTGACAAGCCAGCAATGAACAATAAGAAATTTTCATAGATTACACCCTGTTAGAATGATATCTAAATTCAACTCAAAGACCTTAAGAAACATAGTTTAGAGCTAATTGAAGAACATAAATTCATAAACTAATGTTTAGAGTCAACCTTTAAATAAATTAAGTATAGAGTGGAATGCAACATAGACAGATAGACTAAAGCTAAGAGTGACAATAAATTCAAGATTTCAAGTGCAAACTTTTTGACTAGTGGTTTTGCTTCCACATAAGTATTTCTAATTCAAAGGTCATCTTTTGCAGATTATTGACAGGCACACTTCATCCAGAATGTACTTCACACTATATTTGCATCTTTCTTTTAAAAAAAAAATCATTCTTACTCTTTACCCAATTAATTAAAACAACAGTTTATCTACTACTAGTAACATCTTAAAGGGCCTTGCCTCACTTTGTACCCCCGCGGCCACAGACCCTTCCGTCCTCTCAGAGGTGGATGGAGCTTTCGAACAATCATTCAACTGAACACAGTATTTTCGAGACAAAACACAAGTACATATGTGGAAAACCACTAAAAGTTCAACAAATCTTAAATCCTGATCCTATAATTTCAAAAGTACAACAAGTTCAATGATAAGAACATTAATGTTGATCCCGTCAAGTTTAAATCTGGGATGCGTCTAGCGAACTACACGTTATAAATACATAAACATGACACATCCTTTTTATTTTGAAACTTCATCACCAGGAATGCTGACTACACCTAGTCCTGATGTGAATAATTTCAAGAGACAGGCAGATAATACTAAGATCGCTAAGGAAGAACTGCAACAGACACGTTACAATTAAAAATGCAATGTACAAAGCGGAGGTTCCAAATAAATATGGATTGCACGGTAGCCAGCTTCTTCATAGATAGATTACAAGAAAATGAGTTTTTACACAAGCATGGAAATAACTTACAGAAATTTACACTTCATAAATAAACGTTACACAGACGACTGCAAAAAAAGCTTTTGCAGTTTAAAAAGCAGTCAAATGCACAACCCGTACAGCGGTAACAAGAAGCAAAACCAAGAAAAGAGAAGTTCTTAATCTTATTAAATTAGAAGAGACTAACAAAAGGCTCAAGAATGAACAGTAATGTCCACATTCATTTCTCCACACATCTTAGTCATATATGAGTCATTTATATCCCCTGCATGATTGGCTTCGTTATTAAATTTGTAAATAGTAGTACCGTTCTGAATATTTACACGGTATTTCCTATTTCTGGAACCAAAGGGATCATTTTCATTGTTAACTTCAAGACTCTGGCGAGTTCCTCGATCATAAGCTCCCATCCCTTTGTCTAAACCAACTGAGTCACTGCAGCTCTTCCTTCTGCCCAACCTCAGTGTTTTCGCACGAGTTGGCGGTGCCTGCAGTTCAAAGAAATAAGAATTTAGAATTAGAAGGTGGTTATATCCCATAGACAGCTAGGGATATCAATATTTGAGCAAAACCTTATCTGCACTATGACACTTAGAGCTGGCAAAATGGTTAAAACAAGTAATCATCCAATCGGACATACTATGGGTTGGATAACTGACTTTTTAAAATGGATCAAATATGAAAATTATCCGTATTATCCACTAAACATGGATATTTAGATAGATAAATATGGATCTTGTTATTTTTCATGAGTTCTTGCTTCTAGGAGTTTAAGCTTATTTTGGCTTTTAGTTTGTGTTCTCACCTTACTATTCCTGAAACCATGGATAATATGGATCCCTCGATTAACCCATTTTCTATCCGTATTAAATATGGGCGGGTCGGATATTTTTTCCATTTTTGTTTAACCCATTTTCGACCCGCCCATTTGCCACTCCTAGTGACTCTCTAAGGCCGCTTACAACTATGTAACGCTATACTGCAGATCAAAATTTTGGTGAATACCTCGGCTAAGTATTACATATCTATGTGAGTCTGATACCAGTGATGTTATCTATTACCTTCTTCAATTCAGTCTTTGGTGGAGGTCCCTCATGGTAGAAGCTCGGCATTGGGCTTGCCTTAAACATCAAACTTTTTCTCAGTTGCTTTATAGCTGCTTCTCGCTCTTCCTAATAATTGAAGGTACGAAAGAAAAGTTACGTTGTATATTTGAAGTAGGATAATGTTCTTTCGTGGGTATTCCACTTATACTAAGCATAACAAGTGCTAGCTGTAGCAGCAATAAGATGCACCTTCGTCCTTGCCTCCCACTGAATTTTCTGGGCCTCCAAAGCTTGATGCTTCTCCTCTAATTTCAAGTAAAACTGCAAAGAGAAAATCAATATGAGAACTAACCAACATTTAGACATTTTACTTTAAGAAAGTTTCTCTTTCATTGTTGTTCTTGTTGTCATTTAAAAGGGGCGAGATAAGAAGAATAACAAGGTAGAAATGCGATCAAACATAGAACTTAAATGAAGAGGAGTTTCAGTAATCCAGTAAATCAACATCTACCTCTTTCCTTTTCTCTATACGTTCAGATAATCGGAATACAGGGGCTGACGCAACACTGGCCCTGGATTTTCTTGCTGGTAGCGTAGCACTTCACGTTGTGGATAAATTATCAAACAGAAACGCAGCAACATAAGACAAGGGAACACATTAGAAATAGTACAGACCTTATTAACCTAAATCAAGGGGAGAAAGTGGATACCAAGAAGTGACTGAGCATGAGTCTTCTTCATCAGAATGCTTCTTGTTATCAGGTTGTAGCGGCTTCCTAGTTGCAACTGGTGTGGTGACCTGGACACATATACAATAGCCACGGAATCAGTTATCAACAGGCAGTCAGGTTCATAGACCACTAGTGTAATCGTTATGCATTAACTTCTCTGAAACAGTAACACATTTAAGAGGAAGTTTTCTCATCCGCTAAGAGAGAAAGCCAAAGAGAGAACACCAGGGCAATATCATTTCAAAGATCAAGTGCTATTGATGGATCCTCTCCCCTTAATGATACAAGAATCTGCAGACAAGGTAAAAAGGGGGATTTTTTCATTTTTGGCCTGTCGGCCAAAATTAATTACGGGCGCCAGGCGAAATATACAAAACATATACACTGAATATGTATATTATCTGTATATTTATACTTAACATATAAAACCTATACACTTGCTGGCTATTTTGTAAAGTAGATCAAGGAAAGGCATTGGACTGTAATTATAAACACAGATTATCTGCATAGAGAACTAACCTGGTTTTGTTTCGCACTTGGGACTCGCAAATTATTGGTTTCAGGTGTCTTATAATTGACATTGTCTGCATCATTCCCAACAAGACAAGTTCCATGAGACGCACGCTTCTCAGTTGCCAAAGCAAATGGTTGAGGGACAGTACACTTTGTTTTGCAGTTTCCAGAAACAGATTTGGTTGCCGATTTCACTGATGTTCTTGATCTCTTGTTATCATCTTTTGATTTTCGGACTTCAGAGTTGTTCTCCTTCGTAGGAGATTCAGTCTCACATTTTGAGCTCTTTGTATATTGCTCCTTGGTACTTTCAACTTCACACAGTTTGGATATCTCAACTGATACTTCAGCCATGCATTCCTTCACTTCATACTCCTTCGTTTCAACGCTCTCTTTCAGCATATCAGTTTCTCGGTCCTGAATAATAAGCTTGGATGACTGAACATCTCGATTACTGTCAATTAGGCAACTTGAATCTGGAGAAGCACCATCGCAGTAACTTATGCTACCGCTTTGCTCCTTGTCCATACAGATATCAGTAACTTCCAGCTCCATAATATCTGAAATTAAGTAAAATAAATAAGAAAGCACAAGTAGAACTGAGGACTTCAACATGGAAAAATGTCTATTTGATCCATCACACTGTTTTTTTTAAACAATATTTGATTCATCAAATACTATGGTTAAATTTATTTAGTTATTTGTCAACCGAAAGAATTTGCTCCAATACGCTTGTGTATATAATTTTTCTTGATCCATATAGGTTTGCGTGGATCTCTGGAGAGAGAGAAATAAAAAATATTCTGATATATAAGAGGGACTTTAGAAAATAACTACAAGAAACAGATAATAGCAAAGCACACTGCGAATTTCACAGTGTGCAAACCAGTTTGTTTCCCGACAATAAATATAAAACACACAAAGATATCAGTACTAGATATAATACTATAGCTCAAGCAAAGAAAGTTGATAACTCAAATGATAATACCAGAACCTTTTCCCACACTACGCTATCATTCCATTTACATATACAAATATCTACATCAAATTTAAACAGAAAAGACATCCATACATACAAGTATATGCAAACACATGGCTACCGAAACCTACATAAGTTTGCAAGAAATTCAAGAATTCCAACGAGTCCAACAACGTGTGTTTGTTAAGGCGGTCCTAGATACGGTGATTGGAGGAAAGATGGAACTTTTTACACACATATCAATGCAAACAACTAACTATTCTGAAAGTTAGAACGACAGAAGCCATACAACAAGCAATATACACAAGGGTGAACAAGCACAATTTTCTTTATGCGAGGGAGCTAATTAATTACTCCCTATTTCCCAAAATATTTCTCGTATTTCACTTCCGAGGAGTGGCACAAAGTTCAATAACACTTAAAAATGTGTTCTTTTGCCAATTTGATGCTAGATAATAGTAGTTTATGAGTATCTAAATTTGAATGTAAAAATATGAATTAATCTAGCTGAGCTAAAAAAAATGATTAAATTTATCTTCAATAAGTGAAAAGCACAACATGGTTGGGAGGGAATACCAGCTTAAATGTAGAAAAACAAAATTACATACAATAGTGCCCTATAAAACTAAACATTTTGAATTTTCAGGAACCCCATTAATTCACATATATTTACCTCTAAAATCTGAACCAACCTATCTAAACATTTCTTCAGTGGAAATGTGGAGTAAACTGAAAAATTACATTTTTACCTCAGAACCAATTTCAAGACTCCAATTCAACTACACCCACCAAAACTATAGCTAAAACCTCAGTGTTTAGACCCCAAATTTTAAAACCACATTAGCAAAATTATCCAAAGAAACAATTTTTACAAAGAACACATTGTTGAGACCCTATCCTATGTAAGTATAGATCTAAAACCAAAAATTCACATTGCATTAAAACCCAAATGCAAGAACCAATGATAACAAATCAATGAACTGAATAAAATTTAGAAACATAAGAAAAGATCAAAGCTTTACCAAGAATGTAACAAAAGGAACATAAACTCAGGAAGTGAGAAGTATAATGTGTGTGAAATGTTTGAAAATTTAATTGTAACTGACCTTTAAGAAAGTGTCCACTTTATTTTATTGTGTTTGGGGTTCTTGTTTTGGGTTTTGTTGTTAGTGTGAATTTGCTGTTATTTGCCTTTATCCAGCGAGTTCTGGGAGCGGTGTCTCTGTCTCTATATGTATGTATATGTATAGGTCGTCCCTGTTACTGATGTATTTATATGTCTGCTTCTTCTGTATATGTACAGTGAACTCCAAATAATTTAATGGAAAATAAAATGGGGGAAAGAAATGTATTATACTCCTAGTAAGACAAAAAAGAAGAAGGATAATTTAACTATTACTTACTCTGTCTCAAATTATTTGTAATAGTTATTAAAAATAGTTATTTCAACACAAAAAGCTAACTTGTAGGGTGATGATTGTCCAAATCTTGTGAGACTCTTAACATTTTCCGCATGCTCAGACCTCGTTAACTGGAGCGTGTACAATATAATTTGGGGGTAAACATCGATGAATAAATAATTGAAATGAGTCTGGTTCTGATACCTAGTAAATAATGAATCATGAACATAACTCAACACCAAAAGCTAGCTTATAGGGTGATTATTGTCCAAGTCCATATAAAGAGTATATGTTCTCATTCCATTTCCGATGTGTACTTTTAACAATTAACAAAGATAACACATAAATAGAATAGATATTTAATTGAGATAACACATAAATAGAAATAGAATAGATATTTAGTGGAGACAGATTATAACTTAGACATAAATATGTGTAAAGTTGGCCAAATACCCTCTGATTAATATTCCTTAAGAGACGGTGTAAACTAAAAAAGCAACAGATAATTCGAGACGAAGGGAGTACTTAATAAAACATGCTTCTAATTCTTCAGCTTTTCATCTTCTTCTGGAGAATTTCGAAGGAGCATCGTTTACTTCTGCTACTCTCCTTATGCTCCAGTTTTTTCTTCATTTAATATGATGTTTTTAAATAATAACACTGTTAGGTTTCTAGCTTCTGTTAGTCTAAAGGACTAAAGTCACACGGTTAGGTATGGGTGGACGTATATTGGTTCGGTTCGATTTTGTATCCGAAAAATATGAATCGATTTAAAATTATTTAAAAAAAAAAAACTGAATACAATTTTTTTTTTAAAAAAACCAATATGTTCGGTTTATATCGCCGAACGTATCGGATTATATCGGTTTTTTCTAGTGGGCCGGGTCAGGGAATTTTTTATTTTTAAAAAAAATTGAATTTCCAAAACTTAAATTGACATTCACACCTACACTACCATGAAATTTCGACGTTGAAATCTATTGTGTATCGTGAGATGTTTACTAAAGAAAAAGAAAAATTAGAAACCGATTTTGGGGAAAACACAAATTGATTGAGAAAATGTACGTTTTCGTAAAAATTGGTTGCGCCGGCAGTTTGAGCCGGCCCCGTCTCAAAAAAATACCCAAAATCAAAAAACAAATCCGGTAAAATGGACATCCGAGCGCAGAATTATGACCATTTAAAGTTTCACAAATTTACAACTACTTTCTCTCCCTACATTTTATATCAATACTTCCGTGATATGTTAATCAAGTTCATGCCGCATTCGACTTCCATAAAAGATTCATAGATTGACTTCAATGGATATGATTCAAGAGATAGTAGTAGCCTAAAATAAAAAATAAGAATAATTATATATTTAATTTGGTTTTTTCGGTTCGGTTCGGTTCATATTAAAAATTAAAAATCGAACCGAATCACTAAATCATGATTCAGTTCGGTTTTTCAAAGATAAAAAACTGAACCGAATTTCGGTTCGATTCGTTTTTTCCGATTCTCCGGATTTTTTGCCCACCCCTACGGTTAGGTCAATTAAAGGGTTTAATGTGCTTAGTCATACAATACATGGATCAAAATCATAATATTGCTATAACTTAGGGACTGAAATAACTATTTCTCCTTTTCAGAAATAATAATAATGAGAGAAATCATTTTATGTGGTTCACTTTGTTTGTTAGTAAATTGGAGAAAAGAAATACTTTTGTCTCAATTAATGGAATCAGTAATTTTTTAATATCATAACTTAAAGAATAGGCGGTTAGGTTTTGGGTTGATTCGCACTACATGCAAATTTAATAAAAGAAAAGGGTCAAATTTGTACCCGTATTATCTACAATTGAGCAACATCACTATTTAAAAAGCTTTTACTCTATTATTATTTCGTTGTTAGAAAAAAAGTCTCCTTTTTTGTGCTTGACCTTTAACGAGCTCAAACATTAAGATAAGTTTAAATTATAATTAAAAGTTGAACGATAAATTTTAAACTTTCTTTCACGATTAACTCGAACATATGGAATTTACCTATTTTATGTTGGAATTTCGTCAATAGTAGAGAAAAATATAAGACAACCGAGAATTTGAATAAACTTAAAATGTAACAATTTCCTTTTAACTTTTTTGTCAAATTAGAATCTTTTTCCTTTGCTAAATGCATCTTCACGAAAAATTCAATTTCACTGAGTTCATGTCGGAGACAGCGGGGCGATCATTACACCATTCGTGCAGGTCGCTATTATGCAACAAGAAATTTCGCTATCTTAGGACAGTTAGAGGTACTGCCGCCGTTTAGCAGGGCAAAAGTACATAACTTAGGCAGACAAGATTGTATTGATCTTTGAAGGTGGCTTAATCCATTATTAAACTTGATTAACGGCCACATTCAACAAACTTACTTTTTATAGCTATCTAAATTTATACAACTCATAGCGGTTTATATCTCTTGTGTGATTTGCGAGCTATTGCACAATGAGCAAATTATCCAGTACGCACCTAAAGGATAGAGACTGCGGATTTCCCTGAAAGTTCTTAAAAAATAAAAAAATACACTCTCTTAAATTTTGACCACGTTATGAGTATATCACTTAAAAAAGGGAAATGCATTAGTTTTAATATAATATTTCCCAATATTCTTTCATTAATTGTATATCTCCTATTTTAGGTATAATTATAATCTTTTTATAATTAGGTTAATTAGTTATCTAGTTTGTATCAAAGTAAATATTCTTGTAACCTTATATATATTGTAAATCATTCATCAATAAAATCAAGGAATATATTCCTTTATGATATCCGTAGCCTAAAACTACAAACCCTATTGTAGCCGCCGATACACCTTCTCGGCCACCACCTTTTTTCCACATCGGCACCTAGCCCACGTCAGAACCTTAGTCGCCGACCTCTCTCGGTCGCCCCCCTATTTTCCCCACGACGGAACCCTAGTTTTTTCGGCCATTCTTCCGCCTTCTTCCTCCTAAATTTCCTCTTACATGGCTGACAAAACCAATTTTCATCCAACAGTTGCCGTAAACAACATTAAAAACTTCATCCATTTGACTATTGAGATGGTAAAGGGTCAATACTCCTCATAGGCAGAGTATTTTAAGATTCATTGTCGTGTTTACGAAGTTATCGACCACATCATCCCTCCCACGCCGAAGTCCACAGACATACCATCGGCTTCAACTTCTGATGATGCACTCTGGTTTTGTTTGGACGCATCCGTCCTCCAGTGGATATACGACACGATATCTAATGATCTATTTCACACCATCATTGAGACCGATGCCACTGTCCGTCAAACGTGGGAACGTTTGGATAATATTTTCCACGATAACAAAACTCAACGACCGTTATACCTTGAAAATCAGTTCAAGGGCGTTCATCAGGATGATTTCCCAAACATGTTTTCATATTGTCAAGAACTCAAGATGTTTGCCGACCAACTCTCTAACGTCGGCTCACCAATCACTAATCATCGATTGATCATGCAACTTATTGCAGATTTGAACGAATCCTATGACGGCGTTGCCACCACCATTCAGCAATGCACACAGTTACCTCCATTTTATGTGGCCCGCTCGAAGCTCATCCTTGAGAAAACCCAAAAAATCAAGCGTAGCACCACTCGGGCCAGCATTGCCGACGTCGCCCTCACCACCACCATCGGACCCTCCGCTGACGGCAGGGCCTCCCCGGTCTGGCAACCAGAACTGTCGGCCAGAGGACTCGTAATAGTCCACTTCCTCCCGTAACAACCGCCGGAGCAGGAAGTCCGGCAAGGGCCGAAGCGGAAGAAATTCCGACAATAACGACGATGTGAAATGGCAGTCCCCACTGACCGGAAATAGCCAACAGCGATCGTGGCAGTAGCAGCAGCCTTCGTCATAGACTGCATACCCACCGTAGGTTGCGTGAGCCCTACCATCACGGGCCTCCCCTCCTTGCCCGTATACGACATCCTAGTGGACTCCATCTTAGAACCAACAAGCCCAACCTGACATATTTGGCCCACGTCCACAACAGGCCTACACAGCACATGCCCTCCCGCCATCGACTTATGCACCGACTGACATTGAGGCAGTTATGAGCACAATTTCACTCAACACTCCAGACGAAAATTGGTATATGGACACAGGTGCCACATCTCACATGACGATATCACAAGGTACTCTCTCGTCTTATTCCAATTTGAGTAATTTAAAATCAAAATATTATTGTTGGTAGTGGACAATACATTCCCATCCGTGGTTATGGTCATTCCTCCCTATCCCAACCACATCCACACTAATCTTAAAATATATCATGCATGCCCCTAAACTCATTAAGAATCTAATTTATGTGCGACGTTTCACAACTGACAATTGAGTTTCCCTTGACTTTGATCCTTTTGGTTTTATTTTAAAGGATTTTACGACAGGGAGATGAATAATGAGATGTGACATCACCGGAGATATTTACACTATTTCAAACGCCGTCAACAATCCAACCTCAGTTCCCTCAACCTTTCTTCTCTTTCATCTTCCTTATGACATCTTAGATTAGGACATCCGGGAGACTCTGTTTTACGCTCCCTTAAAAAAATAATTTTATTAATTGCAACCGTATTTTTAGGACTCATATATATGAATCTTGCATTTTTGGAAAACATGTGAAATTACTATTTTCTGCATTCACAAATTTGACTTTAATGCCTTTCGATATCATACATAGTGATTTGTGGACATCCCCTATTTTGAGTACGACTGGCCATCAATATTATGTGTTATTTTTGGATGATTATTCCAAATTTGTATGGACTTTTCCAATTGGAAATAAATCTCAGGTCTATCCCATTTTTTCTTCATTTAGTGCTTTCGTAAAAATACAATTTGAAAAGAGCATTAAATGTTTTCAATGTGACAATGGCATGGAATTCGATAATAACCAATTCAAACAGTTTTGCTCCAAAAATGGTCTTACCTTTCATTTTTCATGCCCTCACACATCCTCCCAAAATGGTAAAGCCAAACTAAAAATCTGAACCATAAACAACCTCGTTCGTGCCCTACTTGCTCACGCCTCAATTCCCTCTCAATTCTGGCATTACACACTCTCCATGGCCACCTATCTCCTAAACATAATCTCAAATAAGTCTTTAGCTCAACGGTCGCTCACCAAAGTTCTGTTTCACAGGAACCCCTCCTACCAACACTTGCGTATTTTTGGATGTCTTTGTTACCCTCTCTATCCGATCAATCACAAACTCCAACTCCGGTCTTCCCCGTGTATGTTTCTGGGTTACCCTGCCAATCATCGTGGTTACTCGTGCTATGAATTGTCGAGCCGTAAAATTATTTTTTCACGTTATGTCCTATTTGATGAGTCTTAATTCCCTTTTGCCTCTCTACACTCGCCACCTCGACATTCATACGACTTTCTAGATGATGGCCTAAACCCTCTTCTAATTCACCATTTACATAGTCCGTCGTCCCAGACCTCAGGACCCACCACCACCTCAGCTAGTCCGGACTAGATGCCCATCCTGCTCGCTAACAAAGGTCTAAACAATTTCTCCTTAGGGTGATTCCGCGATCCTCTCAAGAAACCGAGGTTCTACCAACCAAGATCTGCCACCCCTGCCCTTCCTCCTCTTCCCGGCAGTCCCGCACTAAACCCCCCTCCCATCTCGTATCCTAAGACACACTCTCAGACCATAGAAACTTGTGCCATGCATGGAATTCATAAACCTAAATGGTTGTTTAACCTTTCCGTTTCAGTTGTCCCTTCCCCTATCCCTCGTAACCCGAAGGATGCCTTGTCCGACCCTAATTGGAAAGTCGCAATGATTGACAAATATAATGCTCTTATTGATAATAAGACGTGGGACCTAGTACCCCATCCACCTAATGCTAACATTATTCGTTCTATATGGATTTTTAGACATAAAAAGAAATTTGATGGTTCCTTTGAGAGGTACAAGGCTCGTCTTGTAGGTGATGGCAGGTCTCAACAGGTGGGAGTGGACTGTGATAAAATGTTCAGCTCGGTCGTACAGCCCGCAACCATTCGGATCGTCATCAACATTGATGCAAGTAAAGAGGGGTGATGTTTGGTAAGTGGGTCGGGTGTTGGTGACATTCGGGTTGACCCAAAATTGGATGCCAAAGTATGGGTGTTCGGGTTCTCAATTTGGCTTGATAGGGTGGTGTTTGGTGGTTGTTTTGAGTAGATGTGCTTGGAAACGGACTTAGGTGTTTTGTGGGGTAATCACGGGTGGGTTGAGGGTTGTAGTGAAGGTCGGGGTTCGGTGGTTTGGTAGTTTCAAGGCCACGGAATAGACCTAAACCAGTGAGGTTCTCGATAGGTGTGTTACGGTCTGACAGCGTGGTGTAGATGACTGTTTCGGGTAGTTGTATAGGGAAATGGGTCAAGGCGTTTTGTGGAGTTATTTCGGGTGACTATGGTGATTGGGGTTTGGTGGTTTGATGATGGAAAGGTCTCGGGAACAATCTGAAACAGTGAGGTTCCAGTGAAGGTTATTTAAGTGGACTATTTATGGTTGTCGGGTTTGGACGATTGTGTACGTGTCGTTTTGGTTATCAACCTTTGGGAGGGGTGTTTGTGAAGTACCGTGGGAGGTAAGGGTGGTTGGTATTTAGTAAGTTGGGTGAAGATTGAACACTAGTTTCCAGATGCAAGCTCGAGTGAATGATGGTTGATTTGGTTAAGTATTGGTTCGATTGATATTGTTTAAGTGAGGTACGGTCGATATGCCAAGGATAGAGACACATGGGTTTTACTGCCCAAATCGACACCAAAGAGATGGTGACCAATTTAACAAGGTCAAGCTTGGGGTTGCTAAGTACAAGACCATGAACACGCCAAGTAAGGTTGGTCGGAAACCTTTAGATAGACCTTAGGCTAGGTTGGATCACACAGTTCCAACGTTCGCTTACCACCAAGGGAGTTACTCAAGCTTGTGTTTTGATTAGGTCACATAGTCCTAACCAAGACTTACACCGAAGGGACCTTAGCTTGGTTCAACTAAATCACACAAGTCTTTGCTAAACTTACACTAAGGGGTTGGTTCACACAAGAACCAAGGCCCACACAAGGACCAACTAAAGTAGACAACACACAAGTTGAATACGTTTAGCTTTTGAGTAAAACTCACTTTTATATTTCATCAAACTCTACCTATTTACAAGTCCTAAGGGTCCTATTTATAGTAGCAAGTGGACCATTCTAGAAGACAAATTAAAAGACACAAACTACATGACAATTTTGGCCTAGTGTGGATAAATGGGAACAATTTTGGATTTACTTTGTGACCAAGAGTGTTTCGACCAAACCAAGACAATAGGAAAGGTATTGACTTTTTTTGGGAACAAAGAATGAATCTTTCACACTCCCTTTGTGGATTCCAAGTAGAAGAGTGGATAAATTTGGCTTCTCAAGACTTTATATTCTTGGAACTAGTTTAGAAGCTTTCATCTTGATTTTGGAGTGCCTTAGCCGAATGGAGAATGAAGTATTTCGACTATCCCTTCATCTTCTTAGTGTAGACAAATACATGGATGAATTATCCTCTTGGAAGCTTCATTTTCTAGACCATTCTTGTCCTTGCCAACTTGTCCTCCAACTCACGGCCTAGTCATCCCTTTGGAAGACCTTTTGTCTTAGTCACCTTATTGGAAGGCTATCGGCCTTGTCACCTTTTACATGGCCTATTAATTGTGTCCTAAGGTAGTTATTATATGGCATACTATGTTCTACGCTAAGAGCAAAAAGCTAAGATAAGAAATAAAGACAAGTTAAAAGAAAACATGGTTTTCAGCCAAGACCTACATACAAAGGCCGAATAAAACTTGCTTCCTAGATCTTCACGTGACAACTCCAACTCCATTTCATTTTCCATGCCATTTGAGGCATATTATCTTCGGATGATCAACCTTCTTTGCAACACCGAGCTTAACATCTTGAGGATCAAATTGGAACCTTGAGCTTACATGAATTTTTACATCAATTGCCATATCCAAGTCTTGGCCCATTCATCAGCTTGATGTCAAGAATGTATTCTTACATGTGGATCTTCATGAAACGGTATATATGCATCAGCCTATGGGTTTCAGGGATCCTATTCATCCAGATTATGTGTGTCTGTTGCAAAAATTGCTCTATGGACTGAAACAGGCTCCTCGAACATGGTACCAGCGATTCACCGATTATGTTTCCTCTATCGGTTTTTCACACAACAGATCCGATCATTACTTGTTCATCTACAACAAGGGTACATACATGACTTACCTATTATTATATGTTGATGACATCATCCTTACCACATCATCTGATGCTCTCCGCCGGTCCATTATGTCTCTCATTTCCTCTGAGTTTTCTATGAAAGATCTAGGCCCTTTGAGTTATTTCTTGGGCATCTCTGTCACTCGACATTCTGGCGGCCTATTTCTATGTCAGAAGAAGTACGCCGAAGAGATCTTTGATCGTGCAGGCATGACATCTTGCAAACCATCCCACACGCCTATAGACACCAATTCCAAGCTCAGCTCTGATTTCGACCCTTCATATTCAGACCCGACTCACTATCGTAGCATGACTGAGGCCCTGTAGTACCTCACATTCACGAGACTAGACATATCCTATGCCGTGCAACAAATCTGCTTGCACATGCACAGTCCGACGGAAGCACACATGCATACCCTCAAACGTATTTTACAATACATCCAAGGTACACTTCACTTCAGATTACATCTATACAGGTGTTCACTCACTGGTCTCACTGCCTATTCTGATGTTGACTGGGGTGGATGTCCTGACACCCGATGCTCCACGTCTGGTTATTGCATTTTCCTCGGAGATAACCTATTAACTTAGTCTTCCAAAAGGCAACCTACACTATCCCGATCCAGTGCAGAAGCATAATATAGAGGTGTTTTCAACGTCGTCTCTGAGTCTTGTTGGATCCGTAACCTTCTACTTGAGCTTCACTGCCCGATTCAAAAGGCAACACTGGTCTAAACGATAATATTAGTGCGATATATCTTTTCAGCAATCCCGTCTAACATCAGCGCATTAAACACATTGAGATGGACATTCATTTCGTTCGCGAAAAAGTGGCTAGTGGTCAAATTCGTGTTCCTTCCAGATATCAAATTGCCGACATTTTCACCAAAGGACTTCCGCGCATACTATTTGATGATTTTCGAGCTAGTCTCAGTGTTCGAGAACCTCTCGCTTCGACTGCGGGGGTGTAATAGAATATTTCCCAATATTATTTCATTAATTGTATATCTCCCGTTTTAGGTAGAATTATAATCCTTTTATAATTAGGTTAATTAGTTACCTAATTTATATCAAAGTAAATATTTTTATAACCTTATATATATTGTAAATCATTCATCAATAAAATCAAGTAACATATTCATTTAAGTTTATCTCTTTAAGTTATTCAAAAAACTTAATGCCATACCTTAACTTTACAGGGGACTTCTTACTCCGTTATTCGTATTTGAAGTGAATTTAGTACTTTTTGCATCCATAAATTATAAATAACAATGTTCGGTGTTAATATTTACGGGTAATATCGTTTTAGGTAAATTCTAAAAATAGGAGATTCATAAACTCTATGTATATATGATTGTTTCAGGATTTCACTAAAGTTATGTAGTATTTCCGTTTAGATGATTTTAAAGAATCATTACGAAAATATTCAAGAAACTTTCTAAAAATATATACTGTAATTCTTATTTAGTAAGTATGTTTGTTATTTAGAATAAAAATATATCTTGTCGTAGAAGTACCATATAAATAAACTGACAACAGGTGTATGCATTATGGTTGTAAGCTTATCCACTTGCTAAGACATATTACCATGTCAGTCAAGTAGTAATTAACTAGGGATCTTATAGTTATTGCATTTTTCACTTTTATTTTATAATCCAAAGCTTATCCACTTGCTAAGACATATATTACCATGTCGGTCAAGTAGCAATTAACTAGGGATCTTATAGTTATTGCATTTTTCACTTTTATTTTATAATCCAACCCAATATTAGGGGTGGACAAAAAACCCGGAGAATAAAAAAAATCGAACCGAACTGAAATTCGGTTCGATTTTTTCTCGGTAAAAATCGAATCAAATCAGGATTTAGTGATTCGGTTCGATTTTTTTTATTTTGGATACAAACCGAACCGAAAAACCGAATTATATATATATATATTTATTTTTTATTTTAGGGTTTAGGGTTTAGGGTTTAGGGTTTAGGGTACTACCATCTCTTGAATCATAACCATTGAAGCTAATCTATGAAGCTTTTATGGAAGTCGCATGCGGCATGAACTTGATTAACATATCACGAAAACATTGACATAAAATGTAGGGAGAAAAAATAGTTGTAAATTGATAAAACTTTAAATGGTCATAACTATGCGCTCGGATGTCCGTTTTACCCGATTTTTTTTATTTTGCGTATTTTTTTGAGACGGGGCCGGGCCAAACTGCCACACAACCAATTTTTACGAAAACGTCCGTTTTCCCAATCAATTTGTGTTTTCCCCAAATCAATTTCTAATTTTCTTTTTCTTTAGTAAAAATCCCACGATACACAATAAATTTCAACGTCGAAATTTCATGATAGTGTAGGTGTGAATGTCAATTTCAGTTTTGAAAATTCAATTAAAAAAAAAATCCCCGGCCCGGTCCACTAGAAAAAATCGATATAATCCGATACGTTCGGCATATAAACCGAACATGATTTTTATTCGGTTCATATTTTTCAGATACAAAACCGAACCGAACTAATATACGCCCACCCCTACCCAATATTAAATGCGTAATTTTAAAAGTATAATAAATTTAGTATCGAAAAGTTTATATGATGAATACATCAAAGTTCAAATTCTAAATTCGCCTTTAAATTTAGTTATATTTGTTATCAGTTACGGCACATATCCTGAATAACGATATCTACAGGAAATTTAAAAAATTAGGAGAAACCATCCACCCTTTTGTTGTTTCTTCTGATATTTGAACCCTGCTTTCTCGTGGTATTTTTTTCGTTCTTTTTTTAATTGAATAAGAAGATTATGTTGATAAACTCAAGTAGATTTGAGAAAACAGAAGCTTTAACCACAAAGAGTTAAACAGTCAAGATGACGTTTATGTCTCAACTAAAGAATGATTAGAGACAAAGAGTTGTACAAACAATTATTGCGTTGGTCCCATCTTTGATTACTATTTGCCAACCATTTTGATAAAGCCCTTAAAACTTTTTAAAATTCTAATTCCAACCATACTTCTTTTTAATTTATTCTTATAATCTCTACAGTTTGACCAATAACATTATTCTCCAAAATATTAAAATGGGTATAGTATTTTTGGATCTTTCAACGATGGACCTACTATTGAACCTATTTCAAGCATGTTGTTGCAATTTTTTTTAAGAATAAAAATCATTACCTAACTTGTTATTTTCCATGCACCTTAATAACACTTATCTCTTCTTTTTTTTGGGGGAGGGGGTGGGGGTTGGGGCGTGGGGGTGGGGAAGGGGAGGGGGGAGGAATCAATGTTAGGACGAATTTTATGTGCATAAAATTTGTCTCAACCCAATTCTTGTAAACCAACCAATAACTGCATTCGTGAAATTGTTTATTTTCACCACTTTCATAGTTTTGTGAGAACTCAAGTTGAAAGCTCTCAATAATAAGAATAGTGGTGAAATCAACAATTTCGTTAAGAATGTTTAAGTACTTTTCTTAATTATATACAAAATATTATTTTTATATTTAAAATATAATATTTGGATGAAAGATAGTCAACCTATCTTAAGTTTGTATTGCTACACCACCATGTAAGAGAGACAAGATTGTGCATTAATGAGTAAATGGAAATGTACGCATGTTGGTTAAAAAAATGCATCACGCGACATTCTTTAATTTCCTCCTCCCCCATTAATATTGAAATACAAAAATCTATTATTCAGGAAGCTATTATAATTTTTTTATATCTTGAAAGTATGTATGTCCCAGAGACAATCATTATTAGGGACAAATGTACTTGAAAATATTTGTATTATTAATAAGATTAATATTTATGGCATTTACGATTATTGAATTGTTATTTGATTGTTTGTAATTGTTCATTAATGTGCATCCCTTCAACTTACATTGTCATTAATAGAGTGAGATATTGATGATAGATCGTAACTCTAAAATTGCCCCGACTAATGATCATCGAGAATGTGATATCGATGATATGTTATAAGTCGATATGTGGTCTGCATCACATTCTTAGAGAATGTAGTATGTCTCACCTGCTACTAGTAATGGTTGTTGACACCCAATTTTGTCCCATCTTTTATGATTTTATTCGTAATTTTTAATATTTTGACACTTTTAAAATAATTTTAAAATATAGGCATATATGTGTATATCCTCGTATTATTATCATTCGCATATTTTATATCATTTGCATTCTTATAATAATCATAAGTTATCCGAAAATTCTATGTTATTTTATTCTCGCAAAATTGCATCGCATTTCCTTTTTATTAAGCATTAAACATTTTGCAAATATTATATTTTATTATTATCACGTCGTTATGTTATTTTAAATAATTTCTAAATATATATAAATATGTTTTAATATTAAACCCCTTTTATATTTTTCCATTCCTAACCCAATACAATTTCTACCCAACCTAAACTTCTAACCCATTTCATTTTCCCAACCCAATACAAATTCTACCGAAACAAACAAGCCCAAACTCCCCAATTAAATTCCTTTATACCCAGCCCAAAACCGAAGCCCAACAACCATCTTTAATCTCCTCACCCAAAACAATTAAACCCAACACCACAAGCCCAAACTCCCCAATTAAATCCCCATTTCATCGGCCCACACCCTCACCCGTCGCCCCAGGCCCACTCACCCGACCCAGTAACCCGCAAGCCCATAACCCCATCCCTTTAATTCCCCAAAACCCAAAACAAAACAAAACAAAAATTTCAAACCCTAAACCCCCTTCACAAATCGCCACGCCTCATACCCCCCATCCGACCGGCCACCTCGCCCCGCCACCACCCACTCGCCACCAACCCCCGACACCACCACACCCCTCCGATCACTTCGCCACGCCCATACCCCTAAAATCCGCTTCCAAAATTCGTAAATCTTTACCTTTAATTCAATTTCAAACTCGTTCTTGAGGAAATCCACCTATAAATACCCCATGTTGTTCTTCATTTTGAGGAGGATTTTTTCTGGGGAGAAAAATAGATTTTGGAAGGATTTTGGAAGATTATTCCATATATACATAAATATTTTGTTGTGTTCTTGAGTTTAAAGCATTTGGCTTCTTTGTTGTTTCAAGAATCAAGTCCGAAAAGTTTGTTCTCCCATTTTGATTCTCTGATTTTCTTCATCGATTTGGTCGGTCGACCCGACAGGTCGACCGGTTCGGGTAACATTTTCGTAATTCTTGCATTTCATATTTATGTATGTTGGTTATCCGAATTTGGTGTTAAAATTTGATTTGGATCACCGATTTGGTCGGATTCTTGACCGGTCGGTCGACCGATTTGAATTTCCAAATTTCTTGCATTGTTCTTTGTTGTTATCATTGGTTATCCAAATTGATGAAATTATTTGATTAGGGTTGAAACACCGATCCGGTCGTCATCGATCCGGTCGGGTCGACCGATTTGGATATTTCGAATTCTTGCATTTCATATTCTTGTTATTGGTTATCCGAATTTGGTGTTGAAATCGATTCGAGTTTGGATCGATCCGGTCAGATCATCGACGGTCGGGTCGACCGGTTGGGTAACATTTTCAATTCTTGCATTTCATATTCTTGTTATTGGTTATCTGAATTGGGTGTTGAAATCGATCCGGTTGAAACACCGATCCGGTCGGGTCATCGATCCGGTCGGGTCGACCGATTTGGATATTTCCGAATTCTTGCATTCAATATTCTTGTTATTGGTTATCCGAATTTGGTCTTTGAAATCGATTCAATTTGGATCATCGATCTGGGTCGGTCACCGACGGTCAGACGACCGATTTGAATATTTCAATTTCGAACTTCGGGTCGGATATTTTAAAGCGCTCCTTTGCTCGTTTCTTTGGCACCATTTCTTGTTTTATTAATATCGCATTAAGGCCGAAATTGAATTGAGGCCGCGCTTTCTTCGTTTAAGCTTCTCTGTTTTTTTAGTTTAAGCTGTTTTAGATATCCGTGCAACGGATATATTATTGTTTTATTAAGTTTCTTGTTTTAGATTTCTTGCGACGGATATCATTGTTTCTTGTTTTGAATAAATACCGCGTCTGTTCGCGCTTTTTTCTGTTTGCTCCCGTTTCATATTCTTTGTTTCTTGTTTTTATCATTTTCTTGTTTTAAATCAACACCGCACCTTTCAAACATTGCTTTCTGTTCAGTCCTTGTTTCAAACATTCAAAATTACCGTTCTCTTTGTTTCTTGTTTTAAACTAGACAGCGTCATTTTGAGCTTTTTCTCTGCCTCTGTTTTTACGCTCATCGACATCGCTCACGCTCTGCTGCTTACTGCTTTGATTTAATTTTGCTGATTTGAACACGATACTACACTGGCCGATGAAAAATATCCGTCGATTTTGAGGCCTACACAGTTGCAAAGACGGAAATATAACTTCTGGGCAATGATGAAGACTTAAACCTTTTTCCAAGATCAACATGTTTAGTAGGCAAGGTGACTAAAATAACCAACAAGTTATATATTCGCAGCCACGACGTGATTATAGTGATCTTTTCTATTTCACCCGAGAGACCAACACGTTTAGTAGGCGAGGCAATCAAAATAACCACATTAGTCATATGTTTGCAGCCACGACGTGATTAGAATGTTCTTTTCAAAATTTAAGTCTGAGCCCTCCGTGATCAAAACATTCACTGTTTTGAATGCGGATATGGAGTTATTTGTATTTAACTGTTTTTAACCGTTTGTTTTTGACAGCTTGCAGGGATTAGAGTAAATAACGACGAATTATTCCTCGGAGTTTATTTGTTTTATTTCTTTCTTTAATTCAGCTTTTGTCCCGCTTTGTATTGTAATATTATTTATCGCACTTATGTAACTATTGAAATGCTTAGAATAGGCAAACTTAGGATTAATTCATAGGTTAGTTTCAAACTTAGAAATCCTTCGCTAGTTATTTATTTTAGGCTCGTCACGCGTATTCAAGATTTTCAAAAAAACAACTTTCGTCATCTTTATTCGCTTTATTAATCATTCCGAATAAGTTTATCTTTTGTCAATTTACAATTCAATGATTCCCAAAATTTTACTTCTTTGGCATTATAAATAAATTGTTTTACTATCAATTGTCAAATACATATTTTTCCAACTCTACATGTATTTCTCTTTAGATATCATATAAATGCATATTTTGAAAAATCTCTACATTTATCTATCCTTTTAAAATGCATCCCCTTTTTTATTAATTATTTGCAAACATCTTTTAACTTCATGCTTCAAACATGCATTTTTCCTAGTAATAATTAACCTGAGTTTGACCGGATAACCGCAAGTTAGCGGATCTTAAAGGATGCCTAACCCCTTCCCTTTAGGATAATAAAGAACCCTTACCTAGAATCTCGCTAGTTTCGCAGACCTTAAAATTGGAGTTTACATTGCAGCACTTAGTTTAATATTTAGGTGTCCTAATTCACCGTAAAAATAATTAGGTGGCGACTCCTCAACCCTTTTTACCCAGGAATCACCCATACGTCTGTGCTCCGCTTTGACCCGAGCAGGTCAAAATAGGGCGCTACAATGGTTACTAGTGATGGACACATGGATACTTTTAAAAAGTATTGGTATACCCTACTGATAAACTAATTATTAGACATGTCTAGAGTGTTATCAGCGTGTGGGATATAAAAGTCATTTGACTTGAGGTGAATACACACCTTGTTTACAGAGTAATGTACTTTGATCCTGTCCTAAGCTTAAACTCCTTATAGGATAAGACACGGCTTGTGTTGGGTACATTATGATGTAAATTAAGGTGGTAATTGAGCCAAGAATAAGATTCATTCCTTGATTAGATATTCGAGAGAGCACTCAACTTCTCAGTGATATTAGGTCGATCAAGTCATTGGCCAATGCAAGAGACATATTTAGAATATGGTCTAGTTGTCGACTAATATAGATGAGATAAAGTGATCAAGCCATTTGGATAGACACATGACAAATTCTAAGCTTGATCGAGTGTGTCGCGAATGAAAGGAATTTATCATCTCACATAAAGGTTATGTTTGTTGGATTCATGTAAACGTACTTCATATATTGAATTCGTCGTACGACGTAGTCTAGGAGTTTCGTATGAACCTTAATTGGATTAGTGTCGATATATGAAGGCCTATAGGGTCACACTATGTCGATTGTCTCTTCGATCTAAGGGTGTATTCAGAAAGTATTAAATATTCGATTTGGGATCGAGATATTTAAATTGATAATAACTATGAGATAATTTCTATTAGATGAAAATTATTTAATTAAATCAAAATTAGATTTTGGATTTAATGTGCTGAATATATATATATAATAAAAATAGGAAATAAAATTTTACGTAAGGCGCCACGTCGCCTGCTAGGCTGCGCCGCGGCGCCAACCCGGTAGTGGGCCTAGTCAAACTGGCCCACTGCACCTCATTTTTTGGGCTAGGCTTAGAGCCCAACCCTAATCTAATTTGTGACCTAATTTTAACTATAAATACAACACTCCCATTGTTAATTAAAACACATCAATTCTATAAACTAATTCTAGACTTAGAGTCTAGGACGAAACTCTCTCAAACATCTGCCAATATTTCCTGGCTTTCTTGACAGAGGAATACACCGTAGCATTGTGCTTGCAGTCGAAAAGGGAATCGTGTGTCCACCCTTTAGTAAAGACTCCAGATAATACAACATGTAAGTGTTCATATTTTATGTTACATGTTTTTTGATTGTCATATAACCATACCAGAAGAAATTGTTGGGGTAAGTAAGAATAAAATTTTAAACTTCCGCTGTGTCTTACTTATGTGTTTTGAACCCAACAAAACCCTATGTATCTATCCCTAGCTAACACAATATTAAAACAAATATCCTAAAGCATCTTAGAGGTTAGTTCCTCTAATCTAATTCTCCACTCAAAGCAAGTTGGCCCATGAAAATTCCAACATCTAACTAATATACCACAATCTTTAAATCTAATATATTTTTAAAAATTAATAGTTGGAACACTTTAATCCAAGTGAAGTGGTTATCAAAAGCAATCACCCTTGTGCTCTCAAAAGATGAATGTGATGCTAATTTTTTTTCGATAAAGGGGCTGCCTAAAATCAAAGCCATCTAATTATATATTTGGTTTAATAATATTCCAAATTCCTTAAGGCAAAAAGTAAATTAAAAGTTGATTTTGTTGGTTGAAATATGGTATGAAATGATATTTTATTTAATAGTGACTTGTGAACTTTTAGTGTCGCAATCATAGGAAGGTTAGGCTTAAAAGCAAATGAATGACAGATGTACACAAATTATAATAGAAATTATCTTAATCTTGCTCACTAAATGACATGAGTCAACTAACTTCACACAAATAGAATAAAGTTATATTCTAGCTACCTTAAAAAAATTGATAGTCTGGTCGATAATTCATATCTTTTTACAAATTAATGAGTATAATTTTGACTAGAAAAATGATTAAAATGATGGTAGTTCAATACAATGCTTAAGTTTCGAGAAATTTCTACCTAAACACTAAACAATACGTATATACTCATGTATATGCATACACACATGCAGGGTGGAATAGCGTATTTATGCAAATTTTCCTTTTCTAAGCCACCATTTAGATTTCGTATTGATTTTTAAGGTTCAAAAAATGCAGCCCTCGAGACTGACAAAACATTATACAATAAAGATTGTACTATAACGTTTTCTCATAAAATTTTCAAATTGCTAAAAAAATATCTTTAGATTGTGATCTAAAAGATTCATAAGTTGTAAGAGAAATAAAAAAGGTCATTTACTAAACAATTATTTAAAAGGAAAAAGACAATCGACGAAAATATCCGAGGCTTATGAGTTCATCCCAAATAGCTTTGGCTCAGATCAACATTAACAACAACATACACAGTATAATTCCATCAGGTAGGATCTGGCGACTCAGACGTTGTATTTGTGTTGAAAAATCTACTTAGTACAAATAATATATCTTAAACCTAATAAACTAAATGAGATATGATGGAATTTTAAGGTGGAACTTATAAAAATTAAATTTTGAATCTGCATCGGTCTATAAACACGGGTGTATATCTAAAGCAAAATAGTACTAATAAATTGAAAAAAAAGAGAGGAGATAATTAAATAGTTACTTGTAAGAAGCAACAAAATCAGCGAGATCTTGCTTTTAGATAATGCACTGCTTTCATGTTTTAATATCTCTAATTTAGTTGACACAGTGTTTAGAGGGTTTTGGGTATTAGGGAGAGTGTAATATACTCCATGAACAATTGATTTCTGACTGATAATTAATAATAGCACTAATATAGATTTATTTGGGAAAATGGATTAGTTTAAGCACATACGTTTGCATCTATGATTTTGGTTAGGTGTTTAAATGATGTGTCATTTGTAATATTTCAAAAGGGGAATATTTTCACAATTGGTAGCTACCTAATAATAGAATTTACATATTTCTTTGGGGAAAAAAAGTATCAGTCTCAGCTCGTAGGTGCACTTGTAAGCTTTTCTATATTGTAAGGAATTGTTACATTAAAAAAAGAACGTTATCATGGAATATTGTATTATTTGCAGTATATTTACAAAAAAAAGTATTATTTGCAGTACAATAATGTACATAATATATTTGTCCCGAAAGCCTTGTACCAATGCGAACCATTCAATCTAATCAAAGCATGAATTGTACGTATAATTTAAGTGGTAGTGGTCTTTATACTAGTGTGGTAGTGGTGGTTTTTTACCCGGTAAAATTTACCTGTACCATGTTCTACACTAAAGCATATTAATTTATCATAATTTAATAATAAATTAAAGAGAGAATATATAATTCTAATTAACTAAGTAATATAAGTGTATCACTCTATCTCAAGATATATGTCGTATATTTATTAGGTTGATATCAACAACGGTGTGAGTAAATTTTTACCGATTCACCCATTTATGGTGTAACTATTATATTGTAATGTCGCGTGTGTCTATATATATATATATTCAAATTGGAATCTGTTGATGCTTCACCAATTTTTTCGATACAGTTCCAGAGTAACTTCTTATATATATTATGTATCGATACAGTTCCAGAGTACCAAGTTCTTTTTATCCGTGCGTTTGTTCATTGTTTTACTTGCTAAACTTCAAATCAGCAATACTTTTATGTAAAATGTGACATAGTTCTAAATTTTTCCAAACATATATGCGAAAGAATCTAAACATTCAACCCAAAATCTCAAGGCAATGGAGTAGTGCATAATTGTCATAAAACCTTTATGAAAAATAATTGAAGGACAAGTATATTCTTTAGCATCTTCATGTACTCGTTAATGATTTCTTTGGACAAGAACAAATGTGATATCCAGAGTTGCAATAACTATAGGGGTATTAAGCTGCTAAGCCACACTATAAAAGTTTGGGAAAGGGTTGTGGAGACGAGGGTGAGAAAAGTCTAGGGCTGGCAATTTCACCCTAACCCGATGGATATCCGATCCACCCGACCCGATTATATGGATGAAAATTCGACAAAACATGGATGTAATCAGGTGACGGATCGGGTCGGATTCTGGTGGACATACATCCAACCCACCACCCGACCCACCCATTCACCCGTTATAAATTAATTATCCACCCCTCTTGTAGATCTTTTAATATTTGATATAAATAATTGATAAACATGATTGCTAATTATATCTATCAATTTATGGATCTATTTTTACAAAATATAAACTTGTGGTCAACTTTTACATTTAAAATTTGAAATCTCAAATCATGCCTTTTTGGATGATTTGAAATTTCATCTCATGAGATGAAATTGCATGTCCAAAGGCTTAATAAATGCTATTTTTAATTTGACTGAATCATGCTAATCAAAATAACTTGAGTTAAGAAATATGTGAGTCGCTAATTCGTCCAAATTTAAATAGATTGAACAAATTATATTTTTATCTGCTAATTATACCACTCTAAGTTTGATCAAGTAAAACGTACATTGAACAACATAAGAAAGGGAAAAAACAAATGTTGATCGTTTTCACATAAAAATATGAACTCACGGTACTAGGAGGATTGATGATATTTATTTTATCTTAACAGTTGATATAATCAAATGCAACTTTGTGGGTTTACCAGACCCTGCCATTCTCGAATTAATCCGTACAATTCTCTACTTCCAATAAAATGAACAAAGTAAAGTTCATTTTTGTGAAATTTGAACTGACATATTTATTAATTGTCATAAATTACCTACAAGACTTGAGTATCGATCAATTTTCATAAGTCTTCATCGCTTCCATCCGCTAAGCACCCGATCCACCCGTGGATGATGGGTGGATCGGATGTGGATTAAAAAAAATAAGGTGATGGATGGGTCGGGTGGTGGATGGATCGTTGGCGGGTGGAGGCGGATTGAGCTCCACCCGATCCACCTCCGATCCATTGCCAGCCCTAGAAAAGTCGTGTCTATTTCTGAGAACCAATTTGGATTTATGCCGGGGCGTTCGACTACAGAAGCCATAGGAGGTTGGTGGAGCAATATAGGGAGAGGAAGAGAGACTTACATATGATTTTCATAGACATCGAGAAGGCATACGACAAAGTCCCTAGGGAGGTTCTATTGAGATGTTTGGAGGTTAGAGGTGTACGTGTGGCGTACCATCGGGCGATCAATGATATGTATGATGGAGCCAAGACCAGGGTACAGACAGTAGGAAGGGATTCAGAGCTATTCCTAGTGACGATGAGGTTGCACCAGGGATCAACTCTTAGTCCATTCTTATTTGCCTCGGTGATGGATGGCCTGACGCGACAGATCCAAGGGGAGGTGTCATGGTGTATGTTATTCGCAAACGACATAGTCCTGATTGATGAGACTCGCAACAGAGTAAATGTTAAACTGGAGGTTTGGAGACAGACTCTGGAGTCTAAAGGGTTCAGGTTGAGTAGGACCAAGACATAATACTTGGAGTGTAAGTTCAGTAACGGGAGCGACCTTGAGACAGGCGTGGAAGTGATGCTTGGTACTCAGGTCATTCTGAAGAAAGGAAGCTTCAAGTACCTCAGATCTATTATCGAAGGGAATGGAGAGATTGATGACGATATCACACATCGTATTGGGGCAGGGTGGATGAAATTGAGGCTCGCATCTGGAGTCTTGTGCGATAAAAATGTGCCACAAAAACTTAAAGGTAAGTTCTATAGGGTGGTGGTTAGACCGACTATGTTGTATGGGCCGGAGTGTTGACCAGTCAAGACTTCGCACATCCAAAAGATAAAAGTCGCGGAGATGAGGATGTTGAGATGAATGTGTGGGCATACAAGGAGGGATATTATTAGAAATGATGATACCCGAGACAGAGTAAGAGTGGCCTCGGTGGAGGATAAGATGTAGGAAGCGATGTTGAGATGGTTCGGGCATGTGTAGAGGAGAGACACAAATGCCCCAGTGCGGAGGTGTGAGAGGTTGGCTATGGACGGATTCAAGAGGGGTAGAGGTAGGCCGAAGAAGTATTGGAGAGAGGTGATTAGACGAGATATGACATAGGTACAACTTACCGAGGACATGACCTTAAATAGGGGGTTGTGGATGACACGAATTAGGGTAGTAGGTAGTCGAGTATAGCCCTACTTACGCTTACAAACTAGTAGTTGTAGTGTTATTATTGCAGGCCCACTTAGACTATCATACTAGTAGGTGCAATAGTACTTTATAGTAGCGTTTGATTTCTACTGCTATGTGTTCTTTAATGTACTTTATTTATCTTATGTACCTGCATTAGTTATTGCTTCTTTTTCAGAATGCACTAGTATGACTTATTTTCTTACTTTGCTTGTGCTTATGCTTTGTTTTGAGCCGAGGGTTTCTCGGAAACAACCGCTCTACCTATCAAGGTAGAGGTAAGGTCTGTGTACACTATACCCTCCCCAGACTCCACGTTGTGGGACTCCACTGTGTATATTGTTGTTGTTGTATCTTCCTGTACTTGTAACCCGATCTAGGAGTTACACGTGGACTTAGGATTTTTTTTAAAAAAATCTTCATTTAGAAGGCGGAAGAGTGAACTTTCGTTAAATGAGTGGAGTAACACATAATGAATATAAACCCCTTTGAAGATTAACCCTTACGACAATCGATATAGGACTAGTGTATTCTCAAAGAAATAGGAAGAAGTGTTATCGAACGATTTCCTGTAATTCTTCCCAGTATGGAATGAGAAAAGAATCAAGCTACTAGATTCACCAGGCACTATTCCAAGCGTGTACTTTTGGGAAGATTCCAGTATCCGACCCATCTCTTTCTGCCGATTCCCCGGGTTGTCGGAATCTCGGGGGAATACGTGTAATAGCCCCGCGGGAAACCCCCGCCCGGAGGCGGGAATCTCCTTTCTCGCGAACAAACACAACCCATACACACACCTAGGAGCACCCCTTCCTGCATATCCATACAAGACCCGAGTAGGCGCGGTTAGAGCCCTGGCTCCTCCCACTGCTTGGGAGCTTACGGTTTCATGTTCTATTTCACTCCCCGATGGGGGTTAACAACATACTATGGCGACTAACTTTGAAACAATGCACACTAGTCACTAGCAATTGGCGGACATAAAGTGTATTCTAGTATGCATTAATAGTAAGTACACCAACATATACATCGTTTATACACCTATATATCGATAAGATTTGAAACCTCTTCGGACAGGTCTCTCAATTTTGTCATGTCTTGTCTTATATAATGCACCAGAAATTATGAACTTGTCTATATAATGCTTGCATTTAAATTATTATTCTAAATATAACTAAAAATGGAAGCAATTGGCTAAGTTGCAGATGAATTGAAATGATTTGTTAACAAAGCCAACTGCTGTAGAGACATAGGAGGAAATCCACTATTTCTAAATTACTGTAGAAGTAATAATACAGATGCCCTGAAACATTAGGAAGTATTCACTACATTAAGGCAATTATGAGAGGGACAATTTGGAAAGAGTTAATGCTAGAACTTTTACCCCGTTCGCGATATCCTCAACGGATGAAAACTCTTCAGGCTTATGGCTATATCCTGCAAAATCAATAAGTAACAAACATAAATATCAACCACCCCAGACATCCTATGTAGCCGCCAAGTGCCAATAAAAGACTACGCTAGAACTTGTGCAGATGCTTCGTCCAGCATATATTCATCTGAGTTAGCCTACCATAATTCCTCTAGCCAGTAGCGGAGCCATGAATTTGAGTAAGGGGATTCAAGAAAATGTGAAAGGTCACACCTAAGATATGAACCTATGTCAAGCGGATTCAATAAGATTCAATTGTACCCCTTTCACCGAAAGTAGCTCCGCCACGGTTTCTAGAGTCATAAATATCTTATGTTCTAAAAAGGAAATAGGTAATCTAACTAAAAGAGAGTAAGACCAACATCAACTAAACAGGAAGAAAATGGAAAGAGATAATGAACGGATATTACAAACACAGAGAAAATGGGAAAATAACAACTAGTGCCAAAAGAAAGTGAGATGACATACCCTTGTAACAAGGAATGAATATCATGCCCATCGGAGATACTCTGCAAAGATTTTAGCATTAACTTTAGCAGATTTTTTTGGTCAGACAGTATAGAGATAAGTATACTGCTTTCTATCCAATTGGTGTCCTACATAAGCTGCATGGACCTTGAGTTTCATATGGGACCTATGAACTTAAGAGGATAAGATGCATAAATAAACACAAACGCAGAGGCGATCCCCCTTCACTAACCTTGCCATAAACAGCGAATCATGATAGGCCCGACTAATCATTTTCTTGTGAGTCAAATTTAACTCTTGACATGACAATTCTGTCGCTTTAGTGATTGACTCGTCTGAAAGGGCTGGTGGATCTTGATTCATGATTTCAAATTCTGAGAGTATAACTTGGCGTTTCTTAGCAATGGCCAAAGCTGACTGATGGATTTTCTCAATTACAAGATTTCGACGGCTTTCGTCAATGTCTCGTGTGTCTGTCCCAGCCAAAAAACATGACTTTATTATCAGATACAGCAAATACAGACTGTGGATAGAATGTATAGTGTGAATACTTAAATCATGAAATGCGACTCTTTCCTTTCAAAAATGATAAACTAGAGTAAGAAACTAGTTTTATGATCATTCGTAGAGAACAAACTACATCATCTGACAGGAAGTATACCTATTTCAAGGTGTGCCATGCTCGGGATACTGTTGATTGCTCCAGGATGCAGCGTCAGAATGCCTTGAAAAAAACAAATTCATTAGATCTTGAGATATCACCTAGTAGTTCTCACGATAACTAGTTGTTTCACGCATTAATTAGTTCATGAGTCATCAGAGCACAAGGTAGTTGACCCTGGCCCAGTGTCTTGTAGTATGACGCAAAAAAAAAGATCAGTTTACCAACAGTTCCAACAGTGTCAATGGATCCTGAATCTAGTACATGTTTCTCCACAGCTAGAGCCAACTCTGCAGCAGCCAGTCCCGCATCGTTTCTGTTCCAAATTAGTTGCAGAGAGCAATAAGCCATATACGGGAATAGATTATTACCAGTACAATTGCACAAGGAGAGAATATATACAAGACTAATATTCCCTACTGAAATCGATACAGAATCAGACAAATGCCCCTTATTCTTGAATAATGTAGATGAGTAAAAAACCATAGAAGACAAAATGCTTTACGGCTTGTGAGTCACAATGCAAGTCAGGGCAAAGAGGGAGCTTACAAAAAAAAAAGATGGTTTTCAAGAAGCTTATGACATGAAAAGGTCAACTATATAATTTGCTTCAGTTTTTAACCTTAGAATAATGATAAACACATAATTAAGAAGGCAAGCTCGTAAATTTTGAAAGTCGACACACTAACAGCCAGGGTGGAATATTCAGAAGCAGAAAATCCCACAGTATATTGTAGGTGATGGTAAGACTCAGCAGGTTGGCGTGAATTGCGGTGAGACGTTTAGTCCGGTGGTCAAACCGGCTACCATTCGCACTGTTCTCAATCTGGCTCTTTCGAAGGCTTGGCCCATTCATCAGTTAGATGTGAAGAATGCTTTCTTACATGGTGATCTTAAGGAGACAATTTATATGCATCAGCCCTTGGGTTTTCGAGACCCCAAATATCCACATCATGTCTGTTTGTTGAAGAAGTCCTTGTATGGGCTTAAGCAGGCCCCACGGGCTTGGTATAAGAGATTTGCAGACTATGTTTCGTCTATTGGGTTTTCGCACAGCCGGTCTGATAATTCGTTGTTCATATATAGTCGTGGTACTTTCCTGGCTTATATTTTATTATATGTGGATGATATTATCTTGACTGCCTCCACTGATGTTTTGCGCAAGTCTATCATGACCATGCTCAGTTCTGAGTTTGCTATGAAAGACTTTGGACCCTTGAGTTATTTTTTGGGGATTGATGTCTCTCGTCATGCAGGTGGGTTGTTCTTATCCCAACGAAAGTGTGCAGCTGAGATCATTGAGCGAGCTGATATGTCCTCATGCAAGTATACTTCCACTCCAGTTGATATTAAACCCAAGTTGGGTGCTGCGGCTGGCTCACCTTACGAGGATCCGACCCGTTATCGCAGTCTTGCAGGGGCCCTTCAGTATCTTACTTTCACGAACCAGATATTACGTATGCCGTACAGCAGGTGTGCTTGTTTATGCATGATCCAGGGTTGAACACATAAATGCACTCAAACGCATTATTCGATACGTCCAGGGAACACTTGACTATGGCTTACATTTATATCCATCTTCAACATCTACACTTGTCTCGTATACAAATGCTGATTGGGGTGGTTGTCCGGATACCAAACGTTCCACGTCCGACTATTGCATGTTTCTTGGTAATAACTTGGTCTCGTGGTCTGCGAAGCGTCAGTCTACATTGTCACGCTCTAGTATTGAGGCCGAGTATCGAGGGGAGGCCAATGTGGTTTCTGAATCATGTTGGTTACGTAATCTTCTTTTAGAGCTTTATTGTCCTATTCAGAAAGCTACCTTGATTTATTGTGATAATGTTAGTGCATCTACCTTTCTGGTAATCCAGTTCAACACCAGCGCACTGTTCATTCACTTTGTTCTCGAAAAGGTAGCTCGTGGACAAGTACGCGTCTGCCATGTCCCTTCCGGGTATCAAATTGCAGACATATTTACAATGGGTCTTCCCTCGGTCCTTTTTGAAGATTTTAGGGACAGTCTCAGCGTACGAAGACCGCCCGCTATGACTGCGGGGGTGTGTTAAATATACACGTGATATACACTTAGTGTATATCACGATTTGGTCACAGTTTTTGTAGATATCAACCCGTGATATACACGGTGATAGACACACCATGTATATCACGGGTTAGGCAGATTTTAGCTACATATTTGGTGTAATATTTTAGGGTAAATATTGTATTGATTAGTGTTGTACACTTACCATAATTATAGAATTCTTGTATTACTAAAATAGGGTTTTGGGAATAGAATAGGAATATGATTTCTATTATGGAAAATTGTAAATTGTATAAATACTCTTTCATTAATGAAAATAATCAAGGGATTATTTCTTTCAGTTTTAACCTTCGAAAGAAATTCCAAGCAAAAGCAACAGCAAAACACATGATCATGGTGGTACTTATCGGTCTATCACAACGTAGACAGGAAAACCATCTCAATACTACTTTTTAAGTATGAAAAACATCTGTAGTGAAAGAGAAGTTGTAAGACGGCAGAGAGATCTGCAGCTTGTACAGAAAATTCTGAATAAGAAAGGAAGACCACACTTGCATCTGCAGAATCACGGTACACGTCTAGCTCTTGAAAAAGAAAGTTACCTTTCCGGCATCAGTGCAGCTCCTGCATGGCCTCCATTGCCTTCAAATGTTACTTTAATGCTAGCTGGAGCTGCAATTGCAGTCACAACACCAATGGAAGTACCTGCATTGACAGATAAACCAAATTAATTATTGGTATGACTACAACAAAACGGGTCCTTGCATTGGATCATCAGGGATAGGATAACCATCTAGCAGCAGCCTACCTTCTTTTTCTAGAATGGGACCTTGTTCTATGTGCAACTCTATGAAAGCAGAATAGCTCCCTTTCTTGAGAAACACTTCAGACAAATCCCCCTTAGCATTTGCGTAACCAGCAGACTTGGCAGCATCAGAAAAGGAAATATTCTGGCTGTCGACAGTCTTCTTTAGAAGTTCTGGAAGCTGTACACTTCCAGCCAGCAAACGGCTGCAAATATCACAACTATCAGAACCTCAACTGGATATGGGACATGTTTAGATACTACTATATTGCACATAAAGCAGTTAAAAACCAAATGCATTTGCTTATGCTCCAGGTGCTAAAGTAATTAGTGATCAAGCTCCTAACCTTCCCAGACAGCTGATCCCAAACCTCGTGGGCTCTTCTGAGGTGAACATAATCACTTCCAATGACCTCTTAGGCTTGAAACCCGACCTGTGGAATTTGGATTTTAATTGAGTCTGACAGTGGAATGAAATGTTAAGTTTAAACAGTTAGGATATATGCATACCGCTTTAGCACATTAATGGCCTCTATTGCACCCAAAACACCAACCACGCCATCATATTTCCCGGAGTATGGTATAGCATCAACGTGAGATCCAGTTAAAATGGGAGCAAGCTCAGGTTCATAGCCATTCCTGTGAACCACTAAATGACAGTCATGTTCAAGATATCACAGATCCAAAGCAAGTAGAAGTGTAGATGGGTGCAAATAAATGTTCAAATTAGACTATCTTCTAAATAAATGGGGACAAAGTTAAAGTACCGCCTAAATCATATGATCTAAATCAATGCTAACCCGACCTTTAAACAATCTGTGCCATTTTATTTGACATTTTGTTTCTGTTTTCGGGGGTCAATACCAATTTTGGAAGCAAAACCAAAATACATCAATCTTTTTATTTCAGAAAAAAACATGAAATGCATTTTCTCGTGTCAAATGGATATACAATACATTTCAACATAATCAGTCAAAGCTCACCTAGTATGAATCTAGGAAACAGAAATTATCAAACATTTGGCATATTTGAGTAATACGGAGGTATTAGAAACAAGCTTATTGCAGATTCTGTTTTACAATAGATGGAAAAAAGCATCATCATACACACTTACCACCGACCAAAAATGTTCCCGATGGCATCCTCTCTGACGGAGAGACCAGAAAGTTCCATTAAATCTTTAATATACCTGCATGATAAAATAAGCAAACAAGTAATCCAGATGTGTTTATTTTATTACTTATTCAGAAGTAACAACAAATGCTTCCAATGTCACTTTTATGAAATTGGTCAAGAATGAAATATGCATTTCATACAGATTATGGGAACAAGAAATCTTACAAGGGAACAATAGTGCAAAAAAAAGTTGAATGATTTAATGCCACAAGAATAAGTCAGAAAAAAAAATTGATTACACATCAAACTAGAACTTCAATCATAACATACAGAAAAAACCTATAGAATTTCACCAAACTGGAAACCCAACTAAATTGCCTTCTCAACTCTGAAGCATAACAATAACACAAACTGATGTAGGCTTTATGTAATGTCAAATAAGCAAAATATTCTTATAAGCTGCATATATATACCTCCTTGCTATTACATCCTTCTCACTATATAAGATTCTAGTGACTGAAGGTGCAGGCGAATCCGAAAAAGTTGCTAGCTCATCTATCTACAAAGACACAAGCAACAGACTATTGGTATTAGATAAAATTTAAAGCATTGCACTTAATATAATACTAATTGAAATAAGTTATACCACATAGCCACATACAACTACAACATTCCTACCATTCGGAATCCATAATATATCCTCCGAAAATTCCAGTTTATTTAAGTTACTGTCTCTCTCAAACATAACATCACAGAAAAGGATGCCAATTTACACTTTCTCCATGTACTTGAAAAGACAAGCAGTTACAAATCATTACTTTAAATTAGGTACTTCAAACTCAAGACTATAAATTGCAATCCTACTTCAAGTAAGATGCATTAAACTCAATACTACAAATTGTAAATCACAAAAGATATCCAACTGTAAATGAAAGTCATTGAAACGATGAAACAAAAAGGTTTGCTTTTTCCCCTTCTCTTGTGCACTTTGAGCTGCATTTGATTGGATTTTTCGGAACAATGATTGATAGTACAGTATACAGTACAGTTGAAATCACCTTCCATGTTTCATCAATATCAAAGGGTTTCGAACCTTTTGATGTGATTTTACTTGAGCCGAGGGTCTACCGGAAACAGTCGTTGTACTTCTCGAGATAGGTATCTGCGTACGCTCTACCCTCCCCAAAACCACTTGTGGGATTACACTAGGTATGTTGTTGTTGTTGTTTCATCAATAATAAATTCATACTCCAATGATGCTGATGAAAAAAGTGAACTTTACACAATCCCTTAATGCTTAGCAAAATGGGATATCATTACCAATGTTTTCCAGCAAACCAAACAAAACTTTACTCTTTTTATTTCTTTCTTTTATTTATTGAATGTTTTTTTCTGCTTTTGTTTTCAAGAAAGTAAATAAAACCCAATTCACAGTTAACCAGAACTGCATCTTCAGAGGCTCTTGTTACTAAAGATTCAACTTTTATGACAAATTCAAGCGCGCACACACACAATAAAGTGTACACAAAGATTACTCCCTCCGTCTGTATGACTAGTTTGATTGGGCACGGAGTTCAAAAAAAAATGAAGACTTTTTGAAAATCTTGGTGTCTAAAATAAGTCACTTATTTGTGTGATTATAAATCTAACTCGTTAAGTATAAAAAATAAAATTTAAAGTTAAATTATTACAAATAAGAAAATGTATCATTTTTTTAAATGACTAAAAAGAAAAACAAACAACAACATATCCGGTATAATCACACAAGTGACGCTGTGAGGATAATATTTACGTAGACCTTAACTCTTCCTTTGCGGGATAGAGAGAATATTTTCAATAGACTAAAAAGAAAAACATGTTATATAAATTGAGACATACAAGTACTATTTTGCTAAAATTACCTGTATCTGCAGAGTTACAGAGTTGACAGATAAAGAAGATAATGAATTGGGATAGTTATTAGGTTCATGAATTGGGTATCCAGAAAATTCCTCCATGGTTTTGATTGTCATGTCTTCATCGTCTCTTTGAGCAGATATTGCTGGAAAATTACAGGTGAATAATAGAGAAAAAATGAAGAGGAAAATGGAGAATCTCAAAGCCATCATTCTTTTTTTTTAGTGGAACTGTACTGCAATTTTATCATATAGCCAACTTCTAGGGGTCACGTGTGGTTACAGTAGTTGTTTAAATTATTGTAGAAATTCCCTTTTAGTTATTTCCTACTTGAATAAAAAAGGCTTAATGCATCACCAACCCCCTTAAACTTATCACTATTTAGACATGTTATTCCGATAGAACACCCTGCAAAAATGCAAAGATAAGGCTACATACGTTATATTCTCCTGTTCTAACTTTTCTCCGGACTCTACATATAGTGAGAGTGTAGTGTACATAGATTGTCTTTTTTTATTATTCAAATTGAACACCTCAACTTCTAATAAATTATCTAAATTAGACATTTTTAGTTTATTTTTTAATTGTTTTGCATTCATTCTCATTCTTCTATTAGATAATTGAGTTAATCGCATAAAATATGTAATCTTCTTTAATTACACGCATTCTCCTCAATAAGCCGTAAAACCTCAGGCGTTTTCTACTTGAGGTTGATGCGTATAATTAACGATGATAATATATTTTATGTAAATAAATTAACTACTTAATATATAGATGAAAACACACGCAAATTTTTTTGAAATTTGAAAGAAATGTTTTACACCGTCCGTTTCAAATTATTTATCATTTTTTTTGTTTACACGCCCCTATAAAAATATTAATTAGAAGGGGTATTTGACCTATTTTTCCTTTATTTATGTCTAAGTTGTAATATGCTCTATTAAATATTTACTCTATTTATGTGTCATCTTTATTAATGACAAAAGGTAAAATGGAGAAAAAATAATTTATTATGCATTAATTCTGGATTTTCAAGTGAAAAGACCAAAGTATCGACAAGTGAGAGTTGCTCAGTTAGTAAAGCACCTCCACCCACGATCGGTAGATTCAGAGTTTGAGTCACGATGGAGGAAAAGTGTGAAAATACTATACATCCTCCGTATTGGAATTGGTGTGACATAAATATACCGTGTAATTGGCCACCAAATGATATTTTACTCAGCACGCATTTTCATTTTTCTCATTTTCTGAAATTATTTGATTTAACATGGAGCAGATTTAAATGCTCTCCGGTCTCAAATTATTTATCGTAATTTTTAAAAATAATTATTTAAATTATTAATTATTTTAGAAGTTTAAGATAATTATTTTTCATTTCATCCTTAGTAGTTATTGTTCTTAAAGACTACCAACATCTCAAATAGGGATGATATTATGATTATTCAACTACCAATAAAAGGTAAAATAGTTAAAAATCTACCTAATTATATTTCTTAAGGAGCATGTAAAAGAGAATCATTACATATAATTTGAGAATATGTCGTGTGTTATATTATTAAGAAAAAGTTATCTCATATCTGATTTACAATTTAACTGGAATAAAATAATGCTATGAAAATCTCTTGTTAGTGATAATGAAGATTAAATTATTTAAATATAAAACACACTTATTTGAGCTATTTCTTGTTTGACCGGATAAAAGTTGAAACACTATAAATATTTTCTGAACTTTGTTAATTTTAGTTCTAGGAACATTTCCTAAAGTTCTTGTAATTTATGTGGCATTGCAGTTTTAAAAGATTTGTGTTTTAATCTAGAGTATGATTATTCAAATTATATTTTCTCATTATAAGATAATTAATATCTAATTAATTTTCAAACACTATCTAAAACTTGATTAACGATTTAAAAAAGGAAAAGAACATGGTGTGTAGCCTAGCCAAAACTTACAGTTTGTCTCTCCCACTTTTCCCCGTAGCCCACAGACGGCCCAATCCTTTTAATTTCCTTTTCCGTGGCCCACCGACGAAAGTAGCAGCACTATGTCCTTGGCTTGTATATGCACATACGATAACAAAAAACCCTTAAAGATTCCAATTTTCTCCCTATATAGTTTCTACTTTCTAGAGCAGAAACAACAACAACAATACCTTGGTAGGTAGAGCCGGGTGAGAGCAGAAAGAGAAGAGAAATTTACGTTTTGATTAGTTGGGGCAAAGCGTCAAATATGTAACTGCAAACTTCTTCCTTGTATGAATGATGAAAACTTATTTCTTATACGAGTTACGAAGACGTAGACAAAACTGTATCAGCACAAAGACAAACAATAAATTTCAATTTTATCCACAAATCTTTCAATATAATACATTATCGTTACATTAAATGTCAATTTGTTCTATCTTAAAATCAGAAAAATCATTTCAATCTTATTATGTTTTGGGAGAAATCAAATGCGTATGTCCAGAAAATTCAACTGGGGTTCCGATCTCCGATCGTTGCCTTCAAGAAATATTCCTAAAATATATATAATAATTGTATAATATGTGTATAATTAGTGCGTATACGTTGATTAAATATTTATTACACAAATTAAACAACTATACATTTTCTATACATATACATTAGTGATACATATTCTATACAATAATGGTATAGTTTCTATACATATGATGGAATTAGTTGAAAAAAGACTACAAAATAGAATTATTTTGAAAAAGCTAAAAAATAATTTTTAAGTTTCTTGAGTGTCAATAGTTTCACCGGAGGACTAGTTGGGTCCTTTTCCCGTTCAAAAATGGCTATTCGCCCATTTCTTCAGAGGATAGGAAAGTCCATTGCCATTGAGAGCCCATTTTAGTGGGCCAAAAGAGAAGCCCATCCAAGTACAATCTGAACCAAGTAAGGCGGTGCAAAATTTGCATTAGGCCCCGCCCAACAAGATCTCTTCCGTTATATCGCGCACCAAATCGATCGCCGATTTGTCCTCCGCCGAAGTCAATTGAATCGCCACCGCTCTCCGCCGTCTGCAACCTCTCTCCGGCCAATATCAGCCGTAAGTTCCATATTTCCCTCCACCTTGGTCCCTAATTTGAATATTTTAATGAAAAAAATTGGAATTAATTAAGTTTACCTAGTAATGGAAATATAAAATCGGGATTAGGTTGCACTGATTTTTTTGAAGCCTCAAATCTGCTCTTTTCATGTGTATTTGGATCCATATGTTTTATTTATCAAATACAAATTATGAGTATATGCATTACAGTATTTTGTGAGTTTTCAGTTGTTGTAATAGAAGCCACAAATCTCATGTAATTTACCTAAATTATGATATCTCGCATCTTATAGTTGAACCGAATTAAAAGACAAATTATGAGAAGAAAATATTTTTCGTATGTCTAATATATTAGGTGATTTAGGATTTGATTAACCATTTGAGTACAGCCAGCTGATTAAAAAGGCAGCCCGGTGCACTAAGCTCCCGCTATGAAGTGCCGGACCACAAGTACAGCCAGCTGATTATTCAGGACAATATAGGTGGTAATAGTTTATTAGGACCCTGCCCGTGCCACAGAAAAAAGCCTGATATTTAAGAGCCTGTTTGGATGGGCTTATAACTTATGGCCTAAGTTGCACGGACTCTTCACTTTTGATGCCGCACCCGTGTCGGATTCTCCAAAAATACACTACTTTCGAGAATCCGACACGCACCCATTGATATTTTTGAAGAGTCCGAACAATATATCCCTCGATTACTAGAAATATAAGTGATAATCTTTTTTTGCTGCAATCACGCAACTACTCTAATTTGTTATATTTTGATCTTGAGTTCCAGGATAGTGTTTGAAAAGGTAAAATTCTACGGGACTTGGTGTTAAGAGACAAACAAAGAGTATGCTTTCAGGATTGAAATTCATACCACGCGAAGCGGTAGAAAAGGTTAGATTACTAACAGTTTCTCATCACACAGTAGGAATCCATCGTGAGGAAGTAGCATGAGTCGTGTTGGTGTTAAGATAAAATTTGTTCCTTTGTGTGATTGTTGCTAATGTTTTCTTGAAATTTGTGGGAAAAACTCTTTTTCTTGGGTTGGATAAATTTTTAACCTTTTTCTTTTTGGGTTCTTTAGTTGTGTATGAGAAAGTCATAAATGCCTCTGATGCTCGTGGCCAATTTGGTGTTAGGTAAAGGATGAAAGCTCGGATGACTCTCGAAAACAGAAGAGGAGATCTGGTCATAAGAAGGAAAGGGAGAGAAAGAAAAAGAAAAAATCTCGTTCAACTAGTTCAGATGATGAAGACCTTGAAAAAATAAGAGTAAGGTCAAAGAAAAAGAAGTGGTATGCCTCAGATGAGGGTTTGTCCTCGTATTCAGATGAAAGTGGGAGTGAGGGTGGTTCTGATTATGAGAGAAAGAATAATAGTAGGAAGACTAGTAAGAGAACAAGAAGCAAGGATGAAAAAAGTAAAGCAAGAAGGCGAAGTTCTTCATCTGAGTCTGAAAGTGAGAAAAGGAAGAAAAGTAAGAAAGACAGACAAAGTCGGAGCGAGGGTGATGAACTGCAAGATAACTTGCTTGGTACGTATAGATTGAGTTGTTCTCCACTTAATTGCAGATAGTCGCCAAAATTAACTGAAGGGAGTAATTTATTGAGTTATTTTGCTCTGTGGATCTTTTAGATAATGACTTTGATGGATCTAAGTCGCGTAATGATCATGAACTCGTGAGAAGAGAAATGGGGTTGGATTGGATGCTGAGGCCAAAAGACAACGCGGATAAGATTCCCGAACCAGCTTCGAACTGTTCAGCTGAGGAGACTCCAGCTGAAGAGGTATATTTCTAGTTGACTTCAGAACTTTGTGCGACTTTGGATACTCATCTCTTTCCATTTTATTGTATCTTTCTAGTGTAATAATATTGCGGGCTTGCTTATCATGCCTGATGCCTTTTGTTTTATATGTGATTTGCTTTAATCAGTTTGTTTTCGTTAACGATGCAAGAGCTAGAGCTAGTTGACATGTCATATATTGTTCGCATTGAAAAAGCCGTTATGCTATGAGTTGCTTTTCTTCCAGTCTTCAGGAATTCTTCTGTTTGTTCATTAATTGTATTTATTCCTTTATTCCAATATATCAAGAGATTTATTTTGAACGTATAGTGACTGAACCTCCTGAATCTTTATTGTACCAAATGCTGCTACTCATGTTCAATTCTCGCACTGCTTGATATTGTTATGTACTTACTGGACCAGATTGGCACCTGTATGCTTCTTGTTTTAGGTGACAAAAGTAAATCCTAGAGAATTGAACCCATATTTGAAGGATGGTGGAAGTGGTTATCCCGGTGATTCAGAAGGAACAAAGACTGGTGGTAGCCAACTTCTGTCTACTACTATTGTTGGGGATGGAGGTGCAAGTTGGAGGCTTAAAGCCTTGAGACGAGCTAAAGAACAAGCAGATCGTGAAGGACGGAATCTTGATGAGGTTGACATTTCAGTAGTTGTCTTGCACTTATACTGCAGTCACTTTCTAACTTTTACAGTTATAGGTGGCAGCAGAACGATGGGGCTCAATTAGTCAGCTTGCTGTTTCTGTGTCTTCCGGTAAAGCTGCACCAACCTGTGCTCATCTTCATGCTATCAATGATAGGAGGAAAGGGGTAATGGATGTTAAAGATGCTGTTGCAGACAAAAGAAATCAGACTTATGATAGAAAGGTAATGTCGGATAAGAGCTGGTGAATGAACTATAAGACGACATTTAGTTGCTTTGTATTGTTTTGTTATTCTTTACGATTTACGCTTGTATATTTTGTAATTTTAGTGCTTGACGGAATGACCTCTGTATATCAAGTTTTTGTTAAATTAATTTTGGTTGATTCTTAACAATGTAGTAGTCTGATATCTAAGAATCTGACCTTTCTCTTTATAGATTCAGAAGGAAAGCTTTGCTGTTTCCTTTATTAAAGAGGAAATGACAATTTGGCTATTTTTGATGTGTGTTTTATTGGTGTTAGTAGTCTCATAAACATGTGCTTGCGCAGGAGACTTCCCTTGGTCGTTCTAAGATGCTAATGCCCAACCTTAAAGATTCCTTTCTATGGCGCAAAGAGAAAAAACAAAACATATCAAATGCGGATGCAGGGCTTATTGCCACTGCAATTTCTAGTGTAAATAAATTCTCCAACGACGGAAATTTTATGCGTGAATTTATGCATGAAAAGAGTGGTGATTCCAGGCATGCTAGTGATTCTTCAAATCCAAAGTCAGGAGTCTTGGAATCAAAACCAGATTTACAGGTATATGAGAAAACAAGTGAAGATGCAACAAATATCAAACCAACCTTGACTGCAAATCAATTAGCTGCAAAAGTGATGCAGCTTCGAATGAAAGGGATGCATGATGAAGCGGAAAAACTTCTGGTGAGCAATAAATTCATTCTCTTTTGTAGATTATTAAAAACAACAGGACGGTTAGTCAAGACCATGTGTATCTCAAGTGATATCACTGATATTTGATGTTGCAGGCTTTTAAAACATATCAATAGTTTGTAACATGTCCCAAAATGATTCATCTATCCTTGATCTATTTTCTAGCTAGTATAATTTTCAAAATTGATGGCTTCAGTAGACTATATTTCTTGCTTCCTTTGCCCTTTTCTTCAAAAAATTTGTGAAGTTAAAACATCCCCATGTTGGCAGCTTGCCATTTCTGTAAGCAAGTAAAGTGGGGAGCTTTATTATAAGACTCAGTGACATTTATCTCGAGCTGACTGTTTAGGCTTCCATGATAGTAATCAACTTACAATGTGTCGCTTTCTTTTTTCCAGAAAGAAGCAGAGGAGATGAAAATTAAACAGACTGCTAATGATGTGTTGAGTAGACCACAGATTGGGAGCACAAGCAGGTATCTTTGGATCTGAATTGTCAGATGGGGCTCGCTTCACTTGGAATTTTTTTGGTTTCAATTCGTACCAGTAACTAAATGTATTTGCTTTAATTCTTTGTTTAGATATGTGATGCATGACCTATCTGCTCGGCAAAAGAACAAAACGGAGGATGCGGATGTGCATCTTGCTCAGAAGATAGTGCAAAACAAAAAGTATACTACGTACGGTCAGGCAGATGATGAGTATGACTATGATGATGGGCCAAGGAAAAAGTCCCGGAAGAAAGGAGGGGTGGAGAATCAGAAATCTCTTGAGACTGCTAATCATGCAAGGCGCATTTTGACTCAGCAGGAGAGATGCCAATTCTGCTTTGAGAATCCAACAAGACCAAAGCATCTGGTGGTTGCCATTGCAAACTTCACTTACTTATCACTGCCAGTATGGAGGCCGATTGCCCCAGGTCATTGCTGCATCTTGACAACACAGGTGACTTTGAGCTCTTCTCTGTTCATATATTTATAGGTGATCTTTTCGTTCATTCTTATGAACTGTATAATTAACCAATTAATTGAATTCCGAAGAAATAATCTTAAGTGTGCTAGATCTCCATGGGTAGAGTGTCTTATTAGCAATGCTGAGCTCCCTATTCCTCATTTGTCTGCTTTTAAACGTTTCAAGATATCATTTATGTCAGAAGTTTCTAAATTGACTTTTAATGATAAAAAAAGGAGAGATCATTTATATCAGAAAGAATATCTTCTTTTGTGATAGATACTTCAGGATGTTGTTGCGCCAGATATCTTGTTATAGTTCTATCTTTGCTGTTTTTTTGTTATAATGACCATTGCTTTCTCTCGGAATAGCATGAATCAGCTACAAGATCTTTGGATGATAATGTGTGGGAGGAGTTTAGGAACTTCAAGAAATGCCTCATTATGATTTTTGCAAAACAAGAGAAGGATCTTATTTTTCTTGAGACCGTGATGAGTTTGGCCCGGCAGAAGCGGCATTGTTTGGTAGAGTGCATTCCTTTGCCCAAAGAAGTTGCAAAGCAAGCACCCTTGTACTTTAAGAAGGTTTGCAAATCCATCCTGTGTGTTGTCCGTTTTATTTTCTTATTAACTGTCTTTCAAATCTAGTTTGGAATGAGTTGGAATTTAGAAAATTTAAGGTTGCCTAGTCTCACGTAAATGTGATATGAAGGAATTTTTGATAAAGCATCTGAAGGGTTACCAGTTGCCTTTTTGTCAAATATGATTAGAATTTGGTCAGGAACTTTGAATTATGAACTGCTGTTATGATGCAGTGGTAGTAAGTCTCGTTTCTTGGTCTTCTACTGTTAACAAATCATAGAATGGACCAAGACTTGTAAATTGCCTCAGGGATTTGGTCTAGTGGTAAGGACATAACACGTGACGTGTGGGATAGGTGCTCTTTACGAGGTCGAACCTTGCCGTAGACAAAAGTCTTGGTATTTAAGTGGAGAAGGATGGAGGGGTAGGCCCATTATCCATCAAGTTTCGAACCGCCATCTCTGACCCTCTGGATTTCTCGGTCATAAAAAAGGTCATAGGATGTGCTAGGCTTATTTGGAAACTGATTTTCTTTCAATTGCATATTTTCTTTTCTAATATTGAGCCGAGGGTCTCTCGGAAACAGTCGCTCTACCTTATCAAGGTAGAGTTAAGGTCTGTGTGCACTCTACCCTCCCCAGACCCACGTTGTGGGATTTCACTGGGTATGTTGTTGTTGCTTATAAACTGTGAAAGAGAACATAGAATTGTCTTTTTGCTCTTAATAGTAGACCCGTTGGATATTCAAAATCAAGTCGCATAGGATTTGTTCTTGCAAAGAATGAAGATAGTCATTGACTGCTAGAGATACTCATGGTTATGCTTCCAGCGAGCTCATACTTGGTTCTTTTCCCTTTCTAGTCCTATTTGTCTCTACGTTTGATTGAAGTAGTGTTCTTCTCTAAACTTGATCCTAACAAATATTCATTGTAGGCTATTGATGAAGCGGAAGATGAATGGAGTCAACACAATGCCAAGAAGCTCATAGATACAAGTGTAAAGGGGTTACGGGCTTCAATCCCAAAGGATTTCCCCTACTTCCACGTTGAATTTGGCTTAAACAAGGGATTTGTTCATGTAATTGACGATGAAAAACAGTTCAATAGCAGTTTTGGCCTCAATGTGGTGAGGGGAATGATGAAGTTGCCACCTGAAGACATGCATCAGCGTCGGAGGCGTGAATCAGTGGACACACAAAGAGAAGCTGTTGCAAGTTTTGCAAGAGATTGGGAGCCTTTTGACTGGACTAAACAGCTTTGATTTACGAACATTAGGTGTATGTACCTGGTATTCTGGGCATATACGTTTCTTATTTTTAGCTGAATTATGACTGTGGAAGTTGTATTTGTAAAGGTAAAAGCGTTTAATCATATTCATAGTATCACTGTTCCTGCATCATTGTCATATACATGCATGCATTTGACCTTGGAAATGTGGATTAATTACATCTTATTGGGGTAAAGGTAGAGTAGCCAAATGGAAGCGTAGAAGAGAAATATCTGGAAGGTTAATGTCGATCTTTATTTTCGAACCTGCAGTAATTTAAATCTACTTCAAAATTTGAAAATGGTTATTCTTATTTGATGAACTCGTATAGCATCAAATTGGCGAATGAAGTTCTTCACCATTGCTATCTTTGTTCGAGCATTATGTTATTCTTAATTTTACCATCAAACATAAGTTTTTTTGACAGAATGAAGAAGGATCCATTGCTCAAAATCAAAATAAATAAAGAGAATAGGCTGTCTTATTCAGAATAGCTATATTACTTTTGGTAGATGGGCTTTTAAGATGCGGGATCCATAGACTTAGGAAATCGGTTTAACTTATAAATCGAATTAATAAAAACGTTGTTGATTAATCGGTATCGATTTATGGGGTTAACAGTTTGTAAAATGTTATGTATATTTATTTTATTGAGTTATGATTCGGTTTTCGAGTTTAAGGATTTAGTTAATAGTAAATCGATAACCCGATAAGCTTATATTAAGATTATCTTTTTATCATTAATTATATAATAGCGATTAAATTTTATTTTTTCAAATACAAATTCTATTTTGAAAATTTTACTGTAGGCACGCTTATTCTCTCAATTCGCTTATCATTTGTACTTTCACTGTTTAGAATGCATTAAACAATTTGAAAGTTCATCATCATTTGATGATTTGCTGCTTGATTGCTACAATGTATTTTATAATTTTTGTCTTGTAATTTGTGTAGATTCTTATGCATGAAGGCAATGTATATATGAATAAATGAAAATAAGATAAAACAAAAAAAATTAGCGAAGTATTTTCTTATTCGTTTAGTGTATTTTTAAATCGAAAACTGATAAACCGAATCGATTATACACAAAATCGAACCGAACCGACCGATAAGCACCCTATCCATAATTCACGCTCTAAAATCATGGTAGTTGGGGTTTTCAATTTAGAGGTGAATGATTATGCAAGAATGGTTTGCTATTTAATATTTGGTCTTGTTTTCTCATATCAAATTGACGTGTTTTTTATAAGTAAGGCAAATAATATTCTTGTTCTTGCAACATAAGCCGGTGCATTTCATGAATACGTATATAATCGTAGGTATAATTGTGAGTAATCTAACATGATAATTTGATTGCATATAGCATGAAGGGATATCAATTTGTTATAATTTATACTGTGTCGTTTTGAAATCATAACAATCATAAATTTATGTCATAACTTGTTTTCAAAATTCACTTTAGCAATTTAACTTTTCAGACATTTCTTTATCCCCTTATTCTTATTCGAGGTGAAATAAATACTACCCCAAATGCTGATGTGGCAAAAAAAGAAAAAAAAATATCCATTGTTTTCAAAATAAGAAGAGGTTCCTTGGTTTAAATTTACCATCAAAGCAAACTAACTCAAACCTAAATAAGTGTTTTTTTTCTTGATTTGACTTGATGTTTATCAGTTTGATTCGATTTTACGGTTTGAGTTGGACACCCCTTACTTCTACTAATGCATAGAGGGGACTTCCAGAGGTCTCGGTTATAATTTCAATTTGTTAGATGGAATTTTCTTATTATTTATTCAATCTTTATTTTTGAATCTGCGGTAGTTTAAACTTACTTTCAAATTAGAAAATAATATTTTTTATTTGATGAACACAAATAGTATTAAATTGGCGTCAAGACAACCTTCTGCCAAGTGGCTCGAAATCGATTACAAAGATCTCGACAATAAACACCGTGAAGAGATTATTCAATTTTGGAAGATTATGCACAACTACTTCTATGAAAAGTATGATAAAGAAGATGAAAGGAGGTTCTTCAAATTTTCTATCTTTGTTCGAGCATTGTATATCCAATTCTTACCATCAAGTATCAAGTGTTAACTACTTATGTTAATTCGTTCCAAATGATCAAGAAGGATCCATTATTCAAAATCAATAATAGAAAAAAGGTTTTCTTATTCAGGATAGGTATTATTTTTGGTAGATGTGCTTTCAAGATGTATCCATTATTTTTGGTAGATGTGCTTTTAATATGTATCCATATATAGTAGTTGGGCTTTTAAGTTTAGAGGTCAATGATCCGCAAGAAATTGTGCGGAGAGTCCTGCGAGATTGTTATCTAATATTTGTCCTCATTTGTTTATATTTTCAAATTTATTTTGCGAGTAAGGTAAATGACATATTCATCATTGCAATATAGTTGGTGTATCTCATGACAATGCAAATATTTGTGAGGGTCCAATAGGATTTGTGAGTAATTCAACCGAATAACTAGATTGCATATAACATGAAGTAATATTGATTTGCCATAACATGTATTATTTACATGCTTTGTTAAGTCGTAGGTTTGAAATTATGATAATCAGATATGATTTGTGAGTAATCCAATATGACAACTAGCTAGGTTGAATATGTCATAAAGTTATACAGGTCTGTCATGACTTGCATGCCATCGTTCTTAAATGCATTTCCCTCTTTTTTGTTTGTAGCTTTGAAATCGTGATGCTCCATATGATTTCTAAGTAATCCAACAGGACAATTACGTTGAATATAACACGAAGTCATACTAGTCTATCATGATTTGCATGCCACAATGCTGATATGTATTTTCTCTCTCCGGCTTCTTTTGGTAATGTTTTACCCATGGTACCTCATAAAATAGTTCTTTAAATAAATTTGTTTAAGAATTTTTAAAATAAATCTATTTCATTTAAGGTACACGAGAAAATAATTTTTTCAATAAATCTATCTCTCAAGTAGTTCTTTAATATTATTACACTTTAATATTACAAATTATATAAAATTCTGAAAACATGGTTTCTCTTCTTTGTTGGTAGTTTTGTTATCATGACAATTTAATATGATTTGTGAATAGGATAACTAGATTAAATATAAAATAAAGTTATATTGGTCTGTCATGGCTTGCATGTCACAGTTCTGAAACGTATTTTTTCCTCTTTTTTGTAGCATTGAAATTATGACGATCCGACATTGACTTATAAGTAACTGAACATGTTCAACTAGGTACAATGTAGCATGAACTCACGATACCAGTCTATTATGTCTTATTTGATACAGTTCACTAGTTCTGATTTTGCTTACCAACATGTCTTTACCATCTCTGTATCTTAGTCTAGATTTTCTTTATTAAATTTAAACTGATTAATTCCACCCAAGTATCAAAAGCGGGGACAAATTTAAATATCAGTCCCAAAGCATTTTTATTGTGCAAATCACCCATGATTTTTTCCCTAAATAACCTTTATCACATTCTAAAGGGAAAAATCTAAAATTGATATCGTTTTAATAATAATAATAATAATAATTTTAATATATATAATATCAAATAAAAAAAGGGGACCTTAAATTTGGGAGGCTTAAATCAGTTTCATTAGTGACCTCCCCTTGAGCTGCCTATTAGCTTATGTAGATGGGTCATTTACACTTTTGCCCCTTTTTGTGCTGTTCTTTAATTTTTACATCTCAAATGAAACTTATGCCTATTAGGACAGGATTTCTTAAGAAATCCCACACTTGTTTTGGATCCTTTAAAAAATTTATGCCCCCATAGACATAAGCTCCATTTGAGGCAAAAATTAGAGATCAGCCCATTTGAAGGGAAAACCGTGTAATTAAGTGTATATAAATCTTGTTTGGGTCATAGGCAACTCATGACATTCAATTAGCTAAGAATAAATGTGTTAGATTTTTATTCAAAGAACAAGTGGATGATTGAGACAAGAACAAGTAGATGCATGATTGAGGCACTAACTCCCTATAAATACCTTCGTGAATCTAACAAGTAGAAATAAGTGTTTTGTAACGAATATATAAAACAACTAGTTCATTAAATGCACTTATACTCTTAATTTTAATATAATTATTATGATCAGTGTGATTTATTCATTATTTTGATTTATTAAAAGGTATGACTCTATTGTGAGTCAATTGTACTTAAAGAATTTCTGGATTACTTGAAGCTTTATAGAGTCCAATCACAATGGACACCTCCTGGAACGCCACAAATGAATGGTGTTGCTGAAAGGAGAAATCAAACCCTATTAGATATGGTTAGATCCATGATGAGTTTCTCAGCTCTACCAACATACATTTGGGGCTATGCATTACAAAGCTCAATTTATATTATGAACATGGTTCCTTCAAAATCAGTAGAGAAAACTCCACATGAGATATGGAATGGCAAGAAGCCAACACTTAAACACATGCGACTATGGGGTGCCCTGCATATGTAAAGAAAATGCTTACTGACAAGTTGGAATCTAAAAGTGAGAAATATTATTTTGTGAGTTATCCAATGAAAACTAAGGGATACTATTTCTATCTTCCTGAAGAACATATGGTCATCGTTTTCAGAAATGCAACTTTCCTTGAAGAAGACTATGTCTACAAGGAACAATGCTGCAATAAGATAGAACTTGAAGAAATTCAAGAACAACAAAATAACACAGACGTTGAACCCTTGTCAAAAGACATAGACAAGGATTCAGTGGGAGTATTTGGTGAAGATTGGGTACTTAGAGTGCGCCCTTCAGCCAGTGGGAGTGTTGTGAGAGATAGTGCAGAAATGCAAGGCTCTCATACACAACCAATGGAAGATGATACAATGGTTGTACATCATTCCATTCAGGAAATACATGAAAATGACATTCCTGAAAGCTCCCAAAGGTGGTGGATTGTCCAGCACACAAATACCTTATCACAATAAGAATGCAACAAACACTGAAACGCAGAATAATCAACTCCGTAGGTCCACTAGGACTCATCGCCCGCATGAAAGACTTAATCTCCTAGTTAAAATACACAATAAGATAGATATTCCTGATGACGATGAACCTACAACCTGCAGCGAAGCTATGTTAGACATTGATTCGCAGAGATGGCAAGAAGCCATGAAATTTGAGATGGACTCGATGTACATCAATCAAGTTTGGAACTTGGTTGATTTGCCAACAAGAGTTAGACCCATAGGATGCAAATGGGTTTTCTAGAAGAAGATTGATGCATTTGGCAAGATTGGTGGCTAAAAGTTATAATCAACGGCCTGAGGTCGATTATGATGAAATATTTTCACATGTTGCGAAAATTAAGTCCATTCGGATTTTGCTTGCAATAGCCGCATACTATGATTATGAAATTTGGTAAATGTACTTAGGACAAATGTACTTGAACTAATTCATATTATTAATAAGATTAATATATTTATGGCATTTGCAATTATTGAATTATTATTTGATTGTTTGTAATTATTCATTAATGTGCACCCCTTGAGCTTACGTTGTCATTAATAGAGTGAGATATTGATGATAGAGCGTAACTCTCAAAGTAGCCTCGACTAATGATCATTGAGAATGGGATATCGATGATATGTTATAAGTCGACATATGGTATGTATCACATTCTTAGAGAATGTAGTATGTATCACCTGCTACTAGTAATTGTTACTAGTTATGGACACATGGATGCTTTTGGAAAGTATTGGTATACCCTACTGATAAACTGTTTGTTATACATGTCCAGAGTGTTATCAGCGTGTGGGAGATAAAGGTCCTTTGACTTGAGGTCAATACGCATCTTGTTTACGGAGTAATGTACTTTGACCATGTCCTAAGCTTAAACTCCTTATAGGATAAGACACGGCTTGTGTTGGGTACATTATGATGTAAATTAAGGTGGTAGTTGAGCCAAGAATAGGATTCATTCCTCGATTGGATATTCGAGAGAGCACTCAGCTTCTCAGTGATATTAGGTCGACCAAGTCATTGGCCAATGCAAGAGACATATTTAGAATATGGTCTAGTTGTCGACTAATATAGATGAGATAAAGTGATCAAGCCATTTGGATAGACACATGACAAATACTAAGCTTGATCGAGTGTGTCGCGAATGAAAGGAATTTATCATCTCACATAAAGGTTATGTTTATTGGATTCATGTAAACGTAATTCTATAATGAGTTCGTCGTACGGCGTAGTCTAGGAGTTCCGTATGGACCTTAATTGGATTAGTGTCAATATGTGAAGGCCTAAAGGGTCACACTATGTCGATTGTCTATTCGATCTAAGGGTGTATTGAGAAAGTATTAAATATTCGATTTGGAATCGAGATATTTAAATTGATAATAACTGTGGGATAATTTCTATTTGATGAAAATTATTTAATTAAGTCAAAATTAGACTTTAGATTTAATTAAATGTGTGGAATATATATTAACGAGACGAGGAACAATACTGGACGTAAGGCGCCGCGGCGCCACTAGGCTGAGCCGCGACGCCGACCCGGTAGTGGGCCCAGTCAGACTAGCCCATTGCACCTCATTTTTGGGCCAGACTTAGAGCCCAACCCTGATTCGGTTTTGACCTGAAAAATAACTATATATACAACACTAATCTCATTGTTATTAGGTTAATCTTTCATTAAACAATTCTAGACTTAGAGTTTAGAATAAAAGCTTTCTCAAACCTCTGCCAAGATTTCCTGGCTTTCTTGACAGAGGAATACACTGCAGCAAGGTGCTTGCAATCAAAGGGTGCAGTCGCGTGTTCACACTTAGTAAAGATTCCAGATATTACAACATGTAAGTGTTGTTGTTTGAGTTTCTACTTTACAAGTTTTGATTGTCATATAACTATACCAGAAGGAATTATTGGAGTAAGTAAATAAAATTTTAAACTTATGTTGTGCCTTACTTTGATATTTTGAACCCAACAAAACCCTATAGAAAGAAGGGGAAGGAGCAGTGGCGATAGACTGGAGGAAAAATGAGGTAGTGTGGAGAAGGTGGATGGATGGAGAACGATAAGAAGGTGAATGAGCTGAGGATGGTGGTGACGTCACCCGTGGCGGTGGCGGTAAAGGAGATGCACAATGAAGAAGAATAAGATTTGTTTGGGGGCTAAATTATGCCCTTTCACGACCCTCATTTGTGCGCATTACACATATTTTGTCATGTTAGTAAAAAGTATTTGCTACAAATTCGGAGTAGTTTAGTTGTTCAATAAGTACAAAGCATGGTTGAGGTGTCTACGAGGAATCTATGGACAAATTTAGGTGGCTGTAGATGACTTACGACTTTTTTTTATATAATAAAGTCTTCTAGGATATAAATTCTGGTAGTGTTGTATACTCCCTCCGTCCGTCCCAATTTATATAATGTAGTTTGATTATGCATGTAGTTTAAGAAATAAATGTTTGAATCTTTTGATCTAAAATAACTTAAAGATATTTGTGTGGTTATAAATCATCTCGTTAAGTGTAAAAGGTCAATTTTAAAGTTAAATTATTATCATATAAGAAAATATATCATTCTTTTTTAGATTGATTAAAAAGAAAAGTGTGTCATATAAATTGGGACAGATCGACCAATTATGAAAGAACCCCGGCGTACATGCACATTGATTAGACCAAAAAAAGAGAGTGCTTAATAGACATGTTACACCCAGGGGCGAAATTACAGTCTATTAAGAGCGTGCAAGTGAGCTCGGAAAATTATACCGTATATGTAAGGCAAGTTTATGAAATATCTAATATATATATAGTTTTGCACACCCTTGATGCAATTAACGCCTTTGGTGCAGCTGATAAGAGCCTTCTAAGTGCTTGGGAGGTAGGAGCTTCGAACCTGATTAACATATTCCTTCATTTGTTTGATAAAACTCACGCTCAAGAGATTTTTTGTGGGCCCACCTTATCTCTGCAGCTAGGGATGGCAGGTGGGTATAATTTTGCGGATTCCGCACCGCACCCGCCCTAGTTGGGGCGGGTATGGGTATAACTTTGGCGGGTAGTAGGCGGGTATGAATATTGAAAATGTACCTGTCACGGGTAGGCGGGTAGGTGGTGGATTTGCAGTCATACCCGCCTGCCTACCCGCCTACCCGCCTAGCCTACCCGCCTAGCTTATATAGCTGAAATAATATCTGGGTTTTGTCTACATTTGTAATATATAGTTATTTGAGTGGATACTTTTTGGGTTTTCTTGAAAATTTTGTTTTCTTGATTCTTTGTTGTGCAAGGGGGAAGAAGTGAAAAAAATGGGGAATTCTGATGGTGAAAAAATATGAAATTCTCCTCCCTCTCTCCCAAAGAAAATGAGACTGTGACAGTATTGATTCTTGACTCAAAATTTTGGGATAATTTTTGGAATTTGAATTTTTGGGATCATGTTGATCACTAATTGATCAAAAATGAATTGATTACAAAATATGGCAGGCGGGTACAAGCGGATATTGGCGGGTGACGGATATCCACTTGGGTGGTGGAGCGGGTGTGGATTTAGGAATATACCCGCCTAGGCGGGTATGAATGTTGAAAATTGTACCCGCCACGGGTGGCGGATATAAATTTTTTTGACATGTACGGGTGCGGGGAGGGGTACCCGCACCCGCCCCGACCAATTGCCATCCCTATCTGCAGCTTTCTTTTTAATTCTTCAAACTCCTTTTTTACCTTGTCTCCCGCTGTCCCTCCCTCAAATCAAGTTATATTTGACTGTTATATATGGATCATTAGATACAGTAACTCTTTCACTTAATTATTAAATTCAATTGAAACTTTTATTTGGGTATTTATTTGTATTAAATATACAGTACAATAATATTTCAAATATGCTTCTACTAAAAGAATTAGAAGAAAATGTTATATGCAATTACACACATACCATTGTATTTTTCATTCCCTTCTAAGTACTCCCTTCATCTTAAATTATTTATCATTTTTTGTTTTACGCGCTCTTTAAAAAATATTAATTAGGAGGGGTATATGATTACTTTTATCCTTATTTATGTCTAAGTTATAATCTCTCTCCATTAAATATTTATTCGATTTATGTGTTATCTCCATTAATGATAAAATTCTACTAAAGGTAAAATGGGAAGTAATTAATTTTGACTTGAACTTCTAAAACGACAAATAATTTGAGATAATTATTTTTAGTAATCATGACAAATAATTTGAGACGGAATAGTTTATAGGGTTTCAACCAAAAAAAGTTAATAAATGGTTCATTTGTTCCATAGTTTCATAGGGGCGAATTGAGAAAACTAACTGAACTTTTGATTAGAATTCTAACACACTATCAAAGCACAATAAATTTAACATACATCCATCAAAATTAAGAAGTAACAAAATTGATAGATTGAAAATATCTTAAATTTAAGTTAAATTAAAAAAATTAGTGTTATTTTTTCTTGAATGTGTGATGTGTTTTCAGTAGAAATCTCGACCCATTCATTATAAAACTATTACAGTATATTATTTATACAATTTACCGTGTATTATAACTAAAAGCAACCCAAACTGAAGATCTTTTTAGACAGTTTGTATCTAATGAAAAACAAATTATTAACTTGGTTCATGGTAAGTCGCTAGGTTGAAAAAAATGGATGAGAACACATTCACTAAATTTTTTTGTTACTGACTTCCTTAAATTTTGCACATTCTTCATAAAATATCTGGTTCCGCCACTGATTACACATTTTCTGAGCTATACATAATAATGTGTATCTAGCTAACAAAAGAGTTGTACATTTGATTACCATGTCAAACCCAAAAATTAAAATTGTAATATTATAAAATATAAATTATTGAAATGGATCAAATGTAAATGGATTAATATGGATCACCATTTGAAGAAAACAAAAAAAGTAGAAAAATATTGTGATTAATTAGCTGATAATGTATAAAATCCTCATGCACAAGTTGTGGTGGTTTATCTTACGTTGACTAATTGGGCATTTCATAACCTAGGAGACCTTTAATTTTTTAACTAATTTTTGGTGGTCTAAAATTCAAACCGGACCTAATCCTTTTTCACTTTAATTTCCACGTATATGCAGTACGGTAATCAAGCAAGCTCCTATATCTACCAAAATCAGCAGATATATAATATTATTTTTATACTACATTTTTTCAACCTAATTACTCTTAAACAAATGTCATTTTGCTCAAGTATCCGTGTCTTTGGATTTGTAACAAATTTATAGCAAGCCAACCTTCTAATTACTAGTTCTTACTTTTTACTACGTAGCATTGCCAACTCAACCGTTAATTCATGGAGTAACAAACTTTTGCCAAAGTCAAATACTATAGAATAACAAAAAAGAAATTAATAGTAAGTCGTTAGTCATTTAAACACGTCATGTTTTATAAAAATTCCTTGCCTATAAATACAGTCATTGACATCTCATAATCCTAAAAACTTCAAAAAAGAATTATGGATTCCAAGAGAAGATTCATTTCGTTATTTCTTATTGTGTCTATTATTTTAACTACAAATGCTTTATTATTAGCAGAAGGTGCAAGGCCTTTGGATATGGCTGAATTGATAGAGAAAGAAGCCATTCTACTAATGACATCGTTGCCACGAGGTCGAGTTCCACGATCTCGTTCTTCTCCTTGCACCAACATTCCTGGTCGTGATCGCCGCAGTGGCTCTTGCCATTGAATACACGAATGTCTCCGGCAATGCCTATCAAAAGACGGATTCAAGATTTAAACTTTAAAGGCTTAAGGTCAAAATATTCTTCTTGGCCTTGTACCTACATGCCGTTTGAATATGTGAATGTCGTAGGGCGTCTGACAATGCAGATTCAAGATTTAAACTTTATAGGATTGAAGTCGAGTTCCACCACAAATCATTAGGGTTTAAACTTTATAGGGTTGAAGTCGAGTTCCATCACAACTCATTAGATTTATATTTATTTAGTGAATTTTTTCAATAGAAGATCCGAGCAGTGGCCGAAATAGAGTAAATTAATATTTTTTCGATATATATAAACTTTTGAATCCCAGTTATATAAGGGAATTTGTTATTATTGTAATGATAAAGGTAGTTCAAAAATTGGTTTTGGTCGCATTTAATTTTTTTGAATTTCCTTATTGAAATTTCTGGTTCTGACACTGAATTTAGAGTTATTGGATTCAAATAAGCCCATGACTTATTATGTATCTACATCTGCCCCTAATGTCCACCCGCAATATCAAGAGAAGGAGTGACTCCTCACAAAAAAGTTGCAGTAGTAATTCTACGCTCAAGCGATGATTTACCAAAACCACAATTTTTCTCAAAATTGTAAGACCAGGTATAGGGGCAGACGCCTAATTATGTGTCGTGCATGCATGCCGGTGCTTCGTGCCGACGTGAAATGATCTTATTAAAACCTTCCGTGGTGTCTACGAAAGCCAAGGAGAAAAAGTTCTCCATTGCGGTCGATGATTCATGTTTCAGTTTGTGAGTTTTTTCCTCATTATTGTTTTATCGAGTTTATCACTTGTAAAAGCCGTGAGAAGCTCGATTGACAATTCAAGTAATTGATGTAAATGGGGATACAAAACCAACTCTTCTGTTAGCTAGATGTAAACATGTCTGTTAAGCTTTCTCGTTTTGTCTAAATTGTTTGAAGTCTGTGCATGTATGCCATGGGTTCATGAGAGTCACTGAATGCATGGTGAATGACAAAACTGAACGACGTAACCCAGAGAAGTATATAACGCATGACACTTTCTTTACTCCATTTTATTTGACAACTACTTTTTTGAAATGTTCAAAAAAGAATGAAATCTTTAGATATTTGAAAAATCCTTAATTAATTTTAAACTTTTTGCTTTATGTTTTTATAGTTGTATAAATATCATGAAATGCTCAGGACCTATCTATTAGCGAATATTTACCGTATATTTTGTAATTATGATAGATGTATATTTAAGGTAACTTAGGATTCTAATTGTATTAGAAATTAACCATTTAAGGTAAATTATGATTCGTACTATATTAGGAATCAATCTTTGTATAACTATATTAACCCCTTTGATTCAAATCTTTGGATAAAAAGGTTGAAACTTCCGTCAAGAATTCAGTGATGAAGCGTTGTGCCCTCTAAACCGGCCAAAGACATACCCGATATATTATCATCTCGGTTCCTCAATAGGCCTGAACCCTTCTAAGCGATTAGAAGAGCATTGAGTTAGACCTCCTTCTAACAACAATACCATAACAGATATTTACCGACACGAGACCAAGACAAAAAATATCAATGCAGAACTCCTTTTGTTCAGAAACTATCGATAGGCCTAGTCATTAAATAGTACTGCCATTACCCCCACTGACAGTGCCCAAACAAGATTTGGGGAAACGGAACCATAGCATCAGAGAAGGTCAACCTTTTAAAACATCAAATCCCCAATTGGGGTGAAAGAGAGAAGCCACATTTTTCAAAGCTAATAAAAATGGAAACCAAGGGCAGAATCACTCTTTACAAAATGTTACAACCTCACTCCACTATCCAAATACCAAATGCTCTCCTCTAGTACATTATTATTACGGAAGACAGTGCGATCTATAGCTGTGTCAAAGACCATTTGGAGGCCTATATACTCCATAGCCATTTACACCACAAGCCACGTTCGAGTAGTCAGGGACGTGATATGGGTAACTAGGATCATTTTCTGCAATCCTCATTCCAAGGAAAGATGGATCAGAACCCATCATTTGCCACTGGTTTGGAACTAACCCATCAATCTGTCCACTTATAAATCGTGGATTGGGCTGCCGGATCATATCCCTAGCACTATCAAAAGGGCCTTCATAAAAATTATGCTGGATATCATCATGATAACTTTGCGTTCGCTCAAACCTACAGGAACTTGTTGAGGGTCCTAGGTCAGCAGACATCCCGATATCGCCAGGGAAAGAGAAATGCCGATTCAGATGATGTGACCCATTGCTATAACTTTGAAGGCCTGTGGTGAGAATCGAATTCCTTCCAATTCCATGCTCATCATCCAGCAAGTCGTTAATGATATCAAGATGTGGAAATTCATCAGCCAGTGCACTCTGGGACTGGCGCCCAGACATGCAAGCTGAAAACTCGGATGGAATGTGATCATGGGTTCTACTTACAGGCTGGAACACATCAAAGTTTTGAAACTCGTTTAGTATAGAAGGGTGATCCCGAGATATAATCCTGCTGTCCCTCTGGGAACTCTCCCATTGAAGTCCATTCTGCAGGGTATCATGATTCATCATTCCATATGAAAAACTTGGTCTCATACAACTAGGTTCTATTCTTTCTGAGCCCTGTGGTAAAAATAACAGCCCAGAAATCAGCGAAGGTGGTTGAGGGTATGGCTGCGAACTGTTAACCATTGAACTTGGAGAATAGGGTTGACTAAAACCAGCCGGACTTCCAGAAACAGGATTGCCCACAATTGCATTTCGATAGGACTGAGGAACATAACCGTGGGTTGCTGGTGAAGGGGCAGAGCACAATTGACCTGCTGCACTCACTGAACGGGCTAGTAATGGTGACTTTGGAACCATGGAAACAACAGATGCAGCAGGTCTAGGCCCAGGTACTACAGGAGCACTCAAGGGTCTGGACAGGGCATGAACTTGTGATGTTGGCTTTTCAGTTGTCGCAGAGGCAGTCACTTGATGAGATTGGAAGTTCTGAGGTGTAATAGATGATACTGAATGCACTGAGGGCTTCTCCGCCACTTGCCGCTCTATACCTTTATGAGGATCAGCCTTCAACACCACAGCAGTTTCAGCTGAATTAGCCAAAGTAGTTGATTTATGAGTCAGCTTAGGACTGTCCAAAGACAATCTTTTAACAGAGTTTGGATCACTTGTGGCCGAGACCTTTAGTTCTGACTTCGAATGAACGGCAGACACTGCACTTTTAGAAGGGCTTCTAGGAGGAGATATGACATGTGGCTTCTCCAAGGGAGGTTTTTCTGAATCAGGCTCAGTCAGCTTTCTCTGTTGTGGAACTACTACTTCCTGCATATAAGAACACATGGCATGAAGGTTGGAATTCACTGAAAAACAACAAGCAGAATCATGGCACTGCAGTAAAGAAATTGCCTCTAAAAAAAAAAAATGAAACTTAATTAACAAAGAGAACAAACAAGTAACAAGTGAACATACCAAAAGAACAACTTGGCAGTTCATCAATATTTCAAGAATACATGGTTTCTTTTTCTTTTTTAACAAATAGAGAAGAACCGGACACTCAGCTTGCAAGATTATTTAGTTTCTTTCATCCCCCTTTTGTCAACTATATAAGCAAACATGAATGAAATGCTGAAAAGAGAGGGACAGAGTTAAGACCCCAAAAAAAGAAAAAGAAAAGATCCATAAATATGCTTTTGATTGTTCCAACTCGCAATCCTCGGTAAAGCTTTTTTTCTAAAATGAAATAGAGTATTCCAGTGGAGTAAGAGATGAATGCATAATGGGAGAAAATGGCGAACCTTCTTCACCACTTCCTGCTCGAGCGAATGTGGTATAGCCTGAGACTCGGATCTAGTTGCTCCACAACTTACAGTTGTATTAGTTAGCTTCCCTGAATCTGGATGAGCATCTGATGACCGCCTATGTATTTCACTAGCCCAGTCAACCGTATTACTGGTTGACTTGCTTCTTTGGTTAACCGCTCTAAAAAGTTGAGACACCAGCAATTAGAAAAACCAGACATCATAAAAGATATTCATGGATGAAAAAAAAATTAAGAAGGTTACCTGCTAGGTGATTTCTGGTTTTTATGGTTCGCGGAAGTCCCTCTGTAAGGGGCATTCATAGCCACTGAAGGGGCTGAATCTGTAGAACACGGCGATGAACTATCATCCATAACAGAAAGGCTTCTTCCTGAAATACCATTCTGTGCAGCTGAAAGGCCATTTAACCCACTGCAGCTGGTTTCTGTGGAAGGATGCATTTCGGAGGTGTCAGTATCCCAGTTGACAGGACTTACACCTCTGTCTTCAAAATCAGGATGGTTTACTTCTGGGACACAATCGACTGAATCAGAAACATCCGAAATATCTTCCAGCATATCTGGTTTTTCCAGTGCTGCCTCTGGCTCCTCAGTCTCATAGTCATTACCATCTACAATACACCCATCTCGTTCAGTCTTCTCTTGCTCAATAATACTAATCTTTTCATCCCTCCCCTTATCCTTTGTTTTGCGATTATTCTTTTTCTGTTTACCCTGAAATACAAGGTAAAAATGATAAACTACAATATTCCACACAAAGCACTTTCTTCAGGAGGCGGAAAGGATAAATTTGTTCACTAACCCTCAACGGACAATTAAGAGCTTGCGCACATACTAGTTGAAAAATCTACAACTTTGAATCTGTCTCAGCACAGATTCTTGTTAATTTCTCCTTAACCCTCTTTCATTTCGTTTATTTTCTTTTATTTCTTCTTCTTTTTTCTGCTATTGTAACCTCGGTGGAAGACAAGATGCGGGAAGCGAGACTGAGGTGGTTTGAGCATGTGAAGAGGAGAAGCGTGGATGCCCCAATGAGGAGGTGTGAGAGATTGGCTATGAACGGTTTTAGAAGAGGTAGAGGTAGGCCGAAGAAGTATTGGGGAGAAGAAATTAGACAGGACATGGCGTAGTCCCAGCTTACCGAGGACACATGACCTTAGATAGGGGATTAGGGAGGACACGGATTAGAGTAGACGGTTAGTAGGTAGTTGAGCATTGTCCCGCTTATCCTTCCATACTAGTAGTCGTAGTAGTACTCTTCTAGTTTCTTGCCCTTCAATCTCTGCTTCTATTTGTTGTTTCTTGTTCTATGACTATTGTTTTACTTCGTAATTGTTATTGCTTCTTTTTGTGGTCGTTACTGCTCTATCATGCTTGTATAGTTTGTTGCCATGGTTTATTCATTTCTGTTTTCATACTGCTTTGAATTGCTTGTCCTTTTGTCGAAGGTCTACCGGAAACAGCCTCTCTACCTCCCAAGGTAGAGGTTCTGCGTAAACTCTACCCTCCCCAGAACCCACTTTGGATTTCACTGGGTATGCTGTTGTTGTATTGTAACACATGCTTTCTACACATTTTCATGGAGAATATTATTTTTCAGTATAAGCAGCTTTTATCAGCCAAGCTCGATGATGATATCTCTAAAGAAAACAAAATTTAGGTGGTGCAAGGGAAGAATATGCAATCATCTGATACAGCGTAGAAACTACATTAATAATGCCAATAATTGAAAGCCATGACATGGTTTTCAAACCAAAGACAAACACTTGAGCAGACATAAAGAGCTCCTTGCTTCAGCATTTCCTATAACCACAATTTGCGCATAAAAAGAATTCCAAGCAAAGGCTAACTTTGCTCCTCGTCCCCTAAAGTTAAATAGCTGATAACAGAGACTCTTAACTTCAATACCTAAAGCATTCCACTGTGCAGGAGAGGTATAAACTTAACAGCCCAACGTCTCTTAGCTGGCAAAGTAATTTTCATCCCATGTGAGACTCAGCAATGTATACCAGGTAACAAAGACAAAGTAAAAGATACAGGAGTTGTTTTAACACTGATCTGGTAGCTTCACTTAAACAGATGTTCCGGCATATTATTAATAAAATATAATTCTGATATCTTAACTGTGTAATCAAATACCATAAACATATGCAAAAGGACATGTACCTGCTTTTTCTTCGACTTCTTTTCCTTGTCAGATGCTTTTTTAGCTTTCTGCTCAGTTTCAGCAAGCCCAGCAGCCTCCTCTTCGCGGATGAGCTCCTCTTGCCTCTTTAAAGCAACAGCTTCCTGATATGAAACCTCTATTTTACTACAGAAGGTAAATTGTGATTTATCAGTATAATCAAGTCATTGTTAACCATCAAAAACTGCAGTATGACAACTACCACATATTATAGAAGATTCACCGCTCATTACACAAATCTTGAGATAAGGTACAACATCATCCCACATAAATGCAGTTGCAAATGCAGCTGCTTCCGAATTTGAGGTTAGAGAATCTATTTAGACCTCTTCTAACTTTAATGTTGGCAACAGATCAACTCAATGAGTCGTGGATAGCCATTTCAATAGCAACAACAACAAGATCTCTTTTTTCCTTTTTTAGTTGGTTGTGAGTGTGTGTGTGTGTGTGGGGGGGGGGGGGAGTATGTCCAACCACTTAGTTTTGCAATTGATCACAGTTAATAGCAAATAAGTGATTAAAATGGTTACCTGAAAATATGTGCAAGGACAAATATCTCAATGGTTCGACGACCTAGTTCAGTTAGGCGCCTCTCGTCACGCTCAATGGAATCTTTGTTAAAGTCCTCTCCAGAAGCACCATCCTAAAACAAAGAATAGTAGAATAAGTAAATGAGAATGGATAGATATTATACACTACGAAGAAAAGAACAAGTGATCGTCTTTCTTTCCCTTTTTTTTTTCCAGGAGAGGGGAACGATGAGTAGGTGATACCAACATCAAAAGCAGCAAGAGAAGTGACTCTGACTAACTAACTCCTGGCCATATATACGATTCTTTCAGTTATCATAGGCATTGAAATAGGATTCAGTTCAAATATCATCCATAACAACCCAAGTTCATTCACAATTATTAGCCTTGTTGTATGACCACTTGATAATTCCTTCTATGACTAGCCAAATTCGAGGTTCCTGAAGGAACTAGGTGACTTTCCGTATTTCAGTGGCTAAGACTTGGATAGAATTTTTGCTCCTTAGGAAGGTTGACAACGGTCTTTGTAAAGACAGCAAGGTTATTCCAAGTGAGTATCTTACAACCCGACATAAGATTTTGGTGATAGATTTGGAAATCAAGATGGAGAAGAAGAGGAGGGTTGTGGATGACAAGCTAAGAATCAAATGGGGGAGTTTGACCATGGCTAGTGCAAAGGTGATGGGGAGAGGTTGATGGCCAGGGGGGCTTGGGGGAGTAGTGGGAATGCGACCGGTATGTGGGACAGGACAGTCAGTTTCATTCAGGAGGTAGCTAAAGAAGAGCTAGGGGTCTCGCGAGGTAACCGTGGTGGGCATCGAGGGAAGTGGTGGTGGAATGGTAAAGTTCAAGAGAAGGTAAAAGCAAAGAAAGTGGCGTATGCGAAATTGGTAGAAAGCAAGGCTAAGGTGGAGAAATGGACGAATAGGAAATTATATAAGATGGCGGGGAAGGAGGCAAAACTAGCAGTTACGGCATCGAAAACGACGGCTTTTGAACGCCTGTATGTGGAATTAGAGGGGAAAACGGGTATAAGAAATTGTACAAACTAGCCAAGGCGAGGGAGAGGAGGACCCGTGACTTGGATCATGTGAGGTGCATCAAGGACGAGGACGGCAAAGTATTGGTGGATGATGCGCGTATTAGACGGAGGTGGCAGTCTTATTTCCATAAACTCTTGAACGAAGAAGAAGATAAAGACATTGTGCTGGAAGATCTGGAGCAATCCGGAAGGTACCGGAATTTTGGATATTGTAAAAGTATTAAGGTTGAGGAGGTTAAGGGTGTTGTACGCAGGATGCGCAGGGGACGAGCGACTGGGCTTGATGAGATCACAGTTGAATTTTGGAAGAGCGCAGGCAGGACAGGTTTAGAGTGGCTGACTGAGTTGTTTAATGTCATTTTTAAGATGGTAAGAATGCCCAAAGAATGGAAGTGGAGTACAATGATTACTTTGTACAAGGACAAAGGTGATATCCAGAGTTGCAACAACTATAGGGGTATCAAGCTGCTAAGCCACACTATGAAAGTTTGAAAAAGAGGTGTGGAGATGAAGGTGAGAAAAGGCATGTCTATTTCCGAAAATCAGTTTGAATTCATGCCGAGGCATTCGACTGTCATTCATCTTATTAGGAGGTTGGTGGAGCAGTATAGGGAGAGGCAGAGAGACTTATATATGATTTTCATCGACCATCGAGAAGGCATACGACAGTCCCTAGGGAGATTCTATGGAGATGTTTGGAGGAGGTTAGAGGTGTACCTGTGGCGTACACTATGGCAATCAAGGATATGTATGATAGAGCCAAGACCATGGTACGGATAGTAAGAGGAGACTCGTACACTAAGGCGATCAAGGATACGTATGATGGAGCCAAGACCTACGGACAGTAAGAAGAGACTCGGAACACTTTCCAGTGATGATGGAGTTGCACCAGGGATCAGCTCTTAGCCCATTCGTATTTACCTTGGTGATGGATGGAGGGACGCGACAAATTCAAGGGGAGGTGCCATGGTATATGTTATTCGCAGATGACATAGTCCTGATTGATGAGACTCGCAGCAGAGTGAACGCTAAGCTGGAGGTTTGGAGATAGACTTTGGAGTCTAAAGGGTGCAGGCTGAGTAGAACCAAGACATAATACTTGGAGTGCAAGTTCAGTAACGGGAGCGACCATGAGACATGAGTGGAGGTGAAGCTTGTTACTCAGGTCATTCCAAAGAAAGGAAGCTTCAAGTATCTCGGGTCTATTATCCAAGGGAATGGAGAAATTGATGACGACGTCACACATCGTATTGGTGCAAGGTGGATGAAATGAAGGCTCGCATCTGGAGTCTTGTGCAATTAAAAGGTGTCACCAAAACTTAAAGGCAAGTTCTATAGGGTGGTGGTTAGACCGACTGTGTGTATGGGCGGAGTATTGTCCAGTCAAGACTTCACACATCCAAAAGATGAAAGTTGCGGAGATGAGGATTCTAAGATGGACGCGTGGGCATACAAGGAGGGATAAGATTAGAAATGATGATATCCGAGACAGAGGGGGAGTGGCTTCGGTGGAGGATAAGATGCGGGAAGCGAGGTTAAGATGGATCGAACATGTGCATAAGAGAGGCACAAATGCCCCAGTGTGAGGTGTAAGAGGTTAGCTATGGACGGGTTCATGAGGGGTAGAGGTAGGCCGAAGAAGTATTGGGGAGAGGTGATTAGAAGAAATATGGCGCAGGTGCAACTTACTGAGGACATGACCTTAGATAGGGAGTTGTGGAGGACACGGATTAGGGTAGAAGGGTATTAGGTAGTTGAGCATAGTCCTACTTACGCTTACATACCAGTAGTTGTAGTGTTATTATTGTAGCCTTGCTTAGCCTATCATACTAGTAGGCGCAGGATTGTTTTATAGTCCCATGTCCTTTGATTTATGTTGTTGTATGTTCTTTCGTGTACTTTGTTTACCTTATTTAACGGCGTTAGTTACTGCTTCTTCTTTTTTCAGAATGCTTTATCATAGTTTATTCACTTTCGTTACTCTCATTTTCATTATGCTTTAAATTTCTTGTTTGGGTCTGATTGTTTCTCTTGCTTTGCTTGTGCTTATGCTTTGTCTTGAGCTGAGGGTCTTTCGGAAACACTCTCTACTTACCAAGGTAGATGTAAGGTCTGTGTACACTCTACCCTCCCCAGACCCCACAACGGGGGTCTTCACTGGGTATGATGATGATGATGACAACGACTAGCCAAAAGCTCAAACTCATTCTTACTCACATTCAGTAGCTTATCCACAAAAGCAACTTAAGATGTATCCAAACACATCAATGATTCATAACAAATGTTTGTCCACAAATAGGGACGGAATATTACTGAAGCATATTTGTCTATTATAAAACCTTTGACAGAAGGGCTAATCTAGATTTTGCTAAAACAAAGAAATAAATCCTGGAGCAGCAATAACAAGATACCCTAGTCCAATATTAGAAAAGACAAATACAAGCTCGCTAACAACAGGATCAATTATGAGCACCCATAGTTTCAGCAATGAAGGAAGTTACAATTGCAGTAGGTGATGCCATTGACGCCATAATTTTTGTAGCATTTCTGAATAGGACTTCAACCATGGAATTCTGTGACTTACCTTTATACGGTTCTGGGGACCTTTCTCATCCTTTGGAGGCAGTGGTTCCAAGGCAGCCCTCTCAAGCAATAGCAAGACGTCATCCACCAAGACAAGCACATCTTTTTCCAAACGAACAATAGGAACCAGTTGTTCTTCTGCATCCAAATATTTCCCCTTTCCTTTCTTGCCTTTAGTAGTCTGGCCTTCAATAGCCTTAAGCCCACTGTACAAAGAGTCCATCACTAGAGTAGATGTAACCTCTTTTTCAATGAAGAAGTGTTTGACCACCACTTTCAAAATCAAATCTGATTTCTCCTGAGACATGTCGCGCCTAGAATCTTGGTCCATTCCCAGCCAAAAAGCACAGAAACTGAATTTCCATGTCAAGTGAGAAGTCAGAATGTTACGGGCAAAATGTTAAAAACATCACAAATCCAAAAGCAAACACATTGAATTTCCTACATGAGGAATAAAGGGAACAAATATGTCCTTCAACAAGAAAATATTATCCAAATTCATTACAACAACAGAAGTAGCTAAATAAGACCCGAAAAAACATAGCTATTACTCCCTCCGTTTCAAAAAGATTGTTTGGTTTTGACTTGGCACAAAGTTTAAGAAAGTAGAGAAGACTTTTCAATCTTGTGGTCTTAAATTAAAGATGTGTTGAATGTACAAGAATGACCTTTAATCTTGTGGTCTTAAACATGTCATGTGGAAAGTTGGAATGAAAGAGTTACCAAAAAAGGAAAGAGACATTCTTTTTTAAACGGACCAAAAAGGAAAGTAAGACAATCTTTTTGAAACGAGGGAGTACTTATTAGAAGCTAGAGAACTATCTAGCTAACAGAGAGAACTATCTAGCTAACAGTCTCTAGAACCAGGTAAAATAGTGAGAAAAGTTACACCTCACCTCGACCATCTAGCTTTATCCTCTATCAACTTTCCAAGTTTTCCTCGACGCTCTTCCACAAAACGTCGGCAGATCTGTTCAACATTGGTCAAATATACTCTAACAAGCTCCCTCCTATATTGACAGTCAAGGCAACGAAAGGGACGATCCAGTCTCTCCCTACAAACAAAGAACATAGTCAGAATAGTCAGGATCAACATTTGAGATCCATCACGACATCCACAGAACAACTTAGCATACTCAATCGTATAGAATACATATTATTCCAAGGAAAATAGCACTTTATGCTCAAGAAGAGAGAGAGGGGGGGGGGGGGATAATAAACTAAATAAATAAGTCAAACTTGCGTTTAAATTTAATCTGGAAACTTAAAAGATAAAAACTTCCAAAATAATATTGTCTTCGTACAAAAAACTATATCGTCTCCTTGGTCTATCTCGGTGCAAGTGGCAATGGGGTTCAAACTCTATTATAGACAAAGTAGCAACATTTTTAAACGCCATCATGTCCATGTTAAGAACCATGTTTAACAACCCTCGCAGACATACAACAAACAGGTTCCACAAATCATTGATCTCCCAACTTTTCCTTTCATGGTTTGACCAACAAATACATGTGATATACAAAGCCTAGTAACAGCAATGAAACTATCTATGCGAAAGAAAAGATAATGAGTTATAAAGTTAACAGGCTATAACCATAAATTTTGATACAAGAATGTGTTTTAGTTCCATTCGAGCCCATACATGCTATAAGAGGAAAATATTGAAAACGAAAAATCCATTGTGTTGTATCAAACACTTGATAGAAACTTTATGTCAGCATGTCCATGTTTTGCATTTATGGCATGTTCACATCCATGTTGACATCATTCCGTCTGATACAATTTTTATGTCTAAGTTATAATCTCTCTTCACTAAATATTTACTCTATTTATGTTTCATCTTCATTAATGACAAAGGGTAAAATGGAGAAAAACTAATTAATTATGCCTTGAACTTCTAAAACGACAAATAATTTGAGACAATTATTTTTAGTAACCACGACAAATAATTTGAGACGGAGGGAGTATATGAAAACCTATGTTGAATGAAAAGGTGGAACCAACTAGTCCTTTTAAAGCTTTCAGGCATGAAGAGAAATCGCATTGACTTAGAGCCCATGTAGGTTAGCTGATTAAAAATAACTAATAAACATCAAGAGTTGAAAAGCTCTTTTAAGTTGAAACTGATTTTATAAATAAATAGTTACGTGTTTGGATAAAAGTGTTGAAATTTATTAAAAGTTGTTGGGTGTGTTTGATGAAAGAAACGTTGATACGCACTTTCTGTTAAAATAAAAACTAAAATGCAATTAAAGCTATTTACAATAGATATATTTAAAAGTATCTTTATTTAAAAAAAAGATGAATGAAAGTAATAAAATGGAGAGAGAGAAAACAATAAAAAGCTGGACAAACCAAAAGTGCTTATAATTTGAAAAGCCACAAGTTAGGCCAACAACTTATGGCTTGACTGATTTTGGCTAGTGAGCACTTTTGGTGTTTACCAAACGCGTAATTAGACTAGATAATGGTGGTGGAAAATCATGCCATTAGGCTATAGCTACCATGCCATAGGTAATGTAAGATACATAAACTGATGTAAAATTAGAATATAGACAGACTACAGTGAGAAAATACCTGATAACTTGAACTTGAGCTTTAATTATGAGCGTATCAGCATCAATAAATCCTTCTAAAACTTTTGAAAGCTCCATAAACTTTTTCCAACCCCAATCATGCTCTTTCTTCCAGAATTTATGTAATGTATCTGCAGAAATTTGCAATTGTGTTAACAAGCACCTGCAAAGATTTCAAGATCCATTGCATAAGACCAAATGTAATTTACCCACCCGAATACTTGGACTTCTTAGGATCTTTGTTCACCACAGCAATAGTGAATTGAGCAAAATGATTCCAACCTGTTCTTATCAAAAGACAAGAAAATATCAACATCACAGCTACAACAAGACTTTGAAGATAGTTTGGGTGAACTACCAACATTATCACACCTGGAAGGAGCTTATCATGATTAGCCACACACAGAAACAAAGAGAGATGATTGCATACATCGCATCCTTGAGGGTAAATCAAAATATACCTGCCACAAACAGTTTGATCATATTAAACATTTGTCAGTAATTTTTTAATTCCTGGACTGATAATTGTCATTCAATAAGAGGAATAAACAAGCATACAAGATTACAATAAACGTCCATTAAGGGTGTAAGAACATCAAACTTGGTACAACCCAAACTACAAAACTAAATAGGAAGCAAGATAACAGTGTCTACGATCATCTCTGTATCAATGAAACGGAGAACCAAGTGATCAAACTCCAGCAGTCATCAGTCAATTTTTAAGAGTAAACTAACAGTGTTAGCAGTCATGCAATCTCTCTCTCTAAAAAAGGTAGTGCAAGGGTGCAGGGACGAGGCTCCTATACTTTTCACAGGTCACTTATTAAGTATGCACCAGGAAGTAAAAAATGGATTCAGTTCCTTAGGCTCATACAATTTAAAATAGGATTGTAAAGACGACTTGCTTTTACTTCCTAACAAAAGCACCGCAAAACCCTTTCCTATTCTCTTTTGTTACATATTGCACCTAGCTCCTTATCTAGCCCAAACTGAACATGGTCCGAACCAAGAACAAAGTATGCAATATAAACTACTCCGTAATTTTCTATTACAAGGACGAGGAGTTGTGTGCTCATCTGATTTTACTTCCAAACTGAGCACTGGGAATAAAACCCTTTCCTCTTCTCTTTCTTATATCCTGGCTCCTCTTCTAAACCAACGTAACATGATCCAAATTAATCTTTTTCAGAAAAAAAACATGATCCAAACTAATAAAAAGAACGCGCATAAATAACTTACTCCACAAACTTCTTACTTCTAACTCCACCAGTAGCAAATATAAAGGTCCAATTCTTCCTATTACAGTTTACTTTATCCAGTTAGGAATCCACAGAAATATGGAAAGCATCGGCAGGAAGTTGTGGAAATTGATACACACTGGACATACAGAATCTTGCTCATTGAACAATACATATCTCATTGTACAAGTAGTTAAGACGATGAGAATACATATATTCTTTCAAGCCAAAAAAAGGACGAGAACACATATAAGGGCCACCGAACATGTGTCACAAAATAATTCTTCCCAGGGATATCATACCATTTGTAGCCTCCAACCTCAAATGCATTACTCCGAAGTTCTCTCTTGTTAATTTGTGAAAACTTATCAATCTTCCAGGTATATTTCCCATAAAGCTCGGAAGGTTTAAGTCCTAAGAACAAGAAACGAGGATAACTAAATAAGTAAATCAAAGGGGCTTCCAATAAGCACATAAGAGGATACAAACGGACAGAGATGGTGAAGTGTAAGAAAGAAACTTCTGAAGAAATACTAGTAGTAGTCTCACAGCCTAGAGGCACACGCATCTTGGAGTCTGGTTATAGCAATTAAGAAACACATGCATTATTGAAATCAGGTTGATAAACAGTTATAAATAGTTACTGCTACTTATTTTTTATCAACAGTACAGCATCAGCCCCCACCCCAAAATGAAAAAAGCAAATATAAAATGAAGTCAAGGAGCTGTACTAGAGAACTACTCTTCAATGATAGTGTAATTGGATCTCATGAGATCAAAATTGTGAAACACCAGATTCCACCGTGGAGAAGAGGTTACTTCTGGTAGGATCTACTTCACATTATTTCTTAGGTGTGAGATAGCAGTAGCAGTACCAATGGTTATGAAACCTCCTAAAATTTATACATTGAGACACTAGTCTTGTTCACTTTACATTTACAGACTAGAAAAAGGACATCAAGAGGAACTGATTTTGGAGAAATAAATATGTGGATTTGGTGACTTGGTCTACTGTCAATTAGCCAGGAATTATTGGCAAGGAGATGCTTATATTGAAAACCAACAGTATATCCAAAGGCAACCAGCAAATAGTAGGCAGTTTTAGACAAGGTTTGAATGAGATAGTCAAGTCAGTCCAAAATAGCTATTCTTGTTGATACAACACGAATCTGAAGAACACATTGAGATGAGAACCGTGTATAAACTATAAAAGCCTGTCCATATAATATTTTGAAACAATATAGACATCACTCAACAGCCTCTTGCAGAAATGTGAGGTAAGGCTGCGTACAATAGACCCTTGTGATCCGGCCCTTCCCCGGACGGACCCCGCGCATAGCGGGAGCTTAGTGCACCGGGCTGCCCTTTTTTTTATAAACATCACTCAACAAGCTACTTTCTTCAAGTTGAAAATTATCTATATTGATTTAAAAACAAAAGGAGCACCACCTCAATCCTGTAATACTCCTTCTGTTTCATAATGTTTGTCTGGTTTTGACTTGGCACGAAATTTAAGAAAGTAAAGAAGACTTTTGAAACTTGTGGTCTTAAACTAAAGATATGTGCAATGTGCCAAAATGCCCTTTAATCTTGTGGTCTTAAAGAAGCCATGTGGAAAATTAGAATTAAAGAGTTCTAAAAAAATAAAGAGGCATTCTTTTTTAAACGGACCAAAAAGGAAAGTAAAAAAAATGGCAGCCCTGTGCACTAAGTTGTTGCTATGTGTGGGGTCCAGGGAAGGGCCGGACCACGAGGGTCTATTGTAAAAAAGAAAGTAAGACAAACATTTTGAAATGGAGAGAGTAAGATTTAAAAAGCTCCCATAAATAAAGGATTTTAAATCAATCACGGTTCCACCAAACAACAGATCACTAAGAAATGGGTTCAAGTCGTGGAAACAACCTCTTGCAGAAATGCAGAGTAAGGTTACCTTTGTGGTCTGGCCCTTCCCCGAACCCCACACATAGCAAGAGCTTAGTGCACCGGGCTGCCCTTTTTTTTACAGAGAAATCCCCATAAGGACTACCAATATTAAGTATAGTTTTTGAAACAGAGCAAGCACTGAGATAGTGTTTTAGATTACATAACATGGGATCCCTCTATACAAAAACAAAAAGAGAGATCCCCAATGTACAAAAATCCTATTCCTGCAGAGAACTAATGTAGTCTAGCATGCAAACCAAGAGAAAGCCCGCCCACCAATGACAGGTATAGCAATCAATTGTAGTTGACATTCTAAGGGTTTTATCTTCAAAGTAAGCAGTTTACTAAATCTGAACAAGACATTAAACTAATTAAACCACTATTAACTAGACTCAAACTCAGTAATATTCAGAGCTCTGCCACCAACGAAGAAAGGCAATGTCAATCCAAAAATAAATATGCAATGATTCCACTCAATTTTTTGCAGTAAAGGTGGATGCAGATAAGTCTGTAATGAAAGAACTTCAAGCAACTACCAATCTATCACATTAGAACTGAAACCAACAGAACTTCAAAAGATCTTAAAAAATAAATAGTACAGAAAAAAAAATTGAAAATGGCAAGCAACATTTTTCAAGAATCAAAAGAAGACTTCAAAAGTTTGGGAAAAAGAAAACATAGAAAACGGCAAGCAGCATACCACCATCTTCATCGTCATCACTATCCCAATAAGGAGGCGACGTTGACGGAGTTCCATTCTCCACCTGATCCGAAGACCTCCATTCCGCCAACGCTTCACTAGATTGGCATCTCTGCTGGCCATTTGACAGACCCTCCAAAGACCTCGCACTACCTGCTTCCTCAGATGCACTTGAAGCCATTCTCACCCCACAACTCCCACCAAACTACTAAAAGCTTTGCCTTTTCCATCCAAAAAAGATTAAACCACATTAAATATAGAAACAAAAATCTTTCTTCACACTTTTACAGACTTAAATTTAATAGGTAAAAGCAATAGGCTGAACTTGCACATCAAAAAGTTCTAACAATATCCTTGGATTGTATATTCCATATGAGCAAAGGGCAGTCCGGTGCACTAAGCTCCCGCTATGCGCGGGTCCGGGGAAGGGCCGGACCACAAGGGTATATTGTACGCAGCCTTACACTGCATTTCTGCAAGAGGTTGTTTACACGGCTTAACCCGTGACCACTGGTCACATGGCATCAACTTTAGCAATTACTACAAGGCTCCCATTCATATTCCATATGGAAAGATAATAATTCAAAGAAGCAACAAAGATATCCAATATGCTGAACACTGCAGTTATCTAAAACTTCTAAGCCTAACATACAGCATAAAAATTCATAAGAAATCCAACAATGTAAATTTGTACATATTTTAAATAAGAACAAATTATAATTCACAATTAGGATACCTGAAAACCCACATTAGAATAACTCCCAATAAACCCTAATTCAAACCCAACTTCCACAAAATAAAAAAGAACCCCAAAACCAATACAGAATTATACTCTTAACCCAATCAACAAATTCAAGAAAACATAAAAAAAAATCAAATTACTAATTTACCAAAAACCCATAAAAGACAATTATGAAAATCAAATATCCAAAAAAACAAGAATTGAAAAATACCAAATTTAAACCCTAAAACACAAGAAAAAAGTAAAGGGGAACCTAGAATAGATTATATAAGTAAAATTAAATTTGGGAAAATAGTATTAAACTAAATTAATTAAATGAAAATCAGAAGAGTAGATCGAGGAAAAGAAGCAAACCTGAAGCAAAAGAACAAAGCTTTATCAATGGTGAATATGGAAGCTGTGTAGAGAGAAAATTTTTTAGAGAGATTTGAGAGGTGGAAGAAACAGCAGAACAGAGGAAATAAAAAAAATATAATTGTATATATACCCCCTTTTTTCAATATTTTTTACAATAATAATTCACAAATTACAGAAAGGATGGATTAGGTTTTATAATACTTCAGTTTTTTTTTCTTTTAGGTTAGTTTCAAGGTCTTTTGGGGTTTTTCATTTTGTAATAATTTCATTTTATTTCCTTTTCTGTCAATGATGATTTTTAGGTTTATTTTTCTCTTTGCAATAATTTGTTTTCCTAAATAATACTCCTTCCGTTCTAAAAACATTGTTCTCGTTTGACTTGACATGAAATTTAATAAATAAAGAAATATTTTTAAAATGTGTTGTTCAAAATAAATCTATAGATATTCGTGTGGCTGTAAATATCTCATAAAATTAAATTATTTATAAATATAGAAAGATATCAATTTTTTTGGGATAAACTAATAAGAAAAATAGGACAATCTTTTTGAAACATAGGGAATATATATTATTAAGAAGATGGGAAATAAGATTTTCCTTTCTATCCTCCAAAATGGTCCAAATTAGAAGACTTTTCTATAAGAAAAAAAGATGGTTAGTGACTTTCATCTCATGCAATTATTTATTTAAATAAGTAATATGTAGCAACAATTTCCTCTTTTACCCACATTCAACCCTTTAAAGTCCCTTCATAACCTAGATGTCCTACTTTATTAAGACTTTATACATATTTTATATATTTGAAGGTTTTTTTTCAGTGAAAAAAATTGATTGCTCTCGTAAAAAATAAAAGATTGATTGTGAAGTTGGACTCCTTTTTATGAAGGAGACCGGGGGCAGAATTTCATTGTCAAAGCAAAGGGAAAATTCTTAGTTCTTTTTTCTTTCCTTTTGGTAGGAGAAAGACATATGCGGTTGGATTAGTACAATATTCGTTAGGCTATTTTGGCTTATGCAATCTTCTTTTTTTTGGAAGCATTTCATGAGCTCTATATATAAATAAGAGGATAGTTCACTAAGATACAATGGAGAAGGCTGACTTGTAATAACCAAGGTGTTCTAAATGGATTTTACATGGCTATCGTAGAGAGATTACTAACTAATGAGAGATCGACTGGCAAAATAGGGCTTGGTAGCTAGTGATGAAGCTCTTTATGTAGCATAATGAGTGAGAGTCATAGTCATTTGTTCTTTGACTGTGTTTTCTCTATAAGGGTATGGAGTAAAGTATTGCAATGCAAGACATGCCCAAAAGGGAGTAGTAATCAACATAAGCTATATAAATGTGTTTTGCTGGAGCAGGTTACTATAACACTTATTAGGTTGATCATTTAAAAGGTGTTCTGCAGAAGCGGTACGAAGATGAAGATCATAGGATTTTGACACATAATAATAGAATTAGACTGCATTTATAATATAGGATTCTATTACATATAAACTTACTAGTTGATTCTAGATTAGCATGTTAAGATACTATGCCTAGCAGATTTATGCTCCTGTTTTGGTCGAGTCTATTGTTTGTACTGAACCTTTTGCTTTGGTAGTAAATTTGTTTAGTTACCAAAGAAACGCTCAAATCAAAATGACACATTCATTTCTATATAGAGCGAAAATAACGATATTTTCAAATATTATTTGCGAACTTTTATATTTACAGAATAGTAACGGTGACATTGCTAAGATAAGTCCTTTTCTTGGGATGGTAAGTAAATCTTTACTCTATATCTTTACACTTGACATATCTAATAAAATACTTTTATTTAACCTAAAGGGTCTCTCGATGTTTGTATACCTCTTGAATAAAAAGTTAGTGCAAGATATTCTAATTAAATTGATCACTAAATCTAGAAAGAGGAAGAAACAATTCTCATTTCTATATTGAAAAATGTGTGATTATTTATTTAAAAATTAAATTGTTAAAAGGAATGAATTTTTTGGTAATTAACATTCTTTATTAATCACCTCATAACTTGATATCAATGAAGATAAAACTCAGTCATAAATAACAAAAGAACATAGCGGAGAAAATTGAAGGAGCTGTATAAGGTATTTCCTTTGCAAAGCTCATTAGTCATTACACTACCTACTCTTATCTTAAAAAATTCTTATATTTCTCTTCACCCACATCACATACACATATTTTACATGCACCATTTTAATAATCCACGCTAGATGATTTGCTCATGCGTCAGCTGCTCTCCACTGCCTCTTCAACCATATCATAATTATGTGAATATGGAAGCTGTGTAAAGAAAAAAAATATTCAAGAGAGAGATTTGAATAGAGGCAGAAATAAATGTTTTTTTATACATATCCCTTATTTTCAATTCTTTTATAATTCACATAATTACGGAAAGATGAGTTAGTGTCTTGTGTATCTCTATCTGTATATTAATTTTCTATATAAAAATAAATAAATATCTCCTTTCCACTACATAGGTTTTCATTTCCTTTTTGGTTAGTTTCAAGGTTTTTTAGGGTTTTTTTTTTGTAATAATTCATCTCTTTTTCTTTTTTTATGAATGATAAATTTTAGGTTTTTTATCTTTACAGTAATTCATTTCTTAGTAATATAATAGGAAAATGAGAATTAAGGTTTTTCTTTAATTATTTATTCATATAATTATATATATATATATATATATAGCAACAACTTTCTCTTTTATCCACATCCACCTTTTGAGGTACCCTTCATAACCTAGATGTCCTACTTTTAGTAATTATTGTACATATTTCATATTTTTTGATTTTTTTACAACGATAAAGATTGATGGATCTAATTAAAAAATAAAAGTTTGGTTGCAATTGGACGTCTTCACTAAGATATTTTGTCTTATTTAATCTTCGTTTCTGGGAAGCAGTAGGTTGGGCTTAGGCAGCTCTCCTCTTAATCTCATACTAGTGTATACATCGTGCTTCGCACGGTCATAAAAACTATTTTTCTTACCAATACAACAATTATAGATTTTGGAAGAAAAATGTTGGAAAATATGAAGAAAAAAAATGACATAGATAAGTAAAATAGAGATATAGACATTAATCCGCGCATTTCATCCAAAGTACCCCTTCATGTAATTTCATGGGAAGATATTACTTTTTCACAAGTCAAACAATGTTTTTTCTACCATTCTTTCAAACAATTTTTATATATTGTGAATCATTAGTTATGTTGAATTATAGTATTTTTTTATGTAGCTTTTAAGTATGTAAATTTTATTTTAAAAAATATATTTCAAAATTTATAGTCAAAATAATTATTTTGGCCCCAAACCCCTCCATATAAATTGAGAAAGAGGGAGTAATATTTTGACCAAGGAAATAACATTTTACGATATAAATGCATAAAATGTAGAACTAACATGCTAAAAAAACACAAAAATTGTAGATATATTGAACAATATATAAGAATTTAAAAATATTTTCCTCAATTATATTATTCCATAAAGGACAAGATATATACACAATATACAATTCAATGAGAAGAGGAAATCAAGCCTCTAATCTTCCTAATCAATATCAATCCCTAATAATCTTCTTAATCAATAATCCCTAATAATCTTCCTAATCAATAATCCTAATTATCATTTTACTACTTACCCTACATAAAATGATACTACATTAATAATAATATTAATAATATTCTAACACTCCCCCGCAGTCGAAGCTGGAGGGCGGCGAATGCTGAGACTGTCCCAAAAATATTCAAATAATACCAGCGGAAGTCCTTTTGTGAAAATATCTGCGATTTGATAACGTGTCGGGACATGTAACACCCGCACTTGTCCGCGAGCCACCTTCTCACGAACGAAATGAATATTTAACTCAATATGTTTAGTGTTTTGATGATTGATTGGTCCCTTAAAAGAACATGTTCGACTAGTTAAGACTTAAGAGAAAGGATTGTGATCGATATGAGATTGATTTGTCATTTGAGAAAGGATTCTTCATTGTAATTCGTGCATGCCAAGTGTTGGTTCAGAAGAATGATGGACTGATAATGATACGAGTAGCTGGTCCCTCTGGTGCTGGAAAGACTGTATTTACAGAGAAAATAATGAACTTTATGTCAAGCATTGCACTTGTCTCAATGGATAACTACAATGATGTTAGTCGAATCGTTGATGGCAACTTTGATGACCCACGCCTAAGAAACTATGATACATTGCTGAAAAACATCAACGATCTGAAGACTGGGAAAGCAGCAGAGATTCCAATATATGATTTCAAATCTAGTTCCCGAATAGGATACATGACCCTTGAAGTCCCTAGCTCCCGCATTGTGATTATTGAGGGCATCTATGCTCTGAATGAAAAGTTGCGGCCTTTCCTGGATCTTCGCGTATTTGTAAATGGTGGAGTTCACTTTGACCTTGTTAAAAGAGTTTTACGTGACATACAACGTGCTGGGCAGGAACCATCAGAAATAATCCACCAAGTATCTGAAACGGTTTATCCAATGTACAAGACTTATATTGAGCCTGATCTCAAAACTGCACACACAAAATTTATCAACAAATTTAATATTTTTTCTAGATTTCAGAGTCTACATACATTCTAAAGTCGTCAAGGAATCTGAAGGTAGAACAAATCAAGTCTGTCTTGTCTGAAGAACGCACCGAAAGTACGGAACTGATTTATGAATCTATCAAAATCTTTTAAGCTCTTTCCCGTTAAACGTAAGAATATCTCTACATTCTTCTTGTCCAACTTTTCCACAGCATCATGTAACACGGAGTTAAACTCCTCCCAAACTTCCTTAAACATCAATAACACATCATTTAGAACCTTTTGTTGTGCATCCATAACATTTTTCACTTCTTTCACAGTATTGTCAAGATAATCTCCTCTAAGATCCCAGCCCCAAAAAAGTGCTGTAGGTCTTCTAATTTCCATTTCTTATCTGGGTTCTCGAGTAATGTATATGCCTTAGCACGTTGTAGTGGAGGTGACATCTTTATGTCATGACATGCAGCTTTACGATAAGCCCATCACGTAAAATATTCCGGGCTTCACGTACACTAGGAACTTCAAACTCATTTTCTTCCTTTTCCATTATCTCTTTCGCTGCTAAATTTTGTTATACCTTTTCTCTTTAGGACTTTACTTATATTAAGATGATGCATTAATATTTTCTTCTATACGAAGAGTTCCTGAGAAATGTAAAGGCACTTTCATAAATAATACTATAATAGTAATGACGATGATCGAGTCTCTTCAATTACTTGTCATTAATTAATTATGCTCTTAATTACGTATATTCCAATCAACGCAACTAGACTTATATGGGGGCGGCGGGGTGGAGGTGGGTGGCGGGGGTGGGGGTGGTGAGTGGTAGTGTGAGGGTGGGGGTTGGTGAGTTTAGGTATGATGGAGGGGTTGGTAGTTGTGTGGGGGTTTAGGCGGGTTGTTAGGGGTGGGTGGTAGGATTGGTAGTGGGGTGGATGGGGAAGGCGGGGGTTAGGTGGATTTGGGTGTGATAGAGGATAAAATGGGAATATTAAAAAATAAGTAGGTGGTGGGTGGGGTGAGTGGTGGTGAGGGGTCATGGGTAGTGGTGGGGTGAGGGCGGTGGGGTGGGGTGGGGATGGTGAGTAGTAGTGTGGGGGTGGGTGGTAGAAGGGTAGGGGTTGGTGGTTTGGGTGTGATGGAGGAGGGTGGGTGGTTGTGTGGGTGGGTTGGTAGGGGTGGGTGGTAGGGGTGGTGGTGGTGTGGGTGGGGGGAGTCGTGGGGGATTGGATGGGGTGGGGTATAATGAGAAAATGAAATACATAACCACGCAAAAATCACCAAATTCGTGGTTATAAAAATTGAGTTTTTTCATAGTTATTTAACTACGAAATTATAACGGGGTTACAACACCATACAACATAATTTTAAGAACAATAGAAACAAACATAATTTCATAAAAAATAATACAATGATCAACCACGGGAAACAACCATCCAAACATGGGGTAAGTGAGTTCAAAATATAAAGAAGCAAACATATGAAGAAGTCGAAGGGGTTCAAAATTTAATATATATATATATATATATATATATATATATATAAACATTGTATTTTTCCGCAGAAAGAGGTTTGGATGAATCTGGTGGCCCTGCTTGGCTCCACGGCTGTCTACCGTTAAAAATTCTCGAAGTACTTCTTCCATTTTCCATTTATTTGTCTAGTTTGCATTTTTAATTAAATATTTATTATATTAAATTATCCGTGTTAGTGACGACTTTTAAAATTTTAAATTTGACTTCTAGCGATCCAATTAGCTTGGGAAAATGATCACTTAATTATAAAAGTGACATTGAAAAATAATAATTAATCTTCTCTTAATTTACTAAAGTGGATAAACAAAAAAGAATTTATTTTAATTATGTGAGGTGGCCAATTACATTAGGACGAAGTAAAAAGGAAATCACGTATATATCCCTACACGCTCAACTAAAGAATAAAGAAAAGTAACCATTTCATAAAGGCAAAGGTAACGATTTGCTTCGTTAAAGGTAAAATAATCTAATACTCCGTATATAACTTGCTATCTCTTTCCCTAAGTTACATCAAAGCAATTGAAAGAAGGAAAAAAGGAATAAAAAAGAATGAAGGTCAACTCTTTTGCTTATTATAAGATGTCTACAATTCTACATACACACAAATAGTTTCTTACTTTTTAATGAATGACATGTTGATGATAATTGATGAGGTATATATCTTCTAGAGTTCGCTTGATTTAGTTTACTTTAATTTCGTCAGTTTTTATTTTAAGACAGTTATTGGTAAATGCCTCATTTGTTTTTTGTTTCGCTTGCAACTTGTTAACCTTTTAAATTACGATTTAATGATTCCTTTTGAACAAACTATAAATTCAACACATTATATGACAGTCTAAAATTTTGTAAGTTATTATAAATGTTATACAACAATCTACTATTTTGTCGGTACTATTAATTAAGCAATATACAGATGAGCAAACATTAGATCCAAGTCTAACATTGTTTGAAAAGGTAGTTTTCCGAGAGCTATTTACACACCTTTTAATAATAGGAACAAAATCTAAATTATAACCTTAAAAAAATATTTGTCAGCCGTTTAGTAAATTCCCTTATCCAACAATAGAGTCCAACAAGATATCCTTCAGGTATGTTGTCAACCTTTTTGTATCCAAATTATGTGTCAAAGAAACTCTTGCTACAATCACCCTTTGCTAATTACTTTTAATTAAATGATCGAAGGGGTCTCCACTGTTTCAATATCCCACCATCTTTAATTAGGATAATCCCCTTTGATTTGGACTCTTCATCAGGATTTATCTCCACAAGAAAAAGAAAAAAATGAAAACATCGGCCCGTAATTATTTTCTTTTTGAGGATTTTATACCCCATAGATTTTTTTATATCTTGTCAATATATTTGTATATTGCGAGAATCTTAGGGGAAAGACAACATACAATGAAAACAGTGATGGTGATGTCTATCATATTTCACTTCGTGAACATCCTACAAAAAAGGAAAACGTTCAAATTTGTCCTAAACTTAGCGAAATAGTGTCAATTTTTATCCTTCGTTTAATAGTTGGGATCAAATATATTTCTCTCGTGCAAGATTAGTCCAAATATTCACTTATTAATTCACTAATGCCGGAAACTTTCACATGAGCCTTCTTTATAAGGGGGGAAAAATCAAATTTACCCTTAAACTATGGAAAGTACGGCAGATTACCTTTAAATAATTTTGTCGTATTCCTTCAATATCATAATAATCCGTGAAAGTAACAAGGAGATTAATATAGTATTCTAGGGGCTACGTATTTATGTTGAATGTTGTTGTAGGGGCTACGTATTGGCTAATTGGTGTGCCGAACAACAAATATGAATTCCTAGACATTTCATTTATTATAAGAAATCTCTTTCAAAATACACATTATATATTTAGCGAGTTTAACTGACAATTGCGTCGAACAAATTAGCTTTCATGAGCAAGATGTATGCGTTTTGTTGACCAGACGTAAAAATCAGACAATCACATATGAATATTTGCAATTTTCCCAAGAAGATTTAAAAACAACAAATGATGGACAATCGAAAAAATCAACCCTTCATGAATTGAGTGCTCAATAAATCTATGACATATAAATATTACAGATGAAAAGAACAGTCATTACGGAACAAAAGGAAGTATCACGGAACAGCTTGTTTATACATATAATTATGCTGGAAACCGAGTTTTATAGAAACCTAGTAAGTAATCTTATTTTGTCATTTTTCACCAGGATGCCGTTTCACCACATTCACATTATTTATCACTAATATGAAGACAAAATACTTTTCATCGGATCTAGGCGGTAAGATATGATTTTGATATATTAGTAACTTTGATACATACCTTATATATATATTAAGAAATTCATTAAACATATATAAAAATTATAATTCAGAATTCAGTTACTACCACTTAATGTCCTATCATAAAATTCTTACTCATGCATAAAGATTAAATCCTCCTCTTTGTTTTACCCTAGCTATCATGTCAGACCCTCTTTCTTCCTATATATATAAGTAGCAATATATACCATCTCCATAATTAAGACCAGCTAAAGAACATAAAAAAGACATGGCCATGGCTGCACCTTGTCTCCATACATGCACAGTACAACAAAAACGAGCAACACTTAGTAGAATCCACATCTTATTACACTTTTCAGCCATATTAGGGTTACTTTACTATAGAATAAAACATTTATTCCAAGGAGATGTATCAATTATTTCATGGGGTCTCATCACAATTGCTGAGTTTATTTTCACTTTCATATGGTTAGTCACACAATCCTTCCGTTGGCGCCCGGTAGCTCGGTCCGTCATGCCGGAAAATCTTCCGGCTGATACTGAGTTGCCTGACGTCGACGTGTTTATTTGTACAGCTGATCCTATTAAGGAACCGGTTGTTGAGGTTATGAACACTGTTTTATCAGCCATGTCACTTGATTATCCGCCGGAGAAGCTCGCCGTTTATCTCTCCGATGACGGTGGCGCTGCCGTGACGTTGTATGCTATTAAGGAAGCATATGGATTTGCTAGGGTTTGGGTGCCTTTTTGTAGGAAGTATGGAATAAAGACTATTTGTCCTGATGCATTTTTCTCTTCTTTTGGTGATGAACATTTGATGGGAAGAAATGAATTCAAGAATGAAGAGGCAAACATCAAGGTAAGTTTTTTCTTTTACCCTTTTGGATTGTTAAGAGTCCCACATCGGAAATGTTCTGATACCACGTAAAGAATGGATATTGGGCCTAACTCAACCCCAAAAGCTAGCTTGTAGGGTGAGGATTGCTCAAGTCCATATAAAGAGTCCATGTTTCCATTCCATATCCGATGTGGGATTCTTAACATGGATGACAAAAATGTCCATTATATTGTACAAAGAGCATGTTGTTCTCTCTCTTTCCCTCTTTTTTTTCTGGGTTTCCACTCGAAAATTGGAATTATAAAGAAATCTTGAGCAGGACACAATCCAAAAAAATTAGCTTATAAAGTAAGAATTGTCCAAGATCATATATATAAAGAGATCAATCTCCCTCCCACAATCGATGTGAGATTTCAACACCCCTTGCACGCCCCGGATCGGATATCCGGAGTGTGAACTATATAACATGCATGTGATCCCAAATCATGTAAACTAAGCTTGAGATAGACCTGATTCTCATACCATATAAAGATATGGACTTTGGACCTCCCTCGCCAAAAACTAGTTCAAGAAGTGAGAATTGGCTAAGACCACATAAAAGACCAACTTCCTTTACCACAACCGATGTGGGACTTCATTGCTTTTGGCCATTAATTTGTAATCGCGATGAAAAGTCCTATTATATGGGTTAAAGCGCTCATGCTAAAGCGATATCATTTCAAGGGATCGAATTTGAGGCTTCTAATTAATGATGGATGAATATTTACCACTCTATCACAATCCTTAATGGTTGTTTTCACTCTCTTACAATGATTTAGACATAAACCATTTTAATTTATGCGTATTAATTATTTAATTTGAGCAACGTTGCCGCTAGGATGATAAAAACAATTTTCTTATAATAGCCTTAGTTTCCTTTCTTCATAACAAAAGCTTTGCGGACTAATCTTTAGGAACAATACAGTAGAAACCGTCACATTTATGAACTACCTCGAAAAGTATATAATTTTTTCGTTTCTTTCAAAGTAATGAAATTATCATGAAAGAGCTGACTTACTTTCCCTCAAAGACACGATTAAATAAATAAAAATATATTTTGTTTAACAGTTTAAATTTTTGGATGAGATGATTATAGCTTTAATTTTAAAAAATATATATTTTAAAGGGTACTTTGGTCTTTACATTATAAGATAATGATTATTTTCTTGTGCAGACGGCATACGAAGTGTTCAAGAAAAATGTAGAGAAAGCTAGTAGCGTTGAAGGGTCCGTCAGAATGGATCGACCTCCGTATATTGAGGTGCGTTCATAATCAAATTTACTAACATATAACTAGAATTATCAATTATGCAGTTAAAAGTACGAAAATAATTTTCTCATTTGTTAGTGAAAATTAAAGAAATTAATACACATCTATAGGTTTATTCTAAGAAAAATTTAGGTTACAAAAATGTAATTAAGCTGAGATTAACAATAATAATATTTATCATATTATGAGGTGCAGGTGATACATGATACTATGAAAAATGAAAGGGGTGAAGATAAGCAAAGCAAGTTGCCACTACTAGTTTATATGTCACGAGAGAGGCGACCATCGTGCCCTCATCGTTTCAAGGCTGGTGCCTTGAATGCTCTAGTAAGTACCATGTTCTCCAAAGTTTATTTCTCCCTAGTTTCTTTCAATGGTCTTATAATATAGTGATTCTTTAGCAGTAGAATTACAATTTGATAATTTGGGAAGAGGGCCGCGATTACATTCTAGCATGTTTGGCCAAGTTTTTAAGAAAATAAAATTGGTAAAAAAAATTAAATGTTTATTTTAGAGAGTTAAATTTTGGCTAAGCTTTTAGAAATAGTAAGTGTTGTTGAGTAGTAGCAGAAGTTATTTTTCAGAAGCGGAAAATAATAAATTTTCGCCATAACACTTTTTGAAAGCTTAATAAGTCAAGCATAAATTGATGTTATGATATTGATGATTTCTCAAATTAATTAGCCAAATTGCTATTTTCAAAGTACTTAAAAGCATTTCTAACCAAAAAAAAAAACCAAAACTTGAAAATTTGGCCAAATAGGCTAAGATTAATCAACTTCACTTTTAACTAGTGTCAAGAATAGTTGCAAAAGGAAATAAACTATAGGAAATAGAATGAGCAGAAAATTTTTATATTATCAGGTCACTTAAAAGTTAATTATAAATAACATTTTGTAGCAATTAATATAGATTGGTAACCTGCAAAATATTGTAAAAGTAGTCTTATAACCTAGTATCATAGATTAAAAATCATGGACATGAACGTAAATTACATTTTACACTATCCTTCTAAATTATCCTGTCTTCTTGTAACTTATCGTTAATTGGTGATGTGACAGCTTCGAGTTTCAGGAGTAATGAGCAATGCACCATACATGCTTGTGTTGGATTGTGACATGTATTGCAATGACCCTTCCTCTGCCAAACAAGCCATGTGTTTTCATCTTGATCATAACATTTCTACTACTCTCTCCTATGTACAATTCCCTCAAACCTTTTACAACGTTAGTAAAAATGACATCTATGATGCTCAATCAAGATCCGCATACAAGGTAGACATCCTGTTATGTTATAATTGTATTCTATTTCAAGTTTTTCAACTTTATTTGAATAGTGTTAAGTAAGTTTTGACTTTTGATCTTAAAGATTTGTTTATGAAATAAACGGGGTTTAAAGTTTAAGACCACATATTTTCAAAGTTGTTGGGTGTAATTTTCTGGATTGTCTACTGATTCTGGTTCCAAACAAACCCGACCCATTAAAGTACCGCCTCCAATAGTCTCAGAACCCGATTTGCCCTTAATGGTCCAAATCGGGGCCTGATTTTGGGGGAAAAGAGGTAGCTCGACATAGGAAGTTTTTGCACGGATTTTCCCTCATATATATGGTCTTTAATTTTTGCCTTGCTCCTCATTTAATAAAAATATCCAGACTTGCTTTGCTTGACATAAGTTCTGTAATATTTTTATCTTCGAAAACTAAACTTTTACCTTGCTCGGCACAAGTTCTGTAGGAATTAAATTATGTAGCATAAGTTGTATAGTATTTTTTCGATTATGTTTAGTGTTGAAAGTTTTATCACGTCTGACACTACTTTGGGATGTTATGATACATATGCTTAGCAAAATCTAAACTTATGCTGTTTTTTGGATTATGTTGAGTACTGTTAAAAGTTTTGTCATGTCTGACATAACTTGTGGGATGTTATGATACATATGTCGAGCTAAATGTAAGTTTTGGTGAGCCAAATCTAAACTTATGCTGCTCCAAAAATGATGGAGCATGAAAATAAAAAATCACAAATTTAAGGAGCAAAAGTTAAAGACCACTCGAAATATTCGAATGACCCAACATGGCCCTTACCAAAGGTTTAGCCCGGCCAGGCTGGTGGGCTTCTTTTGTGTAACTTTTCATTTTCTTTTTTAAGCTATTGAATTTTGTAAGTGACACAAATTTGAACAAAAACCTCAAAGGCTCATGAGCTTTAATTTTATTAATTTATAACTTTGCACATTCAAGAACTTACAATAATTTTTTTATAAATTTATTTATAATTATATTATAAGTAACCTAACCATAGACATATTTTTTAAACGATCAATATATATGACTTACAACTCATATATTTTTCTTCACTCTTTTATAGAATAAGTATCAAGGCATGGATGGAGTAGGAGGGACTGTTTGTGCAGGCACATGCTATTATTTAAAGAAAGAAGCATTATATGGTAGTCCGATTAACCAAGATAATATGACTCCACTTTTTCTAAAAGCTCAATCCGAATACAAGTGGGAATCTCTATTGTATCAATCAGGTCTTCAACTTATTAATTTACAGAGAATTGTGGTTGTAATTTTTAGCATATAATTCTTTGAACATTTATTTATTAATTTAAATATTTGATTAACAGAGGAGTCACTTCAAGAGGCAGAAGAAAAGTTTGGTGCTTCTAGAAAGTTCATCAAGTCTATTAACTCTTTGAATGATCAAACAAATAGAAAGGAGATTCTATGTGATGAAATGATAGATGAAGCTAAAACTATTGCTTCTTGCACCTTTGAAGAAAATACAAGCTGGGGTAAAGAAGTAAGTATCATCCTACTACTACGTATATATACTTCTAGGGGTGTCTTTCTTTTATTATTTAATTCCATCCACCCAGCTTTCACTTCACGTGGTGTTAAATGGACAGATTGAGTTAGACTTGAGCGTGTCAAAATAGATCGAGTTAATAAAGGTTACTTGGACTGAAATGAGCTGGATTAACATGGGCTAAACAATAAGTCAACCAAACCCGCCCAATTCTTATCAAATTTTAGTTTATTTGTTTGTATTCTTATAATTAGTTTAATTACCAAATAAAACTAATATTTTTTTATTATGGAAATATATAACATATCGAAAACAAATAAGTTTTTTATTTAATATTTTTAAATTTTTTATGGGTCAATTTTAATTACATATTTAACCTAAATGAACAAAACTTTTAGATGAACTGAATTGGGTTGGTCAAAGTGGACTAAATTAAAAAATGGGTTCTTTGCGGCCAACCGGATTCAATATTTACTTTTCCTAATTGGTATACATATACATATACATACATATATACATATACATACATATATACATCTACATACATATATACATACATACATACATACATACATACATATATACATACATATATATATATGATTATACGTTGATTATACACAGTTATATATATCCACCGATTATTTTTAGTTTAAGCGATTGGGTGGAAAGCTATTTAGGTTAATTCTTCTTAACCAAAGATGGACATGTATTAAGTATTAACCTGTCCAAACTTGAACGAGTTGGGACGATCATATATTCATGAACTAATTTTACCACCTTTATTGTGTGATCGCTTCATCTAAAAGTATAAACTTTTTTTTTCATTTGCAGATCGGGTACTCATACAACAGTTTACTTGAGAGTTCATACACGGGATATCTCTTGCACTCAAGGGGGTGGAAGTCAGTATATCTTTATCCAAAGAGGCCATGCTTCCTTGGTTGTAGCACCATTGACATGAAGGATGCTTTGGTCCAACTCATGAAGTGGGCTTCTGGGCTAGTGCAAGTTGGGCTCTCAAAGTATAGTCCACTCACTTATGGAGTCATGTCAAGAATGCCTTTAGTCCAAAACATGTGTTATGGATACTTCATGTTCTCACATTTTCTCTCCATTCCTTGCTTCCTTTATGGCATTGTTCCACCTTTGTGCTTCTTGAGTGGCACTCCACTGTTTCCCAAGGTAAAATCTTGTATCCCCTTGACTGACCTTGATCCTTCAATACTCTGGTAATTTGTTAGATTTCTGAAATCAAGTATGAAAATTAAATTTTATTACCTACAAGTATTTCTTCAACCAGAAGTTGACCTAGAATTTTTAGTTTATGAGTCCTGAACCACAATTCTTATTATTTACTGGGTTCTGAATAGATTATTTATACACATCAATTTTTTTAAACATAAATACAACGTTTGAACCAAAATTGTTGGGTTCTTCCTAACCCGTAGCTGAAATGGTGGCTACGCCCCTATCTCAACTATAATACTCTCATTGAAAAACGTAAAACATTTCGATTTTGCTAGTCGAAATGGACATATGAGTGATTGATTACAAGATCAGCTCGACTTATCAGAGTCGAAAGAGAAAGAAAGGTCAATTTTCAAAAGGCCTGACGGAATTTCCATTAAACCATAGGCGATTAGTCTTTTCATTTTAGTTTAACTATCTGGTATTCAAAATCTACGGTTTTTGACTTAATTCACTTCACATCGGGCTCATTAAGGGGGAAGACTCTCCTATAAAAATATTTCTCCATCTGAGGGCTCGGACCCCGAATTTCTGATTAAAGATAGATAGATTTCATCCATCCCATCACATTTTTTGTTTGTGAAATTGTTGGTCTATTCCAACAAGAACAGTGTATAGAACTATTATGTCATAGATCAACAATTTGATAAACTAATTGCACCTCGAAAATCATACCAAAATTTATAATTGATCAAAGTGCTAGTCTTCTTATTAATCTGATGATATATGAAAATTCGTGTACTACATGACTCATTTCAATTGTCATTTCTTTAATCTTTTCCTCTCCATTTACAGGTTACAAGCCCATGGTTTGCACTATTCACAACCATATTCTTATCATCTCTGGCTGAACATCTATATGAAGTCTTTTCTAGTGGTGGCAACTTGAGGACATGGTGGAATGAGCAAAGAATTTGGATAATTAAAACAGTAACAGCTTGCTTATTTGGCTGCTTAGATGTTTTAATGAAGTGGTTAGGTGTTGCAAAGGCAAATTTCAGGTTAACAAACAAAGCCATAGATGAAGAGAAATTAAGGAAATATGAAAAGGGTAAATTTGATTTTCAAGGTGCTAAGTTGTTCATGGTTCCTTTGACATTTTTGGTGGTGTTTAATGTGGTGTGCTTCATCTTTGGAATGAAAAGATTGGTCTTAGAGAGGAACTTTGAGGAGATGTTTGGACAAGGTTTTCTTTCTTTTTATGTTTTAGTTCTTAGTTATCCTATATTGGAGGGATTAGTATCAAAGAAAGCCAAGTAAAAATCCTCAATAATTTGTTTTTAAGAATGCTACAGAGAGAGGTGAGAAAATTTGTGTATAGTATCGTGTATAAATAATGCTCTGTGTAATGTTGTGATAATACCACTACTTGCAAAACTAAATGTTTCATGTATTCAATTTATTGTGTTTAACATTTTTTTCAATTCACTTTTACTTGTTATAGCAGGTAATTTATCTTCTTTTAAAAATTACAAATTCTACTTTTTAATAAAAGATATAAATATTATCGGAATAATTTGAATGAGTAAGCAAGAATTGAATAAATATTTTTTACGTTATCGATGTTGATAAGTTAAACTCATTTTAATACAAACTTGAGAGTTCTCTAATATAAAAAACTTATCATGTCTATCTCTTCATTGTAAAATAAAAAGGTCAAATTCTATATATCGATAATGTAAATGTCTTTTTTACGTCTATTAAATCACTTGAAGAGTAGTGGAGTGATAATGTGACACATTCCTTGGGTAGCCAGTGTAAATACGACATGTTGCTATATTGTCACTTGTCAGGAAGACAATAATGTAAGCAAGTTGAAATACAATTTGTAGAGATGTGAAATGGATGGCTGGGTTTTGCATGTGTTAACAAGGGCTGAATCAATAAATGTAGTGGCTTATAATATTTGAGAAATTCACGACCTGTCCTTCAAATGGGCTGGTATTCAATTTTTATCTTTAACAATTGAACTTATACCTAGTGGGGTATAAGTACTTTAAGGCTGCGAGATATAATTTGTAAAATATTATAATATAAAAATATAACTTATTGCTCGCGAAAAAATTATTTGTTATGACGGACAAAAATTAAAGATCAGCACAAAATAAGGGCTAAGGGCCAATGACCCTTATAATTTATCCAAAGTTTGCTTTGGTAAAATCGAGCTGACTAATTTAATCTGAATAATTGATCATAACTTAATCGTCCTAAATATCCAAATAAAATAAAATAATAAAAAATTGATATGATATAAATTTTATAAATAACTGATCAAATCATCTCATTGACACCTCTAGCAATCGCGACAAAATTCAATAATGGCATGTACATTTTTCACATAAGTGATTTTTTTAAAAAAAAATAACATATCAGGTGTCCAGAATTCATTGTCCCAGCTAGTATAGATTCGTTTTGAGAAGAGCTCATAAATGTAGAAATACTGAAGTTTCTCCATTTACAGGAGTAGAGCCCAAGATCTTAAAAAAAGTGGAGTATAATCTTATTTATCTCACCATATCTCTTCATAGTGATTTTTAGTTTTCAAGTATATTGTCCATGTCTGAAATAATTTAAACTTTGCACGTGTTTCTCAGTATTTCAACTATGAGGTAGTATAGTCCTCTCTTTTTTTTTTTTTTTTTGTTGAACTCGCAGAACTACTCTTTCGAAATACAAGACATGGTAAATCCCTGATCGACGCAATAGCCGCAAACTACGCCACCGATTAACTATACTTGGCAAGCCATGTGTGACAGCCAACCAAGGTTTATGCAGGATCGAACTCGTGCGACTCATGGCCCCGCGCTTCATCAAGCACCACTAATTACCTCACCCTTGGGTATTAGTATAGTCCTCTCTAAATACACAATGCAAGGAATAGAGTTTGAACTCAAATAGAAAAGATCATAAGAAGTCTATCTCTAGATTACAACATTCGATACAATTAATTCGTGTATATATTTGAATTTCTATTATGTAAATCCTATATGTCCAAATTTAATCCATCAATCCCTTATAAATCAACACAAAATCTTCAATAACTTCTTAATTCCTTCATCTATAGCTTTCTCGCCTTTCATTTTTATGTTCTGACTCAATTCTATTGCCTTCAAATTTACTTCTTTCCTAGTCTTCTCCCCACAACTTTCCTAATTCCTTTTGCTACCTCTTCTCTCTTCATTTCTCCATTTTCACCTCTCAAAATCTCCACTCCTATGCCAAGTTCCTCAACCAATCTTGAATTAAATGGTTGATCATGATTCATAGGCATGGCTATTATTGGTACGCCAAAACTTATGCTCTCTAACATCGAATTCCATCCACAATGAATAACGAAACATCCAATGCCTGAATGGTTCAAAATTTGGCTTTGTGGCGCCCATCCTTCAATAACCATCCTTTCCCCCCTTGTTCTTTCAAGAAAACCTTGTGGAACCATTTCTTCGATTGTAGTGTTCACCCCTGTTGAAAATTTGATTGTCCAAATAAAGTTGACTTTGCTTAGCTCAAGCCCTTTGTCTATCTCTTCAATTTCTTGCTTTGAGAAAAAACATTCACTTCCAAATGACACATAAACACATGAACATTTTTCCTTCTTGTCTAGCCATGGTTGAATTTTCACCCAATGTTCCTCTTCACCTATAGCCGCCTCATGAATAAATGGACCAATTGGTATCAACTCCTTATTTCCTATGGTAGAAACATAGTCTATGTACTTCCCCTCAATTTCCCTACAAGTGTTCAATAAAACAATGTCATGAGATTGTTCAAAGGATTTAAGAATAATGTATGCAAAGGCTTTCTCATCGCGTGGTTTTATCGGTTGCATGTCTTAGTTTCTTGATCTCATAGTCATGAAGGTATAAGGAAGAAAAATGAAAAGATCTAAGGCTTGAAGTTCCATGAAGAAATTGATCATAGGAGTAGGCAAGAGTAGCCGTTGAAGAAACATAATGTGGGATACAACAATTGCAGGAAACGGGAAGTAAGTAAATATTACAATTGCTAGAAATGATAAATTAAAGATTACAACAAAAAACTGGAAATCAAGAACAAAACAAACTCCTTGGGTGATTTGCTGAGTCGAGTGATGACACTTTGTCTTTAATACAAGATTGCCCCGTATATCTCCTTTTATGTTGTCGGACAATAGTCTCCCAAGATACAACATCAACTTAACAATTGAGCAAAGGAAACTCAAGTGTTACTCTTGAAGAACTTTGATTATAGTAAACTTGCTAGAGAGGAAGAAGATAAATTCAGAAAAACTGTAGTATTTTTCCAAGTGTGTAGAACAATTGAGCCAAAGGCCTCAATTTATAGTGTAAGGAGATGACCCCTCAACTAGCCAATTAATGGCCTTCAATAGCCATGTAATGACACTTGATTGAGGGGTTACATTCAGCCAAATAATGGCTGAATTCATGCGCCAAATAATGGAGATTCAATGCTCCAAAACCAGCTCAAAAGTCAGAACTTTCCATCTTCCCATCTTCCCATCGCAGCATTCTCTCTTTGTTGTATTTGCATATTGAGCCATCCATGAACTGCATCCCAGATCCCTCTAGTCTAAGGGCATGTAGATTTTAACGTTAATAGTATCAACTAATGCATAGTAAGATCAATAATGAGCTGATTGTGATCATGATAACCATTTCAGAAATTTTCGCGTTTGTCTTTTTTTGGGATAAACGTTTAGAAAATGATCCTTTTTTATTTTCCTGTAACTTATGGACCTTGGCAACATTCTAACAACTCATTTTAAGAAAGTCAAAAATATTATGAGAAAATGATAGATCACGGTTACAATTTTGTAAAGTTACACGACAATCTAATATTTTGTTAGTCCTAAGAGAGTCGTCAGTATGGGCTAAGGCCCGTGCACCGACCCAGTCTAACCCGTGATTTGATAGGGTTGGACTTGAATTTTTGGAGCCCATTTAAGAACGATGTTTTTTAGCCAGGTCCGAGTAAACCCGTTGATCGGGCTTGAGCGCGTGTGGGTTGGGCCAGCCCGTGGGTCAAATAAAAATTTTAATTAAGAAATAAAAAAATAGAAAGAAAGTGAAGATGTTAAGACAACCTTGTCACAGACATATTCGGATGTGCTTGAAGAAAATGATGTGTTGGTGTTGAATACGTTATAAGTGCCATGAAAGTTTCCTTGAGGAGTTTATTTTTTTTTACTTTTAATGGATGGAATTATGTCATTTCTTTTGTGTTTTATTGAGATCTATTAGAACAAAGCTAGGTTAATATCCTATTTAGCTAGTTGTGGTACTATGCATTAGATTTGTTTATTAATATCTCTATTGGTTAGAGTGATATCAATTATTGATATGTTAAGTGTTAACAATGTTAAAAGTTATTCAGTTTTGTAGAAGCTTATATCCTACTCTTGTGCGGTTGTACCCAAAGTATTTGCATAGAATGGTAGAGATTTCATATCGAAGTCATACAATAAAAATTTTACTTGAAGCCAAACTTAATAAACATTATTAGAATCATTTTATTTGTGGATTTGAGACTTGGTTAGCAAGTAGTAACACCATGTAATATTATTTTGTAAATATTTATGTTAGCATTTTAAAATTAAAATTAAAATTAAAATTAAAATTAAAAGAATTTTGAAAAGAATTTTTAAAAAAAAGGTGAGTTGGCCTGACCAGGCCCGCAACCCACGTAGTGATGGGTTGCGTTTGCTGTTTTAAGGCCCATCAAAATGTTGGGCTAGCCAGACCTTGCCCGTCAAATTCCAAAGCCCGTGTGGGCTGGGTCAGCCCATTTTGACAACTCTACATACTTGTATAACTTAACAAATAAAAATAAAATATAAATCGTGACCTTAAAATGGGACATTTGCGTAAATCCGCCGATGATTTTTTATGCTTAACCGGATATAAAATACTCATTTTCAAATTCATTACATGAAGGCTTTATACACAATTGGTGGACTCTTCTACAATTGGTGTATCCTACCATATTTTGAGGTTGGGCCAATATTTTAGGGTCATTTTTCTTGGGCTTTACTACAACAATGTTGATGCTAATGCATAATAAATTAAAAGAAGGAAAATTGCTTATTTACGTGGGAATACAATCGGGGCAAATTCTTGGCACAAAATAGCTCAGGTTTTAGCTTTTGTATCTAACAGCCCAATACTGTATATCAGGTCATGTATACAAATATTATGTATATCACACAATGTATATCTAACACTTCTCAAATCAGGAACGGGCTGATCATTATAGTGGACTCTTTACTAGTTTGTTATAATAAAAATTGTTGGGCTCACTTAGCCCAAGAAAAACTCATGGCTTCATTTTCCCATTTCAAACCAAATATCCATTGTGTTTCTTCTCTGTGTTTAGAAAATGTAAAGGCAAGATGTTTTTTTAAAAAAAAAATAAAGCGTAGCATGAAATCATTACTATCACATTTAAGCTATATATGGTCCTTCAAGGTTTGCTAATAATGATATGGAAACATATTGAATGCTATTTCATGAATTAAAGTATATAGTAACTGTTTTACCGATGCCAAGGTCTAACGCCTTTGCAACTTCATGTTCAAGGTCCTCTTGTATCACAAATTGTTGGGAATAAACTTAGGTCTGTTCCCTTCAAATGTCACTTCTTTTTGGTTTGAAAACAGAAATATTATAGATAACAACAACAGTGTAATCTCACACAATGGGGTCTCATTTTATATAAATATATTTGATTGAGTATGAAATTTAAGAACAATTCTTTATTTAAAATTATGATCTAAAACAATTCATAGATATACCTAAAACCCTACATAAAAATAATATAGTGTCCTAGAAAAAGTCCCACTTGTATTAACAAGTGTAATGTATACTATGTAAGATGCTCTATATAGGACGTATATATCCTTTTAACATTTTTTTTAAAAGACAGATAATACATGCCGTCAGTGTACTAAAAACAAAGGTGGCATTATTCTAGCAAACCAACAAACCAATACTTACAAAATACAAAGGAGAATACGAAAATGAAGGGAATGACATGGCTTTTTGATAGTTCTCATGTCTTCCACTGTTTCCTTAATTTCTATTCCATCCATTCACCCTAACAGAGATTGATGTACTTCTGTTACCTACGAATTCATCAGCAACCAATACCAAAAAGAGAGAATATTTTAGGGCCTTTTGGAATTATATTATAAATTTGAATAGAATAATCAATTTTTACTATTGCGGTTAATCGCCATAAAAACTAAGATTATTATTATGAAAAATTGACAAATTACTTATTATAACGGTGAGATTTTGTTGGGTTCAAAACACACAAGTAAAACAACGAAAATTTAAAAATTTGTTTACTTACCCAACAATTCCTTCTGGTATGGTTATATGACAATCAAAACCTGTAAAGAAAACTTGAACAAGAACTTACAAGTTATAAAATCTGGAGTCTTTACTTAGGATGAACACACAATTCTCCCTTCGATTGCAAGCGCCTTGCTACAGTGTATTCCTCTGTCAAGAAAGCCAAGAAATCTTGGCAGAGGTTTGAGAGAGTTTTATCCTAGACTCTAAGTCTAGAATTGTATATTAGAATGAGTGTGTTTAATAACAATGAGGGTGTTGTATGTATAGTTACAATTAGGTCATAAACGAGTTAGGGTTGGGCTCTATGCCTGGCCCAAAACAGAGGAGCAGTGGGCGATCTGGCCTGACTGCCCCATCGCCGTCATCGCAGTGGCTCGACCTAGCGAGCGCATGCTTTACGTCAATAATGTTTCTCATTTTTCGTTTAATATATATATTCAGCACATTAAATCCAAAATCCAATTTTTAACTTAATTAAATAATTTTCATCTAATAGAAACTATCTCATAGTTATTATCAATTTAAACATCTCCCCGTATGTAGGTCCTTCACAGAAAAACTAAACAGGTCAAAATCAATAGATACAGAATTATCAGTGACTAATTTTCTAACAGAGATTAGGTTCTTAATAATGTTAGGGGCATATAGGACGTGATTAAGGGAGAAGTAGGGGGTGCGGTGGCGGAGTTAGTGTGTGACCAAAACCTTGAATTGGAATGCGATGACCATTTCTGACCATAATAAATTGAGGAGTATTTAAATTGCGCAGTTAAGGAAGATTATCAGAATTGTTGGTGAGGTGAGATGTGGCGCCCGTATCCATATACCACGCATCATCGGGCTGCTAAATATTTAAAGAACCGAAAACTTAGCCCAAATTCGTTGGAGTGAGGCTGGACGTCGGTTGTTGGGCTGTTGTGTAGTGGGCTTGATGATTGAGGCCTGGCTGGCAAGCCGATGGATAAGCTCCCAGAATGCTGGGCCTCGGCGGTGCCCACTGTGCTGCTGGGCTTGGCCTGGAAAGGGGCTGGTCGACGGGGCCCAGTGCACGAACAATTGCCAAGAATGTGGGCTGGCCCACTGTGTCGGGTACTGGGCCTAAGACTGATTATTTGTGTGGTTGGCCTATTGCCCTCGGCCCTTTTCTTTGCCTCCCCGGTCACCTCCGCGGCCTCTGCCGCCACCGCAGTTGTGCTGCATCTGTTGGTGGTCGGAATGTGGTGGCTTTCCAGAGGTGGTGGTGGTTGTCGCGGAGGCGTCAACCACCAACGCCTTAGAGGTATGGTTATCATGTTCTGCTCTTCTTATCTCCTCTAATAGCAATTGGGACCGTGCTTTGTTGAAATTGGGTAGGGGATCGGCCTATTAAATCATCGTTGCACGGGTATCGTATTCACATTACGGGATTGGTTGTAGAAGTGAAGGGCTGGGCAACTGTATATCAGCGTATATCATAGGTATACGGGCGGTTTGACGCCGAAAAATGGAAGAGAAGGGCGGCCGAAATTAGGGTTTAGGGTAGGGAGGAATTTTTGGCTCTTGATATCATGTAGAATAGTGTAAATCTCCTTGAGTGGGGTCCTTTCATTAATACAATATATATATAGTGTGTACAATTGTAATTCTAATGGAATAAAGATCTCTATTTTACATAATTACATTAAAATATTAATTACAGAATTTTGCAGAATATATGGTGATTCAATAGGTCAGATCCACTTACTTTTTCTTTTGTTGATTTCCAACCTTTTCAATATCAAACCTAACACAATATAAATTTAATATCAAACTTAATCCTGAATATCCCATCTTATCCCCGTACCAAATGACCCGAACTAAATGCTGGCTAACCAATGGGATTTTCTTGTGCTGGCTTAGAATTTTATGGTTCCCGCTCTTCAATTTTGCACCCTCTACCCCATCAATCCCCCAACCCAACCCCCCCCAACAAATAAACCCCACTGCCTTTTTGTCTCTCACAAATACAAGCACAATGTCCCAAGTATAAGCTCTATATCATCATCATCACCTATGCGCTGCTAGTAACTCACCCATTTAACCCTATATATCTTCCCTTCCCTTCCTCCAAACAAAAAAAAAATACATAAAATTTTTGCTAGTTGTCCCTTTAATATTGCTTGCTAGATTTGGCTTGAAAAATAGTAAGCATGGAGAAAAATAGCAGCTTCAACAGAAAGTACTTGAAACACCAAACCATGAAGGAGTTGAACAACAACAACAATGTTAAAGAATATTCATGGGATAATAATTATGGAGAAGGAGATTTAGTAGGAGGATTTCTATGGCCACCAAGATCCTATACATGTAGCTTTTGCAAAAGGGAATTCAGATCTGCTCAAGCACTTGGTGGTCACATGAATGTTCATAGAAGAGATAGAGCAAGGGTTAGACTACAACAATCATCACCTCCAAGAGAAAATAATAATAATAATAATAATAATAATGGTACTACTACTCACTATTCTCCTCTTAATCTTGAACCAAACCCTAACCCTAACCCTAGTTTTGTTTCACCATCCTCTCCTTCAAGAAAATTCCCTCTTTTTGTATCTACACTTCCCCCATTACTATCTCCTCCCTTTTCTTCTTCGTCTACGGAGATTAAAAATGGAGATTCGACGAAAATGGGAAGTGCCAAATTTGAGAAAAATGGTTCTTTTGTGCAAGGTAAAGAATGTAGTGAAGTGGTGAAGAGGGCTGAATTTTTTAGATTGGGTTTGGGAATTGGTTTGATTAGTGAATCAAAGGATGACTTGGATTTGGAGCTTAGACTTGGATACATTTAGACCAAATTTAATTTCCAATGCTTTAAGGTTTGTAGTGCTTGAGTTGGAAAATGAGTTGGGGAAAAAAAGAAAATAAAAGAAAGTCCAACAAAAAGTGCACTTAATTCCATGAAGATTGAAGATGCAAAGATGTGATTGCCATGAAGAGTTGCAGACCAGCCAGATAATATTGTTGTTTTATTTTAGTTTAATTTCTTCCTGTAATTCTTACTATTGTATCTTAATTCCATATTTCCATGTTATGTAGGTATTGTACTTTAGTAATCTTCTAAAATTAATGTCTTGTTTATATATATATATTTAATATCGAACTTCTTAACTTTGTCTCTTTTGCTTAATCTTTTAGAATCTAGATGTATATTTTTATAATCTTTTAAAATATAAAGCACTTTAATTAGCTGCATTTCTTTCTCCTCAACATATTTCTTTTTTTTCTTCATTTTCTTGTTGTTTTGAGATCATAAGTTAATGAGTGGTAATGTTAAATTGTTTTTTCTGTGTCATGAATTTATATGAGAATAAATTAATGGGTTTTAATGGTTATTTGAGAAGATTTTGTGTAAAGATATATTAGAAGAGTCTGCTTAAAGCCCTTATCTAAAATGAAATACTATAAAGTCGTCAAACAAAGAAGAACAGTCTGCATCTATGATCTACTAACTATCAGAAAGTTACAATTACTTTCATTAGAAATTAGGGTATTAGAAAGACAGCTAAGATATATGCATATTTATACATAGTAAGTACTCTACTTAGACATGGAAAAGAGCTAATGATAAAGTTGTATATGTGTGCCCTATAGGCTATGGAATCAATCACTATTATTTGCGTTAAAGTAGGTTGCCTAAATCATATCCGGTGTGACCCTTCCATGGACCAAACCTGAACGTAGGATACTTTGTGCACCGAACTGCTTAAGTCTACATAATTAGACATGCTCCTAGCAAAATTGACTATATTTATGTCATCTTCATTCCCCCCCCCCCCCTCCCCCCCTCTTTTGCTACTAATGTTTAGACTATTTAAAAAGATGGTTGATGCTTTGCGTTACTTTTCTATTTCTGAATAAAGTTTAGATAAAAGTTAGACAAAGCAAATTAATGAACTCCTTCACACTAAATCCACCTCGTTGTAACTGGTTGGTTTTTGGTGATCTATATTCAATACAACAACCCAGGGGTACAGGGAAATGATTTTGAAAAAGCAAACATTTAAGTACAAACTTTGAGAAAGGACATCATTTTCATTTTTATGGGCTTGCAAGCATGTAAAGGTGCATTGGTGCACATGGAAAAATGTTGCATTTATCAGGAAAGTGAATCGACATGAAGTACACTGTTTGTTTAAATTACAAGAAAAATTGTGCACTTTGATGTTCTGTACTAAAAACCCTCGTGATTGAACCATATAACCACTCAACTCATCAATGTAAAGTCTTAACTATGTAGCTTCTTGAAGTAGAGAGCACTCATATGCTTATTACTGCATTAAAATGTACTCCCTCTGTTCACTTTTTTGTTGGTTTTAAGAATGTTAAGGAAATAACACAGCAAATGGAAACCAAAATAAAACAGCAGAAAAGGATTAAGAAAATATAAAAGCAGAAGAATTTATGAAGCAGTGGAAAAATTGCATATTTTATTGAATAATCTCCTCCTTATTAAATAGTTGATATACAAACTGAAAGCAGGTCAAATAAGTGGAACAGAAGCAGTCCTATTTGGTATGCGATAAAACATAATACGGCTAACAGTTTCCAATAGAATAGAAATATTAATTTGACTAGGAGTCTTAACTAAAATCTGCATAAAAAATAAAAGAAGCACGTGTATCCTTAAAGCAACTTTAAACACTCCTCCTTGCTTTAGGAAATGCAAACTCCAATTCTCTGCCTTAGAAGCTCGAACTTGCTAACTGAAAGCGGCTTAGTAAACAGGTCTGCTAACTGATTTTCAGACTTGCAGTAGACTAGAGTCACTTCTCCCTTTTGCTGCACTTCTCTCACAAAATAGAATTGATGTTGAAACGCTTGTGTAACATCCCGTACTTTTGGGTTACGGTTTAAATCGCTGAGCGTTTATAAAATCGCTAGGCATGTGTAAATAGGTCCGAGTGTTGGAAAATTTAGGTTATATTTATTTATGCTAATAAAGAGATTAATATATACAATGATTAAACCCCGAGATAATTTTGAACGTAACAAGTGTGACGACGGGGAGCGGAAATAAATTTGGTGCGTGCACAAAGAAGTTGTGGACTAGTGTCATATTACAAATTATGACATTGAATATATGAAGGTCCTATAAGTTATCAAGATTTAAGTGAATTGGGATCACATAATTAATTATGTATGTGAGTGATAAATTATACGAAGGCAGATCACTTAATTAAGTGACCGTGCATGTACGGTGCATGTGTCGACAACCTAAGTTATCCCACCGCTAAAACTAAATTGGTGGGGGCATAATGATGAGGAATAAATTGGTTTGCACGATTAGGGGGAGTAAATTGTTCAGCATTTTAAATTCCATTTAGTTAACAGTTCATTTTGTTTTAGTGTATATCTCGTGCATAGTATTTAGGAGAAAGAATCATTTTGCTGGCCAAATGAATTCTTATACTTAGCTAAATGGTCCTCTGCTCACGACGAGTTAGAGCAAAAACAATTAGAGGAATTTTGTTTACTCACATCCAACAACAATAAATGGAAGTTTATATTTTAAGTGCAATTTCGAATTATTAAGCTTGGAGTTGAGGTATGTTAAGACAAATTATTTCTTTCTTTTGGCATGTTCCATGTAACAAAATATAATCGGGATATTGCTCCATAATTTATTCTACTCCTAGTAGTTAAGAATATTCATGTTATTGATTTTTATGCTAAAAGCATGTCTAAATATGTTTCTAAATCTTTATTGAGGCATACGGAAAATGTATTGATATTCAAAGTGTTAGCCAAAGGTGCAAGGATATTATGTCACTCGGGTATTTTATTGTCATTCATGCATTTTCACTTGCATTGCATTCATATATTACCCTGGACCACTGATGTTATGCACACTACTATATGGTAAATATTATATATGTAAGGGATATGGGGAAAGGAAAAGGCGTTATATATAAACACCACCTGCAGCTGGTACAGACTATCACAAAAGAGTTTGAAGAGGCCAATATGGTGTGATGATGTGATGTGATGCCTGTATGGCTTAATGGAACGGGTTGCACGATCCGCAACACTAACATATATTGGGACGGGTTGCACCATCCGCAACACTAATATATATATACTGCACTTGCATCATGCATATATTCGTTAACCATTACAGAGTATGATACCCACAGAGGTTGTCATGGTACAGAAATTGCCCGATGAGGCCAATGAATATGGACACTACATTGTGCATAACATGTAGGCAAAAGTATTAGGGCCTTCTGGGGCAGTTATTGTTGGTCAGTTGTTTATGTTTCAGTTATCGGTATATTCCCATTATGCTTTTATTTATGTCTGACATACCCAGTACATCAGTCGTACTGACGTTCCTTTTGTCGGGGGACTCTGCGTTTCATGCCCGCAGGTTCACATAGACAAGGCGACGACCCACGAGAATAGGTTGCAGATTTCAGCGGATTTTTTTGGAAGCACTCCTCTTTTTTCAGAGTGTCGGTCTGATTTTGGTATAATACAGTTGTGCGTGTCTATATGGGTATGACGGGGCCTTGTCTCGACCTATTGATATTATGTACTCTCTTAGAGGCTTGTAGACAAGTGTCCTGTGTGTAGTAGTCTTGTATGGCCTTGTCGGCCTTGGTATATATATAAGATGGTTACCTGATTTTTAAGAATTCTCTTTCGGCTTAGTCCGTAATTAATTATGATCAGATGTTCAATGTAAGAATGGCGGTACCTGGCGGATGGGATCCGGGTTCCCGTCGCGGCCCTACGGTTTGGGTCGTGACAGCTTGGTTTTCCCATGAAACACCGGATTGTTTGAGATTGCAATTGATACCTGGTTGTCGATTAAAATCTCAGTACTTTCCTTCTGTTCCATATGTAAATCGCACAAGATCTTTCTAAGCCATAATACTTGGTTTACTGCTGCTGTTGCTGCTATGAATTCTGCTTCTGCAACAATCTCCTGTTTCTTAGATGATCATGAGAAGATTCCTGAACCTAGGCTGAAACAATGGCCAAAAGTACTTCTCATATCAACAACAGATCTACCCCAATCACTATCTGAGAATCCAAACAACTTGAAGCTTTGACACTTCGCAAACTTTAAACCATAGCCAACAGTACCTTTGATATATCTTAATATTTTTTTGCTGCTTTTAGATGCATTTCACTTGCACAATGCATAAAATGAGATTCATTGGAAAATTTGTGCTATAAGACATGATTTTCCTATCCCATTCTCATCGAACCAGCTCACTAGAAAAAACATGGTAGGAAACAAGTCTCATTAAAACGCCAAAAATTAAAATTCCTATTTTTTTCGTGTGGCAATACTACTATTTAAGTTTTTTTCGACATTTAATGGGCATTGCCTCTGAACATTTTTAATGAAAAATAATGATTATTTAGTAGTGTGAGAAGCTTTTAATTTTGCTTACTTTATGGCTGGTACAACAAAAGCGCTCAGCTTTCTTAAAGCCCTTTGTTTGGTTAGGTATCTCATAAGCAAATTACGTAGGAAATTATATATTGAAAAACAAATAAAGAAGAGACTGCTTAAAGTTTTTATCATACTTTTAGAGATGCATATATACCAACACTTATCATATCTACTGAACTAAGTACTACTTCTAGGCAATGAGTATAGTTGACTGAAAAATAAAGACAATAAACACAGAAAAAGGTACTTAGAATTTTTTTCCCCTCTAAAGTCTTATTGCCTTTTTATCATATTGGAGACTGTAGTAAGCTAAGTAGGAGCAGGACAGTAGTATGATATATTTTTATGCAATATGAATATAAAAATGGCTTCCAACATTTAATAATGTCTTTGCCCGTTACAAAAATTCATGTAGCTTAAATAAGGACCAACTGAGTAACGCTATTGTACTTTTCATATTTCCTTAACCATGTGAAAGAATTAATTCAAGAATGACAATTCTATCTGGTGAAGTACTAGAAGAGGAGCTAGTACAAGTCATGCATTATTTCCTCCTGTCCCTTTTACGTTTTCTTACCCAGAATTTAAATTATACGTCGTGATGGTGTAAAAAATATTTATATAATTAGGGCTTAGGCATGTATAGATAAATTTGTTGATAAATATTAATTTGTAATCTAAAAAGATAGTCTTCCGATCGCGTCACTTTGTTTGATACTATTTCTTTATTAATCCGTTCTAAAAAGAATAACACTTTATATTTTTAATGAGATTTTCTTATAGTCATACAAATATTATGACATGTTTAATATCATAAACGTTAAAAGTCATATAACCACACAAAACTTATGAGTTAATTATATTCGAGATCACAAATTTCAAAAGTTTTCATTTATTTCTTAAACTACATGTCGAATCAAACTATGTCAAATAAAATATAGAAAGGGATGATGAAGTACAGTAACTAACCTGTTATCACATGTTATAAGTCACTAATATAATAAAATAAAATATGTACCGTCAATTGAGCTATGGTCTGTTTCAGTTGACACTCGAAATATTATATGTTCCAATTGAGCACTTGAAACACATGATAAATTATTCATATTATACACTTTTGACTCAAAATTTTGAAAAAGCTTTTGCAGATATTCTCAAGTGTCAATTACGTAGATAAGTTAACCATCTACAATATGTCACCTCCTTTAATTTAATTATACACATTAACCTTAACACGTCGTAAACATGAGCTTGTCCAATTGATGTTGATGTGTATAATAAAAAGAGACATATTTTATGTGATTAACTTATTCACGTAATGTATACTTGAAAATATACTTAGAATTTTTTTCAAAATATACTTTATCATATATATTTCATCAGGTGCACAATCAGGTGCACAATTGAAAGAGATCATAAACATCACAGTAGTTTGAGACTGAGTGACTAAATAATAGTTTCTCATATACTATAACCTAGTAGGAGTATATGATTTGTATAACAATAGGAGTGGGGTGGGGGGGCATGTTGTCAATGATTTAGAGTTGGTCATTAGACACTTTTTCCCAAAATCTGATAGTTTGCATGTTCCCAACAACCTCTGGGTGTCAAAGGGCATGATGACATTTACTAAAAAAGGTTTGCGAGCTGTTTTGGTCAGTATAGTTTCAAAACAATACAAGGAAGTAAAAGAAGCACAGTAACTTTCCTTAATTAGTACAAAGGGGCACTTGCATACTTTCCTCATTTCAGACATCCCCTTCTACCCTTATCCTCGTTATCACACTGTCGTTCCTTGTACTGCTTCTCTATCTCACCATTTTTTATTCTCTTACGTATGTACTAGTATAATTTAATATATAGGACCTACAAAAAAAAGAAAGAAAAAAAAATATATAGGACCTACCCAGCCTCTTATTCAATGGTTGCACGGTAAATCCAATGCTGACTATACATATTTGTGAACGACTTTTTTCATTTTGTAAAGACATTTCTTTTTGTTTCTCATTCGGTGTTCGGAACCCATATTATATTGGGCTCGATTAAATTTAGATTTGCAATGAAAGTCCTACATTGAGGGGCAAAAAACACCCTAACAAAGATGATTTCGTATCCAAGGGACTCGAATTCGATACCTCTGATTAAGAATAAAGAAGTATGTGTCACTACGTACATCACAAACCCTTGTTGATTTTTGTGAAGACTTCAAGAGGTGTATACTCCTTCCGTCCTCGGTTTATGTGATATTATTTAATTGAGTGTCAAATTTACGGGAGGGTTGTAATAATATTTGGCGGAATCTATAGAATAGATGACATTCAATAACAGTGGAAAATTGTTGACAAAATTAAACTAATTATATGCCTACGCTAGATCCAAAGTACTATCAATTGTAACTAAGAAAATGACCAAATTCGGTCTAAAAATAACCCCTTATGCATTAGTATCAAATCTCCAAAATGTGGAGCGCAAAGGACAACAACATGAAAATATAAATTTCAACCAAAATAGCAAAAGATGCTATATATGGGCCAAACAATGGGGAAAAAAAGAAGATTTATGGATCAAAGGTGGCCCTCGTGAACTTTAATTCTGAGCATTTAGCTCGTCTCATGCAAACAAACGCGTCCTAAATATTGTGTTTGGAACAAAAAAGTCGGTTAAAGATAAATTAATAGGCTGTTACTAGCATGATGCACAAGTTAAATTAATTTTTAATGTATTGGAAAAAGATTAGTCACACAAAATAGGACAAAAAGATAATAACCGAAAGGTCTTCAAATGTATGTTTGTTTTTTCTTCTTTTGATTAAAATGTAGTAAGGAATAAAGATTAAGGAACATTTTTTATTACTCCATCTAAATTCAAATTACTGGTATTGCTTGACTAATTTTATACAATGATAAGGATACTGGATATCCCTGAGATCATTTTATTTTGAACGCATAATCAATACTCATTGAAATTTAGTATTTTAAAAAGTGTGGGGCATGAGGTGGGGTGTTTTACTTAGCACGAGGCGAGGCGTAAGGCCCGAGGCATGAGGCCTAAGCCCCGTAGATCCTTAAAATTTTAATTTATAATGTAGTAAAATAATATAATAACACAAAATTATAAAAATATATATTAATAGTACAAAAAAGTTAAAACATGATTAAAAACCCCATAAAATTAAAACTTCTAACATAATTTTACAAGTATCAATAATGCAAAGATAAATCTATTATGAGAGGCAAATCAACTCTGACATATTAACTTTCAAATAATAAGTTTTGGGAATTGAATGTGAGGGTGATAGAATTACGTCATGAAATTATTAACCGCCTAATTCGTTAATGTTTGGACGGATTAATGACTCGTAGAGTTATATCTCAACTGACCCGTTCAATTCGACTCATTTAAAGGTTGGACTGATTTAAGCTAAATATGTTGCTCAAATTGACTCGTGATAAAACCTTATCAAAATTTTATAAAAAATATTTATTTTATTTGATACGTTATATATTATCCTAATAAAGATTTTTTTATTTTATTTTTGATAATTAAACCATATATGAAACCAAACAAAGCAATTAAAACTTGATAAGAGTTTGATGGGTCAATCTAGACTTTTTATTTAATCCATCTTAACTTAGTTCATTCTAGCCCAAATAAATGATCTGCCCATTAATTATCAATTCAGTTCTTTAATACATTCAAATTTAGCTCAACTCGCTTAATTGACACCTTATAACGAACACAAAATGAACCACTAAAAAGGTTGAAGTTCATATAACCAGCCAATTAGGCTACAAAAGTTCCCCAATTGTCTTCGCTTGATTTCTTTCATTCTTTATGGGCTCTGACACGTGATTATTAAACAATTACAATAGATTAACTTCTATAATTTCTTAAGAAATAGAGTTGACTACGTTTCCATTTCTCAGTCTCAAAAATATGCATACATATATAATCTCTTCTAGCTTTGGGTGTATTTGATATGAAAAAATTCTGGAAAATATGGGACTTTTTTACTTATTTTTTTTATATTTGACAAGTTAACAAAAAATATAATCTCAAGAATATTTATATATAATTTAGGTAAATACTATAGAGATGGAGATGGGAGTAGGGTGAGTGCTTTGGGAGTCAGGTGTGGGGGCGTGATATTGTGTTCGGGAGGAGACAAACAATTTGGAATATTGATTATGAAATTTATTTTCCTGGCTTACTGAAAGAAATAATATTTAACACTTACTTCCACTAGAGACATCACTTTCTGATCTATTAGGAACTTATTTACCTTGAAAAATATTTTTCAAAATATTTTAATCAATTAAACATGAGAATATTGTAAATGATTCTCTGTTATCCTCCACACCAAATACACATCATTGTCTTTTTTTTCCCTTTGAGTTCATATTTAACAATACTAAAAAGAAAAGTTAAATAATTAATTGAAAGACTATACATATATGTAAAGCATGTAGAGATCTAGTAACTCAGTTGGTTGCTATATGAACTTTATCTTGTTGGTGAAAGTATGAATCACCACGTTGTAATTCATTCCCCCATCCCCCCCCCCCCTACCCCCTATGTAATAAAAAAAATATGTAAAGCAAGTATATAGTTCCAAAAGAGCATTTTTTAAAATGTATGTTGGGGTATTTGCTGAGAATAGAAGAACACATGGTA